>JAOPSE010000027.1:5547099-6147099 GCA_029449295.1 Zea luxurians | reverse complement strand
CGCTCGTTTTCAGGGTTCCGTTATCGATGTAGTCAGAAAGCACGAGAGTTGTTTTGGTAGAAAACTTTTCTTGGTAGAAAACTTCTCCGAAGAAAATTTTGACGCAGAGGGGGTTCCCCCCTTCTAGCCCCCAAGGGAGGGTCGGGCTTTGCCGAGGCAAGGCTGATCCTTCCTTGACGGTTAGACTTTATTTGTGTATGTAAAGAAAGCGAGATACATGAACGACTTGAAACATTTTAAGGGTAAAAGTGACGTAGTTGTTCGATGTTCCAAGCGTTGTTGTAGACCTCACCTTGATCGTTGGCCAGCTTGTATGTCCCGGGCTTCAGAACCTTGGCAATGATGAACGTCCCCTCCCAGGGAGGAGTAAGCTTGTGGCGTCCTCGGGCGTCTTATCGTAGCCGAAGTACCAAGTCCCCACTTGGAAGTCTTGGGGCCGAACCCTTCGGGCGTGGTAGCGTCGCAGAGACTGCTGATACCGCGCTGAGTGTAGTAAGGCCACGTCTCGAGCCTCTTCCAGCTGGTCCAAGGAATCTTCTCGACTGCTCTGGTTGCCTCGGTCGTCGTACGCCTTTGTCCTCGGGGAACCGTATTCCAAGTCTGTGGGTAAGATGGCCTCGGCCCCATAGACTAGGAAAAACGGTGTGAAGCCCGTGGCCTGGCTCGGCGTCGTCCTTAGACTCCAGACCATCGAGGGTAGCTCTTTCATCCACCGCTTGCCAAACTTGTTGAGGTCGTTGTAGATCCTCGGTTTTAGTCCCTGCAAAATCATACCGTTGGCGCGCTCCACCTGCCCGTTTGTCATCGGGTGAGCTACGGCGGCCCAATCCACATGGATGTGGTGGTCCTCGCAGAAGTCCAGGAACTTTTTCTTGGTGAACTGCGTGCCATTGTCGGTGATGATGGAATTTGGGACTCCAAAGCGATGGATGATATCTGTGAAGAACGCCACCGCCTGCTCGGACCTGATGCTGGTTAAGGGTCAGACCTCGATCCACTTGGAGAATTTGTCGATGGCGACCAGTAGGTGCTTGAAGCCCCCGGGTGCCTTCTGCAAGGGACCGACGAGGTCCAGACCCCAAACGGCAAACGACCAGGTGATAGGTATTGTCTGCAGGGCCTGTCACACCCGGGTTTAAGGAACAAAGCCAGGTGCATCTCATACATGCGCCAAAGAAGACAACATATAATAACAGAGTGTATAGAGATAAATGTCACAAAACATCAGAGTATTTATTACATAGCGGAAGACTTATTACAAAATAAAATAATAAATATAAAACGAACTAAGGATCGTCGGCGCCAATGTCAACTGAGAAACGCCACCTAGATCAGATCGAACTCCTCGCCTTGTGGCTCCTCCTAAACCACCTGCTCTTCTCCTGTGGGGGGGTGTGAGACAGCAAGGGTGAGCTCACACATGATCATAGCTCAACAAGTTGTGGGGAACCAGTGGACATGAACTCACAAAGGTGGGAGTTCATGTGATGTGTAAGGCTAATCAATGATAGGGGTTAAAGCTGAGTATTGCTTTCAATTAGTTGGTCAAAATTTTATTAGCAGTTACTAAGTGTAAGTAAATACCAAACCGTAAATAAAGTAGTTGAACAAAATTAATAATAAACCCATGCAATGCAAATGACAAAATTGAATTTAAGTTCCATAATTTAATCATCAAAGAGTCCTGAGCTGCTCATGACCGTGAGCTCGGCTAGTATACCAGTTTTACACTCTGCAGAGGTTGTACCCTTTACCCACAAGTCATGTTACCCATCTGCCAAGGGGTCGCGACTCCCATACACCTCTACCTAGGAGGCGAGGCAGGGCAACACTACGAGGCCTTTACAAAGTTCCACTAGCTTTCGAAAACCCGCTACAGTTTATGGGAAGAGCACTTGCAAGAATCCCCCGTTTGACCGCCATCGCAGCTAAATCAACCCGAGAACCTCCTTGCATGCAACTCCCCTACTGCCCTTGCCCCTTTCAGGTAAAGTAGTCTTCCACTAGCTTTCCTAATTAGTCAGCCAAGGGCGTCCCATTAAACCCTTGTGGTGGCACGTGTTTCTCAAGTTAAGCTCTATGTTCCAATTAACATTAATGATCTCGACATGAACATAAATAGAATAACAAAAGAATTGGAACATAGATATAATAAATGATTATCCCAAAACCATATAAAGCAATAACAAACTACCTAAGTGATTCAGGGGTAAACAAGGTAATGAGATAAGCAATCTAGGTGACCTATCGGGTCCCATCAAAATTAAACCTATGCATGGTAAATGATTATAAAGAACATTATTGGGTAGCAAAAGTGAATCAAGGGCACAACTTGCCTTCAATGAGCTCCTGCTTAGCTACTTCTATCTGTTGCTCACCAGGATCCTCGGTCACGGGTTCGTCTACTCGCCACAATACAAACAAGCACAATATATAGAGAAAATTAACATCACACCAAACATGTAAACAAAATACACAGTAATAATCTTCACATTAAAATAAAATCCTAGGAACATGAATCATAATTTTTGGAGTTATAGATTTTAAGATATGAATTTCTAAAGGTTTTATGTGGTTGAAATAGGATTAAGTGGGAAATTAAATTTCTTATTGTTTTCATGACCAAACAGAGGCTCTAAGTGGTAAATAATAATATTACAAAGATTTAGAAAGTGGAATGGATTAATTTGGACCAAAAATGGAATTTCTATGAGTTTTACAAGTTCTAGTAATTGTTTTCATATAAAAAAAATCTATTTTCAATTCATTTATTCAATTTTAAGTCAGCTCTGGACTAGGCCTCATTTTCAGAGAAAGTCAAGGGCTAATACAAAAGAGTTCCTAAGACTCAGCGCACTGTGCATAGGATGGCGGGTTCTATTCCACAGAAACTTAGGGACTCTTATGTAAAAATTCTCGGCCGAAGGGGTATCGGTGTATACCGCCCGTTGGATGCCGATCCAATGGTCACGAATAGATTCATATATCAGTGAACTGGCATGTGACCACGCCCGATCTAGAATCAACGGCTTAGATTTTATTAAACTGGATCTAATCTGCGCCATCCGACTCCCGATCGACGGCTACCCACGCTTCTAATCTCGACCCTCCCAAGGCGATCAGACGGTCGTGGATCCTTCTTCCACCCGCTGCGGCCAACTGCGGTGGCGCAACCCGGCTTAGCGGCGGCCCTCGCCGGAGAACCGCCCCACACGCCCGAAGCTTCCCCAGCTATTCCAACCGACGCTACATGCAAAGCAGAAAATTCCTAATCTATGAGGGGGTGCCTCACCGAGAACGTCGCGACGGAGTGCCCTGACCACGGCGAGGTGCGGATCGGGGTACACAGTGGGTGACGACGAGCAATAGCGGCGAGGTAGCGCTGGTCCGGGGGGGGGCAGGAGTGCTCGCTATCTCCACCGGGGTAACGCCACAAGTACCCAGACTTGGCACCGAGGCACGAGCGCCAGTGCATTTGCTAGATGACAGCGGCGGACCCGTCCTCGAGTTTGCGGCGGCGGTGGTGATATGGCTCAGCGGATGTGGGCGCGAGTGGCGAGAAGAGAGACAACTGTCGCGACTGCCCGTATATATGGCCCGCGACGCACGACTCCAGCCGGTGCCACCCCCGAGATCCGCGGCGGCAGGATTTCTGTTGCGCCCGGAGATTTCTATGGCAGAGAAGCCGGTCCTGGTGACCAGAGCGCGCACGGATCCGGCTGGGGGGCTGGCGGGTACGAGTCAGAGACGAAGCGGTCTGGGTGGCCCACGCGAAGATCTCGGCGGCCAGGTACGCCGCCCGCGCTCCGCGCGATGGGGAGAAGAGCAACAGTGACATATGGGCCCCATAGGTAAGCGAAATCCCGAGTAAGGGCGCGAGCTGACGGCGTATAGGTTTACTGACAAAGTGGCTCCACTGGTCAGCGCGCAGATGTTAAGTGGGCTGGCGCGGGTGAAAGCCAGGGTAGTGGGCCGCGACGTGGGAAAATGGTCGAGGAAGCGTTTTTCTCCCTTTTTTTCTTTTTTCTTCTTTTTTTCCTTTCCAAATTTAGATTTCAAATTTGAATATATTTTTGTGGGAAGTTCAAACTCAGGTTAATTTTCTATATTTACATGACAACATAAACTGAATTTTAGTTTATTTATATTTTTATTTTACACTATTTGTGTAGTGTTTTCTTCTCTTTTTCCCAATTCTATGATTTCCTTTAAATCTTAAATTCTCATCTAGGTATTAATATATTTATCTTTACTTTATTTTTGTATTGTCACAAAATGCACACAAAAAAAACCCAGCATAATGCATAATTTATTGGCGTGACTTTTATTAATCCTTTATTTTCACATGAGGTGTTCACCTGTGACAATAAATTCAGAGTGCCCATGCATGAAGGGAAAAGTTTCTCCTTTAGTAACTTCTTACAAATTGGGTATTACAGGGCCTGAGCGGGTAGGTGCGTCTGTCTCGCGTAGAACTGACACCCCCGGCAGGAGCGTACAATCCTAGTGGCGTCGGTGTCGGTGTTGAGGGTCCGACCGCACACCCGGGGTTACCCCTCAAGGTGTTTTAGGAGTAGGAAGGTGTCGACAACTGTAGCAGAATGGTTCGTGCCGATCGCACGAGGGATGGTGGACAAGATTTACAGGTTCGGGCCGCTTAGTGATGCGTAACACCCTACGTCCTGATGAGTATGCTTGGTAGATATGGTTACAAGAGAGCTCTCTGGATCGAGAATACAGAGAGTTGATGTGGGTGGCTAAGTAATGGGTTCCTCGTTCTGAAGGGGTGCCCCCTAGGCCTTATATACTCGACCGTGGGGCAGTACATATGGATAAGATAACAACAAGTGGCTAAAAGATAGTGAACCTCTCGAGATTATCCTTTACGTAACCCTCGCCGACTTATCTTCACGTGGCTCCGCTGCATGGAGGCCCCGACGCGGGAAAGTCGGATCTCCGTTGCAGCCATTCGCTCGACGCTATGGGCCGTCCGGGTTTGCACCAATCCGGCCTCATGTCGTCCTGCGTTGCTGATTGCTTTTCCCCAGGCCCACGAAAGAATAACCTTACGATTTATTGGGCCCTTGGGCCTTTCGTGAGGTCCTTTACTCTTTTAGTGGACCCGGGGGATATCTATCCCCCACAAGCCCCCGATCTTTGGGTTAATTTAGAGGTAATCAACCCGAAGATCTCAGGTCCAGCTTGTAGGTGATTTGAAGAAAGATGGCTCCTTGTTGTTCTCTCCTGCTTCGATCACTTGTTGACCAAAACCTAGCTTCGTGCTTGTGCCTTAGAGATCGGCATTCCTGTTTGTAGGATTCTGAACTTCATTGGGTGCACCGGAGGTGCACCCAATGGGTGTAGCCCCCGAGCTTCGAGTAGATTTTAGAAAACAATCTACTCGAAGGTCTTCAGCAGAGATTACTTCCATTTGTGTTCCTTTATTCCAGTTGAGGATTGGCTTCTTAATCTTGTCCCATGCCCTTAGAAATTGGTGCTATCCTGGCTTAGAATAACAATCCATGGGGTGCACCGAAGGTGCACCCAATGGGTGTAGCCCCCGACCTTCAAGTGGATTTTTTGAGGATAATTCGCTTGAAGGTCTTCTTTTTGTGTCCTTTCGCTGAAGATTACTCTTTCTGCATATAAAAAAGTTGGCATGATGTCATCCGTGCTATGTCATCAACATTATGCTTCAGAGGTCAGCATGTGTTTTGTCTTTTGCAGCCGAATTTGCAATCCTTCCATATCCTGCTAGGTAGCGTAGTTTATTTGCTCTACAACTGATTGGACATTCGATGGACGTTCTCTGTCTAGTCTTCAAGTCATGTCTGTCGACCATATTTTGCACTCTGCTGGCTATACTTGGCTTCTCTCTAACCCTTGTTGATATCTCATTTTTGTCTTGAGGCATTCACTGCATGCTCTGCACAGATGTGACCAATTTTTAAAAATATACTGACAATTCCTGGGCGTCCCCCCCCAATGGGTGTGGGCAAGGGACGGCTTGGTACGCTGAGTGTTTTAACCGGCTGCTTCTGAGTTGTAATGTGATGGGACGGCGAGTGTAATCATATCCTTTGCGCTGTTGACTGGAGTCCCAATGGGTGTAGTGCTGCATGAAACGGCGTCAGCCGCCTGACGTGTCTTTGGACGGGTGGAAGTGCATAATGAATGCTTTGCGACTGTTCAGTGACCGCGGTTGGAGGTGAGCGGTTGTTTTTCTCTTCTATAAATAACGCTGTTGTCCCTCTGGTTTCTTCACATCTCTTCGCTATTCCTTACTGCTTCCTTCTCTTCTTTCCCGCTTGCTTCCACCATGGGAAAAAACAACAAGCGCAAGCGCGAGCCGACTCCTCCATCGGAGGACTTCGGCGACTCGGAGTATTCGGAGGAGGAGTTCTCCTCCGAGTCCGAGAGGTCTCCGGCCCCCGTCTCTCCCCCGGCGTCGTCCGATGACTCGGACGACTCCCAGGGGATAGCCGCGGAGGTCTGGACGTACATCCGGGCCGTCGAGCGCTCCGGGCTCGAAGGCTCGGATGAGTCCGAGTACTCCTCGGATGAGGAGGACTCAGACGGCGGCGGCGAGGGCGAGGACGACGACGACGACGACGACGACGACGGCGGCAGTGGCGGGGGGTGGCGGCAACGGCAGCAGCAGGGGCAGCACCAAGAGCGGCGGCAGCAGGGGCAGCACCAGGGGCGGCGGCAGCAGGGGCAGCACCAAGAGCGGCGGCAGCGGCAGGGGCAGGGCCAGTGGCTAGATGCCACTGGTCTTGTTAGATATTAGTATAGATTAGAAATAGTATAGTTAAATAATGTAGTAGTATTAGTAATGTAGAGTAGTATAGTGTAGCGTAGTAGTAGTAGCAGTAGGGGAGTATCAACTCATAATGAGTTGATTTGTAAGTATTGCCACTTCCCTTAAATGAAGAATGAATTTGGTTCCCTCTTGATGACTCGCTTTGTTTGACTATAAATCTGATTCTTTTGAGACCATAGACGAACAGCTTGATCATTATACTGACGCCTCCGAGCAATATTGCAGCCTGTATCAATGTTTCTAGAAGTAATGCCGAGTGATTAAAGGTCAACGTTGGCATTTTAGAAGTAATGCCGAACGATTGAACTCGAGATCAACGTTTTAGAGGCAACGCCGAGTGACTGAGTAGCGACGCCGGCATTTTAGAGGCAACGCCGAGTTTTTGAACTCAAGGTCAGCGTTTTAGAGGCAACGCCGAGTTATTGAACTCAAGATCAGCGTTTTTAGAGGCACGCCGAGTGATTAAATGTCGTTGTCAGCATTTTAGAAGTAATGCCGAGTGATTGAAGGTCAACGTTGGCATTTTAGAAGTAATGCCGAACGATTGAACTCAAAATCAGCGTTTTAGGGGCAACGCCGAGTGACTGAGTAGTGACGCCGGCATTTTAGAGGCAACGCCGAGTTATTGAACTCGAGATCAGCGTTTCAGAGGCAACGCCGAGTTATTTAAGGGTCGCTGTCGGCATTTTAGAAGTAATGCCGAGCGATTCAGCTCAAGATCGACGTTTTAGAGGTAACCCCGAGTGACTGAATAGTGACGTCGACATTTTAGAGGCAACGCCGAGTTATTTTGAGGATTAACACCCGAGTGAAGGGATGGCCCACCAGTTTTTGGAAATAACTGCCGAATGACCAGGTGGCACGCTGGGATTTCGGGAATAACTGCTGGGTGATGACTAGGCACTTTTTGAAACGGTATCTGGTCCGAGAATATCCCATAAGGGCTGCACTTTTAGCCGCCTTTGCTTTCCGCGCCCTAGTTCTTGCATTCCTGCTTCCAAATTCTCTCTGCGCTCGCCTCCAATCTGCTCACTGGTGAAATCGAGATGGCTCCCAAGAGAAAAATCGCGAGCTCTTCCGCTGTGGTGATTCCTCCAATTGATCCCAACAGCCAGTTGCCTTTCGCAGGTAACCACATGTCCATCATCTCTGAAGCCGAACTCCTCCACCTCGTGTCCATCGGGGTTCTTCCTCCACGGGAACTCTGTTCTTGGCGGATTTGCCACGGGACTACGGTCCCGACGGAGGATACCCACGAGTCCATGGTTTACGCTCCTTTTCTTCTCCGCGGCCTTGGTCTTCCTATTTCTCCCTTTTTCCGTGGTCTTCTTGATTTCTACCACATCAACCTAACCCATCTGAACCCTAACTCAATTCTGCAAATTTCTATCTTCGTCCACTTATGTGAGGCCTTTCTTGGCGTGCTGCCACATTTTGGCTTGTGGAAACACCTGTATCATTGTCGCCCTGGGATGGCCGGGGGACAACATCAGTTGGTTGGAGGTGCCAGCTTGGAGATGCGCCGGGGACGGAAAACTGAATATCTTGAGATTCCCCTTAAAGACAGCATTAAGGGATGGCGCCTGGAGTGGTTTATAGTTGATAACTATGGAAATTCTCTCCCCCCCGGTCAGGAAGACAGCCAGACGTTCGCACCCCGAGCTGGACCGAGTCTCCTACAGACGGGGAGGTGGCTGAGGCCAGTGTGCTGCTAGCTGAAGTTGGGCTATTGAAAGAGAGGGGTTTAACTGCTGAAGCTATAGTTGCTGACTTCGTTTTCAAAAACATTCAGCCACTGAAAGATAGGGTCCACCCGGCTTATCTGTATCAAGGGCTAGCCGACCCAACTCGAGTTACCAATAGAAGAATCCCTTCTGCGGATTTGGTGAGCCGACTGGAGATGATTCTCAGAGGCAAAGTATCCAATGTTGGTGCTCCAGTGGCGTACTCGGCCTGGAATCTGCCTCCTGCCAAAGCCTTCACTCTCTTCGTGTCAAATCCACCTGCGACTGATGGCAATTTGGGCCTTAGAACGCGGCCCTCTGATGAAGAAGTCAATGCTTTGGTCGCCTCACTTGGGGAAATTCCTGATGATGAACGACAAATCCATTTCGAGGTGCCTTTGGATCCTACTGATGCTGAAATGAATGCCATGCTTGATATGTTGGCTGAGGATTCTTCTGACGCTACTCCTGCTGAGACATTGGCACTGGCACCTCTCCCTGAGGTTGGTATAACCTTGAATGTTCAGAGACCTGTCCGTGTTCGCTCGAGGCGTCCTTGCCGAGTTAATCAAGCTGATCTTCCTGCTGACGAGCAGAAAAAGAAAAGGATACGTCTTCGGCGAGTATCTAGCTTGGACCAGGATGCTGGTCCCTCGGTTCCTGCTGCTGAGGAGGTTCCTGCGCCTGAATTTATCAATGCTGATCCCAATGGGTGTGGTCCATCTGTGGTTGATCCCAATGGGGGTGTTGGCTGTGTTGCTGATGAAGATGACAGAGAGGAAGAAAATGAAGTCCCTCTGATTCGGAAGAACAGTCGGCAATTCCTCGCCAGTGGGGAAAGTAGTGGAGTTCCTTCTCCTGCTTTATCTGCCCTTGTTGGTCTGCAAAACATATCCCTGGCTGACTTTGATCAAACTCTTGAGGATATGGTTCCAGAGGACTTGTTATCAGGGCCAGTGGATGATGACGTAACTGAAGCTTGTGGTGCCGTGCTGGACGCTGGGTTGAGGTCATCCCGTGCCTCATCAACCTTAGAGCGCGATCTCGAGGGTCGGGATGCTAACTTGGATTGTCCTGATTTCATGGAAGTAGCCGAGGGCCCATCAACCTTAGAGGTGGTTACTGCTGAAAGTTTGGACCTCAAGAATGGTGTTGACACATGTCCAGCCCCCGAGGGTGTCGTCGGGGATGACTTAGCTCGGGCGAAGAGTGCGAGCTACTGCCCAGCCCCCGAGGGTGCTGCCGGGGATAATCCAGCTCAAGTGGGCAGTGCCAACTATGGCCCAATCCCTGAGGGTGCCCAAACAGGGTCTCCCTCCGGCACTTCCATGGACGTTCACGCAGGGTCACCTCCACACTCTGGCTGCATGGTGGTGGCCCAAACTTTGGACTGGGGCATCGCTTTGGAGAGCAGCGTCCCCACTGATCGGGTATCCGGCTCTGTTGAAAGAGATGAACTGATTCCCACTGTTCCATTGCAAGCTGCTTCGGGTGATGACCTTGCGCCTGGTTATCATCTGATTTCTCCTGATTTGGGGATCCCTTCATTCTTCTCCAACCTCCAGGTACTGTGCTGTTTCTTAGCTTGACTTTTACGTTGCATGAACTTCTGCCATTATGCTCATCTGTTATTCTCATCAGGTTTTGGTGGATGGGATGACCAGCCAGCTGAAATTGCATGGTGCTCCTGTCCCAGAAGTGGCTTCGTCTTTTTCGTGTTGGAATCCAGTGTCACTTCATCGCCGTGTATCCGAGTTGGAGGCGACTAACGCTGGTTAGTGCCCCTTTTTTCTTTTCTTCGCGCTTGTTGTGGACTGTTTTACCTTCTGACCTCGTTTTGTTTGGTTGTCCTTTGCTAGACTGATTTGATGGTACCCGGAATAGCAATCCAAGAAAGACAGCATAGAACATCCAGCGGTGGAGTCCACCACCTGATCTATCCTCGGGAGCCCGAAGGGATCCTTCGGACAGTGTTTGTTGAGATCGGTATAATCAACACACATGCGCCAGTCCACTTTATTCTTTTTGAGTACAAGAACAGGATTGGCTAACCACTCGGGATGTAATACTTCTCTAATGAATCCAGCCGCGACCAAGCGAGCTAACTCGGCGCGAATGGCTTCCCTCTTATCAGGCGTGAAACGACGTAATTTCTGTCGAATCGGCCTCGCCTGGGGAAAAACCTTCAGTTTGTGCTCGGCCAGTTCTCTCGGGACTCCCGGCATATCCGCAGGTTGCCATGCGAATACATCTCGGTTATCTTGCAGAAACCGGACGAGCGCGCTTTCCTATTTGTCATCCAGACTGGAGCTGATGATGGCCGTCTTGCGCTCATCAGCGAACCCCAGGTTGATTCTCTTGGTTTCTTCAGTCGGCCGCATAGAGGTCGCGGTCTGAGCTTCATTCGTCGGTATTGCGAGGTTCTCCTCAGGCTTAGAGTTCGCCATTGCGGAGGGAGCTGTCGATGGCTTGGCGGTGAGGGCTGCTTGGATAGCCACTCGAAAACATTCTACGGCGCCTTGGAAGTCGGCGCGCACAGTTATGATCCCTTGCGGTCCTGGCATCTTCAGTATCATGTAGGTGTAATGCGGAATGGCCATGAACTTGGCCAGTCCAGGCCTCCCGATGATGGCGTTGTATCTGCAGTCGAAGTTCGCCACTTCAAACCTTAGGAACTCGGTTCTGTAGTTCTCCGGAGTTCCAAAGGTGACCGGCATGTAGATGTGGCCCAGCAGGTATTCCCCTTCCGTCGGCACGATGCCGAAGAAAGGAGTGTCCGACTCGTGGAGCTCTTTGAGATGAACTCCCAAGCTTTGGAGTGTCCGGGGGAAGGTGATGTTGATGCTGCTCCCCCCGTCCACTAACACCTTTTTCACCCGGCTCTCTCGGATCACCGGATCGACGAGAAGCGGGTACTTGCCCGGGTGGTCGAAGTTGAGCCATTGATCCGCCCGAGTGAAGGTGATCGGGTGCTCCGACCACCGGTATGGAGCGGGAGGACCGATGGTCGCCACCAGTATCTGGCGATCATTGAGCTTTTGCTGTCTTCTGCTCTCCTGCGATCCATGTCCGCCGAAGATGACGTTGACCTCCCTGTCAACGCGTGGAAAAGCTCCTCCTCCTCCTCCCTCCTCCTGCCGATGGGGTTGTCGTGGTTCATCTGGTCCTCCCCTCGGCGGAGGAGGAGGCAGAGGTTGGAAGGGTCGGCCGTGTCCGACGGAGTGTTTGAAGTCTCGGCAGTTTCGAAGAGTGTGGCGCATGTCCTTGTGGTACGGGCACTGGGCGTCGAGGATGTCGTCCAGCGTCCGTTCGCCTCCACGAGGTCCTCCTCGAGCGCGAGAGGCAGGTGGTCCGGCAGCGTGCACTTCTTCGCGTGGCCTCTTCTCCCACCGCTTGTCAGGTTGCTGGTTCGTGTCGCGTCGTGGTGCAGCCGGTGCGGGCTTCGCTCCTCCGATGAGGTCCTGGGCTCGCTCGTCGGCGGTGATGTAGAGGTCGGCTTCCCGGAACAGCTCCTCCGAGGTGGTCGGCGCCTTTTGTAGTATGGCTCGGACGAAAACCGAATCATTAGATCCTCGGTAGAAGTCCTTGATCACGGCCGCCTCCGTGACATCGGGGATACGATTCCTCATGGTTTGAAACCTCTT
This sequence comes from Zea luxurians, assembly GCA_029449295.1. Taxonomy (NCBI): domain Eukaryota; kingdom Viridiplantae; phylum Streptophyta; class Magnoliopsida; order Poales; family Poaceae; genus Zea; species Zea luxurians. The sequence goes on along the minus strand of JAOPSE010000027.1, from coordinate 6,134,908 downwards.
GAGGTACGACCGGAGAGTTTCGTCCCCCCGGCGCTTGATAGATTTAAGGTCCCACGGCTGCGCCGGCTTGTCGGAGAGGGACTGGAAGTTGGCGGTGAAGCGTCGGCTGAAGTCTCCCCAGACGTCGATGCAGTGTCGGGGTAGATGTCGTAGCCATTGCAGCGCGTCTTGCCCAAGGACAATGGGCAAGTACGCGGTCATCACGTCTTCGGATGCCCCGGCAGCTCGAGCAGCGGTGGTGTAGACGGCTAGCCAACCCCATGGATCCTGCTTAGGTTCATATTTGTCAACATTGGATACCTTGAAGTTGGGAGGCCATTGGATGGCCCTAAGGCGCGGAGTAAGGGCGGACACTCCGCACGTGTCCTCCTGTCGTCGGGGTCGATGTCTGTCCCAGGGAGGGGAGTTGTGATCGTGATTCCTCGACCGTCCCCGGGTGGTTCCGCCAGTTGAAGCCGTTGCCGACTCAGTCCTGGTAGCTTGGCTCTGAGTCGGGGCGCCATGATCCCTGTCGTACTCCTCTCGACGACGGATTTCGTTCTCATGCCGCCGTTCCCGCGAAGCATTGATGGAGCTCCGCGCGTCTCGGCGACTGTTGATGGCGTGTCGTAGATCGTTCGGCGGGTGAGCAAGCGGTAGAAGATGGTTGGCCGCCTGGGTGAACAGTCGTCGGTAGCCGTCGGCGTCAGGAGTTCGAGGAAGTCCTTCCGCTATCCGAGCTAGCACCCCTCCGACTTCGCTCGGCGTGTTCATGGCCTGGGCGAAATCGGGGTTCAGGTTGCGCCCGAAGAATGGATTCTCTCGACGTTGCCTTGCATCCTGCTCAGCATGTTCCTGAGCTCGCCGACGATCACGCCGTCGGGAGTTCCTTCGCTCTCTGAAGACGCGTTCTTCCGGGGTTTCTCCTACCTCCGAGACCTCGTCTCGCGAGACAGGTTGTTCCGGATTCTGCTCTCCGGCTGCGTGATGTCGTCGAACGTTCCTGCGCCGGTTCCTCCGTCGACGGGACTCTCGCTGAGGCGGTTCCTCCCCGGGTACAGTCGGCTCGTCATCGGAGATGGCGGGCGATTCCGCCCTTCCGATGAAGAGGACGTCGGGGTAGAATGGTGCCGTCATCGTAGTGATCTTCTTTCGGAGAGTCGGAGATTGCACTTCTCCGGTTTTTTCGGAGTTTGTTGGGGAAGATTCCTTTTCCGGCGGATCCGCGATACGGTGCAGAATTCCTTCTTCGTCCGCTATGAATGAGATTGTTCCGAAGCAGAACATAGATCCGGGGCGTAGGGCGATCTTGCTGTAGAAGGAGATGGCCATTGAGCTAGCTTGGATTGTCGACACACCCCCTACCTGGCGCGCCAGCTGTCGGTGTTGAGGGTCCGACCGCACACCCGGGGTTACCCCTCAAGGTGTTTTAGGAGTAGGAAGGTGTCGACAACTGTAGCAGAATGGTTCGTGCCGATCGCACGAGGGATGGTGGACAAGATTTACAGGTTCGGGCCGCTTAGTGATGCGTAACACCCTACGTCCTGATGAGTATGCTTGGTAGATATGGTTACAAGAGAGCTCTCTGGATCGAGAATACAGAGAGTTGATGTGGGTGGCTAAGTAATGGGTTCCTCGTTCTGAAGGGGTGCCCCCTAGGCCTTATATACTCGACCGTGGGGCAGTACATATGGATAAGATAACAACAAGTGGCTAAAAGATAGTGAACCTCTCGAGATTATCCTTTACGTAACCCTCGCCGACTTATCTTCACGTGGCTCCGCTGCATGGAGGCCCCGACGCGGGAAAGTCGGATCTCCGTTGCAGCCATTCGCTCGACGCTATGGGCCGTCCGGGTTTGCACCAATCCGGCCTCATGTCGTCCTGCGTTGCTGATTGCTTTTCCCCAGGCCCACGAAAGAATAACCTTACGATTTATTGGGCCCTTGGGCCTTTCGTGAGGTCCTTTACTCTTTTAGTGGACCCGGGGGATATCTATCCCCCACAGTCGGCCACCGCGGTTGGCCAGTAGAAACCTTGTCGGAAAGCGTTTCCCACGAGGGCTCGAGGTGCTGTATGGTGGCCACAAGCCCCCGAGTGTATTTCTTGCAACAGCTCTTGTCCTTGGGCAATGGATATGCATCGTTGGAGAATGCCCGAGGGGCTGTGGTGGTACAGCTCCTTTTCATCACCCAGTAAAACGAACGACTTGGCGCGCCGAGCCAGTCGCTGAGCTTCGGCCTTGTCGAGGGGCAGCTCTCCTCGGAGGAGATATTCCAGGTACGGGGTCTGCCAGTTCAGGACCGGTGTGACCCCATTCCGCTCCTCCTCGACACGCAGGGCCTCACCCTCGGCGGTCGCGGGTACCTCGGGCTGGGCCGAGGCCTCCTCGGGCTCGGGCGCGTCGTCGATTTGGACAGATGGCTGATATATATCCTTGGAGAAGACGTCCGGGGGAACCGTCGTTCGCCTTGAGGCTATTTTCGCCAGCTCATCTGCGGTTTTGTTGTACCGTCGAGCAACATGGTTGAGTTCCAGCCCGTAGAACTTATCCTCCAAGCGCCGAACTTCGTCGCAGTAGGCCTCCATTTTTCGATCGCGGCGGTGGGAGTTCTTCATGACCTGGTCAATGACGAGCTGCAAGTCGCCACGAGCGTCGAGGCGCCGAACCCCTAGCTCGACGGCGATGCGCAGGCCATTAACCAAGGCTTCGTACTCGGCCACGTTGTTTGACGCCGGGAAATGAAGGCGCAGTACGTAACGAACATGTTCTCCGAGGGGTGAGATGAAGAGCAAGCCCGCGCCTGCTCTGGTTTTCATCAGCGACCCATCGAAGTACATGGTCCAAAGTTCGAGTTGGATTGGGGCTGTCGATAACTGGGTGTCAGTCCATTCAGCCAGGAAGTCGGCCAAGACTTGGGATTTTATGGCCTTCCGAGGGGCAAATGAAAGTGTTTCGCCCATGAGTTCCACTGCCCATTTTGCTATCCTACCCGAGGCTTCTCGGGACTGGATGATCTCTCCTAGGGGGAAGGATGACACCATAGTCATCGCATGAGACTCGAAGTAGTGTCGCAACTTTCGTCGTGTCAGAATCACTGCGTAGAGCAGCTTCTGGATCTGCGGGTACCGGACTTTGGTCTCGGATAGCACTTCGCTGATGAAGTAGACTGGCCTCTAGACGAGCAGTGCGTGCCCTTCTTCTCGTCTCTCGACTACGACCGTGGTGCTGACCACCTGAGTGGTTGCGGCGACGTAAATCAAGAGAGCTTCTTCCGGAGCGGGGGGCACCAAGATGGGTGCATTGGCAAGGAGTGCCTTTAAGTTTCCGAGGGCTTCCTCGGCCTCAGGGGTCCAAGTGAAGCGCTCGGCCTTCCTTAAGAGGCGGTATAGGGGCAATCCTTTCTCGCCAAGGCGTGAGATGAAGCGGCTCAGAGCCGCAAGGCATCCCATGACCCTCTGTACTCCTTTTAAATCTTTGATTGGTCCCATGTTGGTGATGGCCGCGATTTTTTTGGGTTGGCCTCTATGCCCCGCTCAGAGACGATGAATCCTAGGAGCATGCCTCGAGGGACTCCGAAGACACACTTCTCGGGATTGAGTTTCACGCCTTTCGCTCTCAGACACTTGAATGTCGTCTCAAGGTCAGAGAGGAGGTCGGAGGCTTTCTTTGTCTTGACAACGATGTCATCGACGTAAGCCTCGACCATTCTGCCGATGTGCTCTCTGAACACATGGTTCATGCACCTCTGGTAGGTGGCACCTGCATTCCTCAAGCCAAATGACATTGTAGTATAACAATACATGCCAAAAGGTGTGATAAAAGAAGTCGCGAGCTGGTCGGACTCTTTCATCTTGATTTGGTGATAGCCTGAGTAGGCATCGAGGGAAGACAGGGTTTCGCACCCAGCAGTGGAGTCCACAATTGATCGATGCGGGGTAGAGGGTAGGGAACCTTCGGACATGCTTTGTTTAGACTAGTGTAGTCTACACACATCCTCCATTTCCCACCCTTTTTCTTTACAAGAACAGGGTTAGCTAACCATTCGGGATGGAATACCTCTTTGATGAACCCTGCAGCCAGTAGCTTGTGGACCTCCTCGCCTATGGCCCTACGCTTTTCTTCATCAAAACGGTGCAGGGACTGCTTCACGGGTCGGGCTCTAGCTCTGATGTCCAGTGAGTGCTCGGCGACATCCCTTGGTATGCCTGGCATGTCCGAGGGACTCCACGCAAAAACCTCGACGTTTACGCGGAGAAAGTCGATGAGCACTGCTTCCTATTTGGGGTCGAGCTCGGAGCCGATCCGGACTTTCTTGCTAGCGTCGGTGCTAGGGTCGAGAGGAACAGGCTTAACCACCTCAGCTGTTTCGAAGTCACCGGCGTGCCGCTTCGCGTCGGGCGCCTCCTTGGAGAGGCGTTCCAGGTCGGCGATGAGGGCCTCGGACTCGGCAAGGGCTTCAGCGTACTCCACGCATTCCACATCGCATTCGTACGCGTGGCGGTACGTGGATCCGACGGTGATAATCCCATTGGGGCCTGACATCTTGAGCTTGAGGTAGGTGTAGTTGGGGACGACCATGAACTTGGCGTAGCACGGTCTTCCCAACATCGCATGGTAGGTCCCTCGGAACCCGACTACCTCGAAGGTGAGGGTTTCCTTTCGGAAGTTGGAGGGAGTTTCGAAGCAGACGGGTAGGTCAATCTGTCCGAGGGGCAGGATACACTTTCCGGGTGCGATCCCATGGAAGGGTACCGCACCGGCCCGGACCTCGGACCGATTAACCCCCAAGAGTTCTAGGGTCTCGACGTAGATGATGTTGAGGCTGCTGCCTCTGTCCATGAGGACCTTGGAGAGCCTAACGTTGCTGATGATCGGATTGACGACGAGCGGGTACCTCCCTGGGCTTGGCACAAAGTCGGGGTGGTCGCCTCGGTCGAAGGTGATAGGCTTGTCGGACCAGCCTATGTAGACTGGCGCTGCCACCTTGACCGAGCAGACCTCCCGGCGCTCCTGCTTGCGGTGCTGAGCCGAGGCGTTCGCCACCTGCCGCCGTAGATCATGAAGCAGTTGTGGACCTCCGGGAACTCCTCTTCCTTGTCGCCCTCCTTCTTGTTGTTGCCTTGGCCCTTGCCATCTTCCGCCGGGGGCCCGACCTTATGGAAGTAGCGTCGGAGCATGACACATTCTTCAAGAGTGTGCCTGACGGGACCCTGGTGTTAGGGGCACGGCTCCTTGAGCATCTTGTCGAATGCGTCGGCCCCTCCAGGAGGCTTCCGAGGGTTCCTATGCTCGGTAGCAACGATGAGATTCGCGTCAGCGGCATTGCGCTTCGCTTGCGCCTTCTTCCTGGTCTTCTTCTTTGCGCCACGCTGGGCGGACGCCTCGGGGGCGTCTTCCTTTGGCTCTCCCTGAGGCTGCTTGTCTTTCCGGAAGATGGCTTCGACCGCCTCCTGACCCGAGGCGAACTTGGTGGCGACGTCCATCAATTCGCTTGCCTTGGTGGGAGTCTTGCGCCCCAGTTTGCTCACCAGGTCTCGACAAGTGGTGCTGGCGATGAAAGCCCCAATGACATTCGAGTCGGTAATGTTGGGCAGCTCGGTGCGCTGCTTCGAAAACCGCCGGATGTACTCTCGGAGGGATTCCCTTGGCTGCTGGCGGCAGCTTCGAAGATCCCATGAGTTCCTAGGGCGCACGTACGTGCCTTGGAAATTTCCCGCGAAATCCTTGACCAGGTCGTCCCAGTTGGAGATCTGCGCAGGAGGCAGATGCTCCAGCCAGGCCCGGGCAGCGTCGGAGAGGAAAAGGGGAAGATTGCGGATGATGAGGTTGTCGTCGTCTGCCCCTCCCAACTGGCACGCTAGCCGGTAATCCGCGAGCCACAACTCCAGCCTCATCTCCCCCGAGTACTTGGTGATGGTAGTCGGGACTCGGAACCGCGTGGGGAACGGCGCTCGTCGTATGTCCCGGCTGAAGACACGTGGACCTGGTGGCTCGGGTGAGGGACTCCGATCCTCCTCACTGTCGTAGCGTCCTACGCACCTGGGGTGGTAGCCTTAGCGCACCTTCTCCTCGAGGCAGGCTCGACAGTCGCAACGGTGTTGCTCGTTGCCGAGGCGATCCCAGGCGGCAGGTGCCTCGTCCCACGTGCGCTCGGGATGGACCGAGGCCTCCCGCATGCGTCGGGAGGATGTCGCGTGATGCTCCGTGGGGTTAGCTCGCCTTCGGGAGGTAGAGCTCTCGGCTCGTCGAACCGCGACACCTTCCAGGAGGTCCTTGAGTTCGCCCTGGATACGCCGTCCCTCGGTGGTGGATGGCTCCGGCATGGTTCAAAGTAGCATCGCCGCTGCAGCTAGGTCCTGGCCGGACCCGCTGACGGCCGGGGGCAGCGCTGCCCTGGCATTGTTGACGATACGGCACTGGACGTCCTAGGCCCGATGACGGGCTCCTCCGGCGAGTGTTCGGCCTGCCCATTCCTGCTCAATGTTCTGTCGGAGCTGCACAAGTCGCCCTGCTTCCTCGTCGACCTTGGCCTACATCTCGCGGATTTGCTCGAGCTTTGTGTCCTGACCCCCCGCAGGGACTGGGACCACAGCTAGCTCCTGCGGGATGTCAACGCGAGATGCGGGCCCAGGGGGATCACCAACCTCCGGCATGCTGAGATGGTTGCCTTTGTCGTTATCTCCCTGATCGACTTGGAAACATTCGCGACTCGGGCCATAACCCTCGTCGTCAAGGCCGTGGCCATCGTCAAAGCAACCGGAGAGGCAGTGGTCACATGCGGACATGAAGTCCCGCATGGCACCGGGATCACCGAGGCCAAAGAAATCCCAACCGAAGTCGAGGTCGTCCTCTTCCTCGGAACCCGCCGGTCCGGAGGTTGAGACGGCTGTCAGTCGGTCCCAGGTTGACCACATATGGTACCCCGGAAGGTCTGGATACGCCCTTGTGAAAGGGAATTAGGCTTACACCTATTTCCCAAATTGATTTTGGTGGTTGAATTGCCCAACACAAATAATTGGACTAACTAGTTTGCCCAAGTTTATAAGTTCTACAGGTACCAAAGGTTCACAATAAGCCAATAAAAAGATCAAGAGAAAGGGTTCAAACAAAGGAGCAAAGGGACAACTGAAGGCACCCTGGTCTGGCGCACCGGACTGTCCGGTGTGCCACCGGACAGTGTCCGGTGCACCAGGGGACTCCAAGCTAAACTTCGCACCTTCGGGAAAACTCAAAGCCGCCGCGTTATAATTCACCGGACTGTCCGGTGTACACCGGACAGTGTCCGGTGCTCCAAGGAGAAGCGATTCTGAACTCGCCAGCTTCGGGAATCCACAACGGCTAGTCCGCTATAATTCACCGGACATGTCCGGTGTACACCGGACTGTCCGGTGTAACGGCGGAGCAACGACTACTTCGGCGCCAACGGTCACCTGCAGAGGCATTAAATGCGCGCCAGAGCGCGCAGAGGTCAGGCACACGCGACATGGCGCACCGGACACTCTACAGTGCATGTCCGGTGCGCCACCGGACATCCAGGCGGGCCCAGCAGTCAGAGCTCCAACGGTCGAACCCTAACGACCGAGTGACGTGACTAGCGCACCGGACACTGTCCGGTGTGCACCGGACTGTCCAGTGCACCATGCGACAGACAGCCTCCACCAAACGGCTAGTTTGGTGGTTGGGGCTATAAATACCCCCAACCACCCCACATTCAAGTTATCCAAGTTTTCCACCTTTCAACCACTTACAAGAGCTAGGCATTCAATACAAGACACACCAAAGTGATCAAATCCTCTCCGAATTCCACACAAGGCTTTAGTGATTAGCGAGAGAGATTTGTTGTGTTCTTTTGAGCTCTTGCGCTTGGATTGCTTCTTTCTTTCTTTCTCATTTGTTCTTGTGATCAAAACTCATTTGTAACCGAGGCAAGAGACACCAATTGTGTGGTGGTCCTTGCGGGGAAGTTTTGTTCCCGGTTGATTTGAGAAGAGAAGCTCACTCGGTCCGATGGACCGTTTGAGAGAGGGAAAGGGTTGAGATAGACCCGGCCTTTGTGGCCTCCTCAACGGGGAGTAGGTTTGCGAGAACCGAACCTCGGTAAAACAAATCCACGTGCCTCACTCTTTATTTGCCCGCGATTTGTTTTGCGCCCTCTCTCTCGGACTCATTTCTATTTCTAACGCTAACCCGACTTGTAGTTGTGTTTAAGTTGTTAAATTTCAGATTCGCCCTATTCACCCCCCTCTAGGTGACTTTCACCTTGCGAAAGCGCTCACCGAAGCGGGGTCGCTAGGTGGATCGAAGCTGAATCGAAAGGGAACAGGGTGGAATAGGGACGACACCTTTTGGTCGATGGATGGTGGTGAAGTCGCATCGGGGACAGAACGCACCGTCATCTCAGGTTCGAGGGTGACGCCCAGCAGGTCCTTTGCGAGGGTGCTGGCGTCATCAGTCCGCTTGGGGCTGGCACGTTATAGGGAAGCGACGCTCGTCGTTGTCTCAGACGCGAGGACAACACCCAACATGTCCCCCAGAGGAATGCCAGCATCGTCGACTCGCTCTGGTCCGACAGCCGATAAGGTGCCGCCTCCTGCGTGGCCACGGTTGCCCCGTCTCCGTTTCCTCCGGCGAGGAGGGTGGCAGGGACGACCCAGGTGTTCCTCTTCCGCCGCGGGGAGATGCCGTCGTCGAATTCGCCGCCGCCGGGCGAGCCGATTGTCGTTGCTGTCGTGTTGCGAGGGGAGGAGCACCATGTCGTAGCTGCCATCGAGGGACATGAACTCGAGACTCCCGAAGCGGAGCACCGTCCCGGGCTGAAGAGGTTGCTGAAGTCTTCCCGTCTAGAACTCAACGGGAAAGTGTTCGTTAACACGCAGCAGTCCCCTACCTGGCGCGCCAACTGTCGGCGTTTCGGACCCGGGGGGTCCCTGGACCGACTAGTAAATTTTGTCGCTGCGTGTCCCTGCCCAGATGGGTTGGTGTGAGATGGAACACAAGGGGGGAAAGAGACTTGTATTATCCTGCACCAGGGTGCTTGTAGTAGGGGTTACAAGCGTTGCGAGAGAGCGAGAGCGAGCACGAGAGAGAGAGAGAGAGAGAGAGAGAGAGAGAGAGAGAGGGTCCGACCCTGCTCGTCTTCTCCCGTCCCTTTGCCGTGCGTCTACTCGTCCTCCTGCCATGCGTCCCTCCTCCTCCCTGGACATCCCCTTTTATAGACATAAGGAGATGGCCCAGCTGTACAATGGGGGTGTAGCTATGTGCTACGTGGCCAGCGGGGAAGTGCCTGGTCGCTATGCACGTGTTAACGTGTCTGTTGGAGAAGTGTATGAGCCCTGTAGAAGTACAACTGTTGGCGCGGCATGGATCCTGCTGACGTCTCCTTGCTTTCGTAGGGGTCTTGAGAACCACCGACATCATGGACGCATGCGGGGAACCATCATTGCTTGTTACCGGGGTAAGCTAGATGGGACGCCGGTCTTGTTCCTTCGTAGCCTGAGCTAGCTAGGAGTAGGGTAATGATGTATCCCTTGTGGCTTGGTCGATCTGAGCCTGAGGTCGGGCGAGGCGGCAGCTCCTCTGAGGCCGAGGCTGGGGCCGAGGCCCAGGGTCGGGCGAGGACGTGACTCTTCCCGAGGCCGAGGCTGAGGCCGAGCCCTGGGGTCGGGCGAGGCGGAGATCTCCTCCCGAGGCTGGGGCCTGAGGTCGGGCAAGGCGGAGCTTCCTGTTGCGCCCGAGCCTGAACTTGGCTGTTGTCGGTTTCACCCGAGTGGTTGGCACAGCAGCCGGAGCGGGGCGGGCGACGCTGTTTTCCTGTCGGTCAGTCAGTGAAAGGGTGAAGTGACTGCGGTCACTTCGACCTTGCCGACTGATGCGCGCATGTCAGGATAAGGTGTCAGGCGATCCCAGCATTAAATGTGCATGCAATACGGTCGGTTGGGAAGGCGATTTGGCCAAGGTCGTTTGCACGACAAGGCTTGCCTTTGGCTGAGCCAAGGGTGCGCTCACTGCCTGTGGAGACCCTCGGGCGAGACGTGAATTCGTCCGGGACCACTATTCCCGACCGAGGCCGGGCTCGGACGATGCGAGATCGTACCCCTTGGTAGACGAAGCTTTGACTTTGACCCAAACTGTCAGTCTTCATGGTTTGCTTGGAAGGTGTTTACCAGCTGTGTTTAGGAGTGTTGGGGGTACCCCTAATTATGGTACCCGACACAAGCATAGGACACTAATTCACTGGGTTCGGGATTCCGGCGATGGCGCTCACCGCGTGATAGCGCGCGCCACCGTGGCCCTCCGTCGGAGCTAGGTAGGAGGGGGATTCGGTCGTTGGATGACCAATGGATGGCCTGAATTAGATCGTGCTTACCGGTTGGCTATGGGAAGTCGTGGATCGTCTGATCGAGATCTTGCGGCCTAGAATAAATCGTGCAACATTAGATATCCACCGTCGATCTTCGATCTTGTGGTCAGCTTTGCATACCGGTTCGGCATGGGGTAGGGTTTGATCTGAGCCCTCCATTTCATATCGGACGACTGTAGTCATCCGGTACCCCTTCGTGGGTGCACTCTTTCATATGAACCCCTCGGTTTCCTTGAAATAGAACCCGCCATCCACGAAAGTTGTGCTCTGTGTCTATAGATTCTTACCCCGAGATCCCTGCACTTTTCAGTAAATGAGGCCCAGTCCAGAGCATAGTAAAATCAGAGAAATTAACTTTTAAATGAGTTTCTAATATATAAATAAGTGCTAGAACTTATAAAATTCATAGAAAATTCATTTTTAGTACAAATTACTTCATTCCAATTTCTAAAATCTTGTAATATTATTCTCTATCACTTAGGGTCTCTGTTTTGTCATGAAAACAGTAAGAAAATTTATTTCTCACTTAATCCTATTTTAAGCGCATAAAACCTTTGGAAATTCATATCTTAAAATCTATAACTCCAAAAATTATGATTCCTATTCCTAGGATTTTATTTTAATATGTAGATTATTATTATGTATTTTGTTTACATGTTTGGTGTGATGTTAATTTTCTCTATACACTGTGCTTGTTTGTATTGTGGCGAGTAGAAGAACCTGTGATTGAGGATCCTGGTGACCAGCAGATAGAAGTAGCTGAGCAGGAGCTCACTGAAGACAAGTTGTGCCCTTGACCACTTTTTACCCAATAATGTTCTTTAATGTCACTTATTCATGCATAGGTTTAATTTTGATGGGACCCGATAGGTCACCCTAGATTGTTTATCTCATTACCTTGTTTACCCCTGAATCACTTGGGTAGTTTGCTATTGCTTTACATGGTTTTGGGATAATCATTTATTATATCCATTTTCCAGTTATTTTGTTATTCTATTTATGTTCATGTCAAGATCATTAATGTTAATTGGAACATGGAGCTTAACTTGAGAAACACGTGCCACCACAAGGGAGGAATGGGACCCCTTGGCTAACTAATTAGGAAAGCTAGTGGAAGACTAACTTACCCGAAAGGGGCAAGAGTAGTAGGGGAGTTGCATGCAAGGAGGTTCTCGGGTTGATTTTGTTGTGATGGCGGTCAGACGGGGGATTCTTGCAAGTGCTCTTCCCATAAACTGTAGCGGGTTTTCGGAAGCTAGTGGAACTTTGTAAAGGCCTCGTAGTGTTGCCATGCCTCGCTTCCTAGGTAGAGGTGTATGGGAGTCGCGATCCCTTGGCAAATGGGTAACATGACTTGTGGGTAAAGGGTACAACCTCTGCAGAGTGTAAAACTGATATACTAGCCGAGCTCACGGTCATGAGCAGCTCAGGACTCTGATGATTAATTTATGAAACTTAAATTCAATTTTTGTCATTTGCATTTGCATGAGATTATTATTAATTTTGTTCTATTACTTTATTTAAGGTTTGGTATTTACTTACATTTAGTAACTGCTAATAAAATTTTGACCAACTAATTAAAAGCAATGCTCAGCTTTAACCCCTGTCATTGATTAGCCTTACACATCACATGAACTCTCACCTTTGGTGAGTTCATGCCCACTGGTTCCCCACAACTTGTTGAGCTATGATCATGTGTGAGCTCACCCTTGCTGTCTCACACCCCCACAGGAGAAGAACAGGTGGTTCAGGAGGAGCCACAAGGCGAGGAGTTTGATCTGATCTAGGTGGTGTTTCCCAGTTGACTTCCGCGCCAAGGGCGATCCTTAGTTCATTTTATATTTTTTTTATTTTATAATAAAACTTCCGCTATGTAATAAATACTCTGATGTTATTGTGACATTTATCTCTATACACTCTGTTATTATATATGTTATCTTCTTGGCGCATGTATGAGATGCACCTGGCTTTGTTCCTTAAAGCCCGGGTGTGACAGAAGTGGTATCAGAAGAAATGTTGACTATAGGACGAAACCTAGATAGAAATGGACAAAACTCGTACCTACTTATCTTACTCTAATTCTTTCTATATTCATCTCATCTTGATCCTATCTCATCTTTTGTTGTTCCACTCTGATTACTCTTATCCTTTCTACTGTAAGACAAGATGGATTTCACACCTTGGAATCCTATAACTATGATCTTTATAAGAGATAGGGAACCTATCGGTACCCTGAAACTAGGGTACCCCCTGCTACTGTACAAAGACGAAGAACTTACGTGGCTATCCCTTAGTCGCATGGAAGAAGTGCTGCGTGTGGGACCAAGACACGACTCGCCTCAATCTCAGACAGCTATTCTGGGTCCACAGCAGCGCCCGACTCCACCACATACGCGGGTCTGGAGCCGCCACTTGTCCAGAGAAGGTGGCATACTCCAAGGCGCCAACAGTGGTCCGGACCCCCACGGGAGAGCGCCGGACCCTCGGATATGCAGTTCGGACCCCAGGGTTGGTCCCGGACCCCCGGATGTGCAGTCCGGACCCCCAAGGTTGGTCTCGGACCTCCACGTGTGCAAGCTAGACCCTAGAATGAGATTCGGACCCCCCGGTATGGGGTCCGGGTCCCCACAGGGGGTCCCAAGGTCCCAAGACAATACATACCCGGGTCTTGAACAGGACCTAGGCAGGGATCCGGTGTCGACACGTGTCCGGACCCGGTCTGGTGGGGACCTGTCCGCATACGCTACTGCTCCCCGCCCAAGCGGAGACCCGATGCTGCCACGTGACCTACTGCGTGTGGCATAAGCCAGCGGGCGGAGCCTGGCGTAAGGCCCCCGGGTTACGCGGCCCCTGCATTTATTGCAGATAAGGCACATCGCCTGACATGCGATGTGCCGCCTCGGCATTTAATGAGACCTGTCCACTCTGCTGTCAGGCGGCAACCTGTCCATTCCACTGGCAAGCAGTGTGCCGCCTCAGCATTTAATAAGACCTGTCCATTTCGCTGGCAGGCGGCATGCCTGTCCATTCCATTGGTAGGCGGCACGCCCATGCTGCCGCATGCACTGTGCTCATCATCACTCGTACGGACCAAGGAAGCTACCGTTGTGTATCAACACTGCGCGGGCTGCGGACATCTGGGCGCCAAAAGATCTCTTAGGCGTCACCTGCATTAGTTGCTCCATGTATTTCTCCCATTATGTCCCTAGGCCCACATGTCGGGGCTCAGCAACCTTGTATGTGCCTCCCTTGGGCTATAAAAGGGAAGGCACACAACGTTACAAGACACACGCAACTTAGACGCTCACACTCACAAGCTCTCAAGTCACTCAGACTCAATACAACTCACAGTGGAGTAGGGTATTACGCTCCAGCGGCCCGAACCACTCTAAATCCTTGTGTTCTCGTGTGTTCTTCCACAATCTAGAAAACAGGCAAAACGCTTAGGCCCCTTCCTCATCTTAGGATTTAGGGCGGGTGCATTCCGCCACCCGGCCGAAGATTTCCTCTCCGATAGAACCTAAGACGAAATTAAAACTATTTTCTCTATTTAAAATGTTGGTTGATTGTTCTGATGATAAATGCCTGATTTGCTTCTTTGATTGATTGAATTATTATAGATGGACATCTTAGCATGTACCACCATAAGGTATTGAGTTAGCTTTAGTAGTTAAACAGTAATCTGCTTAGCTAATAAATCCCCCAAAGTAACATGATTCTTAACTACCTGCCTTGTTTACTATTCTCTTACCATATGTATCTAACTCAGATGGTCAATACCAGGAGGGGTGGTGGAATTGATCTACCTCCCAGATGACACACTCGGAGGATATTTAGACAACCACAGCCACAACCAGTAGAGATGAATCCTCCTAATCCTCAACCAGGCGGAGTTGACCCACTGGTTGCAGCTCAAATGAGGATGATGCAACAAATGGCGGACACTATGACGGATATGCGTGCTCAGATGCAGAAAGAACGCCAGGAGATGTGCTAGGAAAGAGAAGAGATACGTCGAGATCTACGCCAGGAGAGAGAGGAGATACACCAGGAAAGAAGGGCGCAGCAACAACAGCAATAACAGCAACAACAACAAGTACCATTGCCTCCACCACCACCACCAGTTCCACCCTGAGATAAGCACCACGAGTTAATGAGTCATAAGCCACCAACATTTGCACGCTCTCCTGATCCACTGAACACAGATGATTGGCTGAAGTCTATAGAGAAGATGTTGAACATTGCTCAATGCACTAACTGGGAGAAGGTTTTATATGCCTCTGGACGTCTGACAGGTCCTGCTGCTGATTGGTGGGATTCATATACTACTGCCCACGATGCTGCTGATACTATTACTTGGGCAGAGTTCAGTACACAGTTCAGGAATTATCATATACCAGCTGGATTGATGAAAATTAAGAAGGAGTTTCTATCGCTGAAGCAAGGAAGCATGTCAGTCAGCGAGTATCGTAACAAGTTTATTTAGCTCTCCAGATATGCTTCGGATGAGGTTGCTGAGGATGAGAGGAAACAGGAACATTTTATTGAAGGACTCAATGGACCCCTGCAGTATGCACTGGTGGCACATACATTTCCATCATTTCAGAGGCTGCTTGATAAGGCTCTAGCCATTGAACACAAGCGTGTTCAGCTGGGAGATTTGAAGAGGAAAGCTATATCTCAAGGACAAGGAAGCAGCAGTGTTTGTCCTCACTATAGTTCACCCCAGTGCACACTAGTTCGCACTGATGGAGGCCAGCGCCCAGTTTAGAAATCACCTCAAAGGACTCCACCGACTCATCAGGCTACCCCCACTGGCACCCTGACGGAGTTTTCAGGGCAGAGTGCAGGCTCCACTTGTTTCAAGTGTGGGAAGACTGGACATTATGCAAATGTTTGCCCATAGAGGATTGCTACCACCCTAGTTCAGAATAAGCAACAGACTCCAGGATCTGGCAAGGGATACTCTATTGCCAGGGTTAATCAAGTCAGCGTTGATGCTACTCCTGATGGTGCTGACATCGTACTTGGTATGTTTTACGTTAATGCTATTCTTGCAACCATATTATTTAATTCTAGTGCTACACATTCATTTATGTCTGCTCGATATGCCAACACAAATGAGACACCACTGCTAAATATGAGAAAACCAATGATAGTAATTACACTTAAAGGGCCTGTTGAGGCAAATCAAATGACACGTAGATTGACATTAACAATTGTGGGAAGAGAATTTGGAGCTACTGCTATAATATTAGAGGCAAGCAGTATAGATCTGATCCTTGGTATGTCATGGTTAAGAAAGGCAAAGGCCATTATAGCATGTGGTAGGGGTACTGTAGAACTCACCAGCCCTAAAGGAGAAAGGTTTCAGGTTAAAATTGCAGTAATTACCTCATCCAAATGCGCGATGTTCTTTATACCTGAGGAGTTTGTTGGTGACAACATCCGTGTGGTTAGAGATTTTCCGGATGTCTTTCTAGAGGAGTTACTAAGGATGCCACCAGATAGGGAAGTTGAGTTTGTCATTGATCTTCTACCTAGAACTGCCCCTATTTCTAAACGACCATACAAGATGTCCATAGAGGAGTTAAAGGAACTTAAGAAATAGTTAATGGAGTTGCAAGAGGCTGGCTACATTCGTCCGAGTTCGTCACCTTGGGGAGCGCCGGTTCTGTTTGTACAGAAGAAGGATGGATCACAGCGGATGTGTGTGGATTACAGATCACTTAATGATGTTACTGTGAAGAACAAGTATCCGTTACCCCGCATTGAGGATTTTATTTGATCAGATGAGAGGTGCAAGGGTATTCTCAAAGATTGATCTCCGATCGGGTTACCATCAGATGAGGATTAGACCATCGGATATTCCCAAGACAACTTTCTCGACTCGCTATGGATTATATGAGTTCATAGTTATGTCGTTTGGATTAACCAATGCACCAGCCTATTTTATGAATTTGATGAATAAGGTGTTTATGGAGTATTTGGATAGATTCGTCGTGGTATTTATCGACGATATTCTTATCTATTCCAAGAGTGATAATGATCATGAGGAACATCTGAGATTGGTGCTACAGAAGCTACGAGATAATCAACTCTATGCCAAGTTTAGCAAGTGCGAGTTTTGGATTGGTGAGGTGTCATTCCTTGGACATATCATTTCTAATGGTGGAATATCAGTGGATCCCGCTAAGGTCAAGGAGATTATGGAGTGGAGCGTACCCACTACAGTTACGGAGATTCGGAGTTTCCTGGGACTAGTAGGATATTATCGGAGATTTATTGAAGGATTTTCTAAAATCACCAAGCCTATGACCTCACTTCTAGAGAAGGGCAGAGAATTTAAGTGGGATGAGAAGTGCCAAGATAGCTTTGATCAATTAAAGAAGAGATTGATGTCGCCACCAGTGTTGGTTATGCTAGATCTACAGAAGGGATTTGACATTTATTGTGATGCATGTGGCCAAGGCTTGGGATGTGTGCTCATGCAAGAAGGACATGTGATTGCCTACGCATCTCGTCAGTTATGGAAACATGAATTGAACTACCCCACTCATGACTTGGAACTAGTAGCCGTTGTGCACGCACTTAAGATATGGAGACATTATATTATGGGAACCAAGTGTCAAGTGTATACGGATCATAAGAGTTTGAAGTATATATTCACTCAGAAGGATCTCAACCTTAGGCAACGCCGTTGGTTGGAGCTTATTAAGGATTATGATTTGGAGATTCACTGTCACCTAGGCAAGGCAAATTTGGTTGCAGATGCCTTGAGTCGAAAGGAGCATGTTCATTCAGTTGTTGTTGCCCAGCTACCCGATGAGATTGTTGAGGATTTCAGGAGACTTAACCTAGGGATAGTTGCTCACACTGAAGGAGTTACTATTGATGTGGAACCTACCTTGGAACAAGAAATCCGCAAAGGACAAATTGGTGATGCTAAGATACAAGAGATCAAGGATCTTATTACCGAAGGTCGAGGTCTGGAATTCACGGAAGATGAGCAAGGCATCATATGGTTCAAGGACATGATATGTGTTCCTGATATTGAAAGCCTTCGTGAGACTATATTGAGGGAGGCCCATGACTCGGATTATTCTATTCATCCTGGTAGTACCAAGATGTATCATGATTTGAAACAAAAGTATTGGTGGTATGGATTGAAGAGAGATGTGGATACACATGTGGCTATGTGCGATGTATGTCAAAGAGTTAAGGCTGAACACTAGAGGCCAGCTGGACTACTGCACCCACTAAAGATACCTAAGTGGAAGTGGGAAGAGATTGGTATGGATTTCATTACTGGATTGCCTCGCACCCAGAAAGGATATGATGCTATATGGGTGATTCTGGATAGATTGACTAAAGTAGCTCACTTCATTCCTGTCAAGACTACTTATAAAGGTTCTCAACTGGCAGAGTTATATATGGCTCGGATTGTGTGTTTACATGGAGTACCAAAGAAGATCGTGTCTGATCGAGGTTCACAGTTTACCTCAAGATTCTGGAGAAGCTTTCATGAGAGTATGAACACTAAGTTGAACTTTAGTACAGCCTATCACCCTCAGACTGATGGACAGACTGAAAGGACTAATCAAGTATTGGAAGATATGTTGAGAGCTTGTGCCCTTCAGCATGGAGGAAGTTGGGATAAGAGTCTACCTTATGCTGAGTTTTCATATAATAATAGCTATCAGGCCAGTCTGAAGATGTCACCTTTTGAAGCTTTATATGGCAAGAAGTGTAGGACTCCCCTATATTGGGATCAGACTAGAGAAAGACAGTTCTTTGGGCCTGAACTGATTCAAGAAGCAGAAGAACAAGTCTGTACGATTCGAGAGAATTTGAGGGTAGCTCAAACTAGGCAAAAGAGCTATGCTGATAATAGAAGGAGACCACTGGAATTTGAGGAAGGAGATTATGTGTACCTCAAGGTGTCACCACTTCGTGGAATGAGGAGATTCAAAGTTAAGGGCAAATTATCACCTCGCTATATTGGACCATTCTTGATCTTTAGGCGAGTTGGGGAGATGGCAAACCAACTTGAGCTACCTGCTAGTCTATCTGATGTGCATAATGTATTCCATGTATCTCAACTTAAGAAGTGTCTTCGTGTCCCTGAGGAACAGTTACCAATGGAAGAGCTCAGTGTTCAGGGTGATTTGACTTATACGGAGTACCCGATCAAGATTCTTGATACTTTGACTCGAGTTACAAGAAACAAGGTGATAAAGATGTGCAAAGTGCAATGGAGTCACCATGGAGAAGATGAAGCGACATGGGAAAGAGAAGAAGAGCTTCGCATAGATTTTCCCCATCTTTTCCCTAGATCTTCTTAAATCTCGAGGACGAGATTATTTTTAAGGGGGGTAGGATTTATAATACCCACTTTGTAAGAAAAGTCTAAAAATAGAAATTATATTCCTTTATACATATATGTGTCATCTATATTTATCATTCCATGTGAACACCACAATTAAACAAATAAATAAATGACAAGAGACACCCAAAAATAATACATGCATCATGTTGGTGTTTTATTTGGTGTGCATTTTGTGACAACATAAAATGACCAGAAATATATTTAAAAACTCAAAGTGGAATTTAAACTCTAAAAAGGAATTCCGGAATTTAGAAAAAGAGAGCAAACAAATATTATGCGATATAAAAATATAAATAATAACATATAAATATATCTCCAAATTAGAACTTGTCATAATCTGAGGATAAATTGGTCACAAGTTTGAATTTAAACTAGAATTTAAATTTGAATTTGAAAGTAAAAAAGGAAAAAAAGAGAAAAACAAAATAGGAAAATAAAAAGGAAAAAAGAAAAAGGGAAGGGTGAGGACCTAATTCCCTACCGCCGGCCCACTTACCCCTTTGCTCCCTCGCGCACAGTCGGCCCAGAACAACACCCTCCACCGCGCTTACCTCACGGATCGCTGACGGGTGGGGCCATGCAGTCGGCGCTCCGCAGAACCGAGGCAAGGGACGGGCTCTTGCTGACATGTGGGCCCGGAACCCTAACAGCTTACGTCTCCCTCATGTTTGCGCTGCATGCCCGAGTCCGCCGCCGCGTTTACCGGAGAATTTCTGGCATGTCCGGCCTCGCTGTTGCACCGTTTGGACCCTCGCGACTATAACTCCGACTCGCCAGGGCTACAAAAGGGAGTCGAGACCGTTCTCTCCCCTGCTATTGTCACGCTCGTGCTTGCTTTCCTAGAACACCGTCGCCTTCGTGATTCCTCGCCGCCACCGCGGATAGCCACCTATCGTGCGTTTTGGACCTCATTCGGGGCACCGGAGGTTGGTGTTGCTCGTGTAGGAACCATACGTGGGCACAATCAGTGGGAGGTGACCGGAGGTCGTGCGAATTCCTCGTCGAGGTTGGAGATCTGTCGTGCGTCGCAGGTGGCTCCGCTTGGTTCTCAACTCTGGTGAGTAAGCCCTGTACCTCTTTCACTCGTCCCCTGCGATGGTGTAGCACCCAGGAGAATCAAGCGTAGGACACTAATTCACCGGGTTCGGGATTCCGGCGATGGCGCTCGCCGCGGCCCTCCGTCGGAGCTGGGTAGGAGGGGGGATTCGGTCGTTGAATGACCAATGGATGGCCTGGATTAGATCGCGCTTACCGGTTGGCTATGGGAAGTCGAGGATCGTCTGATCGAGATCTTGCGGCCTAGAATAGATCGTGCAACATTAGATATCCACCGTCGATCTTCGATCTTGTGGTCAGCTTCGCATACCGGTTCGGCGCGGGGTAGGGTTTGATCCGAGCCCTCCATTTCATATCGGACGACTGTAGTCATCCGGTACCCCTTCGCGGGTGCACTCTTTCATATGAACCCCTCGGTTTCCTTAAAATAGAACCCGCCATCCACGAAAGCTGTGCTCTGTGTCTGTAGATTCTTACCCCGAGATCCCTGCACTTTTCAGTAAATGAGGCCCAGTCCAGAGCATAGTAAAATCAGAGAAATTAATTTTTAAATGAGTTTCTAATATATAAATAAGTGCTAGAACTTATAAAATTCATAGAAAATTCATTTTTAGTACAAATTACTTCATTCCAATTTCTAAAATTTTGTAATATTATTCCCTATCACTTAGGGTCTCTGTTTTTTCATGAAAACAGTAAGAAAATTTATTTCTCACTTAATCTTATTTTAAGCACATAAAACCTTTAGAAATTCATATCTTAAAATCTATAACTCCAAAAATTATGATTCCTGTTCCTAGGATTTTATTTTAATATGTAGGTTATTATTATGTATTTTGTTTACATGTTTGGTGTGATGTTAATTTTCTCTATATACTATGCTTGTTTGTATTGTGGCGAGTAGAAGAACCTGTGACTGAGGATCCTGGTGACCAGCAGATAGAAGTAGCTGAGCAGGAGCTCATTGAAGGCAAGTTGTGCCCTTGACCACTTTTTACCCAATAATGTTCTTTAATGTCACTTATTCATGCATAGGTTTAATTTTGATGGGACCCAATAGGTCACCCTAGATTGTTTATCTCATTACCTTGTTTACCCCTGAATCACTTGGGTAGTTTGCTATTGCTTTACATGGTTTTGGGATAATAATTTATTATATCCATGTTCCAGTTATTTTGTTATTCTATTTATGTTCATGTCAAGATCATTAATGTTAATTGGAACATGGAGCTTAACTTGAGAAACACGTGCCACCACAAGGGAGGAATGAGACCCCTTGGCTAACTAATCAGGAAAGCTAGTGGAAGACTACCTTACCCAAAAGGGACAAGGGCAGTAGGGGAGTTGCATGCAAGAAGGTTCTTGGGTTGATTTTGCTGCGATGGCGGTTAGACGGGGGATTCTTGCAAGTGCTCTTCCCATAAACTATAGCGGGTTTTCGAAAGCTAGTGGAACTTTGTAAAGGCCTTGTAGTGTTGCCCTGCCTCGCTTCCTAGGTAGAGGTGTATGGGAGTCATGATCCCTTGGCAGATGAGTAACATGACTTGTGGGTAAAGGTACAACCTCAGCATAGTGTAAAACTGGTATACTAGCCGAGCTCACGGTCATGAGCAGCTCATGACTCTCTGATGATTAATTTATGAAACTTAAATTCAATTTTGTCATTTGCATTTGCATGGGATTATTATTAATTTTGTTCTATTACTTTATTTAAGGTTTGGTATTTACTTACATTTAGTAACTGCTAATAAAATTTTGACCAACTAATTAAAAGCAATGCTCAACTTTAACCCCTATCATTGATTAGCCTTACACATCACATGAACTCACACCTTTGGTGAGTTCATGCCCACTGGTTCCCCACAACTTGTTGAGCTATGATCATGTGTGAGCTCACTCTTGTTGTCTCACACCCCCCACAGGAGAAGAACAGGTGGTTCAGGAGGAGCCACAAGGCGAGGAGTTTGATCTGATCTAGGTGGCGTTTCCCAGTTGACTCTACGCCAAGGGCGATCCTTAGTTCGTTTTATATTTATCTTTTATTTTGTAATAAGACTTCCGCTATGTAATAAATACTCTAATGTTATTGTGATATTTATCTCTATACACTCTGTTATTATATATGTTGTCTTCTTGGCGCATTTATGAGATGCACCTGGCTTTGTTCCTTAAAGCCCGGGTGTGACAGGGTGAGAGAATGCGAGTGTCTTCCCAGCCCTGGACCCTGCCGAAGTGACACAACACCACCACGAACTCCGTAGCATATACCGACTACTGCCACGCTACGGGCCTTGGTTGTCTAATATCTCAGACCTGGACTCCTCATCGCCAAGATAACCTAAGCATGGCAGGCGCCACCATGTCCTCCTCGACGGCATGCATGGAGAAAGGTTA
The DNA here is from genome assembly GCA_029449295.1 of Zea luxurians. NCBI lineage: Eukaryota > Viridiplantae > Streptophyta > Magnoliopsida > Poales > Poaceae > Zea > Zea luxurians. The sequence continues at coordinate 6,112,726 of JAOPSE010000027.1, read as the reverse complement.
GGAGCATGATCGACTCGCGCCGTACCCGCGTCGACGAGCGTCGGTCGTCTCGCGGCTGCGACCGTGGGCGGGGATAGCAGGTTGGGGAGGAAGAACAAGGCGAAGGTCGGGAAGACGAATGGAACGTCCGACGACGGCGAAAACGATGGTGCGCGCATGATGTGAAACGTCCTCGTGGACGTGCAATAGTCACTGCGCGAGTCAGTGTCGGGGCTGGTGTCAGATGAATACGGGGAGGAGGCACATGCTCCTACGCCCTCTACCGAGAATGGGGTGGCACGGAGGTGGAGGCATGAGGGGAGAGAGAAAAGAAGTAGAATGGGGAACGAGGTGGTGGCAACTGAGGCGAGGACCGTCATTATCGTGCGGAGGTATAGATGGTCAAATGGGCCTTGTCTGGCGAGCCCGCCTGAGGCACGGCCTATTTAATAGTGCCTGGGCCAACCCGCCACGAGCGTCGTGCAGTGCTTGGGTCGTAGCCTCGGCCTATAGTGCTGCCCCGACCCGACACGATTATTATTTTATTTTATAAAAAATCATATATATACATACAATTTATATTTAATGTTATAAACATCTGAGCAATTGTTCTACTGGTTAGACAACTTTGCCTAGTGTCTCTCACCCTTCTTCCATCAGGTTATGGGTTCAAACCCCACCTCTTGCACTGTTTTTTAACATTTTACGCTGAGTTGATTTGGAAGAAATGTAGGGACTTTTTTATAAAAAGATGAACCACCGTTAAAACTAGTACTTTAAGCATAGTAGAGATATAAATGGCAAAATGGGCCGTGTCTGGCGAGCCGGCCCAAGGCACGACCCATTTAATAGTGTCTGGGCCAACCCGCCACGAGCGTCGTGCGGTGCTTGGTCCGTAGCCTCAGCCCGTAGTGCTGCCTTGGCCCGATACGATTATTTTTTTATTTTACAAAAAAATCATATATACATATGTATAGTTTATATTCAATATTATAAACACCTGAGCAATATTATAAACACCTGTGAGCATGATGTTCTACTGGTTAGACAACTTCGCCTAGTGTATCTCACCCTTCTTCCATTAGGGTTTGGGTTCAAACCCCACCTCTTGCACCGCTTTTTAAAAGTTTACGTTGAGTTGATTTGGAAGAAATATAGGGACCTTTTTTTGTAAAAAGATGACACAGGACGATCGTTAATACTGGTGCTTTAAGTATAGTAGAGATATAATAAAGCTCGGAGCAACTACAGGCTCCCAGCGTGTCCACGTCGCTTTTTAAATTTTAAGCCTCTCGATCTGCCATCTACGACCGTGTGAAGTAGGAGACTCTTCGTATAATCTCTACTACTACTTAAGCAAGTAGTGTAGGCGTCCACATTTTTTGGTGCACGGTTCTGCCTTTCTGCGCAACGCGAGCCCACAAACCAGTCTCCCGTGTGCCCTGCTTCGGCAGCCCGCGTGCCCCGCTCCCCCAGCCGCGTCCGCCCCCTCCCCCACCAAAGGAGACACCGCGCGATGCCTCCCTCCATGCCCTGTCCTCGGCGTCCTCGGCGTTGCCCCTCGCCATGTCCTCGACATCGCCTAACGACCCCTCCACTGTCAAATTGCGTGGAAGGGGGAGGGGCCGCCTGACTCGTACCCTCGACCCCTCCGCCGTCGCATCGCGTGGAAGGGGGAGGAGCCGCCCGACTCGCGCCCTCGACCCCTCCGTCGTCCGCTGTCGCATCGCATGGCATGCGGTGCTCCTGCACGGGCACCATTAGTGGCCACAGTGGTGCTAGACCTCACCCTGCCCCCACTCCATCTCGTAGTGGAGCAGTTCCATCGTCTGCTCCCCGCGCCCTCGGCAAGCGCGTCCGCCTCGGATCCGTGTCCCCGCCATCTTCCGCCCTGGATTCGCGTCCACATCCACGCTCTCCATGGAAGGCGTCTGTGATGCTCGCGTCATCCCTGAACCCCGCTCGGTCTCCATGGAAGGGACCTCCACCTCCGCCCTGGATCTGCCTTGCAATCCACAGATCTGGCCTCACCCCGGATTATGCTCTCGTGAAGGGCAAGTACTTGGCGCGGGCGGCCCAGAGCACAACATTGGTCGCGTATCGGTGGCTCAGCGGCAGCCCCAATAACCTGCCTCCGCTGCCGAGGTTGACGACCAGGCTGCCGAGCCCAACGACAAGATGGGCGAGGAGTGGTCCCTCGCCTCCTTCTCCGGATGGATGCCTCTCGGCAACACGCACGCCATGCTCGGCCGCATGGACGACTCCATCGCCTGCTACGGCAAGGGGCTCCAAGGAACCACAAGGTCATCAGAGCGCTCTGTGTGGTGAGTTATTTTGTTCTGAAAATTGTATTGTAACTTGCAGGAATTAGAGATGGTACAACCAATTTTGCATATTGTATAGTAGAAGAAACATAGTAATCTCAACTACTTGTTGAAAATAGCAACAAACTGTAGTGGATTTCATAGGTAGTAGGATTTACGGAATTACTTTGTGTAGACTATTTGTTCACTTGTTTGGGTAGTAGTATCATGGCCAGATCATTGTCACAGAGGTAGGCATGCGCTCAAGACTAGAATCATGACCAAATCTTTGAGCTGGAGATATGAGGCCTTGTTTTAGTCAATTGTTTAGTGAATGGACGAAAGATGCACGGCGATGACATGACATAACATTATATCACAGCCATTGTTTAAGGCAAATCAAAAGAGATTAAAACGACATATATGGCCAGTGTGTATAGTACTCCAACGGTGTGAAAACAAATGTCCAAAGTTATTTAGAATAATTTTGAATTTTCCCATAGCGAATTTGCCTTAGTTGCATGCCTAATTTTTTCAGTGAGCTATATGCACCTTTGAACGCGGTGCTCCTCCTAGAGCTTCATCACAAGGCGGGTGGTGATGTCTGTCTCTGCTACAGCTGCTAAGGGCAGCCGATAGGTGAGCTTATTAAGCTTTCACTAAGATCTGTTTACATGTACATTCAACATATTTTTGTGTCCTATTTTATTCCATAATAGATGGAGGCATTTAAATACATTCATGAACTTAAATTCTCTAGTTTGGAAATTGGTGTGAATCTAGAGTAGTGAATGCACACAGTTTGATAGATTACTAAAAAGTTCTTCAAAATTTCGCCAAACAATGCTCTACTGTTTTGGAAAATCTGGGTCTGATAGATAACTGCATACAACAAGCAATTTTCCAAAATTTGATGGTGGTATTTTAATTCATTAGGCTGATACCTGTAGGGAGCTTTACAATTAGCTGCATGTAACAAGGTTCTTAGATAACTGTAGGATGTCGACCACATACCCTGTGATGTTCCTTTTAGTGCATATCAAGGCCATAAGTATTTTTGTTCTCTTTAGTCAGTTAGTGACACAAAAAGTGGTACCATAAAATTTGTTCTCCTTGTTAGTGGACGATAGGGTTTGGATTTTGTCAACCTTAATGTCAAATATATCCTGAAGAAGTCCATTCTCCTATACAGAGGAATTCAAATTTTGTCATACCATTTACTAAATACATGGTTTATAAATATAAATAACCTTTCAGAAGATACTAACTTGAGCATGCTTCAGAAAGCCTTTCCCCAGAAACTGCTTTAAGAAATTCAACTGATTAACAAGGAGAACAAATAGCTAATGAGAACATGAAGGAATATTAATATTTTGCAAAACTTAGCAACGGGAGTTGTTCAGAACAGAGGGAGTTGTTCAATTCAATGCATATCTGTCCTTAGTTCAAACCATATCTGTTTTGGGAAGTTTAGACTCTTTTAAAAAAAATATTGTAAAACCTTATAGAGTTCGTATATGCTAAATTGCCCCAACAATGGAATCCCATTTCTTGATTTGAATAAGCAATCTGTAGAACGCGAAATGGCTGTTGCCTTCCCACCCTTGTGACCTTGTTAGTCGTCCAACATGACAGCATTCTTCCTTACCTGAAATCATCAAAACATCTTATGTCTATTCCTTACCTGAATAAGCAATCTAACGTGCCTGAATTTAAATCTGAAAAAATGCAAATCAGAGACACGACTGCTACTACGAGGATAAGTGAGTCATTGATATCTTCCTGATGCAGCATGGTATTCTTTGCATAAATCTCTTCTTTGCATGGATTTAGCATCTACATTTTTTAAAAATATGATTTGACATTTTCAATATCCTTGTTGATGCTACCTTATTATCATCCTTCTAGACTTTCTGGAGTATTACCATTACTAACTTAACTAAGGCTACCAAAATTAGCAATGTCAGTTGTTTTTTTGAACCTAAACAACACCACTATACTATATCCATTCTAGCTATTCATATGACCTCCTTTACTTACGCAGTGTGAGGCTTGTCCTTCATTACCAAATGTCAGTTACCAATGTTGAATATGAAGTGGCACCGTTTTTTTACTTTTATTGTTCGAGCTCGTGTGTGCAGTGTGAATGTTACTCATATGATCTTATGTTTTCAGAAAGCTGTTAAAGAGCTACTGATGGTTGTACTAAATTCGAGCATTTGGCAGATCCTGCTACAAAGAACTCATAAGGGCACTAGGACACCCTGATCAAATCCATGGTCTCGGTGGCCTTGTCTCATGTTGGAGGCTATAGAAATGTTGATAACCTTGATGATCTTCGATCTGTGTCAAGAAAAATAAGGTAGCAAAGCACAGATAAAATATACTAGAATTTGTGGTGTATCAACTGACTCTATATTATAACTATGGATTCTACTCAAGTGACCGTATAATGAAGGAGCCATGGTGTATGCTATCAAACATCGAGTAGGCTTTGCATGGTAGCTCTCGGTATTGTTATCTTTAATACACAGGAGCACATAGTTCGATATATTCCATTGTTGCCTTTAAAGTGAGAGCATCTCTGATATCTTTTACCCATCCCCTATATGATTTGTAAATTATTGTCTGAAGTTGCCACAATTTTAGCACTAATATTTAACTATCATGATTCGTGATTTACCTCCACTTGGTTTTGTAGGTGTTGCACATAGTTGATAAACTCATTTAAAGTCCAGGGCTTTCCAGTAACCTGTCTAAATAGGCATATTTGTTCCTTCTCAAAGTTACTACTTAAATGACCTACAACATGATGGATGTTGATGTTGGTTAAAATGGGTATTAACATGATGGACTTTAAATGAGTGACCTGATGTTGGTTAAAACATGATGGATGCTGGTGTGTTTGAATACTATAGTTCACCCTGCTTGTCCATGAGTCATCATCACTGTTTCTAGCTGAATTATTTTTACTCATCCATTGATTTATGTTGCATTTGGTTGGTTCTTGCAGGCTAAATGTGAATTGTCTATCAAGAAGGGTTAACATAACATATAAATGTAATTAGCTAGATCTTCACGACGCGTCGCTAGGTCCGGTAAGTCCTCCAATGTCCCTCCTGAGCTAGGATGCACGGATCACTATCATGTGTACATGTTGTTAAGTAATCATATTTTTACTATCATTAGCTCACAGAGACAAGTTACTAGATTGGGTGGCTATGATCAGTACCCGTCTTCAATATTTATGCCTTTTTGGATTCTTAAAGAAAACAAGAATGATTCTATTCGTAAAGGAATGGTTGAATTATGAGTTATATTTGCATCACACATATTTGCTCTTTTAATATTTGTTTTTGCTGAAAATGGGCACATTATGTCTGGAACATGTCTGTATTAAAGAGCCTCTTGCTAGAGTTTAATGTTGTCAGGATCCATTTCTGCCACCCCTTCCGTGTGGTCTTAGACCTGTTTCTAGGAAGCTGGTGTTGCTGTTCTCACCTCCATTCTCGCTGCCATCGATGGGAAAGACCAAGTAGGCCACAAATTGAAGGCAGTAATAGATTTTTTTCTTTAGAAGCTTAAGTATTGAATCTGTTAAAGGTTTATTTCCATTGAGCAAAATAAATCTACTGTTACTGATTTTGGTTTTTAATTCAACTTGAATGATAAATTGCAAACAATTTTTTATAAACCAAAATCCGCATATGCTTACTATTTTATCTCTACTACTCTATATGTTCTTAGTGTAGGCGTCCACAGGCGCTGTTCTGCCCGCCGCGATTTCTCCAGCACGCCGCGATTTCTCCACGCGCTTCCCCCGCCTGCCATCGCCAGTGCGCATTGCCCCCGCAATCTGCCGCCTTTCCATCCACGCCTGCAATCCTTTCCATCCGCACCCGCAATCTGCCGCGCCAGCAAATGCTCGTCGATGGAAGGTCATCGCCCCTGCGCCTGCGCCAAATCCGCCGCCATGCCTCTGCGCCCGCAACGCCCGCCCCTGCGCCAAATCCTCCTTGGACGCGCGGATGGACGCTCGATTAGGTCCACGACATTGCGCCAAATCGGTCGTGCCACTGCGCCAACCCCGTGAAATCCGCAACGCCCGCCCCTGCGCCAATGGAAGGTCCGTGGCCAAATCTCGCGGATGGAAGGTGGCGGATGGAAGGTCCATGGCCAAATCTCGGGGATCCGCAACCTCCTCCTCGGTCACCGTCAATGGAAGGTCAGAGATCTCCTCTCCCGCCCTGTCCTCGGTAGCCTTGCCCCTCGCCTGCTGCAGCTGCGCGTGGAGCGTCACGCTGAGTAGGTCGGCTTCCATGCGCCCCAGATCTCGGTCCTCGCCCACCCTGTGCCCCGGATCTCGGTCCTCGCCCACCCTCTCCATGGAAGGGGATCAAGGAATCCGCGTTCGCTATGGAAGGAGCGACATGCGGCGGATTCAGGAATCCAGGGGCTAGCCTTCTCCATATCCGTCACCACCACAGGTGGATTCGCCCCCTCCACATCGTGCAGCAGATTCAGGCATCTCTGAAAGCTCTCTTGTGAGTTTTGGTGTTTGGATGACAACTCAATTAAAGGACTAACAAGTGTACTAAGTGTTGAACAGGTGCTTAAGGTAAAGCCTACAGGGTCCAACACAAGTGAACAAATGTGATGGTCCAAGAACTGGATTATGGATACATAATGGACATCACAAGTAAGATGGACATTGCATAAAGTGAGACTCGGGTGCGTAGCTCGGAGACAACTGATCAAGCCAAGGACGGAGGCAAGAAGAGCTTCAAGGTACCAAGTGCACGGGAGAAGGTCAAAGAGGCTGAGGAACCCAAAGCCAAGGGTGAAGAAAAAGGCTTGCAAAGTCAAGGGTGATCGAGTTGAGAACAGCTACGGCACATCAAGGATCACTACATAAGGACGTGACTTACAGCCAATGAGGTAACAGCTACAGTTATGTGGTGTAAGTCATAAGGCTCAAGATCAAGCTCTAAGAAGGAGATCAAGGTCACTAGAAGGAGAACAAGTGTCAAAACCAGAACTGGAAGCAGCCCAAAAGAGCTAAGTTCACCTTAATCTTTAGTTTGGGTTGTTCCTATGTTTGGAGATGTTCTATGTGACCTTTGCAGGATGTTGGAGCCAAGAAATGTCAATCTAGATCAAGTCAAGCCGACTTGATGATTTATGAGTCCAACATCAAAGCTCAAGCATGTGAAATGCTATAGATGTAATAATTAAGAGAAGGTATGTTTCTAGACTTAGTACATTGGTTTTTGTGTACTAATATACTTGTCTAAGGTGTTAGAAACAGAAGGAAGAAGAAAAGGAAAGAGGTGCAAATGGCTTGGCTGTGTACAGCCAAGACTCAGCTCAGTCTGGCACACCGGACTGTCCGGTGGTGCACCGGACAGTGTCCGGTGCGCCAGGTTGAACTCCGGTGAACAGGCCGCTCTCGGGAGGAGTCTGGTGACGTACGACTATAATTCACCGGACTGTCCGGTGGTGCACCGGACTGTCCGGTGAGCCAACGGTCGGCTGGGCCAACGGTCGGCCGCGCAATCCGCGCGTGACGCGTGGACGAGCCAACGGTCAGATAGGGGCACCGGACTGTCCGGTGTGCACCGGACAGTGTCCGGTGCGCCAACGGCTCCAGGACTGCAACGGTCGACTGCTCCATTTATGGAAGGAGATCAGGCACCGGACTGTCCGGTGCGCCACCCGACAGAAGGCAAGATTTGCCTTCCTGGATTGCTTCCAACGGCTCCTAGGCCCCTTGTGCCTATAAAAGGGACCCCTAGGCGCCTCAAGCAATGTACAAGCGCAGCCAACAAGTGTAGACATCACTCGGATCAATTCTCACTCTCCCACTTGTGTGTAACTCTCTAGTTTGTGTAGAAGGCACAGCTATAAGCCTTTAGAGAGAGGAGAAGTGCTGCTAAGAGCTAGAGCAAGGTCTTGAGCGTATCGTTACTCTACCGAGGTGCTGCCGAGAAGTTTGTAAGGAGCCACGGTGTTGTTGTAACCCAACTCAATAGTGAAAGGCTCTATCTGTCATACTGACAGATCTGAGCAAATGGAGGAAGGAGTTGAAATAGACTCTGTCGGCGTTCCGAGACCGGGGGGGTCCCCGAGCCGACGAGTGATTGTGCCGCGTGCCCCAGCCCAGATGGGTCGAGCGCGTGGGCGAGCGCGAAGGGGGGGGAGAGAGAGAGGGAGAGCGAGAGCGAGGCGGCCGGAGCCGGGTCGTGAGGGAGTCGGAGAATCCCGCGGCCTTCGTGTTCGTCCCGCGCCCAGGTCGGGTGCGCTTGCAGTAGGGGGTTACAAGCGTCCGCGCGGGTGAGGGGAGCGAGCGGCCCCGAGAGAGCGCCTGCCCCTGCCCTTCATTCCCGCGAGGCCAACCTTCTCTAAGAAGGCCCTGGTCCTTCCTTTTATAGGCGTAAGGAGAGGATCCAGGTGTACAAATGGGGGTGTAGCAAGGTGCTACGTGTCTAGCGGGGGAGAGCTAGTGCCCTAAGTACATGCCAAGGTGGCAGCCGGAGAGATCTTGGCACCCAGCTAGTGTGGCGTCGTGGCTGTCGGAGAAGCGATGGAGCCGGACGGAGGGACAGCTGTCAGAGTGGCTGGGCCCTTGCTGACGTCCTCCTGCTTTCGTAAGGGGGCTGAGAGCCGCCGTCGTCATGGGTCTAGCGGGGCGCCATCATTGCCTATCTGGCGGAGCCGGCCAGATGGGACGTCGGTCCTGTTCTCTGCGGCCCGAGTCGGCTCGGGGTAGGGTGATGATGACGCTTCCTGTTGACGTGGCGGACTTGTGCCCTAGGTCGGGCGACGTGGTGGCTCCTCCGAGGCCGAGGTCGAGTCTATCCTGCATGGCCGAGGCCGAACCTGAGCTCCCGGGTCGGGCGAGGCGGAGGTCGCTCGGCAGAGGCCAGGGCGGAGTCCGAGCCCTGGGTCGGGTGAAGCGGAGTTCGTCGTCTTCTGGGGCCTTAGCCCGAGTCCGAGCCCTGGGTCGGGCGGAGCGGAGTTCGCCGTCTTCCGGGGCCTTAGCCCGAGTCCGAGCCCTGGGTCGGGCGGAGCGGAGTTCGCCGTCTTCCGGGGCCTTAGCCCGAGTCCGAGCCCTGGGTCGGGCGGAGCGGAGTTCGCCGTCTTCCGGGGCCTTAGCCCGAGTCCGAGCCCTGGGTCGGGCGGAGCTTCCTCTGGCGCTTTCGGCCAAGCCTGGCTACCCGTCAGTCTTACCTTTTGCGTTAAAGGCCCCAGTGATTTGGTCGGTTGGCGCGGTGATTTAGTCAGGGTTACTTCTTATCGAAGGCGAGGCCTCGGGCGAGCCGGAGATGCGTCTGCCGTGAAAGAGGAGACCTCGGGCGAGACGGAACCATCTCAGGGTCGACTGCCCTCGCCCGAGGCTAGGCTCGGGCGTGGCGTGATCAAGTCCCTCGTATGGACTGATCCCTGACTTAATCAAACCCATCAGGCCTCTGCAGCTTTATGCTGATGGGGGTTACCAGCTGAGAATTAGGCGTCTTGAGGGTACCCCTAATTATGGTCCCCGACAGTAGCCCCCGAGCCTCGAAGGGAGTGTTAACACTCGCTTGGAGGCTTTCGTCGCACTTTTTTGCAAGGGGACCAGCCTTTCTCGGTTGCACTTTGTTCCGGTGGGTGCGCGCGAGCGCACCCGCCGGGTGTAGCCCCCGAGGCCTCGGAGGAGTGGTTTCACTCCTTCGAGGTCTTAATGCCTTGCGTAATGCTTCGGCTGGTCTGGTGGTTCCCTCATGCGAATAGGCCGTAGCCCAGGTGCACTGTCGGGGCCCAAGTTCTCGGGCTGGTATGTTGACGCTGTCAACGGTCTGGCCGGAGCCGGGTTTGCGAGAGCAGCCCCCGAGCCTCCGCACAGAGCGAGAGGACGATCAGGGACAGACTCGGCTTTTTTACATACGCCCCTACGTCGCCTTTCCGCAAGGAGGAGGGGGGGAGAGCGCCATGTTACCCTCGATGGGCACCGAACATGGTGTCTCCGGTGAGCTGCAATCGGGTAATCCGAGTGGACGTCCGTGCCCCGTTCGTTGGGGGTCGGCTAGGGGCCCGGAGGCACGCCCAAAAGTACCTGCGGGTGATCTGCCGGACCCGGTCCCCTGGCGACGGGGTCCGAGGGCTCGTTGCCTCCCTCCGATGGGATTCCGTTACAGAGTCGTTCCCGCTGGTCTCGGAAATGTCCTAGGGTACCTCGGGAGCGCAGCCCGAGCCTTGGTTATGTATCGAACGTACCCCTGGTCATCCCTCGCTCGGTGTCTGAGGCGACTGTGAACCCTTCGGGGGGCCAGCCTTCGAACCCCTAATCAGTAATGGGCGCGGAGCCCGAGTAGCCTGAGGCGGTCGTGGAACCTTTCGGGGGGCCGACCTTCGAACCCCTGACCAGTAGTGGGTGTCGGGCCCACGCGATCTAAGGCGGCTGTTGAACCCTTCGGGGGGCCAGCCTTCGAACCCCTGATCAGTAAGGAGGCTCGGAGCCTAGTTCCTTCACGGGGAAGGATCCCTTTGGGGGGTATCCCCTTTCCCGGTCCCTGTTGCAAGAGATAGAGAAAGAAGGAAAAGGGAAAAAGGATTCGAAATTGAACGTCGTGGCGTACCTTTTTTGGTGTGGTCGCGAAGGCGAAACGTCACCAGCTGCTCCTGCCAGAAGCGCTGCCCGTCGAGCCGCGGAGTTAATGCGCCGGGGCGAGCGGTCGGCGAGGCTGCCGTTGCGTGCGCGAGCCGTTCGAGGAACGGCTGTTTCGCTTCACGTTTTTTGAACCCTGCGTCCGGTTCGGGCGGTACGTTGGAACCGCCTCACCTTGGTCTTTATATACCCCGGAGAGGGTCCGGTGACGGTTCTCGACTCCACTGCTAGTCTCCCTCTTAGGTTTTTTACAGTCTGAGAGATCTAGCCAGGGAAAAGAAAACCGCCCTCCCCTGTCCTACGCGCCGCCACCCTTTCTGCTCCGGTGATGGCTGACCGGGGGACCATCATCCCACCGCGCGACCCGTGGCCCTTTTCCACGGTGACGGCGGGCGATCTGGAGGACCTCGTCGGCGAGGGTTTGCTCCGCCCCCTCACCAACGAGCAGCGGCCGGAATGGATTCCTCCCGCGGGCGGAGTCACTCCGTCCCCTCCGCCGGGGTACGTTGTGAGCTTCATCTCCTTCCATGAGCGGGGGTTTGGTGTGCCGACGAGCCGCTTTATGCGGGCCATCCTGTTCCATTACGGGGTGGAGTTGCACAACCTCACCCCCAACTCCATCGCGCAGGCCGCTATCTTCGTGGCGGTGTGCGAGGGGTATTTGGGGATCGCCCCCCACTGGGATTTGTGGACCCATCTCTTCTTCGCCGAGCTTTTTGCCTCGCCGACGGGGGAGAGGAAGGTCCGCGCAGCGGTGCGGGCCGGCGGCTGCACCCTTTTGTTGAGGCAGTCGCGGTCGTTGCAGTATATCCCTGCCGTCCTCGCATCCTCAAACAAGGGTTGGCAGCGCCGGTGGTTCTACCTCCGGAATGACGGAGAGTCGCTCCCGCCGTTCTCTCAGCGGGTTGTCACCGCCGCTCCCGACGCCTGGCGTCACGGGACTCCACACGAGAGGCAGAAAAACCTCGAACCTCTTCTCTAGGCCCTGAAGGCGTTGCGGGAGGAAGGACTCACCGCCGCGGGAGTGGTTGCCGCCATCCACCGTCGGAGGGTGCTCCCCCTGGCGGAACAGCGGCTGTCGCTCTGGGAGATGACCCTGGAGGCCAACTGGGAGGGGTCACGGATGTCCCCTGATCCTCTTCCCCGTGACGCCCTCCAATGGCGGGTGTCGGCCGCGATGGGGAAGCCAGACCCCCACGCCTTCTCCCAACCTCGAATGCGCCCCGATCAGGGGTGCATCGTTCTGGTAAGTGTTCGCTCCTTCCTTCCTCATATACCGGGTTGCTCCCGGTTCTCATGATTGGGTTTCTTTTCCCCTCCCCCTCTTTTTAGGAGGTGGGACGGCACAAACCTTCCTTGCCGCGGGTCCCGGAGGACGCGGTGGGTCGGGCAGCGCGGCGGGTCGCCGCGGAGGAGGAGAAAAAGAAAAAGGACGTGGAGAAGGCCCGGGCCCGCAAGCGGAGGCGGGCTCGGGACGCCCTGGAGAAACGCCGTCGTCAGCAGGAGAGGGAAGGACTCCCCAGGGAGTTGTCGCCGGAGTCATCCGACGACGACGACGACGATGAAGAGGAGGAGGAGGACGACATGGCCGCCCGTCTCGGCCTCAGCCCCAGCTCGGGGTGTGGCCGAGAGCTGTCGAGTCAGCCCCCGAGCGGGCCGATGTCGTCGGTTCCTGGGGCCGAGACGCCGGATCCCTGACCTGAGGGGCGGGGGCAACCTGAGAGGGTGCTTGATCCCTCGGCTGGAGGAGCTGACGCGACTCCAGGGAGCCGGGCCGAGGGGTTCGTCCCTCGAGAGCCGTCCCCCACGCCGGCAGCGCGGGGGAGCGGTCCTCAGGTTGCCATGGCGGCGCCTAGGCAGTCCGCCTCCCGGGCGTCAGGGGCGCCCAAGGCGAGGGCGGCGCCAGGGCTGTCGGCGAGGCGGACCTCGGCGGTGGTTCCAGGGAGCGGGAGCCACGAGACCTCCCCCCAGGCACAGTGGATCATGGCCCGGAGCGGGTAAGTACCTTGGAATGTCTCCATCCTGGCGCTTCATTCATACGTCTTGGCTGTGATTTTCCCTTTCTTCCTCTTTCCAGCAAGCGGAGCCATGGCCCTACCGACCTGGCGCCCCGGAAGGCCCTTAAGACGGCGTCGGTCCAGGCGCCTGGCGCCATCCCGGGCCCCGCCGCTCAGCCGACCCTTCCGCAGGGCGCTTTGCCGCATGGAGTTCGGGCGTCGCATGTCCCGGGGGAGCAGGTCCCCGAGGCGGGCTCCTCTGCCGAGGCGGCCATCGTGATCGGGGAGGCGGCCGGCGCCGATGCGGTCCCGAGCCCAACGGCCGCGTCAGCCATGCCGGCGCCTGCCGCCACCGCAGTTGGCATCGCCCCAGTCGGAGAGCATATGGTTGCTGCCGGCGTCGAGACGGCCGCAGCGTCGGCGCCCGGGGCTTCGGAAGAGGTGGGCATGGACGAGCAGTTCATCCAGGCGGGCAGCAGCCTTGTTGCTGTGCGGCGGAGCCCCGAGGCCCGGGGCCAGTTGCTCCGATTCCGGACCCGCGAGGCTCCGGACCCTATCTTCGTTCTCGACGACGAACAGGAGGACCGGTCCTGGGACGAGCTCCGCAATCGTGCGGAAGCAGCGGTGGGGTCGCTCCGATCGTCGCTGGAGGTTCTCTGCGGGGACGTCCCAAAAATCCTCCAGGTAACGGTTTTAGGCATACCTTCTCCCTTCTGCGAGCGAGGCGTTTGCCGTGATGCCTTGTCTTCCTTTCCAGGATCTGACGGACCGGAGCGCCGCCAAGTCGTCGTTCATCCGCCGCGAGGTCGACGTCTGGGGCTCGCTGCGGTCCCTGAGGACTTCGCTCGCCGGGGCTACCTCGCGCCTTTCTCAGCAGGACGCCAAGATAGCGGACCTCCAGTTGCTCTGTGCTGACCTGAGGGCCGAGGCGGCGGCGGCGCGCACAGAGGTGCTGAGGCAGCGGTCGGAGCTCGTCCAGGTTGCCGAGGAGCGGGACCAATCTCGGGGCCAGGCTGCCGAGGCCGAAAGCCGGGCCAAGACCCTCGTGGCCGATCTGGCCGCAGCCCAAGTCGCGGCCTCGGAGCAGCGCGTCCGAGCCGGAGGTATGGCTCGACCGTCCTCGGTTCTCGATCTTGTCCGTTTCTTCCGCTTGTGTTTGAGGTCTTTCTTCTGGTTGTTCGCAGAGCTCGAGTCTGCCCTCGACGAGTCTGCCAAAGCGCTCGCCGAGGCGCTCGACGGGGCTGCTGAGCAGAGGGAGGCCGATCTCGCGGCCATGTCCGAGGCCGTCTCGGATGTCTATCGGACGCTTGGTCCCGGCGACATCCCTTCAGGGAGCTCCCCCCAAAGCCGTCTTCAAGCCCTAGGTGGTTACGCGCGCGGTAAAGTCCGCGGGGCGCTACACCACGGCGTCAGGCGGGCCTTTGCCGTGCTCGCTTCCCACTACGTCGTGGACCTGGAGCGGGTCAGTGAGGGGTATTGCCTTCCTGACGAAGACGAGGCGGCCCTGGCGGAAGTTCAGCGGCTCGACGCGGTCGCCGCGGGTCCGAGCGCGGCGCTGGCGACCATCTTCGAGGCAGAGATTCTTCCTCCTGTGCCGCCGCCGGAAGCGGAGGTGGACCCTACCGGCGGCGGGAGTGGAGCTGAGGGCGCGGCGCCTTCCCAAGGCGACGCCTGACTTTTGTTGGAACAATTTCTGTTGGATGTGCGATTTGCCGCGGCCGCCGAGGCCTGGACATTTTACTTCTCTTGCGTGAAGTCATACTCTTTTCTGTTTCAATTTGCGTGTCTGGCCCGACTTGTCAATAACAGGGTGATTTCCCGAGCTGGGTCTTTTCTTCGTGGCAGGCGATGAGCGAGGTGTCCCTAGCCCGGAGGCATAGGCGTTCCTCGGCTCAGTCGGTCTCACCACTTATTTGTACCCAAGTTCGCTCCTCGAGACCCTGCTTCTGACTCATCCGGGAGAACGCAAAAACCCCTTCTTGATCAAAAAAAGAATTTTTTGACGCGGAGAGGCGCATCCAAACTCGACGAGAGGGGTTCCCCCTTTTTAGCCCCCGAGGGAGGGTCGGGCTCCGCCGGGGCGAGGCCGACCCTTCCTTGATGACTGATTCTCGCATGTGAGTGGGGGAAGGGCGCAGCCCCCGGGCGTCGTCCGTGCAGAGGCCGTTTGACGAGTTGGGCTCTTGCCCGAATATCTGGCGAGTACTCGGTGACATCCCTCGGTATGCCGGGCATGTCCGAGGGATCCCGCGCAAAAATGTCGGCGTTTGCGCGGGGAAAGTTGACGAGTACTGCTTCCTATTTGGGGTCAAGCCCGGGACTGATCCGGATCTGCTTGGAGGTGTCGCCACTGGGGTCGAGAGGGACGGCCTTAACCGTCTCCGCTGGCTCGAAGCTGCCGGCATGTCGCTTCACGTCCGGCACCTCTCGGGAGAGGCTTTCCAGGTCGGCAATGAGGGCCTCGGACTCGGCGAGGGCCTCGGCGTACTCCACGCACTCCACATCGCATTCGAACGCGTGTTCGTACGTGGGGCCGACGGTGATGACCCCGTTGGGGCCCGGCATCTTGAGCTTCAGGTAGGTGTAGTTGGGGATGGCCATGAACTTCGCGTAGCATGGCCTTCCCAACACTGCGTGGTAGGTTCCTCGGAACCCGACCACCTCGAACGTCAAAGTCTCCCTTCGGAAGTTGGAGGGTGTTCCGAAGCAGACAGGAAGGTCGAGCTGTCCGAGGGGCTGGACGCGCTTCCCGGGAATGATCCCGTGGAAGGGCGCAGCGCCTGCTCGGACGGATGACAGATCGACGCGCAGGAGCCTGAGGGTCTCAGTGTAGATGATGTTGAGGCAGCTGCCCCCATCCATCAAGACCTTGGTGAGCCTGACGTCGCCGATGACGGGATCGACGACGAGCGGGTACTTCCCTGGGCTCGGCACGTGGTCGGGGTGGTCATCCTGGTCGAAGGTGATGGGCTTGTCGGACCAGTCTAGGTAGACTGGCGCCGCCACCTTCACCGAGCAGACCTCCCGACGCTCCTGCTTACGATGCCGAGCCGAGGCGTTTGCCGCATGCCCTCCGTAGATCATGAAGCAGTCACGGACCTCGGGGAACTCTCCTGCTTGGTGATCTTCCTTCTTGCCGTCGTCGCGGGCCTTGTCACCCTCTGCGGGTGGCCCGGCCCGGTGGAAGTGGCGCCGAAGCATGACGCACTCCTCGAGGGTGTGCTTGACGGGCCCCTGATGGTAGGGGCACGTCTCCTTTAGTGCCTTATCGAAGAGGTTGGCGCCTCCGGGGGGCTTCCGAGGGTTCTTGTACTCAGTAGCGGCGACAAGGTCCGTGCTGGCGGCGTCGCGTTTCGCTTGCGACTTCCTCCTGCCTTTCTTCTTGGCGCCGGGCGGAGTAGACGCCTTGGGAGCATCTTCCGACGGGCGGCCCTGGGGCTGCTTGTCCTTTCGGAAGATGGCCTCGATCGCCTCCTGACCAGAGGCGAACTTGGTGGCGATGTCCATCAGCTCGCTCGCCCTGGTGGGGGTCTTGCGACCCAACTTGCTCACCAGGTCACGGCAGGTGGTGCCGGCAAGGAACGCACCGATGACATCGGAGTCGGTGATGTTGGGCAGCTCGGTGCGCTGCTTCGAGAATCGCCGGATGTAGTCCCGAAGGGACTCTCCCGGCTGTTGCCGACAGCTTCGGAGGTCCCAGGAATTCCCGGGGCGCACGTACGTGCCCTGGAAGTTGCCGGCGAAAGCCTGGACCAGATCTTCCCAGTTGGAAATCTGCCCCGGAGGCAGGTGCTCCAACCAAGCGCGAGCGGTGTCGGAGAGGAACAGGGGGAGGTTGCGGATGATGAGGTTGTCGTCGTCCGTCCCACCCAGTTGACAGGCCAGGCGGTAGTCCGCGAGCCACAATTCCGGTCTCGTTTCCCCCGAGTACTTTGTGACAGTAGTCGGGGGTCGGAATCGGGGCGGAAACGGCGCCCGCCGAATGGCTCGGCTAAAGACCTGCGGACCGGGTGGTTCGGGCGAGGGACTCCGATCCTCCCCGCTGTCGTAGCGTCCCCCACGCCTGGGGTGATAACCTCGGCGCACCCTTTCGTCGAGGCGGGCCCGACGGTCGCGATGAGGGTGCTCGTCGCCGAGGTGGCCCGGGGCCGCAGGCGCGGTGTTGCGCGTGCGCCCGGTGTAGACCGAGGCTTCCCGCGTGAGTCGGGAAGTCGCGGCACGAGGTTCCGAGGGGTACCCCTGCCTTCGGGAGGCAGAGCTCTTGGCCCGCCGGGCCGCAGCGCCTTCCAGGAGATGCTTGAGTTCTCCCTGGATTCGCCGACCCTCGGTGGTTGATGACTCCGCATCGCGCGGAGGAGCATCGCTGCGGCGGCCAGGTCCTGATCGGTTCCGCCGGATGCGGGTGGCGGTCTGTCCCTGGCATCGTTGGCGATGCGGTGCTGGAGACCTTGGGGCAGGTGACGTATTCCTCCGGCCGGGGGCTGGCTCGCCCATACCTGCCCGATGTTCTGGCGGATTGCCTCGAGCGCTCCTGCTCCCTCATCGAGCCCGGCCTGCGCCCCGCGGACTTGCTCGAGCTGTGGGTCGTGACCCCCCGCCGGAACGGGGACCACAGCTAGCTCCCGCGGGATGTCGGCGCGAGGCGCTGGCCTAGGGGGATCACCATCCTCCGGCATGCCGAGACAGCCGCCTCCGGAGGGATCCCCTAGCTCGACGTGGAAACATTCGCGGTTCGGGCCGCAGTCCTTGTCGCCAAGGCTGCGGCTGCCGTCGGAACAGTTGGAGAGGCAGTAGTCACATGCTGTCATGAAGTCCCGCATGGCACTGGGGTTGCCAAATCCGGAGAAATCCCAGCAGATGCTGGGGTCGTCATCTTCCTCGGACCCAGAGGGTCCGTAGGTCGAGACACCCGTCAATCGGTCCCAAGGCGACCGCACACGAAACCCCAGAGAGGTTGCACTCGCCTCAGTGTGAGCGCCCGCCAAAGCGAGGTTGCTAGGCGGGTTGAGGCCGAGTCGAAATGACAAAGGATGGGAATCAGCCCGTACCTTTGGGTCGACGAGGATCGACGAAGTCGCATCGGGGGCTGATCGTGCTGTCGTCCTGGGTGCGAGGGCGACGTCCTGCAGGCCCTCCGTGAGCGTGCTGGCGTCGTCCACTTGCTCGGGATCGGCGTGACGCGGGGGGACGGCGCTCGCCTTCGCTTCAAACGCGCGGGTGATGCCCGACACGTCCTCCGTTGGGGCGCTGGGGATGTCGACTTGCTCGACAGTCGACTGAGCGCAGCCTCCCGCTCGGCCTTGGTTGCCCCGCCTCCTCCTCCAATGGCGAGGGAGAGGACGGGGCGAACTCGAAAGTTGTCCTTCCCCCACGCGGGAAAGGCGTCGTCGATTCCGCCGCCGGCGGGCGGGCTGTCCGCCACCATTGTCGCTGTCGCGCGGCGGTGGAAGGAGTATCATGTCGTAGCTGCCGTCGAAAGACATGAACTCGAGACTCCCGAAACGGAGCACCGTCCCGGGTTGAAGAGGTCGTTGGAGACTGCCCATCTGGAGCTTGACGGGAATCTACTCGTCAACACGCAGCAGGCCCCTACCTGGCGCGCCAACTGTCAGCGTTCCGAGACCGGGGGGTCCCCGAGCCGACGAGTGAGTGTGCCGCGTGCCCCAGCCCAGATGGGTCGAGCGCGTGGGCGAGCGCGAAGGGGGGAGAGAGAGAGAGGGAGAGCGAGAGCGAGGCGGCCGGAGCCGGGTCGTGAGGGAGTCGGAGAATCCCGCGGCCTTCGTGTTCGTCCCGCGCCCAGGTCGGGTGCGCTTGCAGTAGGGGGTTACAAGCGTCCGCGCGGGTGAGGGGAGCGAGCGGCCCCGAGAGAGCGCCTGCCCCTGCCCTTCGTTCCCGCGAGGCCAACCTTCTCTAAGAAGGCCCTGGTCCTTCCTTTTATAGGCGTAAGGAGAGGATCCAGGTGTACAAATGGGGGTGTAGCAAGGTGCTACGTGTCTAGCGGGGGAGAGCTAGTGCCCTAAGTACATGCCAAGGTGGCAGCCAGAGAGATCTTGGCACCCAGCTAGTGTGGCGTCGTGGCTGTCGGAGAAGCGATGGAGCCGGACGGAGGGACAGCTGTCGGAGTGGCTGGGCCCTTGCTGACATCCTCCTGCTTTTGTAAGGGGGCTGAGAGCCGCCGTCGTCATGGGTCTAGCGGGGCGCCATCATTGCCTATCTGGCGGAGCCGGCCAGATGGGACGTCGGTCCTGTTCTCTGCGGCCCGAGTCGGCTCGGGGTAGGGTGATGATGACGCTTCCTGTTGACGTGGCGGACTTGTGCCCTAGGTCGGGCGACGTGGTGGCTCCTCCGAGGCCGAGGTCGAGTCTATCCTGCATGGCCGAGGCCGAACCTGAGCTCCCGGGTCGGGCGAGGCGGAGGTCGCTCGGCAGAGGCCAGGGCGGAGTCCGAGCCCTGGGTCGGGTGAAGCGGAGTTCGTCGTCTTCTGGGGCCTTAGCCCGAGTCCGAGCCCTGGGTCGGGCGGAGCGGAGTTCGCCGTCTTCCGAGGCCTTAGCCCGAGTCCGAGCCCTGGGTCGGGCGGAGCGGAGTTCGCCGTCTTCCGGGGCCTTAGCCCGAGTCCGAGCCCTGGGTCGGGCGGAGCGAAGTTCACCGTCTTCCGGGGCCTTAGCCCGAGTCTAAGCCCTGGGTCGGGCGGAGCTTCCTCTGGCGCTTTCGGCCAAGCCTGGCTACCCGTCAGTCTTACCTTTTGCGTTAAAGGCCCCAGTGATTTGGTCGGTTGGCGCGGTGATTTAGTTAGGGTTACTTCTTATCGAAGGCGAGGCCTCGGGCGAGCCGGAGATGCGTCTGCCGTGAAAGAGGAGACCTCGGGCGAGACGGAACCATCTCAGGGTCGGCTGCCCTCGCCCGAGGCTAGGCTCGGGCGTGGCGTGATCAAGTCGCTCGTATGGACTGATCCCTGACTTAATCAAACCCATCAGGCCTCTGCAGCTTTATGCTGATGGGGGTTACCAGCTGAGAATTAGGCGTCTTGAGGGTACCCCTAATTATGGTCCCCGACAAGACTCCAAGCTCAGGTGTGGCTAACTCCAACGAGGACTAGGCAAGCATTTCAGGCTTGGCCGAACCTCGGGATAAATCCTTGCGTCTGTGTGCTCTGTTCTGTATTGTATCCTGACTCTCTGTCTTACTCGCCTTTATATCTGCACTTCAATACTTATCTGTGGTATAAGCTTGATTTGAAGTGCAGGACATTTTGAGACAGAATCTTCTATTCCGCTGCAACCTACTCGAAGAGTCTTCTCACTCCACTGCGTACTAAGTCTTCAAGTAGAGTAAGAATTTAAGTTTTAAAGTAATAAGTTTTATTCGCCTATTCACCCCCCTCTAGGCGACATCCAGATCCTGTTCCCGGGCCAAAGGGAACTTTCAATCTCCTCCCCTCCCTCCCACCCGAAGCCTTACCTCCGTCTGTTCCCCAAATGTAACACCCTTGGTGTTACTATAACTAAAACTTGAGCATGGCATCATGAGCATGGACATTGCATATGTTTGTCACACCTAGAGTGCATTCACTAGGCAAAAATTTCAAACAAGTTGTATTGTTTTAAAGTTTTACAAATAGGACCCTGGTTAAAGGACTTAACCATAAATAGTGATTAAAGGGGTAAAACTTAACCAAAGTTGAGAAAACCTAAAGGCTTTAGGGTAAAAGTCATAAAATGACCCCAACAATAAAGTTGAATCACATTTATACCCCTGGAATACCAAAAACCCTAATTGGAACCCTCGGAAACCCTAAAACCAAACCCTAGGGACCTAAGTGCAAAATTAGTCCACTTTTGGGCTAAAGTGCAAAAACCAAGTCAAATAAGTGTTTTAAGTCAATTGGATCACAAATATGTGGATTTGAAGGCCAAACCCTAAATTTTGGACTTAAATGCAAAATGGACCTCATTTGAGTTTATTCTAAGTCTGGATTTCAGTGATATTGGCTCAACTTTGGAGCCTTGTATCTTTCAGGGTATAGGGTTTTTACCCTAGGTCACCACATCAAAGTTGAAGACCCATTATAGGAGAACAACTTTGCTTAAGGTTGTAAGCATAGTTGTTAAGAGTATTTGAGAGATAATGAAGCTCAAAGTCGGGCTGTCAGTCGATCCCTGAACTGAATTTTCAATAGCAGTGTAATGGGATTAACTTTGAGCTCGATTTTGAATGATCTTCGGTAACTATTTGATGGCAAGTCTTGTAGCAAAGTTGATCATGGATGATAGGTGTATAATTTTGATGCAGATGGTTGGCGTTGTCACCACATAAAAATTTGAGAAAATCGACCCCAAATATGGACTGTCAGTCACTCTGAACCGGTGTTCTGATGGTACAGTGCTCGAATACACTGAAGAAGATCCGTTCGTCCTCATCGCCGATAGCCGTCGCCGTCGATCGTCGTCGCTGTGATTCGTGCTCGGCGGTCATCAGATAAGTCCGTCGCGGTAAAGGTCCTCGTCACCGGTGAGCTGGAAGTCACCCCGCTCGGCCACGGCGCATTTCCCCCCCTGACTCACCGCCCGCGGTAAGTACTCGCCGTCGACCGCCGCCTCTCGGCCGGGTGCCGCGTGGCTCTACACTTTCACCGTGTCGCCATGACCTTCTCTGAACCCTCCGTAGCTCACCGAAGTTACTGCCACGCTATGGGACACGTACTCCGTGCGCCAAGCTTCTTCCTCCCATCCGGCCGCCAGCGCAATTTGCTCAAATTGGTCGCCGCCGCCCATGAACTCTATAAATTGAAGCCACCACACGCTCCGTATGGTAGTCAAGTACCTCAACGTCCAGTATTGCTCCCAGTGGTTCACCGACGAGCCTCAATTTCACGCTTCCCCCAAATCCACCCAAAACACCGTGAAGACTAGCCCTCCCGTGGCCAGCTCGTTCTGGTGAGTCGCCATTCAATTCGTATACTGTTTTCGTGCCTCGGCATGCTTGTGAAGCTCTCGGTGGCGTCCGTTTGCTCAGTCCGGCCATGGTTGTATGGGAACGTGAGCTCGACGCCCCGGTTTCCGCCCTGAGCGTGGGCAGAACACTTTCTTGGAGCACCGTTCGAAATTGAGGACCGTTCTTAGGTCGCCTTAGGTCCGTAGAGACTCTCCGACCGTTAGCTTGAGCAGTCCTCGCCGGCCATGTCCAGTACGGGTCACGCCGGGAAGGATCCAAGGCGCGGCGTGTTCAGGGGCTATCGCGGGGAAGAAATAGAACCTTGAGGGCGTTTCTGCAAATCGTCAGTGACTCGAAACAATAGTGAAAGGACCTTTTTCGGATTAGCCAGAAGCGCGAGGCCCTTTCTGCAAAATCGCCTGGGCGCGGGCGCGCGCGCGCGGGCGCGAGCGCGCTGTTCTCCCTGGACCTGGGCTTGTTGGGCCAGAGTCGGCCCAGTACTGCTCCTTGTTTTCCTTTTTCTTTTTCAGCAGGACTTTGAAAAACTGTAGAAAATAGTAGGAAAATCCTAAAAATATGAGACCAATTTTCCTAGGCTTGTTAATTTCCCTAGAATTTAATAAAAATAGTTTTATGATTTTTAGTTTGAATAGGGAATTTTAGGATATTTAAAATAGCCTAAACCAATGGTTCTGGATTTTTAGAAAATAAATAATAAGTCCAAAATTTCCCAAACTTTTTATGTGAGCTTTTCACATTATTTAGAAGCCTTGGGTAGAAATTGGGTTGATTTGGACCTTGTTTGATCACTAAACCCAAAACCACCCCCCCCTGCTCCATGAACTCCTTTACTGACTCCGGAAACCCTAGGTTCTCGGAGTACCGTGAAGGAAAGTTGTACTCAAGACATAAATAATAAGTTTATGTTACCTTTGCATCCTCATGAGCATTCCATGACATCCATTCTTATGCATGTATATGATTATATTAGAGCAAGAAGAAGAAGAAGAAGTTTTTGAAGAGGGGATACCACCCACCTCTGATCCTCAAGCAGACAACTGCTTTTATTTCGATATCTGTGGATCCGAGCAGGACACCTCTGATAACAAAGGCAAGCCCCGGTGCATGCAACCCCTTTCCTTGTGTTTTTAAATACTTTTCGCACACTTAAGTCTAGTGAAATGTGCATTAGGTTCATAGGAGTTACTTGAAACCCTTTGATGCATTGCTTTCCTTGATATCCATGCCTTTATAGATACTTCTGTGAAGTATCAAAATATGATTTACAAAAATGCTTAGCCTTGCTTAGATCTTGTGGATAGAGGTTGTCCTCAATTTAACCATGGAGAGGATGGCTTCTACCCACAAGAATATTTTCATTTGGAGCAATAGTGGGATCTTACTGCAAAGTTCCCTGAGATGCTCTTTCCTCCTAAGGAACAGACACAATCCTAAGGATGGAACTACTCAAATTGAGACTTGGGGTAGGAACAAGTGATGTTCTACCCAGGTTGGTTAAGGATTAACGCGTATGTAGGCGTGCTGACCGAGGACCCTTTAACTGGTCACATGCCTCGTCATGGGTAAGCCTTGCCTCGGGCAGACTAAGGCCGGAATAAGATAACACGAAATGGGAGTGGAGCGGTGGCGAGAGTAGCGTGTACCCTCCGTGGCAAGAGGCTGGACGGTGGTGTATCTGTGCTCTCGGTTTGCGTGAACCTGATCCGGTCTTAAGAACCCCGGTGGCGGGTTGACATATGCAAGGGTTAAGTGCTACATATGTCGTGTGATTGGAGATCCTCAGCTGAGTATAATCGATTCGGATCGCCGTACCTTCGCGGTTATGAAGACTTGGTCACTTCCCTGCAACCTAGAGTCAGGATGTGAAAACTATGGACAAAAATGATGTTGTCTTGATGTGATGTGAAATTAGACTAGATGCAAATGGAGTCTATTAATATTTAATATGGCGTTAAAAGATTGAAAGTAAGGACTCACTTTAGTAAGCTACTTCTGCAAAAATATAAGTTGATTTTTGCTAAAGCCTCCCCTTGACTCCTATTTACCCAGCATACCCTTGAGAGTCTTTTCCTTAGTCGGGTAAGACTTGCTGAGTAATTCCATACTCAGGGTTTATCCCTTTGTTGTTTTTAGGTGGGGAAGTAGCAGACTTTTGCTGCTTCTGTGCTAAGGTGGTTCCCAACGAAGAAAAACAAGACTGAAGTGCGGGAGGACTCGGTCCTCCATCTAGGATCTTTTGTTTATAGGCTTTCGGGAGAAGTTTGGGTCTCCCTGGTTTGTATAATTATTACTTTTATGCACTCGCTTTTTAGACTGGTCTGTAATAATATAACTCAAGCCTACTTTTGAAATAAATGTAAGTTTATGTAATTCGCTTCCGCATATCTTCATCTCCGATGATCTGTAATGTCTGCAAGACGGGTGAAACGTTCCTGGTGAGGTAAGGAAAGATACCGAGCTTGTCAAGTAACTTAGGAACATCTACAGGGTGTCTGATGTCTGGTAGACAAGGACAACTGTAGGTGGGCCTGATTACTTGGGAGGTTCCGTCACAGCTGGTATCGGAGCGTAGCCCTTCTTTGCAGATATTATAAGGCATCTTCAAAAGATTTTCAAAAAGTCTTACCTAAAGATTCTTTTCTCTTCTTACCTAAGTACTCTGAAGAGTTTATCTTAAAGACCAGATAGGAAGAGTGCAACGTATAGAAGGTTGAATCGACCAAGGTTGATTCTGTACTTACTCATGCATCATGCTAAGAATTATACTAATAAATTTTCCCCCTTAGAAAGATGCCGCCACGCACGAGGCTAACGGCACGAAAATCAACGGGACCAAGGGGAGTACCCCGACATCAACTGGCCCCTCGACACGAAAGCAGTAGCAGTGGGAGTAATGACCCCATAGGAGACTTGGAAGCCGAAGTAAGTCGACTTCAAGCAACGCTGCGACACAGGACCAATGCTTGGATTGCAGACGGAGACAGAATTAATGATCTAAGAAGGGACCTCCGTCACCTGCGGGATCAGCTGGCTGATCGGGACTTGGCACTTGACTGGGCAGTACAGTCACATATGTTGGTATGTGCTAAGGAAGCAAGGGCTCAGGCCCGAATTAAAGAACTCAGCACAGCTGTTGACAACCTGCAGGTTTACTGCAATACATTGCATGAGGAAGTCCATGTGCTCTACTCGCAACTACACCCTAGTGAGCCTGCACCCTCTGCTGAGGCGGAAGCCGGACCCTCTCACGTTGCGGGACGCGCGTTGGGTGGGGAGTTAGACCTGTATGAACCCCCTCCTTCTTTGAGGTTGGTTGACGTCTGGACTCCCACACCTGACAATGAAGCCGCCAACAGCAACGAAAAGCAGGACTAATAGTGTAATAAAGTAGAGTAGTGTATTGTAGGGTGTACTGTTGTATAATAGGTTAAACTTTTGTAAAATGGGTACTGTATCCTGTTGTGTAATATCGAGTCTGTACCATTACTCTTTATAGTAATGCATAATGGAAGGTTTTCTTTGGCACATTATGTTTATTCAAATGTTTTTGCCTCAGATGCCGACCAGGACTCGCGCACAGGATGCAGCCGGAACATCCGGGGGTCGGGATGTTACACCGAATCCACCTCCCGTTCCACCCACGCTTGCCGAGGCAATCGCTGCCTTGGTAAATGCTACAGCCGATAATACCCGCTTCCTGAGGGAGATGGCGGGTCAGCAACAGCTCCAGCAACAAGCAGGAAGAGGTTTTCCACAAGGTCCCCGTGAGACCACTTATCTGGATTTCTCCGAGACTCGTCCGCCTCTCTTCGTCAAAGCAGAAGATCCGCTCGAAGCCGACGAATGGATACGAGTCATCGAACAGAAGTTTGGCCTTCTTCGATGTTCGGAAACCCAGAAGCCATTGTTTGCAGCGCAGCAGCTCCGAGGCCCTGCCAGTACTTGGTGGGGGAACTTTGTGGCCATCCAACCGGACAACCATCAAATTACATGGAACGAGTTCAAAGCAGCATTCCGCGAGCATTATATTCTTGAGGGAGTGCTGCACATGAAACAAGAAGAGTTTATGAAATTGAAGCAAGGGGGAGATACTGTTAACCAGTATCTCAACAAATTCAATCACCTGTCACAATACGCAATTGATCAGGTGAACACAGACTTGAAGAAAAGGAATTGTTTTATGAGAGGTCTGAATGACCGAATGCAGCGAAAAATGGCTGCCTATATTGATCTCACCTACGGGAAGGCTGTCAGCACAGCCCTATCTGTGGAGGCCAAATATGCAAATACTGGGAAAAATAAGGGATTCAGTGGTGATAGGCCTAATCAGGGCCCGGTAAAGAGGCAACGGTTTATTCTCCGGCCCTCTAACCAGAACCGTTCAAGTGCACCATCTTTCCCTTTCAAGCAGCCCATAATTATTCGTCCCAATAAAGCTCCCACTGTCCAAAGTCAGCCGGGTGCCCCAGGCACTCGATTCCCTGCTCTGCCAAGTTCTTCAACTGGATGTTTTAACTGTGGCAAATCTGGGCATTTTATTAAAGATTGCCCCTATCCTCGGCAAAATCAAGCTAATAATCAGCAAGGATCGGGGAATTCTGCTCCAGGCAAGGGAAGTACTTCGGGCAAGAATACCAAGAAAACGGAGCGAGTATATTATATGCAAGTGGCTACCACACCGGAGGGAGAGCCGGTGATGATGGGTACGTTCCCTGTGGCCAGTCACCCTGCAATTATTCTTTTTGATTCTGGTGCTTCGCATACCTTCATTAGCAAGACATTTGTGGAGCAACATCACATTGCATGTCATGAATCAAAAGAGGGATTTAAAATTCATTCACCTGGGGGACACATTTTTACTAGAGAAGTGGCCTATGAAGTGCCAGTAACTATGGCCGGACGGAACTTTCCTGCTAACATGATTGTTCTAAGAGGCCAGGATATAGATGTAATTTTGGGGATGAATTGGTTAACTCAACACAAGGCAATTCTCAACACTGAACTCAGAACCGTCAGGTTGAGTTATAATCAAGAAGAAATTCTCTTGTCTCTCCCCAAAACCAATCCAGTCAAAGCTTCTGGTAGAATATTTGAAGCCATTGTACCGGAGATCAAGAACATTCCAGTAGTATGTGAGTTTCCAGATGTATTTCCGGAAGATTTGCCTGGACTACCCCCTGAAAGAGATGTAGAATTCGTAATTGAGCTAAAGCCCGGTACGGCTCCCATCTCCCGAAGATCGTACCGTATGCCCCCTAATGAGTTAGCAGAATTGAAGATTCAATTACAAGATCTGCTGAATAAGGGATTTATCCGGCCAAGCTCGTCCCCGTGGGGCTGTCCCGCCATCTTTGTGAAGAAGAAGGATCAAACCTTGCGCATGTGCGTGGACTATCGGCCCCTGAATGAGGTCACCATCAAAAATAAGTACCCTCTTCCAAGGATCGATATCTTATTTGATCAACTGACTGGGGCGAGGGTATTTTCAAAAATTGATCTCAGGTCGGGCTATCATCAAATCCGTATTCGGCCCGAGGATATACCAAAGACCGCATTTACTACGCGGTATGGATTGTTTGAGTACTTGGTAATGTCTTTCGGGCTCACTAATGCTCCTGCCCATTTCACCTATTTGATGAACTCGGTGTTCATGCCCGAGTTAGACAAGTTCGTGGTGGTCTTCATCGATGATATTTTGATATATTCTAAAAATGAAGAGGAGCATGCTCAGCACCTACGGATTGTATTAACGCGCCTGAGGGAACATCAACTGTATGCCAAATTCAGCAAGTGCGCGTTCTGGCTGGAGGAAATTCAATTTCTGGGGCACGTGTTATCAGCCGAAGGAATTGCGGTAGATCCTAGCAAGGTCAAGGATATTCTGGAATGGAAACCCCCAACAACTGTTCACCAAGTCCGGAGTTTTCTTGGACTGGCTGGGTATTATCGCAGATTCATACCAGATTTTTCTAAGCTTGTGAAGCCAATCACAAGTTTATTGAAAAATGATACTAAGTTTAATTGGTCTTCTAAGTGTAACGAAGCCTTTGAGCAACTGAAGACACTATTGACCACTGCTCCGGTATTGGCTCAACCGGACATCACTAAGCCTTTTGATGTATACTGTGATGCGTTAGGCAGTGGACTCGGCTGTGTGCTGATGCAAGAGGGCCGAGTAATTGCGTATGCTTCAAGGCAGTTACGCCGACACGAAGAGCATTATCCAACACATGATTTAGAGCTAGCTGCTGTGGTTCATGCCCTAAAAATATGGCGTCACTATCTGCTGGGAAATATCTGTCATATATATACAGATCATAAGAGTTTGAAGTATATATTTACCCAGTCAGAGTTAAATATGAGGCAAAGACGATGGCTTGAGCTCATTAAAGACTATGAACTGGAAATCCATTATCACCCAGGCAAGGCCAATGTGGTGGCAGATGCTTTGAGTCGTAAGACTTCCTGCCACTGTCTTATGGTAAAGACCTCCGAAAACACTTTGTGTCAAGACATGGAGAAGTTAAACCTGGGGATAATCCAACAAGGAACTCTGAATCAGCTAAAGCTTGAGTCAACCATTTTGCAAAGGATAATTGATGCTCAAAAGGACAATCTGGGCATGAAGCACATACGCGAGAAGATAAGGGCTGGAACAGCCAAATGTTTCAAGGAAGATGATCAAGGTGTGTTATGGTTTAACAACCGCATAGTAGTGCCGAAGAGTGAAGAGCTCCGCCAGCAAATCTTAGATGAAGCGCATCTTAGTCGCTATTCTATTCATCCGGGGAGCACTAAGATGTATCATGATCTAAAACAACACTACTGGTGGACGAAGATGAAGATTGAAATTGCACGCTATGTGGCTAAGTGTGACACTTGCAGACGTGTCAAAGCCATACACATGAAAACTGCTGGTCCATTGCAATCTTTGCCAATCCCAACATGGAAATGGGAAGACATCAGCATGGACTTTATTGTGGGATTGCCCAGGACGGCCAAAGGGTATGATTCTATTTGGGTTATCGTTGATCGACTCACAAAAATTGCCCATTTCTTACCCGTCAGGGCCAAATATACAGTAGCCACTTATGCAGCATTGTATATCAGCCGTATTCTCAGTCTGCATGGTGTTCCAAAGACCATAGTGTCGGATCGTGGACCTCAATTTGTAGCCAAGTTTTGGGAAGCACTTCACAAATCCTTGGGTACTAAGTTACTCCACAGTTCGGCCTATCATCCTCAAACCAGTGGACAGACTGAGAGAGTGAATCAAATACTTGAAGATATGCTGCGGGCATGTATTCTGGACTTCCCGCAAAAATGGGATGAGTGTTTGCCCTTAGCGGAGTTTTCATACAATAACAGTTATCAGGAGAGTATCAAGATGGCACCTTTTGAAGCTTTATACGGGCGACGGTGTCGAACTCCGTTAAATTGGTCTGAACCTGGAGAAAGATACTTCTTTAGGCCTGATATGGTGAAAGAGGTCGAAGAAAAGGTTCAGAAAATTATTCATAATATGAAGAAAGCTCAGACTCGACAAAAGAGTTATGCAGACCGACGACGACAACCCTTATGTTTTCGGGTAGACGACTATGTCTACTTGAAAGTTTCACCAATGAAGGGTGTATCGCGTTTTGGGGTTAAAGGCAAACTTGCACCCAGATACATTGGTCCATTCCTGGTACTTGAGCAATGTGGACCAGTGGCATACCGACTTCAACTCCCCGAAACATTGTCTGCTGTGCATAATGTGTTCCACGTGTCACAATTGAAGAAATGTCTTCGGGTTCCCGATCGAACCGTTGAAGTGACTGATGTTGTCCTGGAACCAGATTTAACGTACTCGGAACATCCCATTCGAGTTCTGGATCAAAAGGACAGGGTTACCCGGAGAAAGACTCTCAAGTTTTATAAGATACAGTGGAACCAGCATTCGGAAGATGAGGCTACATGGGAAACCCAAGACTTCTTAAATAAGAATTTCCCAGGCTTTCTAGCCTCTTGTAAGTTGTAAAGTTTGTATAGCTGTGTATTAAAGGAATGAACCCCCACACCACCCCTGCCTTGTACCAAAAATAAGGAAATAAAAATGTG
The DNA here is from genome assembly GCA_029449295.1 of Zea luxurians. Classification (NCBI taxonomy): domain Eukaryota; kingdom Viridiplantae; phylum Streptophyta; class Magnoliopsida; order Poales; family Poaceae; genus Zea; species Zea luxurians. Next base: position 6,082,748 of record JAOPSE010000027.1, on the reverse strand, counting down.
ACACATTTCCTTTTCCATTACTCACCCTAGGATTTTAAATCTCGGGACGAGATTCTTTTATGGGGGGAAGGATGTAACACCCTTGGTGTTACTATAACTAAAACTTGAGCATGGCATCATGAGCATGGACATTGCATATGTTTGTCACACCTAGAGTGCATTCACTAGGCAAAAATTTCAAACAAGTTGTATTGTTTTAAAGTTTTACAAATAGGACCCTGGTTAAAGGACTTAACCATAAATAGTGATTAAAGGGGTAAAACTTAACCAAAGTTGAGAAAACCTAAAGGCTTTAGGGTAAAAGTCATAAAATGACCCCAACAATAAAGTTGAATCACATTTATACCCCTGGAATACCAAAAACCCTAATTGGAACCCTCGGAAACCCTAAAACCAAACCCTAGGGACCTAAGTGCAAAATTAGTCCACTTTTGGGCTAAAGTGCAAAAACCAAGTCAAATAAGTGTTTTAAGTCAGTTGGATCACAAATATGTGGATTTGAAGGCCAAACCCTAAATTTTGGACTTAAATGCAAAATGGACCTCATTTGAGTTTATTCTAAGTCTGGATTTCAGTGATATTGGCTCAACTTTGGAGCCTTGTATCTTTCAGGGTATAGGGTTTTTACCCTAGGTCACCACATCAAAGTTGAAGACCCATTATAGGATAACAACTTTGCTTAAGGTTGTAAGCATAGTTGTTAAGAGTATTTGAGAGATAATGAAGCTCAAAGTCGGGCTGTCAGTCGATCCCTGAACTGAATTTTCAATAGGAGTGTAATGGGATTAACTTTGAGCTCGATTTTGAATGATCTTCGGTAACTATTTGATGGCAAGTCTTGTAGCAAAGTTGATCATGGATGATAGGTGTATAATTTTGATGCAGATGGTTGGCGTTGTCACCACATAAAAATTTGAGAAAATCGACCCCAAATATGGACTGTCAGTCACTCTGAACCGGTGTTCTGATGGTACAGTGCTCGAATACACTGAAGAAGATCCGTTCGTCCTCATCGCCGATAGCCGTCGCCGTCGATCGTCGTCGCTGTGATTCGTGCTCGGCGGTCATCAGATAAGTCCGTCGCGGTAAAGGTCCTCGTCACCGGTGAGCTGGAAGTCACCCCGCTCGGCCACGGCGCATTTCCCCCCCCCCTGGCTCACCGCCCGCGGTAAGTACTCGCCGTCGACCGCCGCCTCTCGGCCGGGTGCCGCGTGGCTCTACACTTTCACCGTGTCGCCATGACCTTCTCTGAACCCTCCGTAGCTCACCGAAGTTACTGCCACGCTATGGGACACGTACTCCGTGCGCCAAGCTTCTTCCTCCCATCCGGCCGCCAGCGCAATTTGCTCAAATTGGTCGCCGCCGCCCATGAACTCTATAAATTGAAGCCACCACACGCTCCGTATGGTAGTCAAGTACCTCGACGTCCAGTATTGCTCCCAGTGGTTCACCGACGAGCCTCAATTTCACGCTTCCCCCAAATCCACCCAAAACACCGTGAAGACTAGCCCTCCCGTGGCCAGCTCGTTCTGGTGAGTCGCCATTCAATTCGTATACTGTTTTCGTGCCTCGGCATGCTTGTGAAGCTCTCGGTGGCGTCCGTTTGCTCAGTCCGGCCATGGTTGTATGGGAACGTGAGCTCGACGCCCCGGTTTCCGCCCTGAGCGTGGGCAGAACACTTTCTTGGAGCACCGTTCGAAATTGAGGACCGTTCTTAGGTCGCCTTAGGTCCGTAGAGACTCTCCGACCGTTAGCTTGAGCAGTCCTCGCCGGCCATGTCCAGTACGGGTCACGCCGGGAAGGATCCAAGGCGCGGCGTGTTCAGGGGCTATCGCGGGGAAGAAATAGAACCTTGAGGGCGTTTCTGCAAATCGTCAGTGACTCGAAACAATAGTGAAAGGACCTTTTTCGGATTAGCCAGAAGCGCGAGGCCCTTTCTGCAAAATCGCCTGGGCGCGGGCGCGCGCGCGCGCGGGCGCGAGCGCGCTGTTCTCCCTGGACCTGGGCTTGTTGGGCCAGAGTCGGCCCAGTACTGCTCCTTGTTTTCCTTTTTCTTTTTCAGCAGGACTTTGAAAAACTGTAGAAAATAGTAGGAAAATCCTAAAAATATGAGACCAATTTTCCTAGGCTTGTTAATTTCCCTAGAATTTAATAAAAATAGTTTTATGATTTTTAGTTTGAATAGGGAATTTTAGGATATTTAAAATAGCCTAAACCAATGGTTCTGGATTTTTAGAAAATAAATAATAAGTCCAAAATTTCCCAAACTTTTTATGTGAGCTTTTCACATTATTTAGAAGCCTTGGGTAGAAATTGGGTTGATTTGGACCTTGTTTGATCACTAAACCCAAAACCACCCCCCCCTGCTCCATGAACTCCTTTACTGACTCCGGAAACCCTAGGTTCTCGGAGTACCGTGAAGGAAAGTTGTACTCAAGACATAAATAATAAGTTTATGTTACCTTTGCATCCTCATGAGCATTCCATGACATCCATTCTTATGCATGTATATGATTATATTAGAGCAAGAAGAAGAAGAAGAAGTTTTTGAAGAGGGGATACCACCCACCTCTGATCCTCAAGCAGACAACTGCTTTTATTTCGATATCTGTGGATCCGAGCAGGACACCTCTGATAACAAAGGCAAGCCCCGGTGCATGCAACCCCTTTCCTTGTGTTTTTAAATACTTTTCGCACACTTAAGTCTAGTGAAATGTGCATTAGGTTCATAGGAGTTACTTGAAACCCTTTGATGCATTGCTTTCCTTGATATCCATGCCTTTATAGATACTTCTGTGAAGTATCAAAATATGATTTACAAAAATGCTTAGCCTTGCTTAGATCTTGTGGATAGAGGTTGTCCTCAATTTAACCATGGAGAGGATGGCTTCTACCCACAAGAATATTTTCATTTGGAGCAATAGTGGGATCTTACTGCAAAGTTCCCTGAGATGCTCTTTCCTCCTAAGGAACAGACACAATCCTAAGGATGGAACTACTCAAATTGAGACTTGGGGTAGGAACAGGTGATGTTCTACCCAGGTTGGTTAAGGATTAACGCGTATGTAGGCGTGCTGACCGAGGACCCTTTAACTGGTCACATGCCTCGTCATGGGTAAGCCTTGCCTCGGGCAGACTAAGGCCGGAATAAGATAACACGAAATGGGAGTGGAGCGGTGGCGAGAGTAGCGTGTACCCTCCGTGGCAAGAGGCTGGACGGTGGTGTATCTGTGCTCTCGGTTTGCGTGAACCTGATCCGGTCTTAAGAACCCCGGTGGCGGGTTGACATATGCAAGGGTTAAGTGCTACATATGTCGTGTGATTGGAGATCCTCAGCTGAGTATAATCGATTCGGATCGCCGTACCTTCGCGGTTATGAAGACTTGGTCACTTCCCTGCAACCTAGAGTCAGGATGTGAAAACTATGGACAAAAATGATGTTGTCTTGATGTGATGTGAAATTAGACTAGATGCAAATGGAGTCTATTAATATTTAATATGGCGTTAAAAGATTGAAAGTAAGGACTCACTTTAGTAAGCTACTTCTGCAAAAATATAAGTTGATTTTTGCTAAAGCCTCCCCTTGACTCCTATTTACCCAGCATACCCTTGAGAGTCTTTTCCTTAGTCGGGTAAGACTTGCTGAGTAATTCCATACTCAGGGTTTATCCCTTTGTTGTTTTTAGGTGGGGAAGTAGCAGACTTTTGCTGCTTCTGTGCTAAGGTGGTTCCCAACGAAGAAAAACAAGACTGAAGTGCGGGAGGACTCGGTCCTCCATCTAGGATCTTTTGTTTATAGGCTTTCGGGAGAAGTTTGGGTCTCCCTGGTTTGTATAATTATTACTTTTATGCACTCGCTTTTTAGACTGGTCTGTAATAATATAACTCAAGCCTACTTTTGAAATAAATGTAAGTTTATGTAATTCGCTTCCGCATATCTTCATCTCCGATGATCTGTAATGTCTGCAAGACGGGTGAAACGTTCCTGGTGAGGTAAGGAAAGATACCGAGCTTGTCAAGTAACTTAGGAACATCTACAGGGTGTCTGATGTCTGGTAGACAAGGACAACTGTAGGTGGGCCTGATTACTTGGGAGGTTCCGTCACACCAAACATAACGGTGAAGATGGTAGGTGCCACCTGCACGGAGCTATAATCCCCAATCTGTTGGTGCCTATGCTGTCGCACGCAAGCTCCAATTCGTTGATCCTGATGGTCGTGCTATCGCTTTTGTTTGCCTCCATGCATTTCAATTAATGGGGAACTCCTTGAAGAATTTCGTTCTTTATTTGTTTTCATTATGCGCTGATGATATATGGATTATTGGATTTATGTACAATTTTAGGTTGGGAGTTTCGGGATGGAGATCTCTCAAGTGCTTGGTGGCGGTATTCATACACTGGTTGAACACAATCTTTACCTTTCAGCCACTAAGGCGGCAGGATCAGGGATCATACTTGCAATAAACTTTTGGTTGCACTAAAGATTTTATACTGTTGAGATAAATAATGTTCCATTAAATATGCATGCAAAATCTGAATATCTGATTGTTTTGATGTGATAAAATTCTGTTGCAGTTCTTCCATGTTTTACATAAATGGGGGCAAAGGTACTGTGGGTTCAAATATCAGTGAGTTGGTTTTGGACAAAGAAGCCATGGATGCCGCAAATGACGAAGAAGAAAGATGGGAAGGAGAAAAGTATGAGTACCATAAAGCTATTAGTGCTGACAGAACTTTTTCAAAATTCAAGAAACGATTGGATGCATATCCCCAGCAATGCTTTAGATAGTTAAACATTTAATTTGGATAGTATCATGGCAACTTGACTTGGTGTTTGCAAAACCATTTGTTTCTTGTCCTTTTTGGTTTGCACAACCTGAATTAAATTTTGGCATGCAATATTTCTTTAGGTATTCTTATGGTGGCAAGCTACTGTTGGCTACGACAAAATTACAAGATCCTGGCACCTGCAGGCTTTGTGGTTCACCACGCCAATATGAGCTGCAATTGATGTCTTCTTTATCTACTTTCTCCATGAAGCTGGAGATGACTCCTCAAATTATGTACCCAGCAGCTGGACTTGGCTGACTGTCATCATGACACTTGCTCCTAGGTATGGCTTATCCTTCAAATTCCTGATACCGAAGTCTAAGGTATTCTGTGTGCCCAAAACATGATCCCCAAATAGTAGTTCAATTTTCAAAAAATATTTGATTTACGAAGCACACCATAAAGGACATTATATCATCAAAGCATCACTTCAGCTTTGTGTGCTGAAGAGATTTCTATGTCCTTGATGTTCTTAATGTGCTTTTAGGATTCCTAGCAGATATGTTGGCTGAAACATCTACTAGGATTTAATCCAGTTCAAAAGTAGGCTTTCAATGGTACCATCTTTCTCAGACAAGCAAATTTTGGGTTTGTGAGTTTCGCCAGATTCCGTATTGGCTCTTGGGAACAGTTTTAGTTAAGAACGCTATAGCAACCTTGAATGTTCAGTGAGCAGCTACATGTACATAGCTGTCATTGTTTAGTATTTCTTCTTGGTACTGGGGTGAAACCAAACATTGTTCATTGTATTCTTTTGTTTACAGTTCCCCACAGCAATGGTACCAGATTAGCGAGATGTTTGTCAGTGTGGCTATTCTTCTGGCTGCAAAATCATTTTTGTACCCTGTTATTTTTTAGGTGCATGAATTGTGAGCTCCAATCAAGGGTGGGCATGTTACGAGCATCAAGGGATATGATCTGGTATGTACTATGTTCTTGCGTTTTTGGCGTGTAAACTTACCAATCTCTCCCTCCCTCCCTCTCTCAAAAGGAAATCATTTTTATTGCTTTCTAGGGCCTGATAATAATAATTGCAAGAAAGTAGCAGTACTCTGGACTAAAGTACAACTATTAAAGTGGCAAAACCGTACCGCAGCCGATATATAATGGAGCGCATAATTCATTGGCTGTATTATTCTCGTCGCCAACCCTACCTGCAATGACGCTGTATGTGCTTGTTTCCTTCCAACTGCTTTTCAGAATTTTGCATTTGTTTATGGCATGCAAAATGCTCCATTCCCCAGTATGTAAGGAACAATCAAGATATATACATGTCACATGGAACCAAAATGTATATATGATTCTGATTTTGAGAATCATAATCAGGTTGACATGGATGGGCTAATAATGGACCAGCGAGTTAGCTTGCTTGTGGTGGGGCAAGATGTTTTGAAATCAAAAGTTGAGGTAATAATGTGTACTTATTGACTTATTGTACTTATCAAGTGCTTCATAGGTTAATGTATATGACATCAGCATTTACTTCATAAGCATGCTTGATTTTGTCTCCTAGGTGGCTTCAGTTTGTACAACCCTGACCCGTACCTATTGCGAGGATGTGTATAGCTTGCTTCAGAACTTGGACATAAAGAAACTTCTGGTAAGTGTATTTTCTACATGCACAGTGTATTCTTTTATTTTATTAATTTACAACTTCATAAGCATGCTTGATTTTGTCTCCTAGGTGGCTTCAGTTTGTAAAACCCTGACCCATACCTATTACGAGGATGCGTATAGCTTGCTTCAGAACTTGGACATAAAGAAACTTCTGGTAAGTGTATTTTCTACATGCACAGTGTATTCTTTTATTTTATTAATTTACAATTGACGTCCCATCCATTTTGTATTTTCTACAGAGCCACAGATGGTGAGTCCCATCCATTATGTATTCACGTGATAAAATAACTGACTTTTATTTTATTAATTTACTGTACTTTCATCTTGAAGACAGATTTAAGATTTATGTCCATTATTTTAAAATTGAACTAACATTCAGATGTTACAACTGACGTCTCAGCATGTGATTATGATTAATAGCAACTCCACCTGCCATCTTGTACAACCTTAGTGACTTGATTAGAACATCTCACTATATTTCTTCGAAGTGCCTAGCTGATGGGGAGTGACATGTTGAAGGAGTCGTTCCTAGAGACACTACGAAAGAGCACAATGAACTGATTCCACAATTCTACTAGCTTTTCAGATGATCAAAAAACACATACGCACGCATGGTTCTAGGCTTTATGGATTCATGGTGAGTCCAAAATCCAAAGGCGACGCGGCGGATGGCCGGTGAGCGACGAGTCTTTCTCACGACGCGCGATGGAGGTTAGTTGTAGCCCACCAAAAGAAATTTGAAAATTTATCTGCTTGTTGTGAGGTTTTTGTACGCATGCGCTTCTGTATTTGTGGTCTAGTTTGTGAAAGAATCGCTAAATCCTACGCTCGCATTTTCAGTTACAAACTATAATTCTTCCAAACGCAAATTTGAAAAGGAAAACTCATACGGAGTTTGGTTGTGATATGTGGCCCTGTGGGCTATGGGGGTCTGGAGGCTCGTCGGCAACCGGACAGGAAAACAGCAAGGCGGAAGGGCATTGCTCGAACGCTGGTCCGATGAGTGGCACTGTCAGGGAGCGTGACAGGGGCGACAAATCTAGACCTCCACGCATGTATTTTTTTCTTGTGTTTATGTGATGCTAATTACTAGGATTGAGCTTAGATTGTGTGCACTTCGGTTTGCACATTCACATTATATTTCACCATGGTTTAACCATTTGATTAACAACCTGCTTATGGATTATACATGTGTTACTCTGTCAATGCAGCATTCAACTATCTTTCACATGTCCATTTCAGTATATTTCTCATTCCATTGCAAATTCTGCTAATTGTAATAGCTTCAACCATTGAGATACCTTGTGTGGTTAATCCATAAATATGACACGATTGAAATGAAAAAACTTGTATACATTTACATTTCTTTCCTTTTACTTAACTTGCCTGTTAAATGACCCTTTGATATTTTTTTGCCTCATTTCCATGTTTTTGCCTCATTTGCCTGTAATGGTTGGATCTGCTTCTAATTTTCTATCTATGAAAAATGGTTAAATTACTACATTGTCAACTGAGACCAATTTCCTTAGTGCTACTTAAGATCATGGTCACATATCCTCAGTTTTAACTAAAATTTGGCTTGCAGGTATGCTATTTTATGCCCATGCAGTCAAGGATTGTAGATGAAGTCGGGTTATCTATCTCATAGTTTGCGGCACCATCATTGTTTCGGAAAAATAATTTGTTTTTTGGCACGCACTCAAAGTTTCTTTACTTCAAAATGCTACTAAAATATGTTATGATACATTGTAAAGCATATGTTTATTGTAATAGTTGGATCTGCTTTTAGACTTCTATATGTTGAAAATGGTAAAATTACACTATCAACTGGGGCCAATTTTCGTAGTGTTACTTAAGATCGTTGTACATTAACATTTATCAAATAGTTATACACCGTCGCAACGCACAGCACCGTGGAGCCAAGGCAATATCAGCAAGCTGATTTTTCAGATTGGAATCTATGGTTTTTTTAAAGATCGAATATGTTCTAGCATCTTAAAAAGATTTGTCAGAATGTAAATATTTGTTCTGAGGTCATTTAGGCCTCAAACAGAATTTCTTGGACTTATTTCGTTAGAGTGAATGGGACATCTCGAGATCTAAATGTGTATAGAACATATATTTTTTATGGGTATCAAATATGATTATGTGCAAAGCACGGACATAGTACTATACTACTATAATAATGAAACACACATTTGTACATAATTTATTATGATATTATATATTGCCGTTGCAACGCACGGGCACTTACCTAGTTCCTATGTAATAAAGCTCGGAGCAACTATGGGCTCCCAGCGTGTCCACGCCGCTTTTTAAATTTTAAGTCTCTTGATCTGCCATCTACGGCCGTGTGAAGTAGGAGACTCTTCGTACTCTCTGCCAAAAGCCGAAATCTTCAAGAGAAAAACGAATGGTATTTGAGAAAGGGAAAAAAGGAGCCGCGCGAAGGAGAAATGCGAGCACATGCAGCATTGATTTGGTGATAAGGGGATCATAGAAGATTTAAAGAGGGAAATGAACTAATTTCCCTCTCAATCCTCCCGTGATCCCGGTTCACCAGATCAGTCTGCAGGGAAAGCGCGAGCACAGACTGGATGCAACGCAGGCTCGCCGGAGCAACTATGGCTAGCGCGCCAGGCCACCATGGGCCAGCGCGGCGACGCAGTGCAGCACTCGCGCTACCTTACGAGCTAGTCGGGCATGTGCGGTTGCGGCGGAGATGGACGAGGTCCGCGTGCTGGGGCAAGGGGTGTCCGCGCATCGCGCCGAACGGTGATGAGTTCGCGTGAGCGCTCGAGTAAGAATGGTGTGACCGTGGGATCAGATATTCGAGAAAATGGTATATTGACTCATAAAGATCTTGAATAGAAACAAAATGATTACACACGGTGTTTTGTGCATATGATTAAATTGAAGATATCCACTAAAATTTGTTTACAAAGCTTAATATGCGCTAAGTAATATATTCTACAATTGATTTTGCATGCAGACTCATCACGGTGATACCTCCAATTTATCAGCGATGGGGACTCCAACATATATACCAGCCCTGTACTGTTTAGGTACAACAAAAAATTAAAACATGTCCTACTAATTCTATTTTGATGTGCACAAATACATTCAATATAGAAAGCAAGAATCCTATATCCAATTATTTTATTGTCCTATGAAATTTGTATACATATGGTTCGCCTTGACTTCAGTGTAAACTCTCTTTTACCACCTAATTATTTTGTGGCGACTAATACAAAAAATCTGTTGGCTCAGCTAACTAGAACTAGAACCTTCGTAACATAGTATCAAGGCTACTCATGATACTATATATTTATCAGTTGTAACATTCTACTACAAATAACTACATGTTTAAATAATTTTATCACTGCTATGTATGTACTTCTACATATATTTCTGTTCATACATGTTGAATCTATATATTTAAGACAACACTCTCTTTACCATATGCATGCTTTGAATCAACTGTTAAACACATCGCCAAGCAGCCACCGGCCAGGCGGCCTGTGTCAGCCATCAGCACAGCAACATTGAGCCCTGTGGACTGTGGTCCTTAAAAAGTTAGTCATAAAGTCCAAGGGCCAGAGAGGCGAAGCCGGATCTAAGATTAGGGGAATGCTCTGGCATTGGGGCGAGAACTATAACAGGACGAAGATGAACATCCCCTTGGCGAGCTCACGATCTGTGGATATACAAACAACCGAGATGGCGACCATACATGCATAGCAATAGCTTGTATAGGTAGCTATGCTTCGTTCTTCGCTATACATAATACACCACTCTGTGCTGCTGCCGGCCTGCCACTCTTCGCTATACACAATGTATCAAGCAAATGTTTGCACATATAAGGTCACAATACAAAACCGATTGTTAACAACACATAAAATGAACTGCTAGTAAATAGAGATGACAGAACGACTATCAAGGCTTTCTAATCCTTACGAACCCGAATAATTAAAAAAAATGTGGTGTATAATGTACAGCTCTCCATGCATACTTCACCATGTATATATACAAGTCAAAAAGAAGAAAAGAATGCAGAAGTCTAGTGAACCACCTACAGCAGATGCAGCTGTCTCTTGTCCCGGAAGTATGTTAATTCTCTAGTATACCTGGTAATGTCAAATATCAAAATACAAAAAGTGGGGGTAGATTGAGCAATGCTGCCATAAATTTCAGCCCGGCATGTTTCGCCAACCTGTGCAATTCAGATGGGAAAAATGGGTTCAGGTGACTATACAAATACAATGAAAACAGGTTAACCTTAACCTTTATGACAAACTTGTTCATAACACTTGAAGCAATTAAAGGCACACCAAATACTAACAGATAGGTATGGAACTATATCTAGCTGACTGCACACACATGAATAATAGATGGCAAGGCAATATACAATGCAGAGTGGGCCAGTGGCAACTTTTGGAAGATAACTTGAGGCCTTCCAAGGTAGCATCAGTAAATAGCTGCTTAATCTTTACAGATGACCGCTATACTAAAGGTTGTCAGGGATCAACTAACATAGACTAAATTAACTTCTCAGTGCAGTCTTAAATGCCGCTTCAAGTAACATTGAATCTCACTATTTCTGATGGGAGAATATCACTATTCATGATATGCATGACATTCCATGAGCACCATGGTTAGGCAGAGATAAAAAGTGTATTGTATATGCAAGAAAGCAAAATTTTACTCCTATGTGAAAAAATTGTCTAACTGATACACATTACCCACAGGATTCACAGAAATGAAGATAGACATTAGCATAACTATGAACTCACCGTTTGTCAAAAGATACGAAAACACAAGTTCATTCCAAGCATCAGGGACTCCAGGAAGACACCAATGACTGCAATCAAGTATAGTGGAAGGATAACTCCAAGTGCCAACATGTGCATCACTTCGAAACGCTCCCATTAAAGTTACATTTAGTACTGTGATAGGAACTTTCATGTTGGTTACAACATCAGAAAGTATAGCCCCAAATTCACTCTTATCATTTCCTTTGGCCTCTGACGAAGGCTGCTCTGTTACTTCACACACCTTTTGGCTTGTATCCCTATGAAATGGGAAGAGCTCTCCTGTCAGTTCTTACAGAATAGCTACAGCAGAGCAAATGCAGATAAGAATTGATACTGCAAAATTTCTTGCATTGACATTTTTTTGTGGTAATCATGATCATGTCAGTTGGACCATATCATATTTTTTAGGAGCAGAACAATTCAATGAAAATATCAAATGAAGAGGTGGAGTGGGATATTTCCATATTAACTAAGGCCCTGTTTGGATTCATAGAGCTAATCGTTAGCTGGTAATAATTAGCTCCTTTGGATCCAAACAGGTCCAACTAATAATGTAGCTAATTGAGAAGACTAACATATCTGAATTTCTCAAATTTGGAAAAAAAAAAAGACTATCATATCTGAATGGAGGGAGTATCTCACTAGTTGGACCAAACTGGCTAATAGCAGCTAATAGTTAGCTAGCTAATATTAGCTGAGCCATTAGCTAGATAAATATTAGCAACTAATGAATAAAAACAAGGCCTAAATGTAGTACAATCAGAGTTTGGTCATGTAAAGACTAAAACGATTTAGTAGTTTATTTATAAAAAAAACTCGGACAGAGAGGAAAAGACCGCTCTCCCGGTATTATATTAAGAAGAGACCGAAACAATGATCCCGGCCGAGAAAATCCTCGAACCCTGCCCTCATCACTAATGGACTGTCGTCGACCGTCTACTCTGCAACGGCCTAACCGGAGGGTGGCGCACAAGACATCGTAACCCGAGAGTGATGAGACACAACGAGGGAATTTTTTAACCAAGCCAGAAAATTCGCCCCCGAGAGGAATCGAACCCGGGATTTGGAGGTGCTACTCGGAAGTCTTTAACCACTAGTACTTTATTTACATGAAGCAGTTTACAACTCATGAGTCAACCAGAATGTGGGACGCATAAACCCATTATGTATGGCTTAGTGAAGCTAGAACAATTAGATTTGTATTCACATTGCACGTGCATTGGACTGATTATAGATGTTACATGCAGTTAAAATGGACAGGGATCCTGACAAATGTTTTTCTTCTAAAAGATATCGCTATAGCATCATTATCAATCTACCTACAATTTAAGTAAAGGTATATCAGTATATCATCTAATATGGATGAAAATTATATCAAGGTATGTGGATCACAACAATCTTTTAAGAATCTAATTAACACCTTTAGATGTTTTTTTCATGAGATTCAAATGCCTGACAACCATAGTAATCTTTCAGAGTTTGATTTTTTTTATATAAAACTTACCCCCAATGCGATGGCTCATATGTGCGAAAGAAGACATGTTTTCGGTTTAAATCAACTCTTTTTAGTACCCATGAGGCCCAGGTCTTCAGTGCCATCCTAAAACCAGCATTGATGGATGTACCTAATTTAAGAGAACGTCCTGCCTGAAAATAGCAACCCCTGTTGAGAAGACCAGGTAAAAAGAAAACTTATTAAAATTGTGTTTCAGTTACATTTGTAGTTGCACACCACTTAGAGCAGAGAACATGAAGATAAAAAGGTCCATGTTAAAAGTAACACAATGATGATATGTTAAAATCTGAAGACGGTAATAATGGTATGAACACAGTATTCCCTGGAAATAAACGGGAAAATGCTGAATGGAAAGCGCATATCGAACATCGGGCAGATGAAACCGCCAAGTTGGCAATTTTAACATTGACATTTGAAGAATGTGATCATGTAAGACCATACCAATTGGTAAATGTCATCAAAAGCAAATATGATTCCATCATATGATTTTACCAGGTACTAAGAAAAAAGATGGTATAGCAAAAGATATGCAAGGAACTCGCATTTTCCCCTCGATTTGTGGCCCCCCACCCTGACCCCGAGTTTTTGCTACATTATTGGTAGTGTTTTCAAGTCGGACGATTTGCTAGTCGTTCTGACTGACCGACTAGGGCGATTGATCGCGATTGGTCCAAACCGACTTGGACGATTAATCGCGATTAATATGTGAAATAGAGAGATGCATCATTCCCCAATATCCAAGATGTATCAAACTCTACTTCTAACTAGAATATGAGCTAGGATTCTATTTATAAAATAAGGTAAGGTATTAAAAATACTGAGCAGCAGCCAAAGCATCGAAGTGAACACAACACTACACACATATCCCATCAGTCTTTTTCTGAAAAAAAAGAAGAAATGCATCACTACCTATTCAACCATGAACGTAGAGTATTCAATCCTAAGAAAATGTAAATGATTCACCCGAAAAAGAAAAGGAAAAGAAATGTGAACGGCAAAGCAGGAATTGGCAGTACCGAAACAACTACTCATTTTCAAGTTAGAGCTAAAAGGCACAGTAAATCAATGCAAGGCATCTTACCTATCAAACAATTTGGTCGGCGTCCACCAATGCCCAGTATTGAAAATCAGTACGTCCGAATTCACCCATTTCCGGCTGAAACTATCCATCCTGTCCAGCCTCAACGTGGATTTGACCCTCTTGGGGGCATGCCGTGGGGCAGGATGCTCCTGCACGAGGAACACGGACCGGAAGAATTCGACGGTGAGGCCGTGCGACGCGAACCTGACCGCCAGGTGTCGTATCGTCTTGGTGATCTCGTTTCCGTTCACCTCGAAGACCGTCCTGGGGTCATCCACGCCGGCCATGAGCATGCAGATGAAGGACTCCCACTGTGTGCGGCTCATGGAGTCCCCCACGAACACCACCCGCTTTCCGCGCAGCCGCTCCAGCGCGGTGCGGGCCGCAAACTGCGGCATTTCACACCGCCGTGGCTTCCACCGCCACTTGAGGTACCCAGTGTCGTTCCGCCCGTTGGCGAGGCAGTCGAACCCGCGCTCCGCGAACGGGCACTCGGAGCTGTTGTATAGCGGGTGGCGGCCGGTGTCGTCGGGTACCCATGCGCCGTCGAACACATCGCACGCCTCGCCGCCAACGCCCAGGCCGGAGCCCCCGACGAAGCCCGCGGCGGCGAAGGCGCGACCTCCCCGGCCGACGTAGCGGAGCACGTAGAGGTAGAGCGCGCAGGCGAGCACGAGCGCCGCGGAGGCCAGCAGGAACGCGCGGGCCGCGCGCTCCAGCGTCGGCGCGCCCGAGGGCGCCCACCGCCACCTGCGCCGTAGCGCCGCGAAAGCGGTCGCGGCAGAAGAAGAAGAGACGCGCGGGCTCCCGGGCCCGGCAACGCCGCCCCGCGCCGCTACGCGCGACGGGCCGCCCGGGCTCACCATCACGCCACAGCCGCCGGCTCCACCAAATCTCCCATCCCGCGGCTCCCCGCGCTCACCAAATCAGCAGCAGTACGGAGCGAATGCCGCCTGCTCCAAGTGGCCCCGCTGAGAGTAGCCGGCACTAGAATCCCCGAACGAGAGACAGGCTTGGCGCGTGGTCGTTCTGCTTCCGACCTCCGAGGCCCCGGCCCGTGAGCTCGCGTGACGGCGGCGTAGCTGCTGGAGCTGGACTGCTGGAGGCGCGGCGAGGGGGAGGCGGTTGTGGTAGTGGAGCAGCTGGATCGTCTGGTTCAGTTTCCCTTTGGCGCAGGCGTTGCGGTCACTGCCTCACTGGCATGTGGGATCTCAAGTTGTAAGAGCCCACATGGCGAGGAGCACGTTGGAGCAGGCCGACAGGCAAATGGCTTCTGGAATTTGCCTTGTTTGATCCGTGCAGACTTTGCGCTACGGGAAGAATAGCCTCAGGTCACCTACCTGATCACATCATTGTAGCTAACTTTCCACCCTTTGTTTCTCTGTACTGCTGAAGATATTGTAAGTAATCAACTACCAGTAACGACATACACCTAGAGATGAATACTGAATAGGTAGTTTATGAAAATGAGAGTCAAAGATTGCAAGTGATTGGGAGTCTAATTGTTTACTCTGACAGTGACACTGCAGCATTTACATATTGATGGGTAGAGCAATGTAAACAGCTGGCTCCTGGCTAACTGATTAGTTCCCCAGAATGACAAAATCAATGGGCGAACAATAATCGGGTTGATGGTTCTCCATGAGAATTTTTGTAATACTAAGAACCAAACAATGTCTCTAATATAAAATTTTACTTTACTATTTTATAGACCAGCATATCAATTAAATGGCGTAGCTAAATAACCAATAGAAATAATAAAGTACGTGAAGATAAAACAAATTACTCACACGATTTTTAAAACCTTAGAAATGAGTTGACAACTTTTTTCTCGAACATGCAGGAGAGATAAGTATCATTATATTAAGTAGAGAAAAGGTCTAGAATAAGCTAATACAAGAATTACATAAGACCACCTTACGGTGGCAAAAAAAAACGAAAATAAATAAAGGAGTCCATTGTAACTATAAAGAACTAAGGGCCTGTTTGGATTATCGCCGTTGTTCCCACGCCGCGCCACACTTTCGGCGTCGCAGTTGTGGCGGCTGAATTGGCCGCCGCACGTTAGGCGGGGTGTGGCGTTAGATGTAACCGTCCAAACAGGCCTTAACACAAAACAGACTACAGCCCAGGAATTGGGGATGTTAGGAGAGAGTCTCTTACTCTTAGCCCCTACCATCTTCCACATCACTCTCTTCATCAGCCCTTTTAAGATATGTTCGGTTATTTTCAATCCATATGGATTGGAAGGGATTAATACGGATTGAAGAGGATTTTGACTTACTTTCAATCCATATAGATTGGGGTAGAACCGAACATAGCCTTAATGGTTGTTTCCACATTAGGGATGAACTTGTCGAAGATGCAGCCGTTCATATGTTTCCAAATGGTCCAAAACCTAAGAATAATTAAGGAACTAAGCCCCTTTTGCGCTATGCCTTATGCTTGCTCCCTTGCTCTTCTCCACCATTTCATAGCCATCCGCTCCCAACGATAATTAAGGAATTAAGCCCCTTTTGCGCTATGCCTGGTACTTGCTCGCTTTCTCTTCACCATTCCATAGCCATCCGCTCACCTGGCTAGGGAGCAAGTCCTTAGAGGTTAACCTGTCTAAGCAATCTGAACCAAAACTCTCTTGCAAAAGTACAACCAACCAATAAATGATATTTTGACTAAAGAGATGTTTGAATGCACTAGAACTTATAGTTAGTTGGCTAAAAATTGTTAGTGAAATTAGCTAGATAATAAATAGCTGCCTAACTATTAACTAATTTACCAAAAATAACTAATAGTTGAAATATTAGCTATGGTATTTGGATGTCTCAACTAATTTTAGTCACTAACTATTAGATCTAGTGCATTCAAACACCCCCTTAGATTCTTGATCACAGAGTGGACAGTGGACAGAGTTAACATAGTTTCATTCCCGTGAAATTACCCATTCCTCATAAATGTTATGTCATATCTAAAATATAATATGGCATATTATTAAATGTGTATAAAACCAACATAAAAGTATCATTGAGAATAACCTTATCATAGCATGTCCAGCAGACCATATAAAGGAGCGCACAGAACATAATTTAGGAATGTAAACTGCACTATTTATACATTAGAGTTTAAAATAAGGAGGTCTAAACGGAACAAAAGCAGGCGTAAGATTTAAGAAAAGCCCAAGCGGATAGTAAAATAATAATAGTAACAGATGATCTCACATCAACAAACAGCTGCTGCAGCGAACAATGTGATTGTGCATTTGTTGCTATAGTTCCTACATTTCTACATGTAATATCGCGAACAAAAATAGCTCATGTCAAGAGTCTACAGACCGAGGCATAGGCCACCAAGGTTGTCGGTCCCAAAAAATGGCGGGCGTCATGATCCGAAGTCAAGCGATGCAGCATTCCGGGTGTGCAAATTCACTTCTTGGAGGGGAGCTTCCTCCTTTTGGCAGGCCGCTCGCGCTTCTGCTCTTTCTTCCGCTTCTTAAGAGACACCTGATGTGACCTTCCAACCAGCGACGGCTGCTCCTTTAGCCCGAAGCTCCTCGCTACATGGCCCAGGTGGAGCTTCTTCACCATGAAAATTTTCTTCAGTTCACCTCGGTGGGCAGTGTAGGCACGAACCCAGGAACAGAAGGCATCCCTGGCAAGCTTCTTCGTTGCGTCCTGGATGAGAACGTCAGAATATGTTAATCGATATCCATTGCTTAAAGCCTAGTCTACGATATTTCATAACAAATAATCAGCACAAGCGTTTCACGTGTGCAAGTTCTCGCATCACTGAAAGGTGAAACGTGTTATCTAAGTCACACTGGAAGGAAAAGGTAGAATGTGCATTACCTCAGCTGCAACGAAACCCTCAAGTGACCTCTGCAGAGACATTATGCAGGGATGCATGTCTAAAGATATTTGCTTCCTTTTGTGAGGTTTCTGTCCATTTACAGGAAAACTATCCAAAACCCTTTGCAAGGGGTATTCTGTCAGTGATACACTGTGTAACTCCAGATCTTTCAAGTAGTCGAGTTCAATAGGTTGCAGAAAGAGGAGAGCCTCCCCCTTCTCACCGATTCTTGCAGTTCTTCCAACCCTAGTTAGTGAAGTGGACAAGGCAATTAAATCAAAACTAGCAATAGCAAAGTAAACTGCAAATAATTATTCTTGTTCATATATTGGGGGTTTAGACTATCTCCAGCAGCTTACTCATACTCATACTCATATTCGAACTATATTCTACAAACAGTGCAAAACAGTGTTTTGGGTGGCCATATGGATACAATGTACATCAGTTTACCATATGGTCACCAAAAGCACTGTTTTACACCATTTTGCATTGTATGTTGCACTGTTTGTAGAGTGTAGTTTGAATATGGGTATGAGTAACCTGTTGGAGATGGTCTTAGAGCATCTCCAATAGTGACTTATCTCAGTGCCCCCAAATTAAATTATAGGGCTCAAGCTACAAAAAAAAACTGCTCCAACAGTACCCTATTTTACAAAAAAAATATAGGTTGTATAATGCACCTTATTGGGCTGCCCCATATCTAGATCTAACCTACGGACGCTTCACAAAACTTCCTTTCCAAACGAACGGAATAAATTAACAGATTTTGGTTAATCATCATTTGATTTGGGGCTTTACAGTTGTAGCTTATTTTTTTCTTGGTGCCCACTATAAAATATATCTATTTTAAATTTTTAAGGCACTTTTATAAGGCACATTGTTGGAAATGATCTTAGCATCTTCATAACAAACTACTCCATCTATCTACAAAATAAAAGGACTTCTGAATTTGTACCGAGTCAAAATATTCTATGTTTTGACCACGTTTATAGAGAAAGGTATTAAAATCTACCACATCAAAAGGGTAAGATATGAAAATAAAATTTTAAAATGGACCTAGTTATTAAGTTGCATACACCAACCAGTTCAACCCAAAAGCTTAAGTTGATAGGAAGAAGTGAGCAATTCACTTATATTATATTCTAGCACTCCCCTCACGTCGAGCCTCTCTTGGGTCTCAAACATGGAATAGGAGTGAGTAACAATTATTTTTTTTAATTTGGCTAACCAGGATTCGAACTTGTGACCTTTGGCTCTGATACCATATTAAGTTGCATGCACCAACCAGTTTAACCCAAACCCAAAAGCTTAATCTGATGGGAAGAGTTGGGCAATTCACTTGTATTATATTCCAACACTAATGATTCTCATCCAGAATCGTAAATATTGTCCTTTTCTATAAACTTGGTCAAATTAGGATAACTTAACTTAGGCCAAACTCAAAGGTCTTTATCTTTTCAAACAGGGAGTACAGAACAAAATGGCAAGTAAGAATACACCGTCTGACTGCATTAGTTTAAGCAATCTGCTAGATAAAAAAGATTCTATAGCAGCAATGCAGTGAACACAAAAAAAGCAGCACAGAACTATGAAATATGCAAACAAATGCAAGCACATGTTATGTGATACATTGCAAATTAAATCTGTAGTTTTGTGATATAACTTGTTAATTCTGTAATTTCTTTGTTCAACTTTTAAAATCTATAGTTATGTGTTAACTTTGACTTTGACAAACCACCTGTAGTTTTTTTGAAATTTCCTCATAGCGAAAGGGCCTCTAGCGTAATGGTTAAGGCTTCCGAGTAGCACCTTCAGGTCCTGGGTTCTATCACCCTCGGGGGCGATTCCGGGCTTGGTTAAAAAATCCCCTCGGCCCTCGCTGTGCCCGCCCGCTCTCGGGGATCGATATCCTGCGCACCACCCTTTGGTCGGGCCGTTGCAGAATGGACAGTTGATCGGCCCGTTAGTGATGGGGGCCAGGGTTCAGGGGTTTTCTCGGTCGGGACCATGTTTCGGTCTCTTCTTAATATAATACCAGGAGGACGGTCTCTCCCTCCCCGGCCGAGTTTTGAAATTTCCTCATACAAAAAAAAATACAAAGGAGATAATAAACTACAACTACAAGTGCATCAGATGTGTGATGCATTAGGTACCTGTGAACGTATTCAGAAGCTTCTCCTGGAGAATCATATTGTATGATGTACTTGACTTTTGGAAAGTCCAAACCCCTAGCAGCGATATCGGTAGATACAAGAATTGCTGATTTCTCAGAACCAAAACCCAAAAATGACTTCTTGCGATCATCCTGCTCCATGTTACCATGCAAACGGAACACTTTACAGCTAAGAAATTTTTGCTTCTTATCCATATCACGCTGTGGGCCAGAGCTCCACTCAAGCTGGCTGAGTACTGTGTGGTGAAAATCTACAGAGTCGCAGGTTGAAAAGAAAACAACGACCTGCAAAAAAAGGGATGTAAGATAACTCATAATAGGTTGAAACCTCAGGATCTACCTGTGGCGACTTGAAGAAAAAATTATAATTCAGTGAAATGTAAACAACAGGACAAAATATAAAACTAACCTTCTGAGAGACTTGTCTTTCAAATAGAGATTTCAGAATCATAAGAAGAACTGCAAGCCTCGAACCACATGAAACTAAATAATAAAAGCAAAAAATTGTCATACCACCTAAGCAACAAATGAAAAGCATGACCTCTAGAAAATTTAAAGCAAGCAACTTGTTGCTACCTTTAACATATCTTTGAACCAATTGAGTAGGAAGCTTGAAATCATCAACTGCATGCTCCACTAAATCATTCTGCTTTTCCAGTATTTCATCCTCCTCATCAGATAATAGAGAAGTATGATTGTTCCCTACATTGTTGGATTTTCCTGAAGGCTTGCTTTGATCATCAAGACCGATCATCACTGGGTTTTTCAAACTAATTTTTGCCAAACGATTCACCTTCTCATTAAGAGTGGCAGATAAAAGAAGGTTTTGTCTTCTGATATGCCCCCCTTTGTTTTTAATTTGACCAGTAGCGCCATTCCTTGAACCCAAGTGCTCTAGAATATCCTCAACTGCTTTTCCAAAACCAAGTTCAAGAATGCTGCATTAATACAACACAAGAGCAGTAAAAAGTTGTGTCCAACAAATAAGAGGTCTTCTTTGGAAACCAAATAATGTAACTGTGATATCAGACCTGTCAGCCTCATCAAAAACGATCCACTGCAGATTGGAATAGCCAAATGAAGCAGTACGCTGTAAATGGTCAAGAAGGCGCCCAGGAGTAGCAATGAGAATTGATATTCCTACAACCAAATGTCCAGGGTCAAAGCCTGATACCAAAGCTTGAATAGACAAATGCATGAGCAACCTCTAAAGTTGTCAAGGGATGCCACTTTGGTCCACAAACTTTGAAACGCATTCCTAGTTTTCCTAAACATGTTAAATGGTGCACCATAATGGTCGATATGGTCCAGAAATGGACCTGCGGTGTACTGTTTTACAAGTTTAGGGATGTGTAGTGCACCACATAACAAGTTTAGGGACCCAAAATGCATTTACAAAGTTCGTGGACCTAAATGGAAACCTTTGATAAGTTTAGGCACCACAGATGCATTTAACTCTTCCATAAAGAACACTATGGGACAAGATATACCTTTCCGCAGTCTTGCTTTCTCTTTTGCTCTGTTCTCCCCACCCATGACATACCCAGGGACAATCCAGTGAAAACGATGAACCAGCTGTTGTGCAATCCCGTAAACCTGTAAGCATAGCTCTCGCGTTGGCACAAGTACCAACGCTACCATCAAACAGTTAGTGACATAAACCAGTATAAGGGAGGAGCAAGGGAAGAATTAGTCGCATATTTTTTCATCATATCACAACAGGGTGGTTTACTAGATGAGTCGTCATCCTTTAGGCTTTGTTCGTTTACACCAATCCCGCTCTGGATTAGCATGGATTGGAATTAAATCCATATCTCAATCCATACCCCAAAATAATCCATGACTACTTAATTTTTTTTATTCGGTTAAACCTATCATGGAATATAACCCAAAGGTTTGGGAATTTTTTAAACTATGGAAGACATGGATTCTATCCATAGCCCATTAGGTATGGAACAAATCCATGAGATATTGCACAAGTTTACATTAGAATTCATGGATCAAAAGAATAACTAGCTTTGAAAGTCACATGGATTTGTTGATGGATTTAATCCCACCATAGGATTGGGTGTGAGATATGGATTCACCCAATCCATACCCGGATTAAATCCATGATGGGATTATATCCCATGTAACCGAACAAGGCCTTAGTAAGTGATTATGTGTGTCAGATGATTTTGTTTTGATATACACTACGCTTATCAGCATCATTCTGTTATAAGAAATGATAACAGAACTGAATTCCATTGAATGATTGCCAACAGCCCCAAACCATAATAACACAGGCAAGAATACGAGATTGTTCTTTAACCAAAACAAAATCCACGGTGCACTAATAACAGGTTCAATCTGTGATATGTCATACTTTTTTTCTCAAAATGACAACAAATGTAGCAGTGAGTTCATTTTCGCTCCAAAATACTCCCTCCGTTCCAATTTAGAATTTGTTTTCCTTTTTGTACCAAGTTTGATAGGCTCGTCTTATTCAAAAAATTTGTGAAAAGAACAAAAAAATCAAAGCCATACTTAAACTATATTATATGCTAAACGATATCACAGTAAAAATTAATAATTATTATGAAAAAAATTAAATAAGACGAGCCGGTTCGTGTAAAAAAGTCAAACGAATTATAAATTGGAATGAAGGGAGTAAGAAGGAAAATACAAGAACAATCCCTACAGAAGATTATGATACAAACCATGATTGGTGTAAGGCTATGCAGAAAGGAAACAAAGAGACCTGGCTTTACTGCACATTCAATTTATTGGCTAAATACATTGAGCTAAAGAAAATGGCATATTCTAGAAGGAAAATTGGATTTATCCATCAAAAGCAGCACAGGGAACATAAAAAAGACACAAGCAACTACCAAAAGTTCCATGAGTTCTATCCACACGAGGCTCCCTCATCTGGAGAACGTGAACAATCGGTGCAAGGTACGCAAGAGTTTTCCCAGTGCCAGTAGCAGCCTTCACTAGCCTGAAATTAGCAGTGTAAAACATTATTCAGTTTAAAGAAAAACACTTCAGTAAGGATTTGCGACAAATCAGTATAAAAAGAGCATACATGTGCTGTCCAGAAATGGCAACTGGAATTGCCTGAGCTTGAATTCGAGTGGGTGCTTGGAAACTCATCTTATCTACATTAAATAATGAAAGAAATACTATTTAGCAAGCAGGAAAATGTGCGACATTTTTGCAGACTTTTGTTCAACATTTGCTATGTTTTGATAACCAGGACGCAGTCAACTTTCCTGCAGAATTCTTTCGAAAGTACAAAGAAACCCTCTATCTAAGCATCAATTTCATCAGACATGAGTACATGACTTGACCGCAAACTCAAACCACCACCACGAACTACATTTGCTACTTCTTCAATCTTCAGTAAGTACAGAAAGCTAGGAACATGGCATTTGTGCACCAAACTCGATCAATTCACTGAGCAAAATATTAAATACTGAAGCTAAACTTGTAACTAAAAGAAATTCAATTTGATGCGAGGAAAGCTTGTGATTCAGAACTGAACGCCAAATCACAACTACGATTAAAAAAAGGAGAGTGAATGAAGATTGTGAGCAACCTTGAAGGTGGGCGCAGAGGGTAGAGTGGAGGCCGAGGTCGGCGAAAGAGCATGAAGCAAACAGCTCCTCTCTCGCCTCCTCATGCGCCGCCGCCGGCGGCGGTAGCTTACCGACCTTCTTGGACATGTCGGGGATGAGCGGCGATGGATAGGAGGGGACCTCGGGGGGAGGAAGTCCAGTCGAGCACCTCGGACGAGGGGACATCAGGCGAGTGGAGCTTGGAGTCGGAGACGGCGGAGGCAGGTTCGGCGGCCGTAGAGGTGAGCTAAGCGGTGCAAGACGTGCTTGGTCTTGAGCTACGCGCGACGTGGGGCGGAGTCGGGCGGCGCTGGGCGCTAGCGACGGATGGGAGGAGCCGAGGAGGCGCGGCGCAGAGGACGTTCCGGACCGGATTCTAGGTCATGTTTCTTCACTCTGGACCTTTTGGCGTTCGTGCCCTAGTTTTAAATGAAAAATGATGATTTTTTTTTGTTTGCTTAACTGTTAAATTTTACTTTTGTATTATGAAAGTTTGTTTGATTTTCGCCGCAATCTACGTAAATTTAGTCGTTCGAAATAAAAAAATAACTTTAAACAGAAAAGGTAGATATATTATTATGGCGCCTTAAACATCAAACTAAACAATAAAGTGAAACTTCTCCTATCCGATGAAGTCATGTTAAGCCTCGTGCCAACGCGGACAATAGGGTAGTGACAGACCGCTCTTGTCGCCCGATCGGAGCCAAGAGGCGGCCGAGAAACTTGATTAGATTAGATTTATGTAATTTTTAATTGTTATGTATTTTTATTTTAATTATTAGATATTTTTCTAATTTTTAAGGGGGTGTTTGGTTACCCCAAACTAAATTTTAGCCCCTATCACATCGAATGTTTGAACCTCCGTTCCGGGTATTAAATGTAGTCGGATTATAAAACTAATTTGTCAGCCGAAGATTAAAAGACGAGACGAATCTAGTCCAGTTGGTTGGGTCTATATTTCATACTCCTATTTGAAAGTCAAACGCTTGATGTGACCCGGGCTAAACTTTAGCAGGGGCAACCAAACACCCCCTAATTCAATAAAATTTATTATGATGTGTGATCTCTGAGTGTTAAAACAAATTTGTATGAATTACTAAATTCTGAAAAATAAAAGTTGATGTAGCTATGGATTAAAGTTATAGCTTGCTGTGCATGTACACTAGAACAGCAATGGCAAGAGTGGATTAGAAAGTTGATATGGCACGGGCACTGGCACCAGCATAATGGTGAACTATTTTTGGGTTGAAAAGACAAGTTGTTCTTGTCTTGCTAGAGATCTTTTTGATTTCATTCCTATTTTAAGACCAAAGTTTCTATCATCAAAATTAGACACGATTATAGGTATTTGTTTTATAGAATAGAAAAATGTAAAATCATAAGGCTATATTGTTTGTATTAAAATTATCGGTGGGATAATACATTTATGGCTAGTTTGAAAACTCTATTTTTCTAAGAAATTTATATTTTTCTAAAAAAAAGTAAGCTAATTTTCTTTAAGAAAATATAAATCTTTTGCGAAAATGAGGTTCCCAAACTAGCTTTTATTGTACGAAAACAACCCTCTACTCGTTGAAGCGTGGGAATTAGGTGATTCCAATGAAAGTTTTTTGAGAAATTTCATAACATTAATTATTATGTCATCTAAGTTTTTTATGACATCGCACTATATTTATTATGAGATATGTAAAAATAGTTTCATCATCATGAAATCATATCTATACTACTCTATTTTAAGAAACTAATGTAGGCGCCTCGTCCTATTACGCCTTCACCCTCCACACAAAAAATAGTATAGTGCGAGCACTTGAACCCACACCTTCACTCCAAAAATTTAGGGCTAACTACTAGACCACATAAATATCTCAATACCTATTTATATTTATATAATCTATAACAACTGTATCAAAGCACGGATAAGTGGCTAATTAGAAACAAACTCGTGGAAAACCATCTCCAACAAGTGTCCAAAACCTCCCAAAACTTTTAGGAACGTGAATCTGATCCTCTTCACCACGCATACTTCGTGAAGGCTAGCGCTCTCGATCTTTCGTCGCCCGTCGGCACTCGGCTCCTGCTTTCGTATGCAGCGTGTGGAGATATCAAAGCTGCATGCTGGGTGTTCGACGGAATGCCCACCAGGAACGCCAGCATCTTCAAGGACATAGCGCCCTCGGTCGTTCCAAGTAGCTTCTGGAAGATGCTACCGGTGAGCCAGTTCAAAGCGAGGCTCAAGTTGACGAGCGTCTGGTGCTAGCAGAGGTGTGGAGGAGGTGCTTCCCTTCAGCCGGTTCTCAGACATGTTCACCACCATGAGGTTGCTGGCCCCATGAGTGCGGGAATGTCTAGACAAGTTTTTAGCAAGCGCGGGAATGTCTAGACAAGTTTTTAGCAATCTGTTGTGACATAACATCTTTTTTGAGGGATTTTTTTCCAACGTCCCCCAATAAGGCTTTGTTCGTTTACACCAATCCCGCTCTGGATTAGCATGGATTGGAATTAAATCCATGTCTCAATCCATACCCCAAAATAATTCATGACTACTTAATTTTTTTTATTCGGTTAAACCTATCATGGAATATAACCCAAAGGTTTGGGAATTTTTTAAACTATGGAAGACATGGATTCTATCCATAGCCCATTAGGTATGGAACAAATCCATGAGATATTGCACAAGTTTACATTAGAATTCATGGATCAAAAGAATAACTAGCTTTGAAAGTCACATGGATTTGTTGATGGATTTAATCCCACCATAGGATTGGGTGTGAGATATGGATTCACCCAATCCATACCCGGATTAAATCCATGATGGGATTATATCCCATGTAACCGAACAAGGCCTAAGAAGTTTAGAGCTGGTTTGGCAGCAACAGGAAAAAAACATGGAAAAAATCCACCAAAGGAATTTAAGGTAGTGTTTGGTTGAAGAGCCAAGTAGAACGGAACCGTTTTGTCCCAGTTTTGTTGCTGTTTGGTTACAAAGGAATTAGAACGGAATGGCTCCAATTAGAGAATATTCTCCTCAGATCCGGAACCATTCCGCTCCAAAAAATCAACCGGACAGAGCCGCTCCGTTCCCATCCCGCTCTCACAGTCACGCTCCGTTCCGTTCACTCTGCAACCAAACAAAAAACAGAGCCGCTCCATTCCAGATTACCTTCAATTTCCTTAGAGGATTTCCCCCACTAGGTATAATTCCCTGCCACCCTTTGGCAACCAAGGGTTTATTCCAAAGTTGTTTTAGTCCCAAAACGTAGCACAACTCTATACTACTATATTGGATGAGCACTTTATCCATCATCAGGAAATGGTTCATCCATAGTTATGTGATGCTATAAACAATACTTAAAAAATCAGAAAAATCAAACAAAGTAAACTGAAGCATAGTAAACCGGTTCATCCATCATCACATCACACTTTTTATCCATCATCACAATAGTTTGTCAAGCAAACTGAAGTAGTAAAAGACAGTACCAGCGTCATCATCAGCAAACTGAAGCATCAACAACAAATTAAAGCCACTATCAACAAAATGTTTGTAGCAAAACAATGCTTTTCATGAATCATGTGCCAGATTGTGAAGCCATTGTCAACAAAATACATCTATTTTTTCTTACTAGAGCACCAATAGCAAACTAAAGCCACTTTCAACAAAAGATACGCTCAAATTTGTTCCTTCAGGTAGATATGGTAGAGGCAGCAACAGGAGATGGAAAGAGGTACTGCAAGGAAGCATAGTGTTAAAACAAACATGCAACAAACCAATCAAAAGTCAGTGTCTAATACCCTGCAACAGCCAAGCCAGCTGCTACAGCCTCTATGTCCTACGTCTCCTCTTGCTTCAGAACCACATATTTTCAGTACCTAATGTGCTACAAGAACCAAACCAACAGCTACAACCTATAGGTTCTTCATTCTCCTTTGGTTTCAGCACCAATCGAAGTATCCATTCTTTCTTTTCTACTATCTAACTTGGGACATGATCAAAAAAATTCCAATCATTGGAACCTACAAGTGAATGTTAAGCTTATGGCACATAGCTTAACATACTTTGACTACCTTATCTCCAAAATATAGCCACTGCCAACTAGCTCTAGGTGATAAGATTGTAATATAAAGTAAAATTTGAAATCCCTGTATGAGATGTCATGCCATGTATTCATGACAATGTGTCGTTTGGTAGTGCAATTAATAAGGACAAAAGTAAAGGAGTAGTTGATGTATGAACAAAAATAAATATGCTCGAAAGAACATACCAAATTTGCTCAAATCATTTGTTCAGGCCATGCATCACTGGCACGAAGCAACCAACATTTATAAAAATGACATTATATGCTTGTAATCTACAATATTGCATGCTTAGTAGATTCAAGTTATGGCATACCTAATTTGCGCTTTAGCCAAATTTCTATAACATCATGCTATGTTGTTGTTAAGAAAATCTATCTATTTGTCGCAGATACGAAAAGCTCCAAAGCATATGATTTGTCCACGGATGTTAATCCATCCATTCCTTTCAATTCAGACTAACACTTGCTAATAGAAAATTGATCCTCCTACCTCTTATGTTCTTTAAGAGTTTCAAGTGTTTCTGTATTTTGGATCTTTTTAAACTCCACATAACTTTTAAGAGCTAATCCAACATGGCTTTGCTTACGCTTTCTCCTACTGTCAACTTCTCTCTGGCTTGATTCTTGAATAGATGGGACAAATTGAGCTTCAGTGGGTTCATTAGTATTGACTGGGACAGATTAAGCATCAGTAGATAGATTGAACACACTTGTGGTTTCTTGTCCATCCAAATCAAGTGAATTAGTACTCAAGGGATTGAGACTTTGTCCAGACGCACTCCTAGATGGAGCTGAAGGTGAGGAAGATCAATAACGGTTGATGTGAAATTTAACTATCTGGTAGCCACACTACCTATACAAAATGTAGCAGAAGTATACTCTATTGTGAGGACTACTCATCAAGAAATTAAGAAACTAAGAACAAAATGTTATTGCTTTGGTATGTTGTTGAACAGCAGGACAAAAACAAATAGCTAGCTCATCACAATGCTATTGGTTTGGAACGATGTTGAACAACAGGACAAAATAAACGGTCACCTCATCACAAAAATAAACAAAATGTTGATGTACATACTAAAAATCGCCTAGAGGGGGTGAATAGGCGAAACCTAAAAAATTATAGACTTTGAACACGCACTTCACCTGGAGTTAGGGTTAGAAATAAATAATCTTTAATTCAGAGTGTGAAAGACAATTCCTCTTGCTATGAGTTGCTTAATCAATGCGAATAACTTTGGGAGCAAACTCAAAACAATATGAGAAAGGGAACTTTAGAGAGAGTGGAGAGGGAACAAACGAATCGAGTGAAGATCAACACAGGTGAACACGACGATTGGTTTACCGAGGTTTGGTTCCAAAGAACCTAGTCCCTGTTGAGGAGGCCACAAAGGCCGGGTCTATTCCAACCCTTTCCCTCTCTCAATCGGCCACTTAGACCGGTTGAGTGCTTCTTCTTAATCACACGGGTCACTAAGACACCGCAAGGATCACACACAATTAGGCGTCTCTTGCTTGCTTTACAAAATACTTGAGAAGTTTAGAGTGAGAAGAAGAAAGCAATCCAAGCAACAAGAGCAACAAAAGAAGCACAAATGATCCTCTCTCAAGTCACTAAGCACTTGAGTTGATTTTAGAACTTGGAGAGGATTTGATCCTTTGATTGTGTCTTGGAGTGTATGTATTTGCTCTAATATTGAATGTGAAGGTCTGAAAACTTGGATGGCTTGAATGATGGTGGTTGGGGGTATTTATAGCCCCAATCATTATTCCATCCATTACTGTCAATGGGCACACCAGACAGTCCGGTGGTGCACCGAACATGGTACTGTTCACTATCCGGTGCGTGCCACGTCTGCCGACAGTTGGGGTTTGGAGCGGTTGACCATTGGAGTCATTTGTCCTCTTGCGGCATGGGACAGTCTTGTTGGGGCGAAGGCAAAGACACTACCCCTCGCTCGATGCCTTCGCCAGTCTCGCTGCATCAACCCCTCGCTCGATGCCTCCGCCAGTCTCGCTGCATCAACCCCTCGCTCGATGCCTTCGCCAGTCTCACTGCATCAACCCCTCGCTCGATGCCTTCACCAGTCTCGCTGCATCAACGGAGGCAAAACGACCAGCAGCTCCCACCCTTCGTCCAACGGGCTGCAAGATGAAGGCCCACGACGAGGTTGCCCCGCCTCGCGTCCTCGTCGAACACGAAGGCCCACGTGGAATTCGGCCCATTGTAACAGGCCCCGCGCGGCCGGTTGTATTACGGGCCCAATTTGTAAATACTTTTATGTAATGACGATCTGTAACCCTGCTTTATGGGAATATTCCAGGGATGACCTAGGCGCTTGAGGGCACATGCGTCCTTAATCCGAGACGCTGGGCGCTCAGACACCTATCAATACCCCCGTACAGTGCCCTTGAGGGGCTAGATTAACAGAGCAATTGCTGCCTCCAGTTAAACCGTGTTCCCATTTCGCTCAACCCCCTGTTGGAATCAACCTGCCCGAGAACACAAGTTCCAACATTGGCGCCCACCGTTCGTGCTACGAAAAAATCACCCGCGATGGCACCCAAAAGAGCTAACTCGAAGGCAGCCCCATCCGTCGACGAAGCAGCGAAGGCAGCCCTACTAGCTGAGAAAAAGGGCAAGGCCCTCGCCGACAACACCCACCAAGGAGCTGGTGAAGATGAAGCACACAGCAAGAGACAGCGCAACGACCAACACACTCTAGAAGGCACCCTTCGCACTTGCAGCTCCGAAGGGCAACCACAAGCGCCACCCCCAGGCTTCGCACCACCAGAGGGCGAGGACGCAGCAGAGGATGGCGAGGTCCTCGGTGTCTCCGCAGAAGAGCAGCTACAGCTACGGGCCCTATGCCTCAGAAATCGCAATCTTCAGAAGCAGAACGAAATCCTCGAGGCCAAGCGCCAACGCGTCACTGTGCAGGCCAAGCTGCGCCAAATGATACGAGATGAAGAGCAGAGGGCCCAGGAGTTTGAGCAAGAGATTGCGCTCTTGCAGCGCGAAGGCCAACATGATTTGCAGCAGCACGGCCCGCCCCTCCAGCAGCGCGCGCCGGTCGAAGACCTATTCGTCCCTCACCGCGGGCCCTTCATCCCGCACGCCGCAGCTTTCCAAGGCATCAATTACCTTGACGAGCGAAGCCCCCTGGCGCCGCAGCTGCAAGTGTCACCATGGCCCGCCAATTTTAGGGCAGGGACCTACCCCAAGTACAACGGCAGCACTGACCCGGCACAGTATATCATGAGCTATCAAGTCGCCGTTGCATCAGCCGGAGGGGACGACGCCACGATGGCCAAGTCATTCATCATCGCCCTCGAAGGCCCGGCTCTCACTTGGTACACTAGATTGCCCCCGCTGTCCATCGACTCCTGGAGAAGTCTCCGGGACAAATTTCTGCTCAACTTCCAAGGGTACCTCCCAAACACAGACGCCTTGGCCGAACTGTCACTCTGCAAGCAGCTGGAAAGAGAGACTCTGCGGGAGTACTACCGCAAGTTCCTAACCCTCAAGTCACAACTGCCTTCGGTCGATGACCAAATAGCCATTCACTATGCCATCAGTGGCCTTCGGGCTGGCGTCCTATACAACCACTGCATCAGAGATCCACCCAAGAACCTCCAAGAGCTGTATCAGCTGTTCGAGAAGTACGCCAGATCCGAAGAGCTCCACCAGCGCAAGGTTGAGTCCTAGAGGAAACCCAAAGACCCTCCGCAGTCCAGCCGCACGTGGACGAGACCTTCGCAGCCAGAATCCGGTCGGGACGGCCGCAGCCAGCAGCAGGTACACAACATCACCAACCAGCACCCCGCTGGTGAGGCCCCTCGCCGCCAAGATTATCCACCTAGGGCCATGGCGGAGGAACCCGTGGTCGAGGCCGAGGACGGGCGCAACAGCCGCGCAGATTTTACTGCTTGTTCCACGGCGAAGACTGCGCGCACCCAACAAGGGACTGTCCGGAGACGAAGGCCACCAGAGACAGGATGTCTCGGGCGCAACCAGTCGACAACCCAAGAGTTGTCGTGCACACATATCAACAACTTCCACCACCATACAACCACGACCCCGCTCAGCATCCACCCAACCACGCATACAAACATCAGGAGGTACAAATCGTGCCTCCCCCACCCCCACCTCCACACCCGCAACAGCCAAACATCCATCACCCCCACGCACCAAAACAAGAAGACTTCGCTGATCAGCCGTATCGCGGAGTCATTCACATGATCACTAGGGGATCCAGCACCGACTTCGACACAAAGCGGCAGAAGAGGGACCACTACCGCAGCGTCAACCACGTCGCCGTCACCGGCCCAGTCGTGCAGACGAAGTGGTCCCATGTGCTGTTGACCTTCGACGCCAGAGACGTTGACTTGCGCAGTGCACCTGTAACATCCCAAAATCCCATCTAAGGTTTGAAACCCTAACCTCCTAATTCCCCCCTTATTTTACTTTTCTCCCTTAACCCTACCCTTAGAACCCCTTCTCATGTGCATACACTTGAAATAATTAGAGCACCTCACATAGACTATATTTCTCACTCAAGATCACTTAGAAAATATTTTTGGTCTCCAAAGTAAAAAGAAACAAAAAGAAACAAAAATAGAAAAAGGAAAAGAAAGGAATTAGAATTAGAAAAAGAAAAACTCCCCCCTCCCTCGGCTGGGCCGAATCCGGCCCAACCAGCCCCGCGCGCCCGCGCTCCCCTCCTCTCTCCCCGGCCCAGGCGGCCCAGCTCCGTGCGCGGCTCCCTCTCGCTGACATCCGGGCCCCGCCCGTCAGCGCCTCGTCCCCCTCCCTCTCGCACCGCTTCCTCTCGCTGGCAACCAGGGCCCGCTTGTCAGTTTCGTCCCTCTCGCCCATCCCTCACCAGCGCATCCGCCGCCGAGCCCCCCCCTCGCCTCGTCGCCTCGCCATTAATGCTCGCCTAGCCTCCGCGACAACCCCGCCACTGTGCTCGAGCCGTCCCCTCACCCCCGCCTGCCCGAGCCATCGCAATCGGCGTTAGCACCATTCCCGCCATCATGGCGAGCTCGCCGGCGCTCGTCGTCTCCTCCATCCCCCTCCCTCCCCTGAGCGCCTATAAAAGGACCCGCCCGAGCCCCGTCTTCACCACACAGCTCCGGCCACCGCCACTGCCTTCTTCCCCGAGCCATTCGAGCTTGCGCCGCCGTGCTCCCTTCATCGCTCCGGTGAGCTCCCTTTTCCCCCTCTAGCGACCCTCTGTCCAATTAAACTATGCCAGAAGCTCCGCCACACTCTCACGGTCACAGGGCGCCACTTCTCCCACTCTATTGTGGCCGGCAACCTCACCGGCGGCATCACCGCCGCAGGCACCCGCCACCGTGCCGCGGACCGGCCGCCATAGGCCCCCGCAGGCAAAATTTGCCCCACCCCGTGACCCCCTTCACCCGCCCGTGCTTCGCCACCGTTTCCCCACCAAAGAACCGGCCCCACGGCGGAGAACCGCCGCGGGACTCGCCACCGACCGGACCCCGATCGAGCTCCCTCCCCTCCCTTCGTTGCCGTCAACACCGTCAGCCACCCCCTCTCCCTGGCGTGTGGGCCCCGCGCCACGGCGCCGTCCCCCGCCGTCGCCCCGCGCGGCTGGGCCAAGTGGGCCGAAAGCGCGCCCGCCCGCGCGCGCTCGCGCCAACTGGGCCGAAATCCCCCCCGGCCCGGCTAGCTGGAAAATCCTTTCTCTTTTTCCTTTCCCATTTCTTTTTCCCATTTTTCACATATATATTTAGATGCTAATATTTTATGCACCAAAAATAGTCTAAATAAATTATAGGGCACAAAAATAATAAAGTATAAGAACTTGCACACCCCACAAAGGTCACTATGTTTGAAGTATTGTTATTATCTGTGTTTGATTAGCGGAAGAGGGATCCGATCCTCCGGAACTTATAACTCCGGAAGAAGGGCAAGAACCCGACCCCTCCGAGATAAACCACTTGTGCCAGGAAAGCTTCGACGAAGGCAAGTCCATCCTTCCCTTGATGCATTATTTACCTATTTCTATCTACCACTACCTAAGCCTGGATTATGGGATGGGAATCGAATTGCATAGTGAGCATGAGAGAGCCCGCATTAACTATTACCTTGATTAAAAGATATGAGGCAAGTAAAAAGGGTACAAGTGGCATGTTTCCCAAAAGTGTGCGATGAAGGGTATTCACCCTCATCACCTGGTGAGCAGGATGATCGTGGACTCCCTGGTTTAGGGGAGGGCCTAAGGTGATGGCTCAGCTGGTTTAGGCATGAGCAGAAGGATTGTCCTCTCGTATAAGGACCGGTTTGTCATCTTTCATTACCTGTACTCATAAAAAGTACAACCACTCAAGGCTGTGTGGGCAGCCACTCGATCTGAACTCGTACGGTCCAACCCCAGGGTTATGAAGGCTGGGGAGCACCGGGAGGATAAGGAGGGGGAAAGTTTTGTCCGATTTGGACATGGCGGTGGCCTGACTCCTTCCGGTATAACCGTTAAGGTTAGGACGTGCAAGGAAGGAAAGAGTTTCGGAATCGGATCTCATTGGCCCTGAGATCGCAGAGCCGGACTAGTGGGTAAAGTGTACCCCTCTGCGCAGAGTCTAAACCTATTCGAATAGTCCGTGTCCACTGGTATGGACGAGTCTGGTATGGTATGACAATTAGTGTTTCTACTACAACCGGGAATAGGGAAACATGTGTGTATGTTCTGGAAAGAAAGTGGTGCCACGGGAGCGGGAAGCTGTAGCATCCCAAAAATTCCAATCTTGAAATTTTCTCAAACTCGCTCTAAATTCAAAATGAATTTCAAATTTCATTTCAAAATGTTTGTTTGCAAGTTGATATCAGCAAATAAATTATAGTGGTCTATATTCTCTCCAAAATCCTCCTCAAAATATCCTACAAATATTTCCTCAGTGACCCCCTCAAATTCGTTCCAGAAATACTGCCCAGATATTTCCCCAGTAATCCCCCTCAAGTTCTTTCCAGAAATATTGCCCAGATATTCCACCGATATATCTCCAAGTATTTTCCTCTTGAGAAATACCTTCAGAATCATTTTTCAAGTCCCTATAAATATTTTCTTCATAACTTTCTTCATGCTCATACGTATACGTATGCCTCCAGTGTCATACGGTGAGCTCTACAAGCTAATCTCACTTATACAAGACAAATACATGCTAATCTCCCACTAATCCTCTCATCCTCCCACTAATCCTCTCATCCCTCCCCCTAATCCCCCCACCATGGCTATAAATAGAGGGGCAAGGGCCTCCTCTCATCCCACCCCAAGCCATTTCATGGCAACTCTCTTCCCCCCCCACACCCACTCCATGTTCCACACAAGCACACACTAGCACAAGGATCGTTCGATCGTTCTTCGATCGTTCGTCCCCTGTTCTTAGTTTGTTCGTTCGTTCGTCCGATCGTTCGATCGTTCGTCTGATCGTTCATGGTTCGTTCATCCGTTCGTCCGATCGTTCGATCGTTCGTCCGTTCGTTCGTCCAAATAATCTTTTTCCTTCCGTTATGCTGCCGAAATTCCGATCGTTCGTTTGTTCGATCATTCGATCGTTCATCGTTCGTTCATAGTTCCTATTCATCATTCATCGTTCGTTCATAGTCTGTATTCATCGTTCTTCCAGATAATCTTTGTCATGCCGTTATGCTGCCGAAATTCCAATCATTCGTTCGTCCGATCATTCGATCGTTCGTCCGTTCGTTCATCCAAATAATCTTTTTCCTGCCGTTATGCTACCGAAATTCCGATCGTTCGTTCGATCATTCGATCGTTCATCGTTCGTTCATAGTTCCTATTCATTGTTCATCGATCGTTCATAGTCCCTATTCATCGTTCTTCCAGATAATCTTTATCCTGCCGTTATGCTGCCGAAATTCCGATCGTTCGTTCGTCCGATCATTCGATCGTTCATTCGTTCGTTCATAGTTCCTATTCATCGTTCATCGTTCGTTCATAGTTCCTATTCATCGTTCATCGTTCGTTCATACGAACTATTCACCATCACTATTCACCATTACTATTCACTGACACTATTCACCATCGTTACTATTCAGTGTTACTATTCATCATCGTTACTACTCATCGATGATATCTATGTAACTTTTTTGTCGTCACTATTCATCGTTACTATTCATCGATTAGCCGATCACCCCAAATTTCAACTACTCATACATCATGTTGTCCAGTCCACCTAAGACCAGCCAGACCCATATTCTAGTCATACGAACTCCGGTGACTGTGATTTTCCTTCTAGTGGGAACTTCCCATCTGGTCACCCATCCTAGGTTTCTCCAAGTTGAGCATGCTTAACTTTGAACCAGGCTTCCAAACTCAGATTCCAATAATTCTTGTTTCTAAATTCTTATCGAATTATTCCCTATCCAACCATGTCATCCCTTAAGCATGGTTCATATTCCAGAAAACTCCCAAAATATTCTTGTCCCATATTCTGCCTATAACTCTCCTGTTCATACTAAGTCAGACGATTCATTCGTCACTATTCTCACCAACAGTGAACTTCACTGTGCTACACCACAGACACCCAGCTATAAATACACCCAGCTACCCTCTCCCTCTCCACACACACTCAACACCCTCAGCCAAGGCAAACACCCCACCCACTCAGTTACTCCGCTCTGCCGGCTACACGCATAGTGTCGTTTCGCCTCAAGTCCACCCTCCTGGTAAGCACCTCCACTCCACCATCAGTAATATCACAACACCACATGACACAGATTCTACTCAAGACTCTACCCATCCATATATCACTATTCTGACCACTATACTAAATATTTGTTGGTATACTTGTTGGTTTGTATGTTTGCTTGTTCATGTTGCATAGTTATCGGAGCGTTCGTGCCGTCTCGTGGAGGCCAGATCTGCAAGTCTACGCCAGGCTGTGGAGCCAGAAGCCAGTTCTGCGAGCTCTCCTTCCCCCTTCGCCAAATAAGCATGGCAAGCTCACTGGATCGCTTTGATGCATAAATTACCTATGTTTTTCAACCACAACCCTCAGCCTGTTATTTTAGGCATGATATGATTTTGAGACAAGTTATTATGGCCACCCAGCCGCTTGCCGCAATCAATCCCTGATATATTCGTTACAAATGATTTGAGGAAATATGTGAGTTTCCAAAAGAAAATGCTTTTCAAAATTTGTATGATGAAGGGTTTTCACCCTTATCACCTTGTGAGTGGGATAATCAGGGACTCCCTGGTTTAGGGGAGGGCCTAAGGTGATGGCTCAGCTGGTTTAGGCGTGAGCAGAAGGATTGTCCCCTCTTATAAGGACCGATTTGTCATCTTTTATTGCCTGTACTCCTTAATAGTACAACCACTCGAGACTGTGTGGGCAGTCACTCAATCTGAACTCGTACGGTCCAACCCCAGGGTTATGAAGGCTGGGGAGCACCGGGAGGATAAGGAGGGGGAATGTTTTGTCCGGTTTGGACATGGCGGTGGCCTGACTCCTTCCGGTATAACCGTTAAGGTTAGGACGTGCGAGGAAAGAAAGAGATTCGGATTCGGGTCTCACTAGCTATGAGATCGCAGAGCCGGACTAGTGGGTAAAGTGTACACCTCTGCGCAGAGTTTGAAAATCTATTCGAATAGTCTGTGTCCACAGGAATGGACGAGTCTGGTGTGGTATGGCAATTAGTGTTTGTTTTCAAAAAAGAGGTGCCTTTTGAGAAAAGTGGTTTTTAAAAGGTTCGGCGGTTGAGCCGTGAGCTATGGTGGACGGGAAGTCCAGTAGCTGTTTTTGAAAATGAAAACCAGTGGGAAACTACTGAGATACCTGGATGGTTTAGTCCAGGGGATTTTGCTCTAATATTGAAAAACTTCCTGCTCCTTTTGGAGAGGATGCGCTTTACAAAAATACAAAATGTTTTTCAAAACAACCCTGCATAAAATATTGCTGTTTCTACAAAATATCCTGAGCTCCACATATTCCATGCATTATATCTGATTTCCCCATTCCGCGGGTGAAGGTGGGCTGCTGAGTACGTTTGTACTCACCCTTGCTTATTTGTTGTTTTTCAGAAAAAGGAGATCGGGTAAGAGTTACGACTGTTCCCAACCTTGCCTGTGGCTGTTGGACCGCTGATTTGCTTCGCTGCGTATATCGGGCTGCTTCAGCCCCACTCTGATGATATTTCTCGAGTTGTGGACCAACTCTTAAAGTTGTTCGCCACCTTTGTAGGTTTGTCTCGTTAAGCAGATTTGGTATCATCTGATGTATAAATGTGTTTACTAGCCTCCTGGGACTAGTAATTGTATCACATTTGAGTCCCAGAGGATTGGGGACGCTTCAGGTGGTATCAGAGCTGTTAGGTTGGCCGCAGGACGTAACCCTTAGCCTGATCCAAAAGTTTTTGAGTCCAAACTATTTTCTTAAAAAAATTCTTGCTCTCATCCCTTCATTTCAAAAATGCTTTCCCCCTTTCCTTCTCTCAGAAGTCAAATGGAGGTTCGCTGCCAAACCAGCTTTTGCTAGAATGAAGATGGTTTCCCCAAGTTGCTGAGAGCATGCACAGTTCGCCTCAGAATCAGGAGCCAGCCAGAGTATGATGGTCTTGAATTCGTCGAGCATGGCACAGAGAAGTGTGTCGTGACTATATACATTGGATCCAGTCCGCACCATGTGGAATGGAGGGTCACTGCTGCTGGGCATAGATTTAAAGACACCTGCCAAGTCGTCGCTCGCAAGGCATTAAGGGCCCTGTGTTAGATCTATGAAGAAGAAGTGGCCGACACCCCGCTCAGATTCTTTGCGCCCTTTCAGAGAGACCGTCCAGTTTGGATGGCCAGGATGCGTGCATTGGAAGAGCAGCAGCTGCTTGAGGATGACCCCACAGTCGTGTACCTCACTGCATACCTGCTCACCCTGGATGCGCAGTATGATTTCTTGGCTCGACACCACCGTCAGATGATTGCCTGAGCAGAAGATGCAGAGAAGCGCAACCGTAAGCTCCATGTGGATCTCACCACAGCTCACGCCCGTGCAACTGCCTTGGAAAGTCGTGAAGCCATTGCTGTGGAAGCCCTGAAGCAAGCCAAGGATGAGCACGACCAGAAGTTGAGGGAGGCCTACTTGGTCACCCATAACCAACATAGAGCCCTGCGGATCCAAGAGCCCGCTTCATCCAACCCTATTCAACCCATCAAAGCTGAAGATCCCCAGATTCTCGAAGGTCACCCAGTCTCTACCAGAGGAGAAAAGAAGGCTCGGGAACTCCCGGAAGGAGCCATAGTCTTAGAAGGAATTCCAGTCTCCCCTCAGGCTATGGATAAGAAAGAGCACCCCGAGTCCTCCCAGGATCCCCCGCTAGAGTTGTTTGAGCCCTTCACCTTGAAGAAGATTCCAGCACCATCCCGTGAGGTCAAGGAAGAAGCTGCAAGCACCCCGCCAGCACCACCGCCCTCTGAGGAGCTACAAGAGCTAGTCCAGCTTGAAGAAGAGTTCGACCGCGTCTTGCCATCTCAGTCGCCGCCAGAAGAAGTCGTCAACATCAGCTCCCTCTTGACCCATCCAGGAGATGTCTTAGATTGAAGTTGTGCGCCAGCCTTGCCAGAAGAGAAGCTGCCAGATCTAAGTTAGTTATACCTAGTCCTCTGTGTGCATTGGGTAGTGAAGTTTTTCTTCACTTTGGTAGAGCCCTGCATGTATGAGAGGTAACCGTGTAGCCGCGTGTTTTGAAAAACTCTAATTGTGTTGCCCCCTAGGGCATTTCAAAATGAATTTCGCTTGATGTTTTCCTCCCTTTTGAGTGCATATGTGATGCTTTAATGTTAATGCTCATAAGTTGCATCTAGCATAGTTCTCAATTCAGGAGCCAAGCAATAGTAGTTATGCTTAGCCCCCGAATCTAAGTAGTCCGTGCTTTGGAAAAACTCTATTCTTCCCTTATTCAAAACATTTGATTTGTTTGTGCTTATCATTGCTGAGCTTGTGTGTTTTCTTTTGTTTTAAGAAAGGTTTTCTCTAAAAACATAGATTGCAAATTAGAGCTAATCCTCACCTTATGCTTCCATTCTCATCTAAACCCATCTCAAGAGAAAAGCCCCTTACCCAAGAAGATACCGGGAAGCTTACCCTTGAAGCCTAGAATAAGCTACAGAAGAAACCAGTCCAGCCGCTCAGTCAAAAGGACCGACCGTGAGAATCAAAGCACTGCCCCTGAGTCAAAGTAAACAGAAAAAGAGGACAGAAGAAGTTATTACCATATAGAGAGGCAAAGATTCTTGGAACCAGAGACCACAAACATCAGGGTCATCGACCCCACCACCCACCCGTGCCCCCCGCACGCGTGCCCGCCTCCATGCGCACTAGCACCACCGCCCACGCCCCCTTTGCAGTGCACTACCGCCGCCCATGCCCCCTTTGCAGCGCACCCACCGCCACCATCACCGCCAGCAACACTGTCCCCCTCCCCTTGTTGTGTTTGCTGTCGCGTGGCACCTGCTCCATCACCACCACTCCACAACCGAGCACCCCCACTCGCCTATAAATTCCCCCACCAGCTCCCTCAGTTCCTATCTCACTCAAAGCAAAACACTCCCGATACAATACCCTCTGCCAAATAGCAAGCAACCCCATTTTCCACTCCCTCGCCCCTAAGATCACAATGCTTGGTGATTCTTAGGTTGAAGACTGTTGTATATGGTTCAACATCTTTGGTTTCCTCCTCTGTGTGATGGTAATAGTCTTTGATAGAATCCTCCAGTGGGAAGAGCAAAGAGAAAGAAAGAGGCAGTGAAAAGTGAGAGGAGAAAAGAAGATAGTGAAGAGAAGATAAGAAGAAGGTTCTCCCAAAATCAACCCTGCTCTATGTCAGTCATCTCTCTGCAGCCTGGTCAAGCGGCAACAGCAGAAGAAGGCCCCGTAACACCCTTGTTATGTGGTACTTCAAGGAGTTCAAATCCCCAAGATTTAAGAGTTCTACCGTCATTCTTTTTAAGTGGGGTAGTGTTCCAGTAAAGTTCCTGCTATGGAGAAAAAGAAGAAGGCCTGTAGCAAGCTTGTGGAGGACCAGATCATTGAAGCATATAAGTTTCTGGATGAGAAGTGGTCACCCAAGTTTTGTTGATGAAGCACCAGAAGACCAATCAAGGATGGAATCCATGTGGGAGTTTGCAAGAGGAAGATTTGCATGTTGGCATCGATGCTTCTTCAATAAGCTAGCTGCCAAGCAAAACCTAGAAGCCTGAAGATGATCTTTGAGTAGCCAGAACCAGCGTTTGCAATCAGCAACCAGATGCTCCTCAAAGGCCGGCTTTTGTTGAAGTTTCATCTCCTCGAAGAGTCTGCAAAGTGAAGAGATATGTAGATGAAGTAAAGCTATACCCATAACCCTTCTAAGCCGAATCTCGAGGACGAGATTCATTTTAAGTGGGGTAGATTTGTAGCATCCCAAAAATTCCAATCTTGAAATTTTCTCAAACTCGCTCTAAATTCAAAATGAATTTCAAATTTCATTTCAAAATGTTTGTTTGCAAGTTGATATCAGCAAATAAATTATAGTGGTCTATATTCTCTCCAAAATCCTCCTCAAAATATCCTACAAATATTTCCTCAGTGACCCCCCTCAAATTCGTTCCAGAAATACTGTCCAGATATTTCCCCAGTAATCCCCCTCAAGTTCTTTCCAGAAATATTGCCTAGATATTCCACCGATATATCTCCAAGTATTTTCCTCTTGAGAAATACCTTCAGAATCATTTTTCAAGTCCCTATAAATATTTTCTTCATAACTTTCTTCATGCTCATACGTATACGTATGCCTCCAGTGTCATACGGTGAGCTCTACAAGCTAATCTCACTTATATAAGACAAATACATGCTAATCTCCCACTAATCCTCTCATCCTCCCACTAATCCTCTCATCCCTCCCCCTAATCCCCCCACCATGGCTATAAATAGAGGGGCAAGGGCCTCCTCTCATCCCACCCCAAGCCATTTCATGGCAACTCTCTTCCCCCCCCACACACCCACTCCATGTTCCACACAAGCACACACTAGCACAAGGATCGTTCGATCGTTCTTCGATCGTTCGTCCCCTGTTCTTAGTTTGTTCGTTCGTTCGTCCGATCGTTCGTCCGATCGTTCGTCCGATCGTTCATGGTTCGTTCGTCCGCTCGTCCGATCGTTCGATCGTTCGTCCGTTCGTTCGTCCAAATAATCTTTTTCCTACCAT
This sequence comes from Zea luxurians, assembly GCA_029449295.1. Classification (NCBI taxonomy): domain Eukaryota; kingdom Viridiplantae; phylum Streptophyta; class Magnoliopsida; order Poales; family Poaceae; genus Zea; species Zea luxurians. The sequence continues at coordinate 6,040,977 of JAOPSE010000027.1, read as the reverse complement.
TATGCTGCCGAAATTCCGATCGTTCGTTCGTTCGATCATTCGATCGTTCATCGTTCGTTCATAGTTCCTATTCATCGTTCATCGTTCGTTCATAGTCCCTATTCATCGTTCTTCCAGATAATCTTTGTCCTGCCGTTATGCTGCCGAAATTCCGATCGTTCGTTCGTCCGATCATTCGATCGTTCGTCCGTTCGTTCATCCAAATAATCTTTTTCCTGCCGTTATGCTGCCGAAATTCCGATCGTTCGTTCGATCATTCGATCGTTCATCGTTCGTTCATAGTTCCTATTCATCGTTCATCGTTCGTTCATAGTCCCTATTCATCGTTCTTCCAGATAATCTTTGTCCTGCCATTATGCTGCCGAAATTCCGATCGTTCGTTCGTCCGATCATTCGATCGTTCGTTCGTTCATTCATAGTTCCTATTCATCGTTCATCGTTTGTTCATAGTTCCTATTCATCGTTCATCGTTCGTTCATATGAACTATTCACCATCACTATTCACCATTACTATTCATCATTACTATTCACTGACACTATTCACCATCGTTACTATTCAGTGTTACTATTCATCATCGTTACTACTCATCGATGATATCTATGTAACTTTTTTTGTCGTCACTATTCATCATTACTATTCATCGATTAGCCGATCACCCCAAATTTCAACTACTCATACATCATGTTGTCCAGTCCACCTAAGACCAGCCAGACCCATATTCCAGTCATACGAACTCCGGTGACTGTGATTTTCCTTCCAGTGGGAACTTCCCATCTGGTCACCCATCCTAGGTTTCTCCAAGTTGAGCATGCTTAACTTTGAGATTCCTTTGAACCAGGCTTCCAAACTCAGATTCCAATAATTCTTGTTTCTAAATTCTTATCGAATTATTCCCTATCCAACCATGTCATCCCTTAAGCATGGTTCATATTCCAGAAAACTCCCAAAATATTCTTGTCCCATATTCTGCCTATAACTCTCCTGTTCATACTAAGTCAGACGATTCATTCGTCACTATTCTCACCAACAGTGAACTTCACTGTGCTACACCACAGACACCTAGCTATAAATACACCCAGCTACCCTCTCCCTCTCCACACACACTCAACACCCTCAGCTAAGGCAAACACCCCACCCACTCAGTTACTCCGCTCTGCCGGCTACACGCATAGTGTCGTTTCGCCTCAACTCCACCCTCCTGGTAAGCACCTCCACTCCACCATCAGTAATATCACAACACCACATGACACAGATTCTACTCAAGACTCTACCCATCCATATATCACTATTCTGACCACTATACTAAATATTTGTTGGTATACTTGTTGGTTTGTATGTTTGCTTGTTCATGTTGCATAGTTATCGGAGCGTTCGTGCCGTCTCGTGGAGGCCAGATCTGCAAGTCTATGCCAGGCAGTGGAGCCAGAAGCCAGTTCCACGAGCTCTCCTTCCCCCTTCACCAAATAAGCACGACAAGCTCACTGGATCCCTTTGATGCATAAATTACCTATGTTTTTCAACCACAACCCTCAGCCTGTTATTTTATGCATGATATGATTTTGAGACAAGTTATTATGGCCACCCAGCCGCTTGCCGCAATCAATCCCTGATATATTCGTTACAAATGATTTGAGGAAAGATGTGAGTTTCCAAAAGAAAATGCTTTTCAAAATTTGTATGATGAAGGTTTTTCACCCTTATCACCTTGTGAGTGGGATAATCAGGGACTCCCTGGTTTAGGGGAGGGCCTAAGGTGATGGCTCAGCTGGTTTAGGCGTGAGCAGAAGGATTGTCCCCTCTTATAAGGACCGGTTTGTCATCTTTCACTGCCTGTACTCCTTAATAGTACAACCACTCGAGACTGTGTGGGCAGTCACTCAATCTGAACTCGTACGGTCCAACCCCAGGGTTATGAAGGCTGGGGAGCACCGGGAGGATAAGGAGGGGGAATGTTTTGTCCGGTTTGGACATGGCGGTGGCCTGACTCCTTCTGGTATAACTGTTAAGGTTAGGACGTGCGAGGAAAGAAAGAGATTCGGATTCGGGTCTCACTAGCTATGAGGTCGCAGAGCCGGACTAGTGGGTAAAGTGTACACCTCTGCGCAGAGTTTGAAAATCTATTCGAATAGTCTGTGTCCATAGGAATGGACGAGTCTGGTGTGGTATGACAATTAGTGTTTTGTTTTCAAAAAAAGAGGTGCCTTTTGAGAAAAGTGGTTTTTAAAAGGTTCGGCGGTTGAGCCGTGAGCTATGGTGGACGGGAAGTCCAGTAGCTATTTTTGAAAATGAAAACCAGTGGGAAACTACTGAGATACCTGGATGGTTTAGTCCAGGGGATTTTGCTCTAATATTGAAAAACTTCCTGCTCCTTTTGGAGAGGATGCGCTTTACAAAAATACAAAATGTTTTTCAAAACAACCCTGCATAAAATATTGCTGTTTCTCCAAAATATCTTGAGCTCCACATATTCCATGCATTATATCTGATTTCCCCATTCCGCGGGTGAAGGTGGGTTACTGAGTACGTTTGTACTCACCCTTGCTTATTTGTTGTTTTTCAGAAAAAGGAGATCGGGTAAGAGTTGCGACTGTTCCTAACCTTGCCTGTGGCTGTTGGACCGCTGATTTGCTTCGCTGCATATATCGGGCTGCTTCAGCCCCACTCTGATGATATGTGTCGAGTTGTGGACCAACTCTTAAAGTTGTTCACCACCTTTGTAGGTTTGTCTCGTTTAAGCAGATTTGGTATCATCTGATGTATAAATGTGTTTACTAGCCTCCTAGGACTAGTAGTTGTATCACATTTGAGTCCCAGAGGATTGGGGACGCTTCAGAAGCTCAGTGGTGGTCAAGCAAGTGTTATTTCTAATGTCTTGGGAAAAACCTACATCAATGAGTACTGTCTTTCTCTGAAAAAGTATGAGTGACTTCAACTCCACCATATAAAGCATGTACAATATAGGTCACTTTCTCTTTACGGGAGCCGGGTGGGCTTGCGGAATACCTAGTGTATTCACCCAGATTTATTTATGTTTTTCAGCAGCTGAAGACTTCTTTTCTGCTATGCTTGATTGATGGGGCTGTGTCTTCACCCAGTTCTGCCTGTGGCCTGGGCTATTTTATCTTCCACTGCGCTTTATGATTTTTGGCTCACTCTCGAGCTTGTATCCCCCGGTATTGTAATAACATTATTCAGACTCTGTAACTATTTGAAGTAATGAATGTGGTTACTAGCCTCCTGGGACTAGTAATTGTATCACATTTGAGTCCCAAAGGATCAGGACGCTTTAGGTGGTATCAGAACCTATAGGACTGGCCGTAGACCGTAGCCCTGACCTTAAAAAGTTGCCTTAACAAGAAAACACCTCTTACCCCCAAGAAACACTCTCTCCTTTCCCCGATATTAATAGACCCTTCTTTTCTTCTACCAGATGGAAGACTCCTGGGTTATTAGGACATCCTATTGCTCATGGGAAGAAGGATTCCCTCACCTCTTACGAAGTTGCGCGCTACGCATGGGGATCCGCAAGAAGCCCGAATATGTCTGGAAGGAATACCACGAAAATGGAGTAGAAAAGTGCTCTATGGCAGTCTACCTGGGAGAAAGCCGAAGCTACCCAAACCACCCTCCCTTCCAAGTCAACTTCACCGGGCACCGCTTCCCAGACACTTGCCAAAGTGTAGCCCGAAAAGCCCTTAAACAGCTGTGCCAAAACTACAGCCAAGAGATCTCTAAAACCCCCCTTCGTTATTTCCCACCCAGCAACAAAAATACCCCCACCTGGAGGAAAAGACTTCAGGCTCTGTCAGGGAGAGACCCCACCGAGGATGACCCCAGCATTGTCTACATGGCCGGATACCTCCACACCTTCGACAACCACTACGATGACCTCTCCTCCCACTGCACCCACCTAAACTCCTGGGTGGAAAGCCTAGAGCGGCAAGTTAGAGAGCTTAAGCAAGAGAAGGCATCCCTCCAAGAGTGTCTCGACATAGCAGAAGGCGAGGAGGCCAACACCCGTGAGGCTTATCGAACCTTAAAGATGGACTATGACAAGAAGCTAAAGAAGCTCGCCCCCAAGAAGAAAATCTAGAAGAAGACCACCAACCGAGGATGCCAAACGGAGAAGAAGAAGACCCCTCCAGCCCCACCTCCCCCCAGGGTAGATGATTGGTCCGACGTCGAGGATATATCCCTAGCAAGCCTTGATGACCTTCTTAAGGAGTTTGGGGATACCTTAGAGAAAGAGTTCGGTAGTACCTCAAGGAACGCTCTCATGTAGTACAACCTGTAGTAGTCATATGCTTGAAATGTACTGGTGTAATGGATAAAATAACTTGGTTGAAAACAATTTGCATATGCATAATAGTGACTCCCTCCCCTGGCAGATGGCTTCGGATAAAACCACGCCTACCGCCTCCAGGATTGGAGCAGGGTTTCCCCTGAGAGCTGAAGGGGAAGCTGATAGAGAGGAAAGTGAAACCCACCTCCCCGCACCTTCGCAATTACCCTTAGATCTAGCCCAAGTTCTAGCCAATCAAACCCGACTCATCGAGGTCCTCACTCGAAGTCTGGAAAATCAACGTCCAAATGGTGGAAGACCACAAGACAGAATGGGGGATTTCCTGAGGCTCAAGCCTCCGGATCAAGCAATCCCCTCGATGCCGACGATTAGATACGCACGATTAAAAGAAAGCTGGAAGCCATTGGATGTCCAGAAAATCAGCGTGTTCAACTGGCTGCCCATCAACTTTCCGGAATGGCCTTAGCCTGGTGGGATACCTTCAACGTCACCATCAGAGATGCTACCTGGGCGGAATTTGAAGCAGCTTTCCGGGAGCACCATGTGCCCCAAGGACTTGTACAACTTAAGGAGGACGAGTTCCGAGAACTGACTCAAGACGGAAGATCTGTCAGCGAATATATGCACAAGTTCACAGAGTTAGCCCGCTACGCGCCAGATGACGTCAGTACCGAGGGCAAGAAGATGGCCCGTTTCCTGAAGGGACTCAGGCCAGAACTCAAGACAATTCTGGCTAGCCAAGACTTCCTCAATTTCTCTCACCTTTCCAACAAAGCCATGCAAGTTGAAAGGGCAAAGGAGGAAGAAAAAAGGTATCTCAAAAGAAAGTTCCAGGTTCTCCGGGCACAGCATCAGGATAGGCACCAGAAGACTCGATCATTTGGGTTTCCACCCAAGGGACCAAACCTTAGTAGACCAGCTGGAACTGCCCCGTCGCGGTTCAGCCAGCAGAGTCAGAGCTCTTTCCATACCCCCTCAGTGGCAAGCAACCTGTAATGCTCAAAATTGTGTACAAGAAATACCTGGTGATTACCTTATTTTATGTGCCTTATTTGCATCATGAAAAGAGCATACATGTAATTAAGGGGATTTAATCCAAACAAATGATTCTAAAATAAAATAAAGTACATCTTGTTGGAGTTTTATGTTTGTGCATTAAATAAAAATAATAACAATATAAAAATGACTAGAAATTGGATTAAACCCTAAATTGAAAAAAATAGGTTTTCTAAAATGAGAAGAAGAGGAATGATACAAAAATATAAATAATGTCACTATACTTTTAAAATTGGTATTTTTCATTTCACAATATGATTTGAGAATAAATTTGCACAAGGTTTGAAACTAAATTCGAATTCAAATTGATTTTAGAAATTAAGAAAAGAAAATGGGAGATGAAAAGAAAAAAAGAAAAGCAAAATCCCACTGCTGGGCCAACTTCCCCTCAATTCGGCCCACCTAGCCTTTCTCCCCCGCGCGGCCCAATTGTCCTCTTACCGCGTGCCGACAGGTGGGGCCCCTGGATCAGCCCCTGGCGCGCGCCTGTAGCATCCCAAAATCCTAAACCAGGTTTGAAACCCTAATCTACCCTTTCCCCTCCTTTCACCCTCTAATTCCAAGATCTCCCCTAGGTCTTCTTTCATCATATGCATACACTTTATTTGATCACAAGCACCTCACTTAGATTCTATTTTCTAAACACTTAGAGTATCTACAAAATATTTTGGCTCCAAAGAAAAAGATACAAAATGGGAAATAGGAATTAGAAAGAAAAAAAAGGGAGAAAAGCCCCCCCCTGCTGGGCCGACTCTCGGCCCAAACCCGCGACTCCCCCCCTCCCGCGCCCGCGCTTCTCCTCTCTCGGCCCACTCCCGGCCGGCCCGCGCGCGCGCGCCAGCCCACTCCGCACCTCGCCCTCTCTCTCGCCGACAAGGCGGCCCCGCCTATCAGTCGCTCGCCCGCTCGCTCGCTCGCCCGCCCGCTCGCTCGCTCGCTCCCTCTGACCAAGCGACCCCACCTGTCAGCCGCTTCGTCATCCGTCCGCTGTCCCCTCGCCGAAGTCACCTCCGGCCGTCGCCTCCGTCCTCCCCTCTGCCGTCCGGCCACACAGGAAAGTTTGGCACCGCTCCGTCCTCCTCCCCTTGACCGCGTCCTCGCCGGTACCGCCCCGCCGTAGCGTCCCCTCGGCGGCGCTGTGCGCCATTTATGGCGGCACTGGGAAGCTCGCCGGAGCCAGGGAGCTCCACCGCCCCCCTCGCCCCCGCGCGCCTATAAAAAGCTCGCCCCGAGCCCCTTCTTTCTCGCACCAGCCCCGACCACTACCCTCCTCCCCTCGCCCGAGCCCAATTCGCGAAGCGCTGTCGTCTTCCCCCTCTCCGGTGAGTCCCTCCCCCTCTCCTCTCTCCCTCTCTATTAGCCCAGCAAGCAATTGAGTTAGCCTAGCAGCTTCCTCACCTTGCCGCAAACACAATACACCACTCCCCCACCCCGATTGCTCGCCCAGAGCTCACCGACGGCAACCCCGCCGCGAAGCTCCGCCACCTCCCCGCGGGCAGCCCCCTCCCGACCTCCTCTGACCAAATTAAGCCCACCTCTAGGTCCGCCATCCCCTCCCCATGCTAAGGCGCCTGCACATTGCCCAAGAACCGGGCCACCGGCGGCGAACCGCCGCCGAGCCCACCGGCGGCCGAGTCCTCCCCGCGGACGGCCGGTTCACCCCCCCCGTCAACCGTAACGCCGTTCCTTCTCCCCCCCCTCTCGCTGGCAAGTGGGCCCTGCGTGACGCCGTCGCCCCGCGCGCCCGCGCCGTCGCCCCCTCCCCGTGGGCCGCTGCCGGGCCGAAAGCGCGCCCGCGCGCCTGCCCCGCGCCGAGCTGGGCCAAATTCCCCCCCCCGGCCCGTTTGAGGAGAAATCCCTTTCTATTTTCTTTTCTTCACCTTTTCCCATTTAATTAGTATTCTTCAATATTTTATACCCCAAAAATTATCCAAATAATTTCTAAAGATCTCATACAACAATGATGTTAGAAAATGACACACTATAATTTGTAAATCCCTGTTGATGTATTGTTTTATTGCCTGTTTTCCTAGAAGAAGCAGGGATCGTTGATCCGGAACCCGTAGCCCCGGAAGAAGGGCCAGAACCCGAACTTCCGGAAGTAGATCTTCTGTGCCAGGAAAGCTTCGACGAAGGCAAGCCCATCCTTCCCTTGATGCATAAATTACCTATTCTCTCTACCACTGCCTAGGCCGGGAATTATGGGGAATATTGCATTGTGAGTGAGAGATGGCCTGCATTACATACACGTTCTGGATACGTAAAATGGATTGGGAAGAAGGGCCATGTGTTTCTCCAAAAAAAATCTCTTTTGAAAAATCATGCGATGAAGGGTACTCACCCTCATCACCTGGGAGTGGGATGATCAGGGACTCCCTGGTTTAGGGGAGGGCCTAAGGTGTTGGCTCAGCTGGTTTAGGCGTGAGCAGAAGGATTGTCCCCTCATATAAGGACCGGTTTGTCATTTTCACTACCTGTACTCCTTTGTCGTACAACCACTCGAGACTGTGTGGGCAGTCACTCAATCCGAACTCGTGTGGTCCGACCCCAGGGTTAAGAAGGCTGGGGAGCACCGGGAGGATAAGGAGGGGGAAAGTCCTGTCCGGTTTGGGCATGGTGGTGGCCTGACTCCTTCCGGATAACCGTTAAGGTTAGGATGCACGAGTAAGGAAAGAGATCCGGCATTCGGGTCTCGCGACGGTGAGATCGCAGAAACCGGGCTAGTGGGTAAAGTGTACCCCTCTGCGCAGAGTTGAAACCTATTCGAATAGTCCGTGTCCACTGGTATGGATGAGTCTGGTATGGTATGGCAATTAGAACTTTTTCTCTGAGTTTCTTATCAAGGGAAAGGTGTGTTTAAATGAGTTTTGAAAAAGAAATAGAGCCACTGGAGCGGGAAGCTCAGTGGTGGTTGAGTTTTTGGTTACTTATAATACCATGGGAAAACCTTCAAGTAACTGTCTCTCTCTAAGAAAATAATGAGTGACTACAACTCCACCAACTCAAGCACCTACATCATAGGTCTCTTTCTCTCTACGGGAGCGGGGTGGGCTTGCGGAATACCTAGTGTATTCACCCAGATTTATTTATGTTTTTCAGCAGCCGAGGACTTCCTTTCTGCTATGCTTGATTAAGAGGGCTATGTCTGCACCCAGTTCTGCCTGTGGCTTGGGCTAGTGTATTTTTCCACCGCGCTTCTCTATTTGGCTCTCTCGAGCTTGTACCCCAGTATTGTAATAAATTTATCTAAAACTCTGTACTATTTGAAGTAAGAAATGTGATTACTAGCCTCCTGGGACTAGTAATGGTTTCACATTTGAGTCCCAGAGGACCGGGACGCTTCAGGTGGTATCAGAGCCATAGGACTGGCCGTAGGTCGCAGCCCTGACCCTAAAACCTATCTTAAAAAGAAAATACCTCTTACCTCAAGAAAAGTTTTCTCTTCCCTTCCCCGGTTTTAACAAGACCCTTCTTTTCCTATTCCAGATGGAAGACTCTCTGGCCATTAAGACATCCTACTGCTCAGAAGTGGAAGGGTTCCCACGCCTCTTGCGAAGCTGTGCGCTCCGCATGGGAATCCGCAAAAAGCCGGAATACGTCTAGACGGAACATTTCGAGGGCGGGATGATAAGATGCTCTATGGCAGTCTACCTGGGGGAGAGCCAAAGCTATCCAAACCAACGTTCCTTCCAAGTCACTTTTACCGGAGTCCATTTCCTAGATGCTTGCCAAAATGTCGCCCGAAAAGCCCTCCGTCAGCTATGTCAAAACTACAACAAAGTAACCATTGAAACCCCCCTTCGCTACTTTCCACCCAGCAACAAGAATACCCCCACCTGGAGGAAAAGACTTCAGGCCCTATCAGGAGGAGATCCTACTGAGAATGATCCCACCATTGTCTACATGGCTGGATACCTTCATACCCTTGATAACCAATATGATGACCTCACCCTCCACTGCACCTCTCTAACCTCCCGGGTGGAAAGCCTGGAGCAGAAAGTCAGGGAACTCTCAGAAGAAAAAGTGTCCCTTCAAGAGAGCCTCGCAATAGCCGAAGGTGAGGAAACCAATACCCGAGAGGCCTACCGCACACTGAAGATGGACTACGACAAGAAACTGAAGAAGCTCGCCCCCGCAAAGAAAATCCGCAAGAAGACCAAAAGCCAAGGATGCCAGACTGAGCAGAAGGAAGAAAACCCTCCAAGGAACCTATCCGACACCGATGAGATGTCCCTGGCTAGCCTTGATGACCTTCTCAAGGAATTTGGGGACACATTAGAGAAGGAGTGCGGGAGTACCCTAGATAGCACTCGTGTGTGACGAACCTATGATAGCAGAGTGTTGTGTCATGTAATGGCTTGATGTAATGAATAAAATAACCAGTTAAAAAAAAGGCATGTGCATAATAGTAACTCTCTTCCCATGGCAGATGGCTTCGGATAAAACCACGCCTACCGCCTCCGGGATTGGAGCAGGTTTTCCCTTAGGAGCAGAAGGAGGAGCCGGTGGAGAAGGGGATGGGACCCACCTCCCCGCACCTCCGGAACTACCACTAGATCTGGCCCAAGTTCTAGCCAATCAAACCAGACTCATTGAAGTCCTCACTCGAAGTCTGGAGAACCAGCGCCCAGGTGGTGGGAGGCCCCAGGACAGGATGGGAGAATTCCTGAGACTCAAGCCTCCCACATTCGCAGGGTCCAGCAATCCCCTCGATGCAGATGACTGGCTTCGCACGGTCAAGAGGAAGTTAGAAGCCATCGCTTGCCCTGAGAATCAGCGTGTTCAGCTGGCAGCTCATCAGCTTTCAGGAATGGCTTTAGCATGGTGGGACACTTTCAGTGAAGCCGTCAGAGATGCTACCTGGGCAGAATTCGAAACAGCTTTCCGTGAACACCATGTACCCCAAGGGATAGTTCAGCTCAAAGAGGATGAATTCCGGGAGCTACCCAAGGTGGGCGAACAGTCAGTGAGTATGTGCACAAGTTCACAGAGCTGGCCCGCTACGCGCCTGAGGATGTCAGCACCGAGGCCAGGAAAATGGCCCGTTTCCTGAGAGGGTTAAGACCCGAGCTTAAGACCATCCTCGCCAGCCAGGACTTCCACAGCTTCTCTCACCTTTCCAACAAAGCTATTCAAGTGGAAAGAGCTAAAGAGGAGGAAAAAGGGCACATCAAGAGAAAGTTCCAGGTCCTGCGAGCTCAACAGCAAGAGCGTCACCAGAGAGCTCGACCCTTTGGGCTCCCACCCAGGGGTCTAGGCTTCGATAAACAATCTGGACCCTCTCCATCGCGCTACAGTCAACAGAGTCAGAGCTCCCATCAGGCACCCTCCGTTGCAAGCAACCAGCCGCCAGCAAACGCCTGTTGGCACTGCGGAGACCCCCGGCACTTCAAGAACAACTGCCCTCAGCTGAAGGCACCCGGACCAACCTACTCCAACTCGGTGAATGGCCCCAAGTTCCCATCAGCACCTACCTCCAAGGCGCTTCCTTCCAGCAGCCAGCAGAGCAGGGCTCAGTACCAGAGCAGGGCCCGAGTCAACCACATCGACGCCCAGGAAGCCCAGCAGGCCCCGGGAGTAGTGCTCGGTGAGTTCCTCGTTGAATTTACTCCCGCTTCTGTGCTTTTTGATTCAGGAGCATCCCATTCATTTATAGCCGCTAAGTTTGTGAAGAAGCATGGCATACCCTCTACACCTTTAGCTATCCCTTTGGTCACCCGAACCCCGGGATCAGACCTCCTGTGCAAACTCAGGTGTTCACAAGTCAGAATTCTTTTAAGTGGGGTAGTGTTCCTGGCAGACTTAACCATCTTGCCATCCCAAGGAATTGATGTGATCCTAGGAATGGATTAGCTAGCTAAGCACAAGGGTGTTATCAGCTGCGCAAGCAAGACTGTTCTTCTCATAGATCACCAAGGAAAGGCAGTTTCCTGCCAAGCCCAACCGCCCGCAAATGATCCAATGATATTTAGTCTGGCAGTAGAAAGCATGTCTGTAATCAAGGAATTTGAAGATGTATTTCCAGAAGAGTTGCCCGGGATGCCACCAGAAAGAGAAGTAGAGTTCTATATAGACCTCATTCCCGGCACTGCGCCCATCGCAAAAAGACCATACCGCATGGCCCCCACTGAATTAGCAGAACTGAAGCTTCAGCTTTCAGAACTACAGCAAAAAGGGTACATCCGTCCCAGTTCGTCTCCCTGGGGAGCACCCGTTCTTTTCGTTACCAAAAAGGATGGGAGTATGAGGATGTGTATTGATTATCGATCCTTGAACGAAGTTACCATCAAAAATAAGTACCCCCTTCCCCGGATCGATGACCTCTTCGACCAGCTGCAAGGAGCCAAATACTTCTCTAAGATAGACCTCAGGTCAGGGTATCACCAACTCAGGATTAAGGAAGCAGACGTTCAGAAAACTGCATTCGTCACCAGATACGGGCAATATGAATTCACGGTGATGCCATTTGGACTAACCAACGCACCCGCCTTTTTCATGAACCTCATGAATAAGGTATTTATGGAGGAATTGGATAAGTTTGTCGTGGTTTTTATCGACGACATCCTCATCTATTCCAAGAGTCGCAAGGACCATGAGCAGCACCTTCGAACCGTCCTCGGAAGACTCAGAGCACATCAACTTTATGCTAAGTTCAGCAAGTGTGAGTTCTGGTTAGAGAAGATAGCCTTCCTAGGGCATATCTTGACTGCTGAAGGGGTAGAAGTGGACCCATCTAAGGTAGAAGCTGTTTCAAATTGGAAGCGACCATCCAACGTCAGTGAAGTTCGAAGCTTTCTGGGAATGGCAGGGTATTATCGCCGCTTTATCAAGGGATTCTCCAGCATAGCAAAGCCCTTGACGGAACTTCTCAAAAAGGACAATAAGTTCGTGTGGACTCCCGATTGTGAAGAAAGTTTCCAAATCATCAAGGAGAAGCTTACAACCGCGCCAGTTTTGACTCTACCAGACATACACCAGGATTTTGTCATCTTCTGTGATGCTTCCAAGCAAGGCCTAGGGTGTGTCTTAATGCAAAATGAGAAAGTCATTGCTTATGCATCCCGATTACTCAAGCCGCACGAACAGAACTATCCTACCCACGATCTGGAATTGGCAGCCATAGTGCACGCTCTAAAAATTTGGAGGCATTATCTGATTGGGAACAAATGCCACATCTTCACTGATCACAAGAGTCTAAAGTACATCTTCACGCAACCGGACCTCAACCTCCGTCAAAGAAGGTGGCTCGAATTGATCAAAGATTACGACCTCGAAATCCACTACCGCCCCGGAAAGGCCAATGTGGTAGCAGACGCCCTCAGCCGGAAACCTTTCGGGGTTAAAGGAACAAACTTCCTAGAGGATTGGAAGAAAGAATCAGCTCAGCTGAATGCATGTCTGGGAGACGACGGTGGCCTGGAAGTCAAGCCAAATCTAGAAGATCTCATATGCAAGGCCCAATGCCTCGACGCAGAAACAACCAAGCTTAAGGAAAGAGCACGCAAGGAGCAACTTCCGGACCTAAGAACAGACGAGCAAGGAGTCCTCTGGTTCAAGAACCGTCTGTGCGTGCCAATTGGAAAGGCACGGGAGACCCTACTCGATGAAGCCCACAACTCAGCTTACTCTATCCACCCAGGGACCACCAAGATGTACCTGGACCTCAAAACCAGGTATTGGTGGAAAGGGATGAAGAAGGAAATAGCACAGTATGTGGCCCGATGTGACACCTGTCAGCGAACAAAGGCCGAACATCAGAAGCCTGCAGGCCTGCTTCAACCCCTCCCAATACCCGAATGGAAGTGGGAAGAAATAGGCATGGATTTCGTAACCGGACTACCCAGATCACAAAGAGGAAATGATTCCATATGGGTAATAATCGATCGTCTCACCAAAGTGGCCCATTTCATTCCAGTGAAGACCACTTTTGGAGGAGCAGCCCTCGCCCGGTTATACCTTAAAGAGGTAGTCAGGCTACATGGCATTCCACGGAAGATAGTATCAGATAGAGGAACGCAGTTCACTTCAAAGTTTTGGAAGGGCCTTCAGCAAGCAATGGGCACCAAGCTAGATTTCAGCACTGCTTATCACCCCCAGTCAGATGGTCAAACAGAGAGAGTTAACAAGGTCCTTGAAGATTTACTCAGAGCCTGCGTACTAGCCTTCAACAGAGATTGGGAGTCTAGTTTGCCGTACGCCGAATTCTCATACAACAATAGCCATCAGGCCAGCATCAAAATGTCACCGTTCGAAGCACTGTATGGAAGAAAATGCCAAACTCCCCTAATGTGGTCCAATGTAGGGGAAAGGACACTAGAAGGACCCGACTTCGTTAAAGAAGCCGAAGAAAAAGTTGCCTTGATCCGCAGAAGGTTACTTGAAGCTCAGAGTCGACAAAAGAGTTACGCAGACAATAGGCGAAGGGAACTCAGATTTGAGGAAGGAGATTTTGTTTATCTCAAGGTTTCTCCAATGCGTGGTGTCAAAAGGTTCCAGATGAAGGGAAAGCTAGCACCCCGTTTCGTCGGTCCTTACCCTGTCATTTCCCGAATAGGACCCGTGGCATACCGTCTTGAGCTACCAGAATCCATGTCCGATATTCACAATGTGTTCCATGTATCTCAACTCCGCAAATGCCTAAAAGTACCAGAAACCCGTATCGAGGCAGAGACAATTCAGATTCAAAAAGATCTCCAGTACCGGGAAAAACCAGTGAAGATTCTCGACTCAGCAGTCAGGAGGACCCGCAATTCAGAAGTAAGGCTTTGTAAGGTTCAGTGGAGCAGAGATGGAGAAGAGGAAGCCACCTGGGAAAGTGAGGACTCTCTGAGGAAGGAATACCCTTACCTTTTCTCGAGCCCCGTCTAATCTCGAGGGCGAGATTCCTTTAAGTGGGGTAGGTTTGTAGCATCCCAAAATCCTAAACCAGGTTTGAAACCCTAATCTACCCTTTCCCCTCCTTTCACCCTCTAATTCCAAGATCTCCCCTAGGTCTTCTTTCATCATATGCATACACTTTATTTGATCACAAGCACCTCACTTAGATTCTATTTTCTAAACACTTAGAGTATCTACAAAATATTTTGGCTCCAAAGAAAAAGATACAAAATGGGAAATAGGAATTAGAAAGAAAAAAAAGGGAGAAAAGCCCCCCCCTGCTGGGCCGACTCTCGGCCCAAACCCGCGACTCCCCCCCTCCCGCGCCCGCGCTTCTCCTCTCTCGGCCCACTCCCGGCCGGCCCGCGCGCGCGCGCCAGCCCACTCCGCACCTCGCCCTCTCTCTCGCCGACAAGGCGGCCCCGCCTGTCAGTCGCTCGCCCGCTCGCTCGCTCGCCCGCCCGCTCGCTCGCTCGCTCTCTCTGACCAAGCGACCCCACCTGTCAGCCGCTTCGTCATCCGTCCGCCGTCCCCTCGCCGAAGTCACCTCCGGCCGTCGCCTCCGTCCTCCCCTCTGCCGTCCGGCCACACAGGAAAGTTTGGCACCGCTCCGTCCTCCTCCCCTTGACCGCGTCCTCGCCGGTACCGCCCCGCCGTAGCGTCCCCTCGGCGGCGCTGTGCGCCATTTATGGCGGCACTAGGAAGCTCGCCGGAGCCAGGGAGCTCCACCGCCCCCCTCGCCCCCGCGCGCCTATAAAAAGCTCGCCCCGAGCCCCTTCTTTCTCGCACCAGCCCCGACCACTACCCTCCTCCCCTCGCCCGAGCCCAATTCGCGAAGCGCCGTCGTCTTCCCCCTCTCCGGTGAGTCCCTCCCCCTCTCCTCTCTCCCTCTCTATTAGCCCAGCAAGCAATTGAGTTAGCCTAGCAGCTTCCTCACCTTGCCGCAAACACAATACACCACTCCCCCACCCCGATTGCTCGCCCAGAGCTCACCGACGGCAACCCCGCCGCGAAGCTCCGCCACCTCCCCGCGGGCAGCCCCCTCCCGACCTCCTCTGACCAAATTAAGCCCACCTCTAGGTCCGCCATCCCCTCCCCATGCTAAGGCGCCTGCACATTGCCCAAGAACCGGGCCACCGGCGGCGAACCGCCGCCGAGCCCACCGGCGGCCGAGTCCTCCCCGCGGACGGCCGGTTCACCCCCCCCGTCAACCGTAACGCCGTTCCTTCTCCCCCCCTCTCGCTGGCAAGTGGGCCCTGCGTGACGCCGTCGCCCCGCGCGCCCGCGCCGTCGCCCCCTCCCCGTGGGCCGCTGCCGGGCCGAAAGCGCGCCCGCGCGCCTGCCCCGCGCCGAGCTGGGCCAAATTTCCCCCCCCCCCGGCCCGTTTGAGGAGAAATCCCTTTCTATTTTCTTTTCTTCACCTTTTCCCATTTAATTAGTATTCTTCAATATTTTATACCCCAAAAATTATCCAAATAATTTCTAAAGATCTCATACAACAATGATGTTAGAAAATGACACACTATAATTTGTAAATCCCTGTTGATGTATTGTTTTATTGCCTGTTTTCCTAGAAGAAGCAGGGATCGTTGATCCGGAACCCGTAGCCCCGGAAGAAGGGCCAGAACCCGAACTTCCGGAAGTAGATCTTCTGTGCCAGGAAAGCTTCGACGAAGGCAAGCCCATCCTTCCCTTGATGCATAAATTACCTATTCTCTCTACCACTGCCTAGGCCGGGAATTATGGGGAATATTGCATTGTGAGTGAGAGATGGCCTGCATTACATACACGTTCTGGATACGTAAAATGGATTGGGAAGAAGGGCCATGTGTTTCTCCAAAAAAATCTCTTTTGAAAAATCATGCGATGAAGGGTACTCACCCTCATCACCTGGGAGTGGGATGATCAGGGACTCCCTGGTTTAGGGGAGGGCCTAAGGTGTTGGCTCAGCTGGTTTAGGCGTGAGCAGAAGGATTGTCCCCTCATATAAGGACCGGTTTGTCATTTTCACTACCTGTACTCCTTTGTCGTACAACCACTCGAGACTGTGTGGGCAGTCACTCAATCCGAACTCGTGTGGTCCGACCCCAGGGTTAAGAAGGCTGGGGAGCACCGGGAGGATAAGGAGGGGGAAAGTCCTGTCCGGTTTGGGCATGGTGGTGGCCTGACTCCTTCCGGATAACCGTTAAGGTTAGGATGCACGAGTAAGGAAAGAGATCCGGCATTCGGGTCTCGCGACGGTGAGATCGCAGAAACCGGGCTAGTGGGTAAAGTGTACCCCTCTGCGCAGAGTTGAAACCTATTCGAATAGTCCGTGTCCACTGGTATGGATGAGTCTGGTATGGTATGGCAATTAGAACTTTTTCTCTGAGTTTCTTATCAAGGGAAAGGTGTGTTTAAATGAGTTTTGAAAAAGAAATAGAGCCACTGGAGCGGGAAGCTCAGTGGTGGTTGAGTTTTTGGTTACTTATAATACCATGGGAAAACCTTCAAGTAACTGTCTCTCTCTAAGAAAATAATGAGTGACTACAACTCCACCAACTCAAGCACCTACATCATAGGTCTCTTTCTCTCTACGGGAGCGGGGTGGGCTTGCGGAATACCTAGTGTATTCACCCAGATTTATTTATGTTTTTCAGCAGCCGAGGACTTCCTTTCTGCTATGCTTGATTAAGAGGGCTGTGTCTGCACCCAGTTCTGCCTGTGGCTTGGGCTAGTGTATTTTTCCACCGCGCTTCTCTATTTGGCTCTCTCGAGCTTGTACCCCAGTATTGTAATAAATTTATCTAAAACTCTGTACTATTTGAAGTAAGAAATGTGATTACTAGCCTCCTGGGACTAGTAATGGTTTCACATTTGAGTCCCAGAGGACCGGGACGCTTCAGCGCCGCTCTCTCTCGTTTCTCGCTGACTCTGCGGGTCCCGCTTGTCATCGTTTTTCATCCCGCACGCTGACGACTGGGCCCCACCGGGCAGCCTCCCTTCGCACGCGTCCGCGTGTCGCTGCCAACCGCGGGCCCGTCTGTCAGATGCTTCACCCACCTTCCGTTGCGTTCGCGGCGAACGGACGGCGCGGACTCCGCGAAGCTCGCCGGTGATCTCGGTACCCGTGCAACGACCGCGAAGCGCTCCCTGAGTATAAGTACGTGGCCGCGACCCCCCCTCCTTTACATCTCTCTCCCCAGGACCGAGCTCCCTCCCCGCGTCTCCGTCCGCCGCCAGTCTATCCTCGGGTCTTCGGCGAATCAGCTCCTTTGAAGCGCTGTTGGCCGTCACCGGGGGTTGTTGGGGTCGATTCGAGTACTGCGGGAGCTTGTGCTCGCCTCGTTCGCGACTAATTGCGCACCGGAGTTCATCTCTGCCGCAAAACCGCACCGCGCCGTGGACCTACCTCGCCGTCCCTCGATCGCCGGTATGATGCCCTTCCACGTGCCCATCCATACTTCGTGATCATGTATCATTCAACCGCGCTCCGAATTTGATCCCCTGGGTTGCGGAATTGCTTGCCTGAGCTCCAACCTTGCCCATCCCCGCCGCTTCGCGTAGCCTGTCTCGTCCGTTGCCTTTCGCCTGCTCGTAGAGCCCTCATCGCGATCGCCATAGGCTCTACATGATTCGTGCAATGGGAATTTGGGTTCGGCGTCGTATTTTTCGGGTTTGCCTCACGGCGGTGAGTGCGCCGCCGCGGGGCCCTGGAGGCGCCGCCGCCGTCGGGTGGCTCTGTTGGGGGAAGAAGGTAACACACGTCGTGACCGTCGGATCACGCACGGGCGGTCAGGATTAGAACGGCGTGTACCCCTTCGCCGCATTCGTTCGGGCCGTCGGATCCAATCGGACGGATCTGGGCGGATCCGGGGTATTTAAATCTACGCCGTTGATTTCCAATCTGACGCGTAGCAGTGCGTACCGGTTCGCGGGAACCCAGATCTAATCTGAGCCCTCCGTTTCTGATCGGACGGCTCAGCCCATCCGATACCCTTCGCCTCGGCTAAATTGATAAAGAGCCCCTCGGTAACTTCAAAATAAACCCGCAGTCCACACTGTGGGAATCCTGAGTCTTAGAAAATTTACGTGTTAGTCCCTGGACTTTCCAGATATTGGCGCCCAGTCCTGTGAGCAGAGAAATGAGATAATAAATTTTGGAAAATGATTTTTAATATAAAAACAATACTAGAAACTTGTTTAATTCATAGAAAATGCATATGAACTCCAAATTGGTCCATTCCTGTTCCTAAATTTTCATAATATTATTGTCTATCCATTTGTACCACTGTTTTTACATAAAGTACACATTAAAATTTATTTCTCACTTAACCCTATATTAAATGCATAAAATCTTTGGAAATTCATAACTTAAAATCTACAACTCCAAATTTAGTGATTCTTGTCCCTACGATCTCGTAGCAACGCATAGATTATTATTATTCAGTTTGTACTTATGTTTGGTGTAATGTTAATTTTGCCTATGCAATGTTTGTCTGTATTGCTACGACTAGCAAGTGAGGACACGTGTCACCTGAAGATCATCCTGGTACCTGGAATCTCAAGTCCCAGGCAAGTTGTGCCCTTGATCACTTCTTTTTACCCACTCATGTTCTAATTAATCATAATGATCTGCATAGGTTAATTTTGATGGGACCCAATAGGTTACCCTAGTTTGACTATCTTTATACCTTGTTCACCACTGAATCTTTGGGTAGTACTTGCTATCGCTTTATGTGGTTTTGGGTATAGAGATACACATTACTATTCATGATTATACTTTTATTGTCAGTTGTTATTTACTGTTCATGTTAAGATCATTATGTTAATTGGAACATGGAGAACCACCCGGGAAAACAGTGCTACCACAAGGGAGGAATGGGACCCCTTGGCTGATTAATTAGGAAAGCTAGTGGAAGACTACCTTACCCGAAAGGGGCAAGGGCAGTAGGGGAGTGGTCAGTGTAGGGAGGCCCTCGGGAGGATTTTGCTGCGATGGCGGTCCTGCAAGGGATTCCTGCATTGGAACTTCCTATAAACTGTAGCGGGTTTTCGGAAGCTAGTGGAACTTTGTAAAGGCCTCGTAGTGGATCCCTAGCCATTCACCTCGGTAGTGTCTAAGGGCCTTGCAAACCCTGGCGACATGGGATACACGACTTGTGGGTAAAGATGCGCAACCTCTGCAGAGTGTAAAACTAGTATACTAGCCGTGCTCACGGTCATGAGCAGCTCGGACCCTCACATGATTAATTTATGGAACTTAAACTCAATTTGTCATATGCATTGCATCACAGGTGATGTTGTTACTTTTGTTCTACTACTTAATTGGGTTGGTATTTACTTATACTTAGTAACTGCTAATAAAATTTTGATCAACTTTAAAAGCAATGCTCAGCTCTAACCATTTTCTTTGGTAAGCCTTACACTTCACGTGAGCTCCCACCTTTGGCGAGTTCATGCACATTATTCCCCACAACTTGTTGAGCGATGAACGTATGTGAGCTCACTCTTGCTGTCTCACACACCCCACAGGTCAAGAGCAGGTACTGCAGGATGAGGCGCATGGAGGATGCTGCGATGTGTTCGTGAGAGGTCTAGGTCGTCGTCTCCCAGTCAACTTTGGGTTGCTGGACCGTTGTCTCCTTATAATGTAATTATTTATTTTGTATAGAACTCCTGTTATATATAAAGATGTGACATTCGATCCTGTGCCACTATTCATCATATGTGTGAGACTTGGTCCCAGCACACCTGGTGATTATGTTCACGCCCGGGTTTTGGACCCCTAAAATCCGGGTGTGACAGAAGTGGTATCAGAGGAATGTTGACTGTAGGACGAAACCTAGATAGAACTGGACAACCCTTACCTACTTACCTTACTCTGATTTCTTTCTAAACTTTTCTTAATCTTTTCTCATCTATTTCCGCTTACTCTGATTATTCTTAACTTTTCTTTCTAAAAGACAAATGTGGATTTCACACTTTGAAATCCTGTGCCTAAAGTGACCTATAGGAATAGGAGACCTAATCTTAGGAACAGAAACAAAACTATTTTTATGGTTATCTATGCACTTGAATGTTTGTTCTTATGATAACTGTCTGATTCAGATCTTTGATTGAGTGTGATGAGTTGTGGAGTAATGTCTACGATTACATCTGCATATACGTATAGACATAAATATAAATAAATAAAATTCATGAGATAACTAAACAATTTAGATTATCCTCCATTAAAGTGTATCTATTGTAAATGGATCCTTCTTACCTTAAAAGATTATTTCTTACTTTAATGGATTCCTCTTAACTTAAATAAATCTATCTTATCCTCATAGGTTCATATTGTGTTAAAAAAAATCTCTTATCCTCCTAAACTGTTAATAAGATAAACTAGACCAACTAGAATATATCAAATAGATCTATCTTATCTCTAAGGATTCTCTCTAAACTTAAAAGATTCTTCCTTAATAAGATTTATATTGAAAGGTTCCATCTTATCTTAAAGGATACTCTATTACCTTAGTGGATTCAACTTATCTTGAAAAGATCTTATGTCATCCTAATAAATCTAACTAACCTCAAAAGATTCTACCTTATCCTTATGGATTCATCTTGCCCTAATTAGCATATTTATTCCACACTAGAGTAACAACCATGATCTAGCCTAAAATAAATAGATCTTATCTAGTCATACCAATCTGATCTAGATCCCATCTAATCTAACATGATCTAATCTAATGTGGTCTACTTAAATAGATTAATGACACTAGTAGAAGAGATTAGACCCTAATGGCCATATGTTAACTTAACTTAGCATATTAGACCAACTCAACCATGAGCATAAGTGCTAACCCAACTGATAGAGTCATGATGAATTGTATAATATGTCTATCACCACATAACATCAAACAAGATTCTGATCTACATCATGTAGTCTATCTTATCCATATCTTTCTTTACCACATTCCTCAACCTCAGTGATATACACTAACCTCGAATAAATGAGACCAAGACCGGAGAAGAAAAGATCAACATCGTCAAGGAAGGAGTGAAGTCAAACTCGATCTTCAGATGCATTACCACCCAACACGGAGTTCTTTCTCACCAGAAACTTTCTTACCCAAGGCTATGATTTTCCTAAACCTATCCATCTCTTATATCCTACATAATAAGTAGCTAGATACCTACACTCTCCTAATTACACATTATGGACAAAAAAAATGTGAGACTCTGAATTTTTGAACCAATTAGAGATTAAAGGCTATGAGCATAAACCAATTCTTCTATGTCCCTTTTCTTACAAATCTCGAGGACGAGATTCTTTTAAGGGGGTAGGATTTGTAATGCTCAAAATTGTGTACAAGAAATACCTGGTGATTACCTTATTTTATGTGCCTTATTTGCATCATGAAAAGAGCATACATGTAATTAAGGGGATTTAATCCAAACAAATGATTCTAAAATAAAATAAAGTACATCTTGTTGGAGTTTTATGTTTGTGCATTAAATAAAAATAATAACAATATAAAAATGACTAGAAATTGGATTAAACCCTAAATTGAAAAAAAATAGGTTTTCTAAAATGAGAAGAAGAGGAATGATACAAAAATATAAATAATGTCACTATACTTTTAAAATTGGTATTTTTCATTTCACAATATGATTTGAGAATAAATTTGCACAAGGTTTGAAACTAAATTCGAATTCAAATTGATTTTAGAAATTAAGAAAAGAAAATGGGAGATGAAAAGAAAAAAAGAAAAGCAAAATCCCACTGCTGGGCCAACTTCCCCTCAATTCGGCCCACCTAGCCTTTCTCCCCCGCGCGGCCCAATTGTCCTCTTACCGCGTGCCGACAGGTGGGGCCCCTGGATCAGCCCCTGGCGCGCGCCGCTCTCTCTCGTTTCTCGCTGACTCTGCGGGTCTCGCTTGTCATCGTTTTTCATCCCGCACGCTGACGACTGGGCCCCACCGGGCAGCCTCCCTTCGCACGCGTCCGCGTGTCGCTGCCAACCGCGGGCCCGTCTGTCAGATGCTTCACCCACCTTCCGTTGCGTTCGCGGCGAACGGACCGCGCGGACTCCGCGAAGCTCGCCGGTGATCTCGGTACCCGTGCAACGACCGCGAAGCGCTCCCTGAGTATAAGTACGTGGCCGCGACCCCCCCTCCTTTACATCTCTCTCCCCAGGACCGAGCTCCCTCCCCGCGTCTCCGTCCGCCGCCAGTCTATCCTCGGGTCTTCGGCGAATCAGCTCCTTTGAAGCGCTGTTGGCCGTCACCGGGGGTTGTTGGGGTCGATTCGAGTACTGCGGGAGCTTGTGCTCGCCTCGTTCGCGACTAATTGCGCACCGGAGTTCATCTCTGCCGCAAAACCGCACCGCGCCGTGGACCTACCTCGCCGTCCCTCGATCGCCGGTATGATGCCCTTCCACGTGCCCATCCATACTTCGTGATCATGTATCATTCAACCGCGCTCCGAATTTGATCCCCTGGGTTGCGGAATTGCTCGCCTGAGCTCCAACCTTGCCCATCCCCGCCGCTTCGCGTAGCCTGTCTCGTCCGTTGCCTTTCGCCTGCTCGCAGAGCCCTCATCGCGATCGCCATAGGCTCTACATGATTCGTGCAATGGGAATTTGGGTTCGGCGTCGTATTTTTCGGGTTTGCCTCACGGCGGTGAGTGCGCCGCCGCGGGGCCCTGGAGGCGCCGCCGCCGTCGGGTGGCTCTGTTGGGGGAAGAAGGTAACACACGTCGTGACCGTCGGATCACGCACGGGCGGTCAGGATTAGAACGGCGTGTACCCCTTCGCCGCATTCGTTCGGGCCGTCGGATCCAATCGGACGGATCTGGGCGGATCCGGGGTATTTAAATCTACGCCGTTGATTTCCAATCTGACGCGTAGCAGTGCGTACCGGTTCGCGGGAACCCAGATCTAATCTGAGCCCTCCGTTTCTGATCGGACGGCTCAGCCCATCCGATACCCCTTCGCCTCGGCTAAATTGATAAAGAGCCCCTCGGTAACTTCAAAATAAACCCGCAGTCCACACTGTGGGAATCCTGAGTCTTAGAAAATTTACGTGTTAGTCCCTGGACTTTCCAGATATTGGCGCCCAGTCCTGTGAGCAGAGAAATGAGATAATAAATTTTGGAAAATGATTTTTAATATAAAAACAATACTAGAAACTTGTTTAATTCATAGAAAATGCATATGAACTCCAAATTGGTCCATTCCTGTTCCTAAATTTTCATAATATTATTGTCTATCCATTTGTACCACTGTTTTTACATAAAGTACACATTAAAATTTATTTCTCACTTAACCCTATATTAAATGCATAAAATCTTTGGAAATTCATAACTTAAAATCTACAACTCCAAATTTAGTGATTCTTGTCCCTACGATCTCGTAGCAACGCATAGATTATTATTATTCAGTTTGTACTTATGTTTGGTGTAATGTTAATTTTGCCTATGCAATGTTTGTCTGTATTGCTACGACTAGCAAGTGAGGACACGTGTCACCTGAAGATCATCCTGGTACCTGGAATCTCAAGTCCCAGGCAAGTTGTGCCCTTGATCACTTCTTTTTACCCACTCATGTTCTAATTAATCATAATGATCTGCATAGGTTAATTTTGATGGGACCCAATAGGTTACCCTAGTTTGACTATCTTTATACCTTGTTCACCACTGAATCTTTGGGTAGTACTTGCTATCGCTTTATGTGGTTTTGGGTATAGAGATACACATTACTATTCATGATTATACTTTTATTGTCAGTTGTTATTTACTGTTCATGTTAAGATCATTATGTTAATTGGAACATGGAGAACCACCCGGGAAAACAGTGCTACCACAAGGGAGGAATGGGACCCCTTGGCTGATTAATTAGGAAAGCTAGTGGAAGACTACCTTACCCGAAAGGGGCAAGGGCAGTAGGGGAGTGGTCAGTGTAGGGAGGCCCTCGGGAGGATTTTGCTGCGATGGCGGTCCTGCAAGGGATTCCTGCATTGGAACTTCCTATAAACTGTAGCGGGTTTTCGGAAGCTAGTGGAACTTTGTAAAGGCCTCGTAGTGGATCCCTAGCCATTCACCTCGGTAGTGTCTAAGGGCCTTGCAAACCCTGGCGACATGGGATACACGACTTGTGGGTAAAGATGCGCAACCTCTGCAGAGTGTAAAACTAGTATACTAGCCGTGCTCACGGTCATGAGCAGCTCGGACCCTCACATGATTAATTTATGGAACTTAAACTCAATTTGTCATATGCATTGCATCGCAGGTGATGTTGTTACTTTTGTTCTACTACTTAATTGGGTTGGTATTTACTTATACTTAGTAACTGCTAATAAAATTTTGATCAACTTTAAAAGCAATGCTCAGCTCTAACCATTTTCTTTGGTAAGCCTTACACTTCACGTGAGCTCCCACCTTTGGCGAGTTCATGCACATTATTCCCCACAACTTGTTGAGCGATGAACGTATGTGAGCTCACTCTTGCTGTCTCACACACCCCACAGGTCAAGAGCAGGTACTGCAGGATGAGGCGCATGGAGGATGCTGCGATGTGTTCGTGAGAGGTCTAGGTCGTCGTCTCCCAGTCAACTTTGGGTTGCTGGACCGTTGTCTCCTTATAATGTAATTATTTATTTTGTATAGAACTCCTGTTATATATAAAGATGTGACATTCGATCCTGTGCCACTATTCATCATATGTGTGAGACTTGGTCCCAGCACACCTGGTGATTATGTTCACGCCCGGGTTTTGGACCCCTAAAATCCGGGTGTGACACAACCAACCCCCGGCGAATGCATGTTGGCACTGCGGTGATCCCAGTCACTTCAAGAACAACTGCCCGCAGCTGAAGCCACCAGGACCCGCCTACTCCAACTCGGTGAATGGCCCCAAGAATACCTCGGCATCCACCCCCAAGGCGCCCTCCTCCGTCAGCCAGCAAAACAAGACCCCGTACCAAGGAAGGGCACGAGTGAATCACATCGATGCCCAGGAGGCTCAACAAGCTCCAGGAGTAGTGCTCGATGAGTTCCTTGTTGAATTTACTTCCGCCACCGTACTTTTTGATTCCGGAGCATCCCACTCTTTCATAGCCACTAGTTTTGTGGAAAAGAATGGCATTCCCTCTACCCCTCTAGAGATTCCCTTGGTCACCCGAACCCCAGGGTCCGACCTTCTATGCCAGCTCAAATGCTCCCAAGTCAGAATCCTTTTAAGTGGGGTAGTATTCCTGGCAGGCTTAACCATCTTTCCATCCAAAGGAATTGATGTGATCCTAGGAATGGATTGGCTAACTAAACACAAAGGCATCATCAGTTGCGCAGACAAGACAGTCCTCCTCACCGACCAGCAGGGAAAGTCAGTCTCTTATCAGGCACAGCCACCGCCAGTGACCCAATGATGTTCAATCTAGCAACAAAAAGTATATCAGTGGTAGAAGAATTCATGGACGTGTTTCCAGAAGAGTTACCAGGAATGCCACCAGAAAGAGAAGTGGAGTTCTACATAGATCTGCTCCCTGGAACAGCACCCATCGCAAAGAGACCATATCGCATGGCTCCAACCGAGTTAGCAGAACTGAAGCTTCAAATCGCAAATCTTCAGCAAAAGGGATACATTCGTCCCAGCTCATCCCCTTGGGGAGCACCAGTCCTGTTCGTCTCTAAGAAAGATGGAAGCATGAGAATGTGTATTGATTACTGATCGTTAAATGAAGTCACCATCAAGAACAAGTATCCACTTCCTCGGATTGATGACCTCTTCGATCAGCTTCAAGGAGCCAAGTACTTCTCCAAGATAGACCTAAGGTCCGGTTACCACCAATTGAGGATCAAGAAAGCAGACATCCAGAAGACTGCATTTGTCACCCGGTACGAGCAATATGAATTCACAGTGATGTCGTTCAGACTGACCAACGCACCCGCCTTTTTCATGAACCTCATGAACAAAGTGTTTATGGAAGAGCTAGATAAGTTTGTCATGGTCTTCATTGACGACATCCTTATCTACTCCAAGAACCGCGAAGACCATAAGCGTCACCTTCGGATCATCCTCGGAAAACTCAGAGCACACCAACTTTATGCTAAACTCAGTAAATGTGAATTCTAGTTGGAAAAGATAGCCTTCCTTGGGCATATCTTAACCGCAGAAGGAATAGAAGTGGACCCTTCCAAGGTGGAAGCAGTATCAAAATGGTGGCAGCCGACCAATGTCAGTGAAGTTCGAAGCTTCCTGGGAATGGCAGGGTATTACCGCCGCTTCATCAAAGGATTCTCCAGCATAGCAAGACCAATGTCAGAACTTCTCAAGAAAGACCATAAATTTGTGTGGACCCCAAAATGTGAAGGGAGTTTCCAGATCATAAAGGAGAAACTCACAACAACACCCGTTCTGTCACTACCAGATATTCATCAAGATTTTGTCGTCTTCTGTGACGCCTCGAGGCAAGGCTTAGGGTGTGTGCTAATGCAAAACGAGAAAGTCATTGCTTACGCATTGCGCCTACTCAAGCCGCACGAACAGAATTACCCCACCCATGATTTGGAATTGGCAGCCATAGTGCATGCCTTGAAGATATGGAGGCATTACCTAATCGGAAACAAATGCCACATTTTCACCGATCACAAGAGCCTGAAGTATATATTCACTCAACCAGATCTCAACCTCCGTCAGCGAAGATGGTTAGAGCTGATTAAGGATTATGACCTGGAAATTCATTATCACCCCAGGAAGGCCAACGTGGTAGCAGACGCCCTCAGTCAAAAACCATTCGGCATCAAGGGGACCAACTTTTTAGAAGATTGGAAGAAAGAATCAGCTTAACTGAAAGCGTGTCTGGGAAACAGCGACAGTCTAGAAGTCAAACCAATGCTAGAAGACCTCATATGCAAAGCTCAACGCCTAGACTCAGAGACAACAAGACTTGTGGAGAAAGCCCGCAAGGAACAACTCCCGGACTTCAGGACAGATGAACAAGGAGTCCTTTGGTTCAAAAATCATCTGTGTGTACCAAAAGGGGAGGCCCGAGAAGTCCTGCTCAAGGAAGCTCACAACTCGGCCTACTCCATCCACCCAGGAACTACCAAGATGTACCTAGACCTCAAAACCAGATACTGGTGGCGAGGGATGAAGAAAGAAATAGCTCAGTATGTGGCCCGATGTGACATCTGCCAACGAACGAAGGCCGAGCACCAAAAACCCTGCAGGCCTATTGCAACCCCTCCCGATACCTGAATGGAAGTGGGAAGAAATAGGCATGGACTTCGTAACCGGACTGCCCCAGACGCAAAAAGGGAATGATTCCATCTGGGTAATAATAGATCGCCTCACCAAGGTAGCCCATTTCATCCCAGTGAAAACTACCTTTGGAGGAGCCACCCTTGCCCGGATTTATCTCAAGGAGATAGTCAGACTCCATGGCATCCCAAGGAAGATAGTGTCAGACAGGGGAACCCAGTTCACATCCAAATTCTGGACAAGCCTTTAGAAAGCTATGGGCACCAAGCTAGATTTCAGTACCGCTTATCACCCTCAGACAGATGGGCAGATAGAAAGAGTCAACAAAGTCCTTGAAGATCTATTAAGAGCATGTGTGCTAGCTTTTGATAGAAGTTGGGAATCCAGTCTACCCTACGCAGAGTTCTCATACAACAATAGCTACCAGGCCAGCATCAAGATGTCGCCATTCGAAGCACTGTATGGACGGAAATGCCAGACCCCTCTCATGTTGTCCAACGTAGGGGAAAAAGCATTAGAAGGACCTGCCTTTGTCAAAGAGGCGGAAGAGAAAGTTGCACTGATCCACAGAAGGTTACTTGAAGCTCAGAGTCGGTAGAAGAGTTATGTAGACAACAGGCGGAGGGAACTCAGATTTGAGGAAGGAGACTTAGTCTACCTCAAGGTTTCTCCAATGCGTGGTGTCAGGAGGTTCCAAGTAAAAGGAAAGCTAGCCCCGCGATTCATAGGTCCCTATCCCATCATTGGCAGGGTAGGACCCACAGCATACTGTATGGAATTACCGGAATCCATGTCCGACATCCACAATGTGTTTCACGTATCCCAGCTCCGCAAATGCCTGCTAGCACCAGAAAGTCACATCGAAAAAGAGACAGTACAGGTTCAGAAAGACCTTCAGTACCGTGAAAAACCAGTGAAGATTCTTGATTCAGCAGTCAGAAAGACCCGCACCTCAGAGGTGAAGCTCTGTAAAGTTCAGTGGAGCAGAGAAGGAGAAGAGGAAGCTACCTGGGAGAGTGAGGACTCCTTGAGGAGGGAATACCCTTATCTTTTCTCAAATCCAGTCTAAATCTCGAGGGTGAGATTCCTTTAAGTGGGGTAGGTTTGTAACATCCCAAAATCCCATCTAAGGTTTGAAACCCTAACCTCCTAATTCCCCCCCCCCTTATTTTACTTTTCTCCCTTAACCCTACCCTTAGAACCCCTTCTCATGTGCATACACTTGAAATAATTAGAGCACCTCACATAGACTATATTTCTCACTCAAGATCACTTAGAAAATATTTTTGGTCTCCAAAGAAAAAAGAAACAAAAAGAAACAAAAATAGAAAAAGGAAAAGAAAGGAATTAGAATTAGAAAATAAAAAGAAAAACTCCCCCCTCCCTCGGCTGGGCCGAATCCGGCCCAACCAGCCCCGCGCGCCCGCGCTCCCCTCCTCTCTCCCTGGCCCAGGCGGCCCAGCTCCGCGCGCGGCTCCCTCTTGCTGACATCCGGGCCCCGCCCGTCAGCGCCTCGTCCCCCTCCCTCTCGCGCCGCTTCCTCTCGCTGGCAGCCAGGGCCCCCTTGTCAGTTTCGTCCCTCTCGCCCATCCCTCACCGACGCATCCGCCACCGAGCCCCCCTCGCCTCGTCGCCTCGCCATTAATGCTCGCCCAGCCTCCACGACAACCCCGCCACTGTGCTCGAGCTGCCCCCTCACCCCCACCTGCCCGAGCCATCGCAATCGGCGTTAGCGCCATTCCCGCCATCATGGCGAGCTCGCCGGCGCTCGCCGTCTCCTCCATCCCCCTCCCTCCCCCGAGCGCCTATAAAAGGACCCGCCCGAGCCCTGTCTTCACCACACAGCTCCGGCCACCGCCACTGCCTTCTTCCCCGAGCCATTCGAGCTTGCGTCGCCGTGCTCCCTTCATCGCTCCGGTGAGCTCCCTTTCCCCCCTCTAGCGACCCTCTGTCCAATTAAACTATGCCAGAAGCTCCGCCACACTCTCACGGTCACAGGGCGCCACTTCTCCCACTCTATTGTGGCCGGCAACCTCACCGACGGCATCACCACCGTGGGCACCCGCCACCGTGCCGCGGACCAGCCGCCATAGGCCCCCGCAGGCAAAATTCGCCCCGCCCCCGTGACCCCCTTCACCCACCCGTGCTTCGCCACCGTTTCCCCACCAAAGAACCGGCCCCACGGCGGAGAACCGCCGCGGGACTCGCCGCCGGCCGAACCCCGGTCGAGCTCCCTCCCCTCCCTCCGTTGCCGTCAACACCGTCAGCCACCCCCTCTCCCTGGCGTCTGGGCCCCGCGCCGTGGCGCTGTCCCCCGCCGTCGCCCCGCGCGACTGGGCCAAGTGGGCCGAAAGCGCGCTCGCCCGCGCGCGCTCGCGCCAACTGGGCCTAAATCCCCCCTGGCCCGGCTAGCTGGAAAATCCTTTCTCTTTTTCCTTTCCCATTTCTTTTTCCCATTTTTCACATATATATTTAGATGCTAATATTTTATGCACCAAAAATAGTCTAAATAAATTATAGGGCACAAAAATAATAAAGTATAAGAACTTGCACACCCCACAAAGGTCACTATGTTTGATGTATTGTTATTATCTGTGTTTGATTAGCGGAAGAGGGATCCGATCCTCCAGAACTTATAGCTCTGGAAGAAGGGCAAGAACCCGACCCCTCCGAGATAAACCTCTTGTGCCAGGAAAGCTTCGACGAAGGCAAGTCCATCCTTCCCTAGATGCATTATTTACCTATTTCTATCTACCACTACCTAAGCCTAGATTATGGGATGGGAATCAAATTGCATAGTGAGCATGAGAGAGCCCGCGTTAACTATTACCTTGATTAAAAGATATGGGGCAAGTAAAAAGGGTACAAGTGGCATGTTTCCCAAAAGTGTGCGATGAAGGGTATTCACCCTCATCACCTGGTGAGCAGGATGATCGAGGACTCCCTGGTTTAGGGGAGGGCCTAAGGTGATGGCTCAGCTAGTTTAGGCGTGAGCAGAAGGATTGTCCTCTCGTATAAGGACCGGTTTGTCATCTTTCATTACCTGTACTCATAAAAAGTACAACCACTCGAGGCTGTGTGGGCAGCCACTTGATCTAAACTCGTACGGTCCAACCCCAGGGTTATGAAGGCTGGGGAGCACCGAGAGGATAAGGAGGGGGAAAGTTTTGTCCGGTTTGGACATGGCGGTGGCCTGACTCCTTCCGATATAACCGTTAAGGTTAGGACGTGCAAGGAAGGAAAGAGTTTCGGAATTGGATCTCATTGGCCCTGAGATCGCAGAGCCGGACTAGTGGGTAAAGTGTACCCCTCTGCGCAGAGTCTAAACCTATTCGAATAGTCCGTGTCCACTGGTATGGACGAGTCTGGTATGGTATGACAATTAGTGTTTCTACTACAACCGGGAACAGGGAAACGTGTGTGTATGTTCTGGAAAGAAAGTGGTGCCACGGGAGCGGGAAGCTCAGTGGTGGTCAAGCAAGTGTTATTTCTAATGTCTTGGGAAAAACCTACATCAATGAGTACTGCCTTTCTCTGAAAAAGTATGAGTGACTTCAACTCCACCATATAAAGCATGTACAATATAGGTCACTTTCTCTTTACGGGAGTGGGTGGGCTTGCGGAATACCTAGTGTATTCACCCAGATTTATTTATGTTTTTCAGCAGCTGAAGACTTCTTTTCTGCTATGCTTGATTGATGGGGCTGTGTCTTCACCCAGTTCTGCCTGTGGTCTGGGCTATTTTATCTTCCACTGAGCTTTATGATTTTCGGCTCACTCTCGAGCTTGTATCCCCCGGTATTGTAATAACATTATTCAGACTCTGTAACTATTTGAAGTAATGAATGTGGTTACTAGCCTCCTGGGACTAGTAATTGTATCACATTTGAGTCCCAAAGGATCGGGACGCTTCAGCACCCCACATCGTCGCCATGGTAATCAACTGTAGCGTGGCAGGCTGGGACCTGCACAAAGTCTTAGTGGACAACGGTAGCCAGGTGGATATCATTTTCCTCCACGCCTTCGACCGCATGGGCATCAGCCACAGCTTGCTCAAGCCTTCGGACAACCCGCTGTATGGCTTCGGCGGCAAGGGAACCTTTCCTGTCGGCAAAATAGAACTACCCCTCTCCTTTGGTGTAGCACCCAATGCTCGAAGTGAGCAAATTACTTTCGACATTGTCGACATGGTGTACCCGTACAATGCCATCATGGGTCGGTGCTCCATCAACAAGTTTGAAGCAGCCATTCACGGACTTTATCTGTGCATGAAGATCCCGTGTCCACAAGGCGCAATCACAGTCTATGGCAACCAGCAAGCTGCGCGCAACATAGAAAGAGACTTCGTTCCAAGGCAAAGGAACGTACACTGCCTCACGGCGCAGCGCGAGGCCCCCGAGTAAACCAGCCCGATCGCCAAAGAACATGAAAAGGCACAGCTGCAGAGCAACGATGGGACCAAGACTGTCCCCCTTGACCAGTCAACGCCCAAGCAAACGGTCATCATAAGCGAAGACCTTACCTCGCATGATGAGGAGAGACTCCTCTCCTGTTTGTCCAAAAATAAGGACGTCTTCGCCTGGTCCGCCCTCGACCTGGTCGGAGTCAGTCGCTCTATCATCGAGCATAGCTTGGGAATTGACCCTTCGGTGAGGCCGAAGAAGCAACGGCTACGCAAGATGTTTGATGAGAAGACAGAAGCCGCCAAGGCCGAGGTACACCGCCTGCTTGAGGCCAAGTTCATCGAGCCAGTCGCCTACCCTACGTGGCTCGCCAACGTAGTCATGGTGCAAAAGAAGAACGACAAATGGCGAATGTGCATCGATTTCACCAGCCTCAACAAAGCCTGCCCCAAGGATAATTTCCCGCTGCCTCGGATTGACAAAATCGTCGATAGTGCGGCCGACTGCGAAGTCATGTTACTCCTCGACTGCTTCTCCGGCTACCACCAAATTTATATGAAGGAGGAATACAAGGCCAACACCAGCTTCATAACACCCTTCGGCACGTACTGCTTCATCAGAATGCCGGAGGGACTCAAGAATGCTGGGTCCACATTCTCTCATCTCACCAAAACGGTGCTCGAGAGCCATGTCGGCAGAAACATATTTACGTATGTGGACGACATCGTCGTTGCCAGCAAAAGCAAAGAAGACCATCTGGCTGACCTCGCAGAAACATTCACGAACATGCGAGACGCACGACTTCGCTTAAACCCCGAAAAGTGCGTCTTCGGCGTTCGCCAGGGGAAGATACTGGGATACCTGGTGTCGCACGTGGAATCAAAGCCAACCCGACAAAAATATAGGCCATCATCAACATGACGCCCCTGCAGTCAGCCAGAGACGTCCAACGACTGACCGGCAGATTGGCTGCCCTCAACAAATTCATCTCTAAATCCGCAGAGCGAAGCCTACCTTTCCTCAAAACGCTACGCGGCGCAAAAGACTTCGCATGGGGACCAGAGCAAGCGGCGGCCTTCGCTTCACTAAAGCAGCATCTGTCAGAACTGGCAATTCTTTCAAGCCCCAACCCCTCGCTGCCCCTGTTGCTCTATGTCGCGGCTTCGCCGCACGCGATCAGCGCAGCGCTGGTTCAAGAGCAGGACAGGGAGGGCAGGACCAGGCAATGTGCAGTTTATTACGTCTCCGAAGTACTCACAACATCCAAATGCAATATGACAGAACTGGAAAAAATCGCCTACGCAGTAGTCATGGCTTCGCGCAAATTGCGCCATTATTTTGAAGCGTTCATGGTGCGGGTCACCTCGGATAGGGGACTTGGCGAATTATTCAGAAATCCGGAGGCATCAGTCCGGATCGCCAAATGGGCAGCCGAGCTTTCTGGCTACCATATCACCTTCGAGCCCCGGACAACCATCAAGTCACAAGTCCTGGCAGACTTCATCGTCGACTGGACCGGGCCAATAACGCAGCCGGACATGTCTGCAGAGACGGTGTGGACCATCCATTGCGATGGCACATGGTGCCATGAGGGGGCAGGCGTTGCTGCAGTCATCACCTCACCCACAGGGGTCAAGCACAGATATGCTGCACGCCTCAGCTTTGCTTTGGAGTCTGACAGGTGCACCAACAATATAGCAGAGTATGAAGCTGTCATCCTCGGCCTTCACAAGCTAAGGGCACTTGGCGTTACTACCTGCATAATCAGAACAGACTCCAAGGTAGTTGCCGGCCAAATTGAGAAAGATTACGCAGCGAAGGACCCCACACTTATGCAGTACCTCGCAGCTATCCGCAGTCTCGAGAGACAATTCAAAGGCTTCACCATGCAGCATGTGGACCGAGCCAAGAATGAGGAGGCCGACGCGTTGGCCAAAGCAGCCGCCAGGGGCGAGGCCCTACCCTCGGACGTATTCTACCATGTCATCGGCACACCAGCCGTCCGCAGCCCAGAGGGCCTACAAATAACCAACGACACTGAAGGCCACCGCATAGTCAACCTCATTATGACTGAAGACTGGCGGGCTCCGATAACCGTGTTCCTGCAAGGATACTACCATCCAGCCGATGTCAACAAGGCCAAGCGCCTCAAACACCGAAGCTGGGACTTCGCTCTCATCGAAGGCCAGCTTTACAAGAAGGGGGTCAGCCAACCCATGCTCAAATGTGTCACCGAGACCGAAGGCGTCCAAATCCTGTGTGAAGTCCACAGCGGGACTTGCAGCTCTCACGCAGGGCCCAGGGCCCTAGCCGCCAAGGTGATCCATCAAGGTTTCTACTGGCCCGCCATGATCCGCGCCGCAAATCGGGTCACAAGGTCATGCGAAGCCTGCCAGAAGTTTTCTCCACGCTCTGGAAGCCCTTCGCAATTCACAAAGCTAATCGCACACACGTGGCCCCTTCAGCGCTGGGGCCTGGACATTGTCGGGCCACTACCCACGGCCTAAGGGAACCTCAAGTTCACCTTCGTTGCCATCGAGTATTTTACCAAGTGGATCGAGGCGAGGGCGATATCCACAATAACATCGAAGACTGCCCAAAAATTCTTCTGGCAAAACATTGTTTGCCGATTCAGAGTCCCGTCTGAGCTCACAGTTGACAATGGCAAGCAATTTGACAGCCAAGATGATATGACCACGCCATTAAGCAACATGTTACAACCCCCAAGTCATACTACATCAACTCAAGTACAACCAACATCATCACCAACCCAAGTCTTTGATGGACCAATTACACGTAGCCGAGCTAAGAAGCTACAGCAAGAGGTGCACGCGCTACTTTATGAATTTCAATTAAATACTAATGAGAACTTTATGCTACCTAAGTCGTGTATGTTGATATTACTTAGGTTCACCAAAGAGGAAGGACAAAACATATCAAAGGCAAATCAGCAAGAAGAGTTATGTCCGAGTGAGTCCAGCGCTATAGAACCGTCCAGAAGAAACAGTCATATCTTTTGATTCCCAAAAGCTATGAAGACCCATAAGTACTTTTTGGAAAGCTCTTGAAGTCTAGTTTCCAATGCTTCTAAAGCCGACTTAACCACATCTACCAGAAAGGCAGCCGACCTACTTTAGTGCCGACTGGTCAGAAAATCCGAGTCAGTCGAGCGCAACAGAACCGTCCAGAAGAAACAGTCATATCTTTTGATCCCCAAAAGATATGAAGGCCCATAAGTACTTTTTGGAAAGCTCTTGAAGTCTAGTTTCCAATGCTTCTACAGCTGACTTAACCACATCTACCAGAAAGGCAGCCGACCTACTTTAGTGCTGACTGGTCAGAAGGTCAACAGTCTGCTTGATGACCAAGTTTTCGTATTAAACTGCATCATTCTATGAAGTTTCATTAAGCATGCTATATATGGTGAGAAATCTTATCAAGTTAGCTTTCCAATGCAACCAGTCCCACGTCATTTGAAGATTCCTAGAAGAAGTTATTGTCAAAATACTGAAGGCTGCGCAGAAGTCAAACAGCCACACGGAAATCAGCTCTGCAGATCTCCCGAAGAGGCTCCTTCACATTAGCACGTGAAAATACTTTTGTTTTGTGTTTATACCTCGCTAAGGCTGGTTGTTACTAGTATAAATACCCCCTATGTCTATGATGTAAGGCAGCTAATGATAATCTAAAACAGAACCCCTTTGTTCAGCTGTGTGCTAACAAATATTGAGAGTGATCTCTACCCCTTTGCTCTTGTGAATTCCTTCGCGGGATTGCAGAAGCGGCGGCTTCATCCGCTCCCAATTGGTGCTCCTACTCCCTTCGAGGTCTCCTCGATTGATTGTAGGCTGTGTTGGTTGGTTCTTTGAGAGTGTGGTTGGGCGAATCCTCGATTCAGGCTGCCGGTTAAAGACGGTGGTTGGCTTCGAGTTTTATTTGTCAGGTTGCACTAGTTATCGCTGCTTGCAGCAAGTTATCTTGGCTTCTTCGAAGCTAGTTATCTGAAGATTGATCCTACGTCGTGAAGATCGGGCATCGTGACGCATCATCTGGTATCAAAGCCTCAGTTGCCACGGTAGGATTCTTTACCCTTAGCTACATATATTTTGTGTTCGTCCTATCCACCCAAAAGCCATAAAATATTTTTGCCATAGCCTTTTCTTTCAATCTGTTGTTCCAGTGAGTTTTGTTAAGTTTCAGTCCTTAGAATCTTTGTTTAGTTGCTGGTCACTCTATCCTTTGTGTTTTCCTTTGAGCCTCTTATATATATCTGAAAATATCCACAAAAAGAGTATTCTGAAAAAAAAACCTCATCATTTCCTTCGCGTTAACTTTGATCCTATTTAAGTTATAGCTGCTGGTTGAGTTGTTTGTTAAGTATTATAAAGTGTGCAATATCATATCAGATCTCTGTGTTTAGTTCTATAAAAAAAGTATAAAAAAAAGAGAAGAAAGAAAAGTACCAAAGAAAAGTGTTGAACAAGATTGTGAAAGAAAAGTAGAACAATCAGTTTATGTGCACAAGTGCTGAAAATTTTATCAAGTTATTCAACCAGTTTGCTATTGTCATTTGGTGCAAAATTTTGGTTGGATCTGATTGCAACACTCGCATTCCAATCATACTCCTTGTCTGCATCAAATCTGAAATTTCTTGCGCGTGTGTTTGATCTATTTACATCACTCGAATCTTGTGGTCAGCACTAGGCAGGGAACTTCTAGTCGGATGGTTATTTAACTTAACAACAACTAGAATTCAGATTGTATCCCTTGTTTATTAATCCCCACCAAGCTCCACATATAAGCCATCGTAATCGGTGCTCTGGTCTTGAATTCGCTTAACCACCACCTTCTTGTTACCACCACACATTTTCTTGCAACCCGCAGGGAACTCATAAGAGCTTTGGTTGGTAAGAGTGGTGAGGTTGTGAGATTCTATATAGCTTCATATTCCACCTATATTTGTTGCCTTGTTGTCACTAACTTCGCAGGAAGATGGATCCCAACGTTGAGATTGAAGAATGTGTCACCCTGATACAATTCAATGAGCTCAAACAAAGCATAGAAGCCAAGCAAGATCTGTTGGCACAAGATCTTCAGACACTTATGGCTGAAATCAGAGGTCGTCGTCGACTCCCCGACGATGTAAGAAACCATGATGAAGATGGGGAAGAAGATGAAGGAAATTATTCTAGAAGAGCAAGTGAACATGGGAGGAGAAATCAAGGTGCTGCATATGGTAGAGGAAGAGGCCGGAATCGAAGAAATAATGACAATGAAGAATCTGAATTTGGGGATGATCAGTCTCAACATCGCTATGGTCGTCGTCATCATAGAGGCGTCAACCAAGAAGAGAGATTTGGGAAACTTAAGTTTACCATGCCAAAATTTGATGGTAGATCTGATCCTGAAGATTATTTCACATGGGAATTGAAAGTGGAGAAAATCTTCCGCCTACATAATTATTCAGAGGAGAAGAAACTTGCAATGGCATCTCTTGAGTTTGAAGGATATGCTCTGATTTGGTGGGAGCAACTTCTTCGTGATCGTGAAGAAGATGGAGAGGACCCTATTATTACTTGGCAAGAGATGAAGCGAGAAATGAGAATTCGTTTTGTGCCGAAGCATTATCGGCGTGATCTTTTTGATAAATTGCAGAATTTGAGGCAAGGAAGTTTCTCTGTTGAGGAGTATTATAAGGAGATGGAGAAGGCCATGATTAGAGCCAATGTGTATGAAGACGAAGAGCAAACCATTGCACGTTTCATGGCTGGGTTACACCGCAACATTCAGCGTATTGTTGAGTTTCAGCCGTACCAAAGTCTTATTGATTTGGTACATCAAGCCACCAAAGCTGAATGCTAGCTGCAACAAGATGCTAAGAGCAGCAAGCCCTTGTCATATGGTGCACGAACCATGACTGGAGGAAGCAAATCGATCTCAAGGTTTACTGCTGCATCCTCAGCAACAAAAGGTTCAACTGGAGGCTTGCGATCCAATATTCAAGGCAATTCTAGTGGAAAGAACGGTGCTGCTCCAAACACGAGTTATAAACCAGCAGCATCCACTTCAACATCAGTGGGTTCAACAGCCAAGAGTAGTGGTATTCAGTGCTTCAAGTGTGGAGGTCGTGGTCATGTCATAAAGGAGTGTCCAAATAATCGTGTGATCCTTGTGACTGATGATGGAGAATATACGTCAGCTAGTGAAGAGGAAGCTGAAGCAGGAAATGAACATGACATTGATAAATCTGAAGAACAAACGGGATGTGAATTTGAGCATGGTACTACTCTTGTGGTTACACAAATTTTGAGTGTTCAAATGAAAGAAGCTGAAATTGGACAGCGACATAATCTTTTTCAAACGCGAGCCAAAGTGCAAGACAAAGTAGTAAAAGTGATCATTGATGGAGGGAGTTGCCATAATCTTGCAAGTCGTGAGATGGTTGAAAAGCTTGGTTTGAAGTTGCAGCGACACCCTCATCCATATCATGTCCAATGGTTGAATGAATCAGGAGTTATCAAGATTGGTTATAAGGTGAAAGTTTTGTTCAAGATTGGAGAGTATGTTGACACAGTGGAGTGCGATGTTGCACCCATGTCTGTGTGTCACATGCTGCTAGGAAGACCTTGGCAATATGATCGATATTCTCAGCATTGTGGAAGAACAAATCAATACACGCTAGATCTGAAAGGGAGAAAGTTTGTACTCAAGCCTATGACCCCTCAACAAATCATGGCTGAACATTTACAAAAGAAAACTGAAATTAGTGCAGCAAGTAGAGGAGGAGAAGAGCAAAAGAAATTGAGTGCCATCCACAATTCGGTGAGCGAGTGCTACAAGCCAAATTCAAGAGATAAAAGGAAGGAAGAGGGAGAACATCTAGTTATGCTAGCCACAAAATCTGAGCTGAGAGAAGTGAGGAACAACCCATATCAAGTACTCTTTGTACTTGTGAACAAAGATGTTTTGATTTCTCCTAACGACATAACATCTCTTCCTAGTGTTGTGGCTGATCTTTTGCAGGACTTTGAAGACGTGTTTCCACAAGAAACACCGGCTGGACTACCTCCAATTCGAGGGATTGAGCATCAAATCGATCTTATTCCAGGGGCTGCGCTTCCTAACCGTCCACCATATCGAACCAATCCTGAAGAAACTAAGGAAATACAAAGGCAAGTGCATGAACTTCTTGATAAAGGTTTTGTTCGCGAAAGCTTAAGCCCTTGTGCTGTTCCTGTGATTTTAGTACCTAAGAAAGATGGATCTTGGAGGATGTGTGTTGATTGTAGAGCTATAAATAATATTACCGTTCGCTATCGCCATCCTATTCCACGGCTAGATGATATGCTTGATGAATTAAGTGGTTCCACAATTTTTACTAAAATTGATTTGAGAAGTGGATACCATCAAATAAGAATGAAAACTGGAGATGAATGGAAGACTGCATTTAAAACAAAATTTGGGTTGTATGAATGGTTAGTAATGCCCTTTGGGTTGACCAATGCTCCTAGTACTTTTATGAGATTAATGAACCATGTCTTAAGAACTTTCATTGGAAAATTTGTTGTTGTCTACTTCGATGATATTCTAATTTACAGCAAGTCTTTTGATGAACATGTGAAACACATTCGACAAGTTTTAGATGAGCTTAGAAAGGAGAAATTATTTGCTAATCTTGAGAAGTGCAGTTTTTGCACAGACCATGTTGTGTTTCTTGGCTTTATTGTTTCAGCAAAAGGAATAGAGGTGGATGAATCCAAGGTGAAAGCCATCAAGGATTGGCCAGCTCCAACGAATGTAAGTCAAGTAAGAAGTTTTCATGGTCTTGCTGGTTTTTATAGAAGATTTGTATGAGATTTCAGTACCATCGCTTCTCCTTTAAATGAATTGACAAAGAAAGGTGTTGAATTTAAATGGGGAAACTCACAAGAAGATGCTTTTCTAAAATTGAAGAAACGTTTGACTGAAGCACCTGTACTTATTCTTCCTGATTTCACTAAAACTTTTGAAGTAGAATGTGATGCTAGTGGGATTGGGATAGGAGGAGTTTTAATGCAACAAGGAAAACCTATAGCATATTTTAGTGAAAAATTGGGAGGTGCTCAATTAAATTATTCTGTGTATGACAAAGAATTGTATGCTTTGGTCCGAGCACTTGAAACATGGCAGCACTATTTATGGCCAAAAGAGTTTGTTATTCATTCCGATCATGAAGCTTTGAAGTATTTGAAAGGGCAAGCCAAACTGAACCGTCGCCATGCCAAATGGGTTGAGTTTATCGAAACATTTCCATATATTGTGAAATATAAGAAAGGTAAGGACAATGTGGTCGCTGATGCCTTGTCTCGAAGGAATGTGTTGTTGAATCAACTAGAGGTAAAAGTTTTGGGTCTTGAAAATTTGAAAGAAATGTATAATGATGATCCTGAATTTTCAGAACCATACAATCATTGTAAAGATGGAAAAGGTTGGGAAAAATATCATATACACGATGGATTTTTGTTTAGAGCTAACAAACTTTGTGTACCAAATTCTTCGGTTAGATTGCTTTTATTGCAGGAGTCACATGGAGGAGGTCTAACAGGTCATTTTGGACAAAAGAAGACTTATGAACTGCTCAGTGATCATTTCTATTGGCCCAAGATAAGGAGAGACGTCATCAGATTTGTGGAGCGTTGTGTCACCTGTCACAAAGCTAAGTCAAAATTGAACCCTCATGGTTTATATACTCCTTTACCCACTCCTAAAATTCCTTGGGAAGACATAAGCATGGATTTTGTTTTAGGACTGCCGATGACTCGAAAAAAGAGAGATTCTATTTTTGTTGTGGTTGATAGATTTTCAAAAATGGCTCATTTTATTCCATGCAACAAGAGCGACGATGCTTCACATGTTGCTAATTTGTTTTTCAGAGAAATCGTGAGACTACATGGAGTGCCCAAGACCATCGTATCTGACCGTGATGTGAAGTTTGTGAGCTATTTTTGGAAGACATTGTGGGCAAAGCTTGGGACTAAACTTTTGTTCTCCACCACATGCCACCCCCAAACTGATGGCCAAACTGAAGTGGTGAATCGTACATTGTCAATGCTGCTGCGAACAATGGTAAAGAAGAACTTGAAGGATTGGGAGGAATGTTTGCCACACGTGGAGTTTGCTTATAACAGGGCAGTACATTCTACAACTAATTTATGCCCCTTCGAAATTGTATATGGGTTCAAACCTATTGCTCCCATAGATTTGTTGCCCCTTCCATTGCAGGAAAGAACCAATATGGAAGCTTCCAAACGTGCTGCATATATAAAAAAGATACATGAGAAGACCAAGGAAGCAATTGAGCTCAAAGCAGTGCGCAAGGCTGCAAGTATGAACAAGCATAGGAAGAAAGTGTTATTTGAGCCGGGGGACTTGGTTTGGATTCACTTGCGCAAGGAGCGTTTTCCTGATCAGCGCAAATCCAAATTGATGCCACGAGGGGATGGTCCATTTCGTGTTCTTGCCAAGATCAATGATAATGCATACAAGATAGATCTTCCACCAAGCTATGGCGTGAGCAACACGTTCAATGTTGCTGACCTCTTACCATATACAAGCGAAGACACTTCAGAGTCGAGGACGACTCCTTTTCAAGGGGAGGAGGATGATATGACCACGCCATTAAGCAACATGTTACAACCCCCAAGTCATACTACATCAACTCAAGTACAACCAACATCATCACCAACCCAAGTCTTTGATGGACCAATTACACGTAGCCGAGCTAAGAAGCTACAGCAAGAGGTGCACGCGCTACTTTATGAATTTCAATTAAATACTAATGAGAACTTTATGCTACCTAAGTCGTGTATGTTGATATTACTTAGGTTCACCAAAGAGGAAGGACAAAACATATCAAAGGCAAATCAGCAAGAAGAGTTATGTCCGAGTGAGTCCAGCGCTATAGAACCGTCCAGAAGAAACAGTCATATCTTTTGATTCCCAAAAGCTATGAAGACCCATAAGTACTTTTTGGAAAGCTCTTGAAGTCTAGTTTCCAATGCTTCTAAAGCCGACTTAACCACATCTACCAGAAAGGCAGCAGACCTACTTTAGTGCCGACTGGTCAGAAAATCCGAGTCAGTCGAGCGCAACAGAACCGTCCAGAAGAAACAGTCATATCTTTTGATCCCCAAAAGCTATGAAGGCCCATAAGTACTTTTTGGAAAGCTCTTGAAGTC
The DNA here is from genome assembly GCA_029449295.1 of Zea luxurians. Lineage (NCBI taxonomy): Eukaryota > Viridiplantae > Streptophyta > Magnoliopsida > Poales > Poaceae > Zea > Zea luxurians. The sequence goes on along the minus strand of JAOPSE010000027.1, from coordinate 5,998,891 downwards.
TAGTTTCCAATGCTTCTACAGCTGACTTAACCACATCTACCAGAAAGGCAGCCGACCTACTTTAGTGCTGACTGGTCAGAAGGTCAACAGTCTGCTTGATGACCAAGTTTTCGTATTAAACTGCATCATTCTATGAAGTTTCATTAAGCATGCTATATATGGTGAGAAATCTTATCAAGTTAGCTTTCCAATGCAACCAGTCCCACGTCATTTGAAGATTCCTAGAAGAAGTTATTGTCAAAATACTGAAGGCTGCGCAGAAGTCAAACAGCCACACGGAAATCAGCTCTGCAGATCTCCCGAAGAGGCTCCTTCACATTAGCACGTGAAAATACTTTTGTTTTGTGTTTATACCTCGCTAAGGCTGGTTGTTACTAGTATAAATACCCCCTATGTCTATGATGTAAGGCAGCTAATGATAATCTAAAACAGAACCCCTTTGTTCAGCTGTGTGCTAACAAATATTGAGAGTGATCTCTACCCCTTTGCTCTTGTGAATTCCTTCGCGGGATTGCAGAAGCGGCGGCTTCATCCGCTCCCAATTGGTGCTTCTACTCCCTTCGAGGTCTCCTCGATTGATTGTAGGCTGTGTTGGTTGGTTCTTTGAGAGTGTGGTTGGGCGAATCCTCGATTCAGGCTGCCGGTTAAAGACGGTGGTTGGCTTCGAGTTTTATTTGTCAGGTTGCACTAGTTATCGCTGCTTGCAGCAAGTTATCTTGGCTTCTTCGAAGCTAGTTATCTGAAGATTGATCCTACGTCGTGAAGATCGGGCATCGTGACGCATCACAAGACTTCAGGGATTTCTGCTTCTCCATTGGCACCAAGCTCGCCTTCGCTTCAGTCTACCACCCACAATCCAACGGCGTCGTGGAGCGTGCCAACGGCAAGATTTTCACGACGATCAATAAAATGCTCCTCGACGACAAGAAGGGCAAATGGGCCGACCTACTACCTAAAGCAGTCTGGGCACTGAACACGACCGAGTGTCGGGCGACCGGATTCACTCCTTTTCGCCTGCTATACGGATCGGAGGCCATGACCCCGCAGGAAATCAAACATGGGTCCCCATGGACAACCGCTTCAGCAGTACCCGACGTCGACGAGCCAACTTCCAAAGACCTCATCGACGGAGACCGCGTCTTCGCCCTGCAGGCCCTCAACAAATATCAAGCCTAAACGAAGGCCTGGCGTGACCACGCAGTTTTCCCAAGAGAATTCAACGAAGGGGACCTTGTACTCGTCCGAACAACCCGGACAGAGTCACGGGGTAAGCTAGAACCAAAGTGGGAAGGACCATTTATCGTCAAGACGAAGTCGTCTCCCAGCGCGTACTGATTAACAACACAATCTGGCGAAGACCTGGAACATTCCTGGAATATAGATAGTCTTCGCAAATTTTTTGTTTGAACCCTCAGGGCCATCACGCCCTTGTAATTCGCCAAACATTATTATTCCGGCCCGCACTCTTTTCCTCCCAGGGGGTGAGGTTTTTAATGAGGCAGAGCCATGTAATATACAAGCAAAAATCCCTCGCAAAAAACTAAGCCAATGTCGAAAAAGACCGCATCAACGGTCTTCGGCATTCGACTACACCAAGGTCACTGCGAGGGACATCGTTGACTACCCTCGCGTGCGACACTCCGCGCAAAAGTCGCCTACGGGTGCAGCCAGACTAGCACAATAAGTGCGCAAAATCGAAGTCCTCTCCAAAGGACTCTCCGTGCAAAAGTCACCTAAGGGTGCAGCCGGATTCTCCGTGCAAAAGTCGCCTACGGGTGCAGCCGGACTAGCACAATAAGTGCGCAAAATAGAAGTCCTCTCCAAAGGACTCTCCGTGCAAAAGTCGCCTAAGGGTGCAGCCGGATTCTTCGTGCAAAAGTCGCCTACGGGTGCAGCCGGACTAGCACAATAAGTGCACAAAATCGAAGTCCTCTCCAAAGGACTCTCCGTGCAAAAGTCACCTAAGGGTGCAGCAGGATTCTCCATGCAAAAGTCGCCTACGGGTGCAGCCGGACTAGCACAATAAGTGCGCAAAATCGAAGTCCTCTCCAAAGGACTCTCCGTGCAAAAGTCGCCTAAGGGTGCAGCCGGACTCTCCGCGCAAAAGGCGCCCACGGGTGCAGCCGGACTAGCACAGTAAGCGTGCAAAACCGAAAGTATTTCCCAAAAGGTTCCCCACGCACAAGTTGTCTACAGGCACGACCGGATCAACGAAGACACACAGCCTCATACAAATCACGGGTACATACATACAGCGAGGGCATCACACGTTACATTGGCTCAACCTTAGGGATGATGCCCATCTCCCTGTAGTTGAACAGCATTATCCTCAGCTCCTCACCCTCAAAAAGATTCCGCAACTCCCCCTCACCTACACTCGTCCCAGCCGGCGAAGACAACAATTCTCGTTTGCCAGCACTGTCCACATGAAGACGACTTCCCTCCACCTCACTAACCCTCTGCTTCGCGACCGCCCTTCGCCGCCTACGCCCAGCACTCGCACTAGGAATAACTTCAGCACCTACCACGCGCGGAGAAGCTTCCACCGCAGCCACATCCAGTGCCGCAAAATAATCCAAGTCTTCATCCGAAGACTCCTCCGTCCACACAACCGAACCCCCAGAATCACCAGACTCAAAAAACTTAGACACAGAATCATCCGAAACATCTTCAGCAACCACGGTCGAAGCCGCCACAAAATTAGCAGTGTCAGTAGTGGTTGCGTGCGTAGGCCCAAAACCCTGAATCTGCGCAGCAACCGAGGTTCAGTAACACGCAGACAAAACTTACACACTCCCCCGCACCTATTTAACTACTTAGCCACCTGCGAGGGCTTGGCCATGGCCGTGGGGTCTTTGACTGGCGGCTCGTTCGCCACCTTCAGGGCACCTTCGATCGTCGGCGCAGGGGCCGACACAGGGTCTTCGCTGCCGGCCATAACAGGAACGGCCACGGCCGAGGGGCCTTCGCCGGCGTCCAAGGGCAACACCGGATTGACCTCCATAGCCTCGGGCGGCGCGCCGACCAGACTTCCAAAGTCCTCATCGTCCTCGGTACGCTCCATCTGCAGCAACAACACATTCACTCAGCAAAAACTATACATACCCACACGCAACCAACCACACAAAAATAATAACCTTCACCTGCTCTCTAGCCCGGTCGGATCGCTCCCTGACAGCCTCCCGACCATGTGCCCCCCACATCCTATCAAAAAGGGCCCGCGCTGACTGCTTCACAACGGGGTCTTCAGCCTTGAAGATCTCGCGCTCAAAGCTCTCGTCTGCTTGGTCGAAAACCTGGAAGTGTCTGCAGCCCTCGCGGGACAACGCATTCATGGCCCCCTCGCAGGTGACGAGGGAGGCAAAGGACATGAAACCTTCCATGATGGTTGGGAGTAACAACAACTCCTCCTGCAACCATTCGAGGAAGCGAAGGCTCGCCTCTCGGTCGGGCACTTCGAAGTCAGCAGTACGCGCGCCCAGCTCGCGATACGAGCTCACAAACTGTGCGAGCGTCCGCTCAACCTCAGAGCGTGTAGAGGCCTCGGCCTTATCCATGCGGTCGTGCAGGGCGTTGAACCTCGCCTCCCACTCCTCGGCGCGTTGGCTAGCGAGGCTTCCCTCCGCCCGTGCCACCTTGGCCTCCGCCTGCGCAGCCTGCGCCTTAGCGACGGCCTGGTTCGTCTCCCTCCTCTCTTCTGCCAGCTGGCACCGAAGGTCCGTCTTCTCGGCCTCCAAGGCGGCCACTTTCTCTGCCAACCGGCGGCTTTTGCTCTCCGCGGCCGACTTCTCCCGGACGACATCCGCATGCTGTGCCCAAAGTCTCTCGACTTCGGTAGCCACGTCCGCAGTCAGGACACCAGACACAACGTGGTCGGTGAAGTCAGCCGCCTGACAAAAACACATGAGACCCAAATCTTCATGGAAACAACAAACACTGAAGTCCAACTCAACTTACTTGACTTAGCTGCTGCAACAGCTGCTGCGACAACCGCTGCGATGCCTCCCTCAACCGCTGGGACATGGTGCCTGCCACGTCCTTAGCGGCAACGGCTGTCAGAATCTCGCCGCTCGTGCAGAAGGCGGCCCACAGGTCCTGCGCGGTCCCCCTCGCCCTTACCTCCGTCGATGGCAAAGCGGTTGCCACCGAAGGCGGGACAACAACCATCTGTCCCTCGCCGGACCCTGCAATGCAACATATCACCGGTCAAAAGACCTCCAAAAAACAAATTAATTACCAACAAAATAGTCCTCCACGCTCATGTTCGTGCCGAAGTCGGTAACTCATTTCCCCGGCGAGGGCAGCTCCCGTCCCTTGCAGCTTCGACCGGGGGAGACTTGGTCCCGCCAGCAGCGGTTGTCTTCGTGCCCGCCGACAACTTGCTGGACCCAGGCGCGGCCGGTTTCGCAGCCAGCACCGGCTGGCTGCTGCCGGAGGCAGCAGCCTTCACGCTCCCCCGCGCTCTCTTCGCCTCACGCCTCGGATCCGCCATCCTGATAACAGCCCGACGCTTCTGCGCAGCGTCTTGACGGTCCTTGGTCATCACTACCGACACAACAGCAGCAATATTCCGTCCGTAAGGGAAAATCCTCAAGCCACGAGCTATACAAGACGTAGACATGTCTTTGCCTTCCGCCCAGGGGATTGGAAGACTCTTTAGCCATCAACCCCCGGTAACCTCCAGCATTCGCGCCGAAGACTCCCAGAGCTCGAACGAAGACATCCTTCCCCCGGGGGCCGCGCATGTCCCCATCAACTCCATAGCAAAATTATCAGACACCCCCATTCCTCCCACTATAGTACCTAATTTCCTCTTCTTAGTGGCCGGGGCAGCCTCCTGCGAAGGCTCTTCCTCGATCCCGCCCATCGGTTTCTTCCCGCGGCGATCGGCGGTGTCCACACCGAGATAACCACCATACGGCAAGCGGTTCAGGTCAAAGACCCAGTTCAATCTGTCGTTGGACCCACGGATATCCTAGCTCCGCAGACCCTCTGTCTTCGGCACGTAGCGCCCCACGATCCTTGCCGCCCCGTCTTCCGCTTCATGCACGAATGCGGCGGGATCTCGGCCACGCAAATCCAGCGCGAAGGCAGGACTTCGCACCAGCTGCCTGCCACGGGAGGGTATCTCGCGAGGGCATACTTCGCCCAACGCCTAGCCATGCACCAAGGGCCATACCCCATACCCGACAAATTCCTCAACTAAATCGCGCCCGCTACTCATGCGGGCAGCCCAACGAAGGGCTCCTTCGTCTTTGTCATCCTCCGCTACCTCAAATTGCGGGTATGCTACATAATGATGGGAGCACATGATGGCCACAAGGAGCCCTGGGTGGTCTTCGACTACGCCTTCTGAAACATAAAACCAGAAATCCCACCAGTTACCCCACTTATTGCGGGCGTAGGGAACCAACTCCACAACCTCCATCGAAGTCTTCCCAGACTTCGGCGTGAATGTGCACGATCCAAACTGTGCAATCTCATCTTCAATTTTCCTCTTTTGCCAATGCAGACAGTAATGTTTTGCGAAGACTTCCACTGAGGGATGGCCACCATACGAAGTCGTCGCCCAGACGTACTTCGCCAGGGCCACCACGACATTCGGCGTCAGCTGGTGGACCTGGACCTCGAACTTCTGCAGGACCTCCGCCACGAATCGATGTGCGGGCAGACGAAGGCCAGCAGTGAAAAAGCCTAAAAAATGACCAACTCGCCTTCCGGCTCAGGGACCTCCTCCGCCCCCGGGACACGCCCCACTCCGCTGCCAAAATATCCAAGCTGCTGCATGTCCTGAACACGGACCGAGGAAATCCGCGACACACCAAACTCCACTGTATCACCAGGATGCAACTCCTCCGCTGTCACGTTGCTCAAAGTGTCCTCAGACGATGCGCCGGCCGGTGGTGTATCGGCAGCAGATGAAGAAGAGGACGGCATGGCTATGTACCGGCGGCGGCGGCGGGCGGTCTGCTTCATGCGGGCCAGTTCTCCAACGAGCAGGAGCAAGGAGGGCAAGCGAGCAGACGAATGGTTTCAAAAGGAGGCTAGGGTTTCGCGGCGCGCAGAAAGAGTACCTGACCCATGCCGCCCCGCCCCCCTTTTATACACAGGACGCGACGCTTCGGGAAACCCGCAGTCCAACAGTACCGCGTCCATCAACGGTCACATCAAAAACCCCCGCGGAACCACTTCGAGCGAGGGCAGCGTCTCCACCATCTAGCGACGTCTTTGGCACCAGATGACTTAGTCGAACTGGTCCCTCGGAGGGCAAATGTTGGGGCGAAGGCGAAGACACTACCCCTCGCTCGATGCCTTCGCCAGTCTCGCTGCATCAACCCCTCGCTCGATGCCTTCGCCAGTCTCGCTGCATCAACCCCTCGCTCGATGCCTTCGCCAGTCTCGCTGCATCAACGAAGGCAAAACGACCGGCAGCTCCCACCCTTCGTCCAACGGGCTGCAAGACGAAGGCCCACGACAAGGTCGCCCCGCCCCGCGTCCTCGTCAAACACGAAGGCCCACGTGGAATTTGGCCCATTATAACAGGCCCCGCGCGGCCGGTTGTATTACGGGCCCAATTTGTAAATACTTTTATGTAATGACGGTCTATAACCCTGCTTTATGAGAATATTCCGGGGATGACCTAGGCACTTGAGGGCACATGCGTCCTTAATCCGAGACGCTGGGCGCTCAGGCACCTATAAATACCCCCGTACAGTGCCCTTGAGGGGCTAGATTAACAGAGCAATTGCTGCCTCTAGTTAAACCGTGTTCCCATCTCGCTCAACCTCCTATTGGAATCAACCTGCCCGAGAACGCAAGTTCCAACAAGTCTGGTGGCACACTGGACAGTCCAATGCGTTCTGACTTCTGACTTCTGCACTGTCCATTGCTCCTCCATCAGCGCAGTCGACCGTTGAGCGCGGTTGATCGTTGCTCCGTTGGCTCACCGGACAGTCTAGTGTACACCGGACAGTCCGATGAATTATAGCGGATTGGTTCTGAGAAAAACCCGAGAGCGGCTAGTTTGCGAGGGCTATAGTACCCGGTGCACCGGACAATGTCCGGTGTGCCAGTGCCACTGGCTGCACCAATACTTGTTTTTGCTCTAAACTTTGTAGAGTTCCCCAACTCATTTTCTTTGTTGGTTTATGTTGAACTTTATGCACCTGAGATAAATGACAACTAGGCAAACTAGTTAGTCCGTATAGTTTGTGATGGGCGTCAAACACCAAAATTGATTATAGGAAATGGTTAAGCTCATTTTCCTTTCAATCTCCCCCTTTTGGTGATTGATGCCAACACAAACCAAAGCAAATATAAAGTGTAGGGATGTATCTAGTTTGCAATTTGATATATGTGCATAAGTTACATTGAATTGAACCAATTGAAAATAATTCTAAGTATACATGGTTGCTTTGTTCTAGTTTGACATTTTGGACCATATATGCACCACTTTGCTTATTTTTGCAAATCTTTTGGAAAAATATTTTCAAATGCTTTTGCAAATAGCCAGTGGTATAAATATATAATTTCAAAAGACATTTTCAAGATTTTGAAAATTCTCCCCATGTTTCAAATGTATTTTTCTTTATCTAAATAAAAGCCCCCCTGAAAAGTTATCCCCTTAGTTGTTAAGAGGGTTTTTGTAATTTAAATAAACCCCCCCTTTGTACAACAATTTTTAGAAAATTAGGTGGTGGTACGGTCTTTTTGCTTTGGGCCTATTAATTTCTCCCCCTTTGGCATTAAGCGCCAATAACGAAGAAACTTGAGAGGCCTAATCTTTTCTCCCGCTTTGAAAAAGGATATGAATGAAAGTTTATGAGGAGGGCAAGGATAAATGATACCGACAGAGTTGTAGTGTAAGTCTTGCCTTTGCCGAATACTCCATTTCCTTTTCAATCTAAGACGAAGGATAGAAATACACTTGGAAGCACATTAGTCTTAGCTTTGGCATAAGAGGAATAAGAAATATATATTTGTACCAAACGAGAGAGACATGATCATAGGTATATAAATGAGCTACGTGTGCAAGATTTCAATCAAAGTTCCGAGAATCTAGAATATTGAGTTCATTCCTAAGCTTGCTAAAAGTCTTTTCATCTAGGGGCTTGGTGAAGATATCGGCTAATTGGTTGTGAGTGCTGACATAAACAATTTTGATATCCCCCTTTTGCTGGTGATCTCTGAAAAAGTTATATCGGATATATATGTGCTTAGTGTGGTTGTGTTCAATGGGATTATCCACCATGCGGATTGCACTCTCATTATCACATAGGAGAGGGACTTTGCTCAACTTGTAGCCATAGTCCCTAAGTGTTTCCCTCATCCAGAGTAATTGTGCACAACAATGTCCTGCAGCAATATACTCAGCTTCGACGGTGGATAGAGCTAATGAGTTTTGTTTTTTTGAAGCCCAAGACACCAGTGATCTTCCCAGAAACTGACAAGTCCCTGATGTGCTCTTCCTATCAATTTTACATCCGACATAATCGACATCGGAATACCAAATTAGATCAAAGGTAGATCCCTTGGGGTACCAAAGCCCAAACTTAGGAGTGTAAACTAAATGTCTCATGATTCTTTTCACGGCCCTAAGGTGAACTTCCTTAGGATTTGTCTGGAACCTTGCACACATGCATACAGAAAGCATAATATCCTGTCATGAAGCACATAGATAGAGTAAAGAACCTATCATCGACTGGTTTTGATCTACGGATTTACCTCCCGTGTCGAGGTCGAGATGCCCATTTGTTCACATGGGTGTCTTGATGGGTTTGGCATTTTTCATTCCAGACTTCTTGAGTATGTCTTGAATGTACTTAGTTTGGCAGATGAAGGTGCCCTCTTGGAGTTGCTTGATTTGGAATCCAAAGAAATACTTCAACTCCCCCATCATAGACATCTCAAATTTCTGTATCATAATTCTACTAAACTCTTCACAAGATGACTTCTTAGTAGACCCAAATATAATATCATCAACATAAATTTGGCAAATAAACAAGTCTTTAGCAATTGTTTTAGTGAAGAGAGTAGGGTCATCTTTTCTAACTTTGAAGCCATTAGTGATAATAAAGTCTCTCAAGCATTCATACCATGCCCTTGGGGCTTGCTTGAGCCCATACAGCGCCTTTGAGAGCTTATAAACATGTGTAGAATACTCACTATCTTCAAAGATAGGAGGTTGCTCAACATACACCTCTTCTTTGATAGGGCTATTGAGGAAGGCACTCTTTATGTCCATTTGATATAACTTAAAGCCATGGTAAGTAGCATAGGCAAGTAATATGCGAATTGACTCAAGCCTAGCTACGGGCGCATAGGTTTTATCAAAATCCAAACCTTCGACTTGTGAATATCCCTTGGCAACAAGTCGGACTTTGTTCCTAGTCACCATACCATGCTCATCTTGTTTGTTGCAGAATACCCACTTAGTACCTAAACATTTTGGTTAGGACATGGAACTAAATGCCATACATCATTCCTCATGAAGTTGTTAAGCTCCTCTTGCATTGCCACCACCTAGTCCGGATCTCTTAGTGCATCCTCTATCATGTATGGCTCAATAGAAGACACAAAAGAGTAATGTTCACAAAAATGAGCAACTCGAGATCGACTGGTTACCCCCTTGTGAATGTCACCAAGAATGGAGTTGTCAGGGTGATCTCTTTGAATTGTTTGGTGGACTCTTGAGTGTGGTGGTGTTTGATCCTGAATCTCTTGATCATCTTCCTTGTCTTGATCATCTTCATCTCCCCCTTGATTAATGTCATCCTCTTGAGGTGGCTCATCATCTTGGTCTTGATCCTCGTCCTCTTGAGCCATTTCCTCATCTTGAGTTGGTGGAGATGCTTGTATGGAAGATGATGGTAGATCTTGTGCTTGTGAAGGCTCTTCGGATTCTTTTCGACACACATCCCCAATGGACATGTTCCTTAGCGCGACGCATGGAGCCTCTTCATCATCTAATTCATCAAAAACAACTTGCTCCACTTGGGATCCATTAGTCTCATCAAACACAATATCACAAGAAACTTCAACTAATCCAGTGGACTTGTTGAAGACTCTATAGGCCCTTGTGTTTGAGTCATAACCAAGTAAAAAACCTTCTACTACTTTAGGAGCGAATTTAGAATTTCTAACTCTCTTAATAAGAATAAAACATTTGCTCCCAAAAACTCTAAAATAAGAAACATTAGGCTTTTTACTGGTGAGGAGTTCATATGATGTTTTCTTGAGGATTCGGTGGAGGTAGAGTCGGTTGATGGAGTAGCAAGAGGTGTTAATCGCCTCTGCCCAAAACTCATCTAGAGTCTTGTACTCATCAAGCATGGTTCTTGCCATATCCAAAAGAGTTCTATTCTTCCTTTCCACTACACCATTCTGTTGAGGTGTGTAGGGTGAAGAGAACTCATGCTTGATGCCCTCCTCCTTAAGAAATCCTTCAATTTGAGAGTTCTTGAACTTTGTTCCATTGTCGCTTCTAATTTTCTTGATTATTAATCCAAACTCATTTTGAGCCTGTCTCAAGAATCTCTTTAAGGTCTCTTGGGTTTGAGATTTTTCCTGCAAAAAGAGTACTCAAGTAAAGCGAGAATAATCATCCACAATAACAAGATAATACTTACTTCCGTCGATGCTTATATAAGCGATCAGCCGAATAGATCCATGTGGAGTAGCTCAAGCGGCCTGTTGGTTGTCATGATGTTCTTGTGTGGATGATGAGCTCCAACTTGCTTCCCTGTGAAAGTCGCCTAGAGGGGGTGAATAGGCAAAACTTGAAATTTATAAACTTAAACACACACTAAGGCCAGGGTTAGCGTTATAATTAAATCTGAGTGCAGAAGATTGTTTCTCTTTCTATGAGTTGCTCAATTAATGTGGATGACGTTTGGGAGCAAACTCAAATCAATATTAGCAAGGAAACTTTAGAGAGAGGAAAGAGGGAAAACAAATCAAATGGAAATCAACACAAGTGGGCACGGTGATTTGTTTTACTGAGGTTCGGATCCAAAGAACCTAGTCCCCATTGAGGAGGCCACAAAGGTCGGGTCTATTCCAACCCTTTCCCTCTCTCAAATGGTCACTTAGACCGGATGAGCCTTCTCCTTAATCAATCGGGTCACTGAGACCCCGCAAGGACCACCACACACTTAGGTGTCTCTTGCTAGCTTTACAAAGCACTCAAGAATAAGAATGGGAAGGAGAGAATGCAATCCAAGCAACAAGAGCGCAAATGAACACAAAAAACTCTCTCTCTCTCTCTCAAGTCACTAAGTGGTTGAGTTGATTTTGGGACTTGGAGAGGATTTGATCTTTTGGAATATGTCTTAGAGTGAATGTTATTGCTCTTGTATTGAATGAGGATCTCAGAAAACTTAGATGCATTGAATGGAGGTGGTTGTGGGGTATTTATAGCCTCCAACCACTTCCTAGCCATTGGCTGACTTTGCTGTCGATGGGCGCACCGGACATGGCATTGTTCATTGTTCGGTGCGCACCACGTCAGCTATCCGTTAGGGTTTGGAGCAGTTGACCATTGGCGTCTTCCATCTTCAAGCGACACCGGACAGTCTGGTGGCACACCGAACATGTCCGATGACTTCTGACTTCGCTGCTCTGACTTCTGTCGCGCACTGTTCATCACTATTCACTTTTGCAGTCGATCGTTGATGCATTGGTAGCCATTGCTCCGTTGGGTCACCGGACAGCCCAGTGAATTATAGCAGAGCGCGCCTGGCGAATTCCCGAGACTGGCTGGTTTGTTTGCACCTGGGCCTGGTGCACACCGAACAGTGTCCGGTGCGCCACTTGGCAGCACACTCTCATGTCTTGGTCCAAATTTGATTGTGTCCCTAACTGAATTTCTTTCTTGGTTTGTGTTGAACCTTATGCACCTGAGATGAAAGATATCTAGACAAACTAGTTAGTCCACGTGGTTTGTGTTGGACGTCAACCACCAAAATCTATTATAGGAAATGATTAGGTTCATTTCCCTTTCAATCTCCCCCTTTTTGGTGATTGATGCCAACAGTAACCAAAGCAAATATGAAGTGTAGAAATATAACTAGTTTGCAATTGAGATAGATGTGCATAGGTTGCTTAGAATTAAACCAATGAAAGACTTCATACATATATCTAAAAATGAGTGGATTGATTTTCTCTTATTTAACATTTTTGACCACATTTGCACCACTTGTTTGTTTTTGCAAATCTTTTGGAAAAATCTTTTCAAAATCTTTTGCAAATAGTCAAAGGTATAGAAATGTGATTGCAAGAAGCATTTTTGAGATTTGAAATTCCTCTCCCTGTTTCAGATGCTTTTCCTTTGACTAAATAGAAGCTCCCCCTGAAGAAATTCTCCCCTTTGTTTTCAACAGGGTTTTTGAAATGATTTTTCCTTTTTGAAGTAGATACCAAATGATATTATACCAATTGAAAATTAACTCAAATACCAATTGAAATAAACATTAGTGAAATTTTGAAATTTTGAAAAGGTGGTGCGGTCCTTTTGCTTTGTGCTTAATACTTTCTCCCCCTTTGGCATTAATCACAAAAAACGGAGAACTTGAGAGCCCTTTACAATTCTTCCCTTTTTGGGGCCTAATACTTTCTCCCAAATGGTAAAATAAATATGAGTGAAGGATCATACTAATTGAGAGTTTAATGAGTATCAGTAAAGGGTAAGATGATACCGTCAGGGTTGGAGTGGAAGCCTTGTTTTTGCCGAATACTCCATTTCCCTTTCAATTTGAGACTAAACATGGAAGTATACTTGAAAGAACATTAGTCTTAACCTTGGCACAAGAAGAATAAGAAATATGCATTTGTGCCATATGAAAGAGACATGATCAAAGGTATATACATGAACGATATGTGCAATGTTTTAATCAAAGTTCCAAAAATCAAGTATATTTAGCTCATTCCTAAGTTTGCTAAAGGTCTTCTCATCTAGTGGCTTGGTAAAGATATCGGCTAATTGGTTGTGGGTATTAACATAAGCAATTTCGATATCCCCCTTTTGTTGGTGATCTCTTAGAAAGTGATACCGGATGTCTATGTGTTTAGTGCGGCTGTGTTCAACGGGATTATCCGCCATGAGGATTGCACTCTCATCATCACATATGAGAGGAACTTTGCTCAATTTGTAGCCATATTCCCTAAGGGTTTGCCTCATCCAAAAGTAATTGTGCACAACAGTGGCCTGCAGCAATATACTCGGCTTCGATGGTGGATAGAGCTACTGAGTTTTGTTTCTTTGAAGCCCAAGACACTAGAGATCTCCCCAGAAACCGACAAATCCCCGATGTGCTCTTCCTGTCAATTTTACATCCGGCATAATCAGCATCAGAATACCCAATTAGATCAAAGGTAGATCCCTTGGGGTACCAAAGCCCAAACTTAGGAATGTAAACTAAATATCTCATGATTCTTTTCACAACCATAAGGTGAACTTCCTTAGGATTTGCCTGGAACCTTGCACACATGCATATAGAAAGCATAATGTCTGGTCAAGATGCACATAAGTAGAGTAAAGAACCTATATGTTGGCGACTTGTTCTCAAATGCTATGAATTAAGAACAAGGCAACACAAAACGTTAAAGGTTAAGGCCCTTCGTCCTTCAAAGCATTTCTCCCTTAGGATATAATGATCTTCAGACAAAGGTCATGAAGGATGTACCTTCATCATCACAGTATAGATTAATGGAAGAAGAAGCATATGAAACATAGAACATGACATAAATAATTATGTGATTTTATTTATATATCTTTTATATATTAAAGTGAATGAACATAAACAATATTGAATTACATTTATACCTTCGGCTTGACAGAAGGTGAAAATCCAAGTGTAACACAACAGGGAATACAAGTCAGCATGAACAATATGGGTTTACTATTCACCTATTTATAGGCACAGGATGCAGCCTCCGTAAAATTACATTCATGCCCTTCATATTCACTATTGACTTAATAACAATCTTTCGAGGACTAGATAGACTTTTCCTCCTTAAGTCGATTCCTCTTTCTGCTATTGAGCCGAAGCTCCCTTGCGCGTAGCTTCAGCGCTAGTTTGACCTTCATTTCGATCCTGCTTTTCATATTGTATACAGCTTCATCCTGAATCCGAAGGTTCCTGTACATACATAATACTTTGGAAAACATTGTTAATCATGTTTTTGAGGACCTTCGGAAGACGAAGGCCCCCAACAGTAGCCCCTCGCAGTATTAATTTGTTTAAATAACGAATTTAGACTGTGACGTGAACGAAGGCCTTAAGACGAAGGTCCAAAAAAAACACCTTCCCTTTGCTAGAATAGCAACAGTCGATGACAAACAGGGCCCACCAAGCTGCAAGGCCCTGGGCGTATAAATACGAACTCGCATCGGTATCGTTGATACACTGTTTCTGCCATTTGGATTATTTTTCTCAAGCTTTTAGCTCTTGCTCACTAGCCTTCACTAGATTTTCAAGGTTTTTGAGTTTCGGTTTAAAGTTGTGTTTTCGCCATGTCTGAGGGAAAAGTGACCAAGGAGAAGAAGGTTGTTGCGGAGACGAAAGTGACCGAAGAGTCGAAGCTATTTGAAAAGAAGAAGGATGCAGATCCTTATATTGCTAGATTTATTGAATCGATGGCAAAGACAAACACAGATAAGATTGTTAAGGAGACACTGGAAGGTTTATCTGAATATACTAGTGACAGCGATAGTTATGATGTGAAAAGTGGAGACGAAGATTCTAAAGATCGACCCTGGCGGCCGAGCCATACCATCTTTGGGAAGTCGACTATTAAACAGAGTCATGTTGATGCTATGAGAGGAAGATACTTCCACGACATGACTATTGTGAGGGTTGGAGGGGACAACACTGCTCCTGCTCCTGAAGCAAATGAGGTGGTTATCTACCGAAGCTTTTTGAAAGCAGGGCTTCGGTTTCCATTGAGCAGGTTCTTAGTTGAAGTGCTAAAAATATTTCAAATTTTTCTTCATCAACTTACGCCTGAAGCTATAATCAGGATGGGTTTGTTTGTTTGGGCTGTGAGAAGCCAAGGTTTGAAACCCAGTGCAAAAAGTTTTTGCAGCATGCACGAGCTTCTGTACGAGACGAAGGCCACTGGGAAGGAGCAATATCACAATAACTTCGGTTGCTACGGATTCGTTGCTCGATCCAATGCAAGCCATCCAGTTCCCACATTTCAAAAGAGATGGCCTAGAGCCTAGATGGAAGAGTGGTTTTATGTTAAGAGTGATTTGATTGAAAGGGAAGATATTAAGGAGATCATCCAACGCCCTATCTGGTCTCGCTTCGACCTTCGCAGGCCGAAGGTAGAAATCGATCAGAACGACGAAGCCTACCAGAAAGCTTTTAGCAGGGTCTGCGCCTTCAACTGAATATGCCGCTTGTGGAGTATGGCCGCTTGTGGAGAACTGGGATATGCCGAAGGAAACTACTGCTGAATCAACTGAAGGTGGGTTAGTTCGATTAAAATATACTTTTAGGTTCAGAGACCGGTTTGATGAGCCAAATGATGATTGGCTAAAAAGTATCGAGGCTATCAGCGACGAGCTACTTGGAACATATAGCAAAGCTGAAGATAATGCTCTGTCCGCAGCCTTCGGAGGTTGGGGGAAGAAAAGACTGAACAGAGTCTTTGATGCTATTGGCTTTATGTACCCCGACTACCGCTACCCACCGTGGGGACAGGAGAAAAAGAGGAAGGTTGCTGTTTCGGACATCCAAATTGATCCTGCGTCGAAGAGCAAAAAGATGAAGGTTCTGACCCACCGGCCGCGTTACATTGAACCGGCCGTAGTCCCTGACTTTGGTGCAGGGTCTTCTTCAGCAGTCGAAGCAACACAGACTGCTCCGATTGTTCAGAGCACTGTAGAATCGACTGTAATGCCGAAGATGCATACAATTGAGACAATCAAAGATAAGGTTGAAAAAGCTGAAGAGCCGAAAGTTGAAGTAAAAATGCCAAAAATTCTTAGCCCTCCGACAGAGGCAAGTCTGCCGAAGGCGCAAAAATCTTCTGCGGTGACCCCCAAGAGGAGAAGGATGGCCAATGTGCTAGATGTTGTACTGGAGACTACAAAGGCGCTGAGCCCTTGTCCTGCGAAGAAAATTGTTCAAGCTGAAGCCAAATTATAGGCCGAAGCTGAAACTGGGCAAGCAGAAGCCAAAGCTACTGAATCTCAAGCTGAAGCCGAAGCTGGGCCTTCACTGCCCATTGAGATGGAGCCTGTCGTGTCAGAAGAAAAATCGGCAGAACAAATTGCTCCTAAAAAATTGGGGCCTTTACTTCCGAAGCTTTGAATGAAAATATTGACTACATTATTCAACATGCTTCGGGGGAAAAGCTGTCCGAAGAGAAAATTCTAGAAGCCAGGCACTATGCTCGAAGTTTGAAATACCCAAAAGGAGCCTTGGTTTTTCACGGGAGTAATGAAGATGATTTCTTATACTGTCTCTCGGACAACAAAGAAATATCCGTTTGTCGGGAGATAGGTACAAGCGTGGGATTCCCGAAGTTGGAAGACGACCTTTCACTTTTGTCGAAGGATGAACTTGCTGATAGCCTAGCATACAATAGCATAAAGGTATAAAAATTAACTTTGAATTTGAAAATGAGGTATTTCATTTGTCATACTCAATTTTTCCTCCTCTTGCAGGGCTTGATTCTTAGCAATGCCCTTAGGGCACAGAAAAATATCGAAGACGAAGGCTATACAATGGCTCTGAACAACCTTCGTACAGAGGTGATTGAATTGAGAAACGAAGGTCTTAAAAAAGACAAAATCTTGATTTCTCTAATTAACAAAGTGAAAGAAGATGAAGCTAGTTTCAAGGCTCAAACTGAAGCCCAAAAAATTGAAATTGAAGACCTTCGGAGGCAACTAGCCGAAGCCAAAGAAAAATGTGCTCTCACGGAAGCTAATCAAGAAATCAGTGAGTATTGAAAAAATCATTTAGAGAAAAACGTTGAAGAACTTCGCACTTCCAAGGAAAGATGTTTTGAAAAATCCTTGGACTGTGTGAAGAAAATAAAAACTAGTTTCGCAAACGTGGGCGCCTACTCTACCGAAGAAAACTTCATACGAGGCGACCCCGAAGGCGTTATTAAATGGATAAGTGGAGAGGCTGAATCTTTCGAAGAGATTTTAAGCGATCGTGGGGATGTTTACACGTTTTCCGGTGCGTGGGGGATTTCAGCTATCTTGGAGAAAGCTGGATGTGATCACGTCAAGGCCATGGCCGAAGCCGAAGCTGCCCTCTCCGTAGATGACACGAAGGATCCTTCAGCTGAAGCAACCTTGATGGGCGGAAAATTCTATAATGATGTCTGGGTAAATGGTGACCGAGAGATGGCCCATAAAATTATAAAGAAAAGTGAAAAAGACACCCATAACGCCTGGATAGAAGCGAGACAGGCTGAAGAAGCTGCGGAACGTGAAAGACGTATAGATATTGTTTATTGGCTATTAGCTTCATCATTGTTTTTATGGCTTCGGACTGATTAACTTTTTCCTGCTTCAGCTGAATTATCTCCGCCGCCAGAACCGTTCAATCCCCTAGCGGATCCGGAAATGAAGAAAGCGTTGGACATTATAAACATAGCTGAATCCATTGTTGATGAAGTTGTTGACAAATTGCTGCATGAAGTTGCTGAGAAAGTTCTTAAAGAGGAATAGCACTTTTTGTAAAAACGTTTTGAGATGATCAATGTACCTTTATTGTAACAAGACTAATATTTGTTGTGTATGGCTTTAAGCCGAATATGTAAATTATTGTAATTCATTTCTTTACGATGCATGAAACTTTACATACATACCGTTTTTGAGCCTTCGGCAAAAAAACACTTTCCCTTCTTTTCATGCTTCGGAAAGAAAAAGATCCATACTTCGTAAAAATACCCATGCTTCGAAAAAATATCCATGCTTCGGAAAAAAGATCCCTTCTTTTGTGACATGGCTGATGAAGAAGCCTGTATTTCTCAGAGCTTATTTTGTGCCTTAGCACATTTTCATTTCTATGAAGCATTTTCTGAAGATCAACTCCGTGTTCGATTCTCATGTTACTGATGCGATATGATGTATGATGTTATGCTATGCGGAATGATGTGATGAGTTGATGCAAAAATGATGCTAATGCCGTAGACACACACCCAAGTGAAACACACAAGCTCTGCATCCCCTTAGGGACATCTGGAATCTTTTTGCCGTTTATTTTTCGGCTTCACCGCTTATTTTTCGGTGTAAGTTCTGCATCCCCTTAGGAACGTCTTTTGAACTTCTTCGCCTTCTATTTCGGTGGTTTAAATTCTGCATCCCCTTAGGAACGTCTTTTGAACTTCTTCGCCTTATATTTCGGCGGTATTTGGCTCTGCATTCCCTTTGGAACGACTTTTGAGCAGAAAACTTACACTACGCTCCCTTAGGAATGACTTTTGAGCTTCGGCAAAACTTACACTGCGTTCCCTTAGGAACGACTTTTGAGCTTCGACAGAACTTATGCCGCGTTCCCTTAGGAACGACTTTTGAGCTTTGGCAGAACTTATGCTGCGTTCCCTTAGGAACGGCTTTTGAGCTTCGACAATTTTTAGTTTCCATAAGTCTGTAAAGAAGATATATTCCATCTTGATAGAAGCAAAGAGTATTACAAGAATTTAAAACTAGATTTACATTGTTTATTCGTTACTAAAAAACAAAATGACATAAAACATAAAAGTATTTCAGAGGGAGGATATTGCTCAATAAATGTGCTTTGACTCTGGCACAATGCTGTTGACTGTACGAGCTTCAGATTCCTCCCTGAATTCGCGTTGCTATTGAGGGTGCTGGCACCCTTCTAGCTGTAGGCTTCGGGAATGTGTAGGTTGTAGTGGTGGTGGTGGTGGAAGCTGAGGCCAAGAAGCCTGAGAATGGCTAGCCGAAGCAACAGAGGCTGCAGGATGATTGCCCACATACTCTGGTATGTAGGGAGAATGGCACGAAGCAGCGTGCAAGACCTGCTTCGGCTGATTCTGTCGAGCTTCGGCTTCTGCTATCTCCTTTTGCTTCTGGATAGTAATTTGGCACATTCTTGTAGTATGACCCTTGTCCTCACCACAGAATAGGCAATAGATTTTCCTGGGATGATCCCCATATCTTTCTCCGAAGCCCCTAGCGCCTCTGCCCCTTAGAGCTGGTGGCCTAAAAGAACTTTGCTGCTACCCCGAAGACTGTGAGGTATGCTGTGGCCTCTGAAGTTGACTTGTTTTGTCGTCACTCTGGCTAGAGCTCTGGATCCATATGACATGCCTGGGGTGGATTCTTCCTCTGAAGCCCCTAGTCATCTCAGAGAATCTGTAAGCTTCCTCCCTTCTTTGGCAGAAGTCGTTGTTAGCCCGGATATATTCATCCATCTTCTAAAGCAGCTTCTCCAAAGTTTGTGGAGGCTTCTTGGCGAAGTATTGAGCTGTAGGTCCTAGCCGAAGACCCTTGATCATGGCCTCAATGACAATTTTATTGGGCAGTATGGGCGCTTGCGCCCTCAGTCGCAAGAACCTTCGGACATAGGCCTGAAGGTATTCCTCATGGTCCTGCGTGCACTGGAACAATGCCTGAGCTGTGACTGGATTTGTTTGAAAGCCTTGAAAACTAGTAATTAGCATATCCTTGAGCTTCTACCACGACATGATTGTCCCTGGTCGAAGAGAAGAATTCCATGTTTGGGCTACGTTCCGGACTACCATGACGAAGGACTTTGCCATGACAGCCGCATTGCCTCCGTATGAGGATATTGTTGCCTCATAGCTCATCAAAAATTGCTTTGGGTCCGAGTGCCCATCGTACATGGGTAGCTGGGGTGGCTTATAGGATTGTGGCCATGGGATAGCCTGCAATTCTGCCGCCAAGGGAGAAGCATCATCAAAAGCAAAGATATCATGATTAAAATCATCATACCATCCATCTTCGTTGAATAAGCCCTCTTGATGAAGCTCCCTGTATTGAGGCCTTCGGTCTTGGTCATCTTGAGTAAGATGACAGACTTCCTCAGTGGCTTCATCGATCTTCCTTTGAAGTTCGGCCAGTCGAGCCATCTTCTCTTTTTTCCTTTGTACTTGTTGATGAATGATTTCCATATCCCTGATCTCCTGGTCCAACTCTTCCTCCTGGAATGTTGGACTAGTGGCCTTTCTCTTCTGGCTTCGAGCCTCTCGGAGAGAGAGAGTCTCCTGGTTTGTGTCCAGTGGCTGCAGTGCAGCAGCCCCTGGCGCTGTTGTCTTCTTCGGCGGCATAATGAAGGCTGGTTTGCCGAAGCTTGTGGAAGTGAGTACACCGGAGGTGGGCGCCAATGTTGGGGACTTATTCTCAAATGCTATGAATTAAGAACAAGTCAACACAAAACATTAAAGTTTAAGGCCCTTTGTCCTTCGAAGCATTATCTTCCTTAGGATATAATGATCTTCAGACGAAGGTCATGAAGGATGTACCTTCATCATTACAGTATAGATTAATGGAAGAAGAAGCATATGAAACATAGAACATGACATAAATAATTATATGATTTTATTTATATATCTTTTATATATTAAAGTGAATGAACATAAACAATATTGAATTACATTTATACCTTCGGCTTGACAGAAGGTGAAAATCTAAGCGTAACACAACAGGGAATACAAGTCAGCGTGAACAGTATAGGGGTACTGTTCACCTATTTGTAGGCACAGGATGCAGCCTGCATAAAATTACATTCATGCCCTTCATATTCACTATTGACTTAATAACAATCTTTCGAGGACTAGATAGCCTTTTCCTCCTTAAGTCGGTTCCTCTTTCTGCTATTGAGCCGAAGCTCCCTTGCGCGTAGCTTCGGCGCTAGTTCGACCTTCGTTTCAATCCTGCTTTTCATATTGTGTACAACTTCATCTTGAATCCGAAGGTTCCTGTACATACATAATACTTTGGAAAACATTGTTAATCATGTTTTTGAGGACCTTCAGAAGACGAAGGCCCCCAACACTATCATCGACCGATATATCTTTTGATATATTGAGTTACCTTCTGTGTCGAGGTGAGATGTCCATTGGTTCCCATGGGTGTCTTGATGGGTTTGACATTCTTCATTCCAAACTTCTTAAGTATGTCTTGAATGTACTTAGTTTGGGTGATGAAGGTGCCCTCTTGGAGTTGCTTGATTTGGAATCCAAGGAAATACTTCAACTCCCCCATCATTGACATCTCGAATTTCTGTATCATGATCCTACTTAACTCTTCACAAGACGACTTGTTAGTAGACCCAAATATAATATCATCAACGTAAATTTTACATATGAACAAGTCTTTAGAAATAGTTTTGGTGAAGAGAGTAGGATCAGCCTTGCAGACTTTGAAGCCATTAGTGATAAGGAAGTCTCTTAGGCATTCATACCATGCTCTTGGGGCTTGCTTGAGCCCATAAAGTGCCTTTGAGAGCTTATAAACATGGTTAGGAAACTCACTATCTTCAAAGCCGGGAGGTTGCTCAACATACACCTCTTCCTTGATAGGGCCATTGAGGAAGGCACTTTTCACGTCCATTTGATATAGCTTAAAGCCATGGTAAGTAGCATAGGCAAGTAATATACGAATTGACTCAAGCCTAGCTACGGGTGCATAGGTTTCATCAAAATCCAAACCTTCGACTTGTGAATACCCCTTTGCAACAAGTCGGGCTTTGTTCCTGTCACCACACCATGCTCATCTTGCTTGTTGCGGAATACCGACTTGGTACCTACAATATTATGGTTATGACATGGAAATAAATGCGATACCTCATTCCTTGTGAAGTTGTTGAGCTCCTCTTGCATTGCCACCACTCAATCCGAATCTCTTAGTGCATGTTCTATCCTGTATGGCTCAATAGAGGACACAAAAGAGTAATGTTCATAGAAATGTGCAACTCGAGATCTAGTGGTTACCCCCTTATGAATGTCACCAAGTATGGAGTTGACGGGGTGTCCTCTTTGAATTGCTTTGTGGACTCTTGGGTGTGGTCGTCTTTGATCCCGAATCTCTTGTTCATCTTCCTTGTCTTCATTCATAATCTCCCCCTTGATCAATGTCCTCCTCTTGAAGTGGCTCATTGTCTTGATCTTCATCCTCTTCTTCTTGTGCCTCATCCTCATCTTGAGTTGGTGGAGATGCTTGCATGGAAGATGATGGTTGATCTTGTGCTTGTGTGGGCTCCTCGAATTCTTTTGGACACACGTCACCAATGGACATGTTCCTTAGCGCGACGCACAGAGCCTCTTCATCATCTAGTTCATCAAGATCAACTTGCTCCACTTGGGAGCCGTTAGTCTCATCAAACACAATGTCACAAGAAACTTCAACTAATCCAGTGGACTTGTTGAAGACTCTATATGCCCTTGTGTTTGAGTCATAACCTAGTAAAAAGCCTTCTACTGCTTTAGGAGCAAATTTAGAACTTATACCTCTCTTAATAAGAATAAAGCATTTGCTCCCAAAGACTCTAAAATAAGAAACATTGGGCTTTTACCAGTAAGGAGTTCATACGATGTTTTTTGAGGATTTGGTGAAGGTATAACCGGTTGACGGAGTAGCAGGTGGTGTTAATCGCCTTAGCCCAAAACCGGTCCGGAGTCTTGTATTTATCAAGCATGGTCCTTGCCATATCCAGGAGAGTTCTATTCTTCCTCTCCACTACACCATTTTGTTGAGGTGTGTAGGGAGAAGAGAACTCATGCTTGATGCCCTCCTCCTCAAGAAATCCTTCAATTTGTGAATTCTTGAACTCCGTTCCATTGTCGCTTCTAATCTTTTTGATTCTCAATCCAAACTCATTTTGAGCTCGTCTTAAGAATCTCTTTAAGGTCTCTTAGGTTTGAGATTTTTCCTGCAAAAAGAATACCCAAGTGAAGCGAGAATAATCATCCACAATAACAAGACAGTACTTACTCCCGCCGATGCTTATGTAAGCGTTCGGGCCGAATAGATCCATGTGGAGTAGCTCAAGCATCCTATCAGTCATTCTGATGTTCTTGTGTGGATGATGGACTCCAACTTGCTTCCCTGCTTGACATGCACTACAAATCCTGTCTTTCTCAAAATAAACATTAGTTAGTCCTAAAATGTGTGCTCCCTTTAGAAGCTTGTGAAGATTCTTCATCCCAACATGGGCAAGTCGGCAATGCCAGAGCTAGCCCATGTTAGTCTTAGCAATTAAGAAAGTGTCTAGTTCAGCTTTGTTATCATTAAAATCAACTAAATATAGCTGACCATCTAACACTCCCTTAAATGCTATTGAATAATCACTTCTTCTAAAGACAGTAACACTGAAAGTCGCCTAGAGGGGGGTGAATAGGCGAAACCTGAAATTTATAAAGTTAAACACAAACTAAAGGCCGGGGTTAGCGTTAGAATTAAATTCAAGTCAAAAGAATGTTTCTCTTGCTAAGAGTTGCTCAAAGAATGCGGATGACGTATGGGAGCTAACTCAAATCAATACTAGCAAGGAAAAGTTACAGAGGGAAAACAAATCAAACAAGAATCAAAGCGAGTGAACACGATGATTTATTTTATCGAGGTTCGGTTCCAAAGAACCTATCACCGTTGAGGAGGTCACAAAGACTGGGTCTATTTCAACCCTTTCCCTCTCTCAAATGGTCACTTAGACCGAGTGAGCCTTTTCCTTAATCTCACGGGTCACTTAGACCCCGCAAGGACCACCACACACTTAGGTGTCTCTTGCTTCAATTACAAGTCTCTTGAGAATAAGAAGGGAAAAAGAAAAGGCCAATCCAAGCGACAAGAGCAACAAAAGAACACAATTGATCCTCTCACAAGCCCTAATGCACTAGAGTTGATTTGGGGACTTTGAATGGATCGATTGCTTTGATTGTGTCTTGGAGTGTTGGGCTTTTGTTCTTGCAATGAATGAAGATTTCAGAAGGCTTCGATAGGAGTGAATGAGGTGGTTGGGGGGTATTTATAGCCTCCCAACCACTTCTAGTCGTTGGCTGATTTCAGTTGGAGATGGGCGCACCGGACAGTTTGGTGCGCCACCGGACAATCACTGTGCACTGTCCGGTGCACGCCACGTCAGCGCAACCGTTAGGGTTCGGATCAGTTGACCGTTGGGGCACCTTGTCGTCTTGCCTCATCCAAAGTAATTGTGCACAACAATGGCCTATGGCAATGTACTCGGCTTCAGCGGTGGAAAGAGCTACAAAATTTTGTTTCTTTGATGCCCATGACACTAGGGATCTTCCCAGAAACTGACAGGTCCCTGATGTGCTCTTTCTATCAATTTTACATCTGACATAATCGGCATCGGAATACCCAATTAGATCAAAGGTAGATCCCTTGGGGTTCCAAAGCCCAAACTTTGGAGTATAAACTAAATATCTCATAATTCTTTTCACGACCCTAAGGTGAACTTCCTTAGGATTAGCCTAGAATCTTGCACACATGCATACGGAAAGCATAATATCCGGTCGAGATGCACATAAGTAGAGTAAAGATCCTTTCATCGACCGGTATACCTTTTGATCCATGGACTTACCTCCCGTGTCGAGGTCGAGATGCCCATTGGTTCCCATGGGTATTTTGATGGGTTTGCCATTATTCATCCCAAACTTCTTAAGTATATCTTGAATGTACTTGGTTTGGCTGATGAAGGTGCCTTCTTGGAGTTGCTTGATTTGAAATCCAAGGAAGTACTTCAACTCCCCATCATAGACGTCTCGAATTTCTGTATCATTATCCTACTAAACTCTTCACAAGATGACTTGTTAGTAGACCCAAATATAATATCATCAACATAGATTTGGCATATAAACAAGTCTTTTGCAATAGTTTTAGTGAAGAGTGTAGGATCGGCTTTATCGACTTTGAATCCATTAGTGATAAGAAAATCTCGTAGGCATTCATACCATGCTCTTGGGGCTTGCTTGAGCCCATAAAGCGCCTTTGAGAGCTTATACACATGGTTAGGGTACTCACTATCTTCAAAGCCGGGAGGTTGCTCTACATAGACCTCTTCCTTGATAGGTCCATTGAGGAAGGCACTCTTCACGTCCATTTGATAAAGCTTGAAGCCATGGTAAGTAGCATAGGCAAGTAATATGCGAATTGATTCAAGCCTAGCTACGAGTGCATAGGTTTCATCGAAATCCAAACCTTTGACTTGTGAATAACCCTTTTCCACAAGTCAGGCTTTGTTCCTTGTCACCACACCATGCTCATCTTGCTTGTTGTGGAATACCCACTTGGTACCTACAACATTTTGATTAGGACGTGGAACTAAATGTCATACCTCATTCCTCGTGAAGTTGTTGAGCTCCTCTTGCATAGCCACCACCCAATCCGGATCTCTTAATGCATCCTCTATCCTTTATGGCTCAATAGAAGACACAAAAGAGTAATGTTCATAGAAATGTGCAACTCGAGATCTAGTGATTACCCCCTTATGAATGTCACCAAGTATGGAGTTGACAGGGTGATCTCTTTGAATTGCTTGGTGGACTCTTGGGTGTGGTGGTCTTTGATCCCTAATTTCTTGCTCATCTTCCTTGTCTTCATCTCCCCCTTGATCAATGTCGTCCACTTGAGGTGCATCATCCTCTTGATCTTCATCTTCATCAATTTGAGCCTAGTCCTCATCTTGAGTTGATGGAGATGCTTGCATGGAAGATGATGGTTGATCTTGTGCTTGTGGAGGCTCTTCGGATTCCTTAGGACACACATCTCCAATGGACAAGCACCTTGAGTACCCAAACCTACAAAACAATTTTAGGCCTTGTTCTTAGGTACCCAAACGGTCTTGGGTTCTTTCACTTTAGAAACAAGAACCTTGGGTACCCAAACACAAATCTTTGAACTCTTATGTTTGCCCCCAACATATTTGGCAACTATTTTGCCTGATTTGTTAGTGAGCACATATGAAGCATCAAAAGTTTTAAATGAAATGTTGTGCTTATTTGATGCATTAGGAGTTTTCTTTTTAGGCATTTTAATATGATTGGTATGCCTAGAACTAGAAGCCTCATTTTTATACATGAATGCATGATGAGAAACATTGTGAGATTTCCTAACATGAACCTTCCTAATTTTGTGTTCGGGATAGTTTGTAGGATATAAAATGTAGCCCTCACTATCCTGAACCATGGGAGCCTTACCCTTAACAAAATTAGACAATCTTTTAGGGCATTAAGCTTGGTGTTGTTTTGATTCCCATGTTGGAAGCCAATACCATCCTTAATGCCAGGGCTTCTCCCATTATAGAGCATGCTTCTAGCAAATTTAAAATTTTCATTTTCAAGTTCATGCTCGGCAATTTTAGCATTTAATGTAGCTATGTGATCATTTTGTTATTTAATAATGGCAAGGTGATCATCAATAGCTTCAACATTAATATCTCTACATCTAGTACAAATGGTAACTTTTTCAATAGTAGATGTAGATGCTTTGCAAGTATTTAATTCTACTATCTTAGCATTTAATTTTGCATTCTCATTTTTAAGACAGGAAATAGAATCATTGCAAACATTTAATTCTTCAATCTTAGACACTAAGTTATCATTTTCAGTTCTAAGACTAGAAATTGAATCATGGCATATGCTAAGCTCCTTAGATAATTTTTCACATTTTTCTACTTCCTGAGCATAAGCATTTTTTAATTTAACGAATTTCTTGTTTTCCTTAACGAGCAAGTCTTCTTGGCATTCCAAGATGTCATCCTTCTCATTAATGGTTTCAATTAATTCATTTAATTTTTTCTTTTGTTCCATGTTAAGGTTGGAAAAAAGACAAAGTAAATCATCTTCATTATCGCTAGAACTACCCTCATCACTAGATGTAGTATATTTGGGGGTATTTCTAGAACGTACCTTCTTCTTCTTTCCATCCTTTGCCATGAGACATTTGTGGCCGACGTTTGGGAAGAGGAGGCGTTTGTTGATGGCGATGTTGGCGGTGTCCTGGTCGGAGGAGTCGGTGGAGCTCTCGTCGGAGTCCCATTCCCGACATATGTGTGCATCACCGCCCTTCTTCTTGTAGTATCTTTTCTTCTCCTTCTTCCCCTTCTTGTCTTCGTCCATGTCACTTTCACTAGAAATTGGACATTTAGCTATGAAATGATCGGACTTACCACACCGGTAGCACACCCTCTTGGAGCAGGGCTTGTAATCCTTCCCCCTCCTTTGTTTGAGGATTTCGCGGAAGCTCTTGATGATGAGCGCCATTTCCTCATTGTCGAGCTTGGAGGCGTCGATTGGAAGCCTACTTGGCGTAGACTCTTCCTTCTTTTCTTCCGTCACTTTGAATGCGACGGGTTGCACCTCGGATGTAGAGGTGCACTACTACAAAACATGTTATATGAGATGGTTAATTTTCAGTTCTTAAGACGCTTATGAAGTGTCCAAATTTGATGGAGTCGTAAAAGATGTCTATAACATCCCAAAAATTCAAATCTTGAAATTTTCTCAAACTTGCTCTAAATTCAAAATGAATTTCAAATTTCATTTCAAAATGTTTGTTAGCGAGTGGATATCAACAAATAAAATATAGTGGTCTATATTCTCTCCAAAATCCTCCTCAAAATATCCTACAAATATTTCCCCAGTGATCCTCCTCAAATTCTTTCCAGAAATACTGCCCAGATATTTCTCCAGTGATCCCCTCTGATTCTTTCCAGAAATACTGCCCAGATATTTTCACAGTGATCCCCCTTCAAGTTCTCTCCAAAAATATTGCCCAAATATTCCACCGATAATTCTCCAAATATTTTCCTCCTGAGAAATACCTTCAGAATCATTTTTAAATTCCCCACAAATATTTTCTTCATAACTTTCCTCATGCTCATACGTATACGTATGCCTCCGGTGTCATACGTTGAGCTCTACAAGCTAATTACACTCCTACAAGACAGATACATGCTAATCTCCCACTAATCCTCTCATCCTCCCACTAATCCTCTCATCCCTCCCCCTAATCCCCCCACCATGGCTATAAATAGAGGGGCAAGGGCCTCCTCTCATCCCACCCCAAGCCATTTCATGGCAACTCTCTCCTCCCGCCCCCACACACGCCCACTCCACTTCCCACACAAGCACACACTAGCACAAGGATCGTTCGGTCGTTCTTCGATCGTTCGTCCCCCTGTTCTTAGTTCGTCCGATCGTCCGATCGTTCGTCCGATCGTTCATGGTTTGTTCGTCCGTTTGTCCGATCGTTCGATCGTTCGTCCGTTCGTTCGTCCAAATAATCTTTTTCCTGCCGTTATGCTGTCGAAATTCTGATCGTTCGTTCGTTCGATCATTCGATCGTTCATCGTTCGTTCATAGTTCCTATTCATCGTTCATCGTTCGTTCATAGTCCCTATTCAGCGTTCTTCTAGATAATCTTTGTCCTGCCGTTATGCTACCGAAATTCTGATCGTTCATTCGTCCGATCATTCGATCGTTCGTCCGTTCGTTCATAGTTCCTATTCATCGTTCATCGTTCGTTCATTGTCACTATTCATCGTTCATCGTTCATTCATACAAACTATTCACCATTACTATTCATCATTACTATTCGCCGTTACTATTCATTGTTACTATTCATCGACACTATTCATCGTTACTATTCATCGATCATCCGATCACCCCAAATTTCAGCTACTCATCCATCATGCTGTCTGGTTCACCTAAGACCAGCCAGACCCATATTCCAGTCATACGAACTCTGGTGACTGTGATTTTCCTTTCAATAGGGAACTTCCCATCTGGACACCCATCCCAGGTTTCTCCAAGTTGAACACGCTTAACTTTGAGATTCCTTCGAACCAGGCTTCCAAACTCCGATTCCAATAATTCTTGATTCTAAATTCTTATCGAACTATTCCCTATCCAACCATGTCATCCCTTAAGCATGGTTCATGTTCCAGAAAACTCCCAAAATACTCTTGTCCCATATTCTGCCTATAACTCTCCTGTTCATACTAAGTCAGATGATTCATTCGTCACTATTCTCACCAACAGTGAACTTCACTGTGCTACACCACATACATCTAGCTATAAATACACCTAACTACCCTCTCCCTCTCCACGCACTCAACACCCTCAGCCAAGGCAAACACCCCATCCACTCAGTTACTCCGCTCTGCCGGCTACACGAATAGTGTCGCTTCGTCTCCAGTCCACCCTCCTGGTAAGCACCTCCGCTCCACCACCAGTAATATCACAACACCACATGACACAGATTCTACTCAAGACTCTACCCATCCATATATCGCTATTCTGACCGCTATACTAAGGATCTGTTGATATATTTGCTGGTTTGTATGTTTGCTTATTCATGTTGCATAGTTATCGGAGCGTTCGTGCCGTCTTGTTGAGGCCAGATCTGCAAGTCTACGCCAGGCGGTGGAGCCAGAAGCCAGTTCCACGAGCTCTCCCCCCTTCCACTGGATAAGCACGACAAGCTCACTGGATCCCTTTGATGCATAAATTACCTATGATTTTTCAACCACAACCCTTAGCCTGTTATTTTATGCATGATATGATTTTGAGACAAGTTATTATGGCCACCCAGCCGCATGCCGCAATCAATCCTTGATATATTTGTTACAAATGATTTGAGAAAAGGTGTGAGTTTTCAAAAGAAAATGCTTTTCAAAATGTGTATGATGAAGGGTTTTCACCCTTATCACCTTTGAGTAGGGATGATCAGGGACTCCTTAGTTTAGGGGAGGGCCTAAGGTGATGGCTCAACTGGTTTAGGCGTGAGCAGAAGGATTGTCCCCGCACATAAGGACCGGTTTGTCATCCTTCACTACATGTACTCATGATAAGTACAACCACTCGAGACTGTATGGGCAGTCACTCAATCTGAACTCGTACGATCCAAACCCCAGGGTTATGAAGGCTGGGGAGCACCGGGAGGATAAGGAGGGGGAATGTTTTGTTCGGTTTGGGCATGACCGTGGCCTGACTCCTTTCGGTATAACCGTTAAGGTAAGGACATGCGAGGAAAGAAAGAGATTCGGCATTCGGGTGTCACGACGGTGAGATCGCAGAAACCGGACTAGTGGGTAAAGTGTACCCCTCTGCGCAGAGTTCAAACCTATTCGAATAGTCCGTGTCCACTGGTATGGACGAGTCTGGTGTGGTATGACAATTAGTGTTTTGTTTTCCAAAAAAATGATTTTGAAAAGTGGTTTTAAAAGGTTCAGCGGTTGAGCCGTGAGCTATGGTGGACAGGAAGTCCAGTAGCTGTTTTTGAAAATGAAAACCAGTGGGAAACTGCTGAGATACCTGGATGGTTTAGTCCAGGGGATGTTATTCTATATTGAAAAACTTCCTGCTCCTTTGGGAGAGGATGCGCTTTGAAAAAATACAAAATGTTTTACAAAACAACCCTGCATAAAATATTGCTGTTTCTGCAAAATATCCTGAGCTCCACATATTCCATGCATTATATCTGATTTCCCCATTCTGCGGGTGAAGGTGGGCTGCTGAGTACGTTTGTACTCACCCTTGCTTATTTGTTGTTTTTCAGAAAAGGAGATCGTGTAAGAGTTACGCCTGTTCCCAACCTTGCTTGTGGCTGTTGGACCGCTGAATTGCTTCGCTGCGTATATCAGGCTGCTTCAGCCCCACTCTGATGTTTTGTCCTGAGTTGTGGACCAACTGTTAAAGTTGATCGCCACCTTTATAGGTTTGTCTCGTTTAAGCAGATCTGGAACTATTTGATGTATATATGTGTTTACTAGCCTCCTAGGACTAGTAATTGTATCACATTTGAGTCCTAGAGGATCTGGGGCGCTTCAGGTGGTATCAGAGCTGTTAGGTTGGCCGCAGGACGTAACCCTTAGCCTGATCCAAAAGTTTTTGAGTCAAAAACTATTTTCTAAAAAAATTCTTGCTCTCATCCCTTCATTTCAAAAATGCTTTCCCCCTTTCCTTCTCTCAGAAGTCAGATGGAGGTTCGCTGCCAAACCAGCTTTTGCCAGAATGAAGATGGTTTCCGCAAGTTGCTGAGAGCATGCACAGTTCGCCTTGGAATCAGGAGCCAACCAGAGTATGATGGTCGTGAATTCGTCGAGCATGGCATAGAGAAGTGTGTCATGACTGTATACATTGGATCTAGTCTGCACCATGTGGAATGGAGTGTCACTGCTGCTGGGCACAAGTTCAAAGACACCTGCCAAGTCGTTGCTCGCAAGGCATTGAGGGCCCTATGTCAGATCTATGAAGAAGAAGTGGCCGACACCCTGCTCAGATTATTTCTGCCCTTTTAGAGAAACCATCCCGTTTGGATGGCCAGGATGCGTGCATTGGAAGTGCAGTAGTTGCTTGAGGATGACCCCACAGTCGCAATATGATTTCTTGGCTCGGCACCACCGTTGGATGATTGCCCGAGCAGAAGATGCAGAGAAGCACAACCATAAGCTCCATGTGGATCTCACCTCAGCTCAAGCCCGTGTAGCTGCCTTGGAAAGTCGTGAAGTCATTGTTGTTGAAACCCTGAAGCAAGCCAAGGATGAGCACGTCTAGAAGTTGATGGAGGCCTACTTGGTAACCTGCAACCAACGTAGAGCCCTACGGATCCAAGAGCCCGCTTCATCCAACCCAGTTCAACCCATGAGAGCTGAAGATCCCCAGATTCTTAAAGGTCGCCCGGTCTCTATCAGAGGAGAGAAGAAGACTTGGGAACTCTCGGAAGGAGCCATAGTCTTGGAAGGAATTCCAATCTTCCCTCAGGCTATGAATAAGCAAGAGCACCACGAATCCTCCCAAGATCCCCCGCCAGAGTTGTTTGAGCCCCTCACCTTGAAGAAGATTCTAGCACCATCCCATGAGATCAAAGAAGAAGCTGCAAGCACCTCGCCAGCACCGCCGCCCTCTGAGGAGCTACAAGAGCTAGTCCAGCTTGAAGAAGAGTTCGACCCCGTCCTTCCATCTCAGTCACCGCCAGAAGAAGTCATCAACATCAGCTCCCTCTTGACCCATCCAGGAGATGTCTTAGATTGAAGTTGTGTGCAAGCCTTGCCAGAAGAGAAGCTGCCTGGTTTGAATTTAGTTATGCCCAGTCCTCTGCATGCATTGGGTAGTGAAGTTTTTTCTTCACTTTGGCTAGAGCCCTGAATGTATGAGAGGTAATCATGTAGACTCGTGTTTTGCAAAACTCTATTTGTGTGGCCCCCTAGGGCATTTCAAAATGAATTTCGCTTGATGTTTTCTCCCCTTTTGAGTGCATATGTGATGCTTTAAATGTTAGTGCTCATAAGTTGCATTTAGCATAGTTCTCAATTCAGGAGCCAAGCAATAATAGTTATGCTTAGCCCCCGAATCTGAGTAGTCTGTGCTTTGGAAAAACTCTATTATTCCCTTATTCAAAACATTTGATTTATTTGTGCGTGTTTTCTTTCTTTTTGAGAAAGGTTTTCTCTAAAAACAAAGATAATAAATTAGAGCTAATCCTCACCTTATGCTTCCATTCTCATCTTAACCCATCTCAAGAGAAAATCGCCTTACCCAAGAAGATACCGAGAAGCTTACCCTTGAAGCCTGGAATAAGCTACAGAAGAAACCTATCCAACCGCTCAGTCAAAAGGGCCGACCGTGAGAATCAAAGCAATTCCCCTGAGTCAAAGTAAACAGAAAAAGAGGACAGAAGGAGTTATTACCATACAAAGAGGCAAAGATTCTTGGAACTAGAGACCACAAACATCAGGGTCATTGACCCCACCACTCACTCGTGCCCCCCGCACACGTGCCCGCCTCCATGCGCACCACCACCGCCCCACGCCCCCCTTTTGCAGCGCACCCACCATCATTACCGCCAGCAACACCATCCCCCCCTCCATCGCACTTGTTGCCTTGTGTCACCTGCTCCATCACCACCACTCCGCAACCAAGCACCCCCACTCACCTATAAAACCCCCACCAGCTCCCTCAACTCCCATCTCGCTCAAAGCAAAGCACACTCCAGATAAATCCCCTCTGCCAAATCGCAAGCAACTCCATTTTCCACTCCCTCACCCCTGAGATCACAATGCTTGGTGATTCTTGGATTGAAGACTGTTGTACATGGTTCATAGTCTTTGGTTTCCTCCTTTGTATGATGGTAATACTCTTTGATAGAGTCCTCCAGTGGAAAGAGCAAAGAGAAAGAAAGGGTCAGTAAAAAGAAGATAGCGAGGAGAAGATAAGAAGAAGGTTCTCCTAGAATCAACCATGTGACAGTCATCTCTCTGCAGCCTGGTCAAGCAGCAACAACAGAAGAAGACCCCGTAACACCCTTGTTATGTGGTACTTCAAGGAGTTCAAATCCCCAAGATTCAAAAGTCCTACCCTCATTCTTTTTAAGTGGGGTAGTGTTCTAGTAAAGTTCCTGCTATGGAAAAAGAAGAAGGCCTGCAACAAGCTAGTGGAGTACCAGATTATCCAAGCATATAGGTTTCTGGATGCATGAGAAGTGGTCACCCAAGTTTTGTTGATGAAGCACCACAAGACCAATCAAGGAAGGAATCCATGTGGGAGTTCGCAAGAGGAAGGTTTGCGTGTTGGCATCGATGCTTCTTCAATAAGCTAGCTACCAAGCAAAACCTAGAAGCCTGAAGATGATCTTTGAGTAGCCAGAATCAGCGTTTGCAATCGGCAACTAGATGCTCCTCAAAGGCCAGATTTTGTTGAAGTTCCATCTCCTCGAAGAGTCTGCAAAGTGAAGATATGTAGCTGAAGTAAAGCTATACCCATAACCCTTCTAAGCCAAATCTCGAGGGCAAGATTCATTTTAAGTGGGGTAGATTTGTAGCATCCCAAAAATTCAAATCTTGAAATTTTCTAAAACTTGCTCTAAATTCAAAATGAATTTCAAATTTCATTTCAAAATGTTTGTTAGCGAGTGGATATCAACAAATAAAATATAGTGGTCTATATTCTCTCCAAAATCCTCCTCAAAATATCCTACAAATATTTCCCCAGTGATCCCCCTCAAATTCTTTCCAAAAATACTGCCCAGATATTTCTCCAGTAATCCCCTCTGATTCTTTCCAGAAATACTGCCCAGATATTTTCCCAGTGATCCCCCTTCAAGTTCTCTCCAAAAATATTGCCCAAATATTCCACCGATAATTCTCCAAATATTTTCCTCCTGAGAAATACCTTCAGAATCATTTTTAAAGTCCCCACAAATATTTTCTTTATAATTTTCCTCATGCTCATACGTATACATATGCCTCCGGTGTCATACGTTGAGCTCTACAAGCTAATTACACTCATACAAGACAAATACTATTCACCGTACTATTCATCGTCGTTACTATTCATCAACACTATTTACTATCGTTACTATTCACCGACACTATTCATCATCGTTACTATTCATCATTGTTACTATTTATTGATGACATCTATGGTAACTTTTTTGTCGACACTATTCATCGTAACTATTCATCGATCATCCGATCACCCAAATTTCAACTACTCATCCATCATGCTGTCCGGTCCACCTAAGACCAGCCAGACCCATATTCCAGTCATACGAACTCCGGTGACTGATTTTCCTTCCAGTAGGGAACTTCCCATCTGGACACTGATCCCAGGTTTCTCCAAGTTGAGCACGCTTAACTTTGAGATTCCTTCGAACCAGGCTTCCAAACTCCAATTCCAATAATTCTTGTTTCTAAATTCTTATCGAACTATTCCCTATCCAACCATGTCATCCCTTAAGCATGGTTCATGTTCCAGAAAACTCCCAAAATACTCTTGTCCCATATTCTGCCTATAACTCTCCTGTTCATACTAAGTCAGACGATTCATTCGTCACTATTCTCACCAACAGTGAACTTCACTGTGCTACACCACATACTCCCTCTCCACACACTCAACACCCTCAGCCAAGGCAAACACCCCGCCCACTCAGTTACTCCGCTCTGCCGGCTACACGCATAGTGTCGCTTCGTCTCCAGTCCACCCTCCTGGTAAGCACCTCCACTCCACCACCAATAATATCACAGCACCACATGACACAGATTCTACTCAAGACTCTACACATCCATATATCGCTATTCTGACCGCTATACTAAGGATCTGTTGATATACTTGCTGGTTTGTATGTTTTCTTAATCATGTTGCATAGTTATCGGAGCGTTCGTGCCGTCTCGTGGAGGCTAGATCTATAAGTCTACGCCAGGCGGTGGAGCCAGAAGCCAGTTCCACGAGCTCTCCCCCCTTTCGCCAGATAAGCACGGCAAGCTCACTGGATCCCTTTGATGCATAAATTACCTTTGATTTTTCAACCACAACCCTCAACCTTTTATTTTATGCATGATATGATTTTGAGACAAGTTATTATGGCCACCCAGCCGCATGCCACAATCAATCCTTGATATATTTGTTACAAATGATTTGAGAAAAGGTGTGAGTTTTCAAAAGAAAATGCTTTTCAAAATGTGTATGATGAAGGGTTTTCACCCTTATCACCTTTGAGTAGGGATGATCAGGGACTCCCTGGTTTAGGGGAGGGCCTAAGGTGATGGCTTAGCTGGTTTAGGCGTGAACAGAAGGATTGTCCCCTCACATAAGGATCGGTTTGTCATCCTTCACTACCTGTACTCATGATAAGTACAACCACTCGAGACTGTATAGGCAGTCACTCAATCTAAACCCGTACGGTCCAAACCCC
Organism: Zea luxurians; assembly: GCA_029449295.1. Classification (NCBI taxonomy): domain Eukaryota; kingdom Viridiplantae; phylum Streptophyta; class Magnoliopsida; order Poales; family Poaceae; genus Zea; species Zea luxurians. The sequence goes on along the minus strand of JAOPSE010000027.1, from coordinate 5,963,226 downwards.
AGGGTTATGAAGGCTAGGGAGCACCGGGAGGATAATGAGGGGGAATGTTTTGTCTGGTTTGGGCATGGTGGTGGCCTGACTCCTTCCGGTATAACTGTTAAGGTAAGGACGTGCGAGGAAAGAAAGAGATTCGGCATTCGGGTCTCACGACGTTGAGATCACAGAAACCGGACTAGTGGGTAAAGTGTACCCGTCTACGCAGAGTTCAAACCTATTCGAATAGTCCGTGTCCAATGGTATGGACGAGTCTGGTGTGGTATGACAATTAGTGTTTTGTTTTCCAAAAAAATGCTTTTAAAAGTGGTTTTAAAAGGTCCAGCGGTTGAGCCGTGAGCTATGGTGGACGGGAAGTCCAGTAGCTATTTTTGAAAATGAAAACCAGTGGGAAACTGCTGAGATACCTGAATGGTTTAGTCCAGGGGATTTTATTCTATATTAAAAAACTTCCTGCTCCTTTGGGAGAGGATGCGCTTTGAAAAAATACAAAATGTTTTACAAAATAACCCTACATAAAATATTGCTGTTTCTGCAAAATATCCTGAGCTCCACATATTCCATGCATTATATCTGATTTCCCCATTCCGCGGGTGAAGGTGGGCTGCTGAGTACGTTTGTACTCACCCTTGCTTATTTGTTGTTTTTTAGAAAAGGAGATCGGGTAAGAGTTACGCCTATTCCCAACCTTGCCTGTGGCTGTTGGACCGCTGAATTGCTTCGCTGCGTATATCAGGCTGCTTCAGCCCCACTCTGATGATATGTCCCGAGTTGTGGACCAACTCTTAAAGTTGATCGCCACCTTTATAGGTTTGGCTCGTTTAAGCAGATCTGGAACTATCTGATGTATAAATGTTTTTACTAGCCTCCTGGAACTAGTAATTTATCACATTTGAGTCCTAGAGGATCTGGGACGCTTCAATGTCCCACATTTAAGATGGTTATAAACCATCTTAAAATATATTATATAAGACAATTTGTAATTTATAACCGTCTGAAAAAGGTAGTTGTTTAAGTCATTTTGTCCGATAAACCGTCTTGAATTAGTTTTTGTTTAAGACACTGCTTCTAAAGAACCGTAGAGAATACAAACATTATAAGTCATAAAGTATTTATCAAACTATCTCGAATATTCTACAATAATAGATGATTACAATAGGAAAACCATCTTATTTAGGTGACTAATAATGGACGTTTTAGAAACCGTCTTATTTAGGAGACTGATATTAGATATTTTGGTGACCATCTTATTAAGATTTAAATGAAATGACTTACACGGCAGTACATTCTTCAATTTATAATCATTTTTTCAGATATCATGTAATTTGAAAGAGAAATATACATACACATATATTGAACAACATTATAATTAATATAATATAAATAAGTACCATTCAATATATCATAAATAAGCATTGTCAAACAACGCATACATAAGTGTACTCTAAATCTAAACTAAAATACAACTGTTTGCACTAATGTTAAGCCTAACTTTATATGAATTCAAGTCTCCACACTTTTGCGGCCACCAAATTTGAATTTCATTCTATGTTTTCCTGTACAACAAATAGGAGAAAACTAGACATAGCAAAAAGCTCCAAGCAACACGTGGATGGTCTCGAAGCTGCCCTTGTGCTTCTCCCTATTCTTGATCACTCCTACACGCCCGGTGTTCCTCCCGCCGGTCACCATGAACACGTTGCCGACGTCAAACTTGATGAAGTCCATGATCTTATTGGTCTCCAAATCGATCTTGATGGTGTCGTTGGCCTTGATGAGCGGGTCGGGGTAGCAGATGATGCGGTCGTCGTAGGTGTTCAGGTAGGGGTTGCCTTTCTGGCCAAACTGAACAGACCTCGCCTTGCAAAGCTTGAACTGCACACAAACCAATAGAAAAGCAGTGAGCATTTCACAGGCGTACTATGAAAGGGCATGGGAATTTCCAGCGATGTAAATGGATAGATAGATAGAGCAACATCTATTAATAGTCCTAACGATTGTAGCACAAGACATTTTCAATGCAAGACTTTCATGCACACAGCATATATGGACAGTATAGCAAGGATAAGGTACACAGATCTACTAATAAAAAACAGCAACCTCACACAGCTACCAAGATCATCATGCTCAACTAGAACAATGAGAGATGATATGTAGGAGAATTGGCCTAACCTGATTGGGTGAAGACGGAAGCAGCCTGTAGTTCTCGTTTGTCTTAGGGATGGAAATGACATCTGCCAAAAAATGACACCACAAATCAGCAACCAAAATATGTGTATAGGTATCTTTATGCATTAATAGAGATATAGGCATATCCAGGAACCCAGCTGGGTAGGTCTTGTCAGTCCTGACCTTGCCATCAACAAGTACATGGCGTTGCATCAGGATAGAAATGACCTCACGATACGTCAGTGCATACTTGAGCCTATTCCTGATGATGAGGATCAGAGGCAGGCACTCCCTGGACTTGTGAGGTCCAGAAGATGGCTTGGGAGTCCATAGAAAAAAGACCAACCTGAAGCATCAGACAAATGGGGAAGTATAGAAGATTGTAGGTACCAAAGCTAGAAAATATTGTTTACTTACAAAAGCTCCGCCAAGCTTGTCGAGCATCCAATGCTTGGGCGCATTGAGCCTCTTCAAGTGCTTCATCAATCCCATAGCCTAGATTGCAAAATAATAATGATCAACAAAAGGGCAACAGATTCCAGTAGGGCATTCATAGGTGACTCATCTAGATTGCATCAGCTGTTAAAAGTAACAGCAACTACACACTACTTGAAAACAAAAGACCCTTTTCATACATGTCTATCTCTATTACTTATATATGAGCAGTGCCATCGTCAGCACCTCCTGTATGTATACCTAGGACGACATCAGCTGGCGAGGGGCACGGGGATGCACGGGCATCTTGGACGGGCTCACCCTAAAAACACACTAGAACGACTCTGTTATCCAACCGCCCAGAAGAGCTCCTTCCTCCATGCAAAGCGTAAGAAGATCAGTCAGAGTTTTACCTTATTAGCAAGGATCCTAGTACCACACAGCAGACATTAGCACTTTTTGCCTGGAAAAAAATTTGAGGCCCAGTCTTAAAACAGCTCGCAGAATAATAAGGCATTTGAACGGCAGACCAAACAACTTGGAGGCACCGACCAACCAAATTCTATTCACTCCAGCCACTAACAGCTCTTCTTACGGAAGTATTATATAATACAACAGGTAAAGCTTTATTTGAGAGAACAAATATCCCTAGCGTTCTAGTATTTGGAGGCGATGTGTGTCCTCACCCATCAAACGATGCTAAAAGCCAGGCAACTTTTGTGCAAAAAATACTTCCCTAAAAAATAAGCTACGCAAATTTGAAGGTGAAGGTATGCTTAGCTGACCATCACGAATTCCACAGAAGTGATGCGTGTAGAATGATGGTAGTCGCCAAGCAACCTCAGCCGAAAGACCTGTTAGCAGCCATTGCCATGAGCCAACGATATACTATGCTGGTTAAATATCAATAAACTATTAGGCCTTAACAATGACTTTAGAACAACAAGAATTTGCATCAGCTACAAGCTAAAGCGCAAGCAAACATAAGAACATGTCATAGACAATATTGTTTCTATACGTCGCGAAGCAACAAGGGATGGTCAAACACAAGGCATGCCATGTTAGTACCAAAGAATTCAATTCAGCATAATCACAACCAAATACAGCTTAATTATGACAATGAAGGAGACATTCACTTATACTAACCTGATGCAGCACATGCAGCAGAGGCAGTCAGCTACGCGACTGCAATAGCCGGATCCTTTTGGAGCAGTTTGAAGTGAGACTTCAGAATGGCCTTGAATGCGAAGGTGCCTACATTAAGTACATCCGCCCTCAGGATGCTAGATGGGTTGCTAAGGAGTTTGATAATGAGACTCCATACACTATTATGTTTGGTCCAGATAAGTGTGGATCAACCAACAAGGTTCATTTCATCCTTAAGCACAAGAATCCTAAGACTGGAAAGTATGTTGAGCATCATCTCAAATTCCCACCATCTGTCCCATATGACAAGCTCTCTCATGTCTACACGGCTATCTTGAAGCCAGACAATGAGGTTTGAATTTTGGTAGATGGGGAAGAAAAGAAGAAGGTGAACTTCCTTTCTGCTGATGATTTTGAGCCACCACTTATCCCATCCAAGACCATTCCTGACCCTGATGACAAGAAGCTAGAGGACTAGGATGAGAGAGCTAAAATTCCTGATCCAGATGCAGTAAAGCCTGATGACTGGGATGGGAGAGCTAAAATTCCTGAACACCATTTTGTCACGATCCAACAAACACTGATCTTAGTTACTTTATGAAATAAAAATTTTGGCTTAGCCAATGACTACATTTGGAAGCAGTCCAGTTAGAACCACTCATTAAAAACTATTAGTCATAAGACCAAGTTTAGAAAATAGGAACAATAATCTATGAACAGGCTTGACTACTGCATACTAACCTCAAATATTGCATCTCTGGAGTGTTCTTATTCTCGGGATACCACGCTCCTTTGAAGTATCCTCACTTTTAAGTAGCTCATCTTGACTGTTGTGTCCGCACTTCCTTGCTTTTTTGGCATCTCAACAACTTCCACTTCATAGAGTACAAGCAAATGAATAAACTTTGTTGGGATTCCACAAAATAATCTAGGGAGTTTAAATTAACATATCTTTGGGTTGGGCCAAATTATGTAAGATTATTATTGGGTAACATGTTAATAATCTTACAAAAGTATTCTGGATCAGGAATCTACACCTGTTGATGATAGAGTAAAACTTGAATGGCAACTGTCCACATATCAGACATTAGGAGCGAAATTTTGAATAATGTTGGTCCACTACTCTGCAAAAAAGGATGTCAAAATCAAGGCTAAAATATTACTCCATCCTTTTCGAAATGTAAAGTGTGGTTTGACCTGCTAGCACCACACTTTGACCACCAATATATCATATAATATGATGTTTATCATGACAACAAAGTTCATAGCATATGGAAGTGCTTAAATTAATTTGGTGATAGACGATTGATTCGCCGTTGCGAGCTTACCATCAGTTCACAATGACATCTGAGAGGCGGCAAGCCTTTCTTTCGGTTAGAGCAATAAGATCTTATGTAAAGTATCGTCTCCTTGTGATTTCTGACACAATAATTGAATGGATCATCAATTCCCAAGCTAACTATCATGGGTACACCAAGAATATGGCGTATCCTCCCATTTCGAAGCAATAACAGTAAGGCAGGCTGTTTAAAAAACACAGTAAGGCAGGCACCGGACAGACCGAGAATGATAAAACCTGGATTAACAGCTGACCGAACAGACTTTACATGTCAGCTATGGCACGAAACGTCATCGGCAACAAAAGGGTGGTGTTGGGGACTTGTTCTCAAATGCTATGAGTTAAGAACAAGGCAACACATAATGTTAAATGTTAATATCCTTCGTCCTTCGAAGCATTATTTCTCTTAGGATATAATGATCTTCAGACGAAGGCCATAAAGGACATACCTTCATCATCGTAGTGTATATTAATAAAAGAAGAAGCATAGGGAATATGCAAGACAACATGAATAATCATATGACATCATTAATATATCTTCCTTTTATTAATCATAGATAGACAGGAATAATATCGAATTTTATTTGTACCTTCGGCTTGACAGAGGGTAAAAGTCCAAGCGTGATGCACAAGTGAATACAAGTCAGCTTGAACAGTACAGGGGAACTGTTCATCTATTTATAGGCATAGGACGCAACCTGTGAGAAATTACATTTATGCCCTTTACATTCATTGTTAACTAATAGTCAACTCTATGAGGACTAGATAGCCTTTCCCCTTTAAGTCGGTTCCTTTCCCTGCCATTTAGCCGAAGCTCCCTCGCGCGTAGCTTCGGAGCAATTCCAACATTCGTCGCGATCATGCTTTTAGCCCGAGTCCGAAGGTACTTGTTCATATGTTACACTTGGAAGGTTTTGTTAGATCTTGTTTTTGTGGACCTTCAGAGGATGAAGGCCCCTAACAGTAGCCCCTCGCAGTATTAATTTGTTTAAGATAACGAATTCAGACTGCGATATGGATGAAGGCCTTAAGCCGAAGGTTCGAAAAAACACCTTCCCTTTGCTAGAATAGCAACAGTCAATGACAGGCGGGGCCCCTTGGTTTAGAGTGCACCGAGCGTATAAATAAGAGCTCGCACCAACCTCATTTGGTACACTGCCAGTGCCATTTGCTTTATTTTCTCAATTTCATAGCTGTTGGTCGCTAATACTTGCTAGTTTTTCAAAGCTTTTTAAGCTTCGGTTTGGAAGACATATTTTCGTCATCTTTGAAGGAAAGAATGTCTCAGGACAAGAAGGTTGCCGCTGAGACGAAGCTTGCTGAAGAGGAGAAGCTTTTTGAGGAGAAGAAGGCTATAAATCCTTACATTACTGGATTTATCGAGTCAATGGCGAAAACAAATACAGAAAAGATTACTAAGGAAATATTGGAGGGTCTGTCTGAAGATACTGGTGATAGTGACAGTTTCGATGCAGAAAGCGGTGGCGAAGATTCTAAGGATCGACCCTAGAGACCGAGCCATACAATTTTTGGAAAATCTAGCATCAAGCGAAGTCACCTCGAAAACATGAGGGGAAGGTACTTTCGAGATATGTCTATTGTGAGGGTTGGCGGAGACAACAACGTCCCGGCCCCTGAGGAAAACGAAGTTGTGATTTTCCGAAGCTTCTTCAAAGCCGGGCTTCGGTTTCCGCTGAGCAAGTTCGTAGTTGAAGTGCTGAAGAACTACCAGGTTTTCTTTCACCAGCTGACCCCCGAAGCCATATTGAGGATGGGAGTCTTCGTCTGGGCAGCAAGAAGCCAAGGGGTAGAACCAAATGCGAAGTGCTTCTGTAGCATGCACGAACTTTTGTATGAGACTGTTGAGGGCCTTCGTTCTCCGAAGGTCCTCAAAAACATAATTTAACAATGTCTTCCAAGTATGATTTATGGACAGGTATCTTTGGATTTATGATAAAAGCATGCACGATGAGGAGCTTGATCGTGACGAAGGTTGCCGTCGCTCCGAAGCTGTGCGGAAGGGAGCTTCGGCTAAATCGCAGAAAAGGGAACCGATTTAAAGGGGAAAAGGCTATTCAGTCCTCATAGATTTTTCTATAAGCCAATAGTAAATGTAAAGGGCATAATTGTAATTTCTCATGGGCTGCGTCCCGTGCCTATAAATAGGTGAACAGTACTCCCCTACTGTTCACGTTGACTGATACTCGCTGTTGTGTCATGCTTGGATTTTCGCTTTCTATCAAGCCAAAGGTATAAATGTAATTCAATGTTATTCACATTTATTATGAAAGAATATGAAAAATGATATGCGATCATTTATGTTCTCTTATGTTTTATATGTTTCTCCTTTCATTAATATACATACTGTGATAATGAAGGTATGTCCTTCATGACCTTCGTCTGAAGATCATTATATCCTAAGGGAAATAATGCTTCGAAGGATGAAGGGCATTAACCATTAACCTTTTTCTGTGTTGCCTTGTTCTTAATTCATAGCATTTGAGAACAAAGGGCCAACAGATACAAAGGCCACTGGGAAAGAACAGTACCATAACAAATTTGGCTGCTACAGATTTATTGCCCGCCCCAACGCAAGCTACCTGGTGCCAACATTCTGGAAGAGGTGGCCCGGAGCCTAGATGGAGGAATGTTTTTATGTGAAGAATGACTTAAAGGCAAGAGAAGATATTAAGGAAGTTATTATGCGCCCCATTTGGTCCCGCTTCAGCCTCCGAAGGCCGAAGGTTGAAATTGACGAAGCCGCCGAAGCATGCTAGAAGGCATTTGGTACTGTCTGTTTTTTCGTTGGTACAAGAGACTTAATCCAAGAGCATATAGCCTTTAGAGTATGGCCGCTTGTAGAGAACTGGGAAATGCCAAAGGAAACTGTCGCCGAATCAAGCGAAGGTAAGCTAGTCCGGCTGAAGTATACTTTCTAATATGGAGATAAATTCAATGAGCCAAACAATGACTGGTTAAAATGCATCGAAGTAACAAGTGATGAACTGCTTGGATCATATTCCAAAGCAGAAGGTAATGCATTGTCCACAGCCTTGGGAAGTCAGGGAAAGAAGAGATTGAACAGAGTTTTTGATGCTATTGGCTTCGTCTATCCCGACTACCGCTATCCTCTGAGGGGACAAGGGAAAAAGAGGAAAACAACTGCTGCGGTCACCTCGGCCGAACCTATGCCGAAGGCTATAAGCAAAAAGATGAAGGTACTTACCCACAGGCCACGCTATATTGAACCAGCCGTGGTGCCTGAGTTTGGCGGGGAGGCTTCTTCAGCTGCTGAACCAAAAGAACCCGTTCCTCCCACACAGAAGACTGAAGAGCCAGTTATAATGCCGAAGGTACCCTCAGCCGAGCTGGCTGAGCTAAAGACTGATAAAGATAAAGCTGAAAAGCCAAATATTGAAGAAACAAAAGCACTAGAAATTTTAAGCCCTTCATTAGAAGTAACAGTGCTGAGGGCACAGAAAGGTTCTGCCATAACTCCCAAGAGGAGAAGGATGGCAAATGTACTAGATGTGTTAGAAATAGTAAAGACTTTGAGCTCTACTCCTTCAAGGAAGATTGCCGAGGCTTCAAAAGTGCAAACCGAAACTGAAACAAAGCCAATCGAAATTGAAGCTGCAGTAATCCAAGCTGATACCGAAGCTAGGTCTTCAGAGCCCGCTGAGAAAAAGCTTTCGGAAATTGAAGAAAGGGCAACATAAGAAAGGGCCACAGAGCGAATTTCGCCTAAAAAGGTTACCACTCCTGCTCCCGAAGCTTTAAAAGAGACCATTGATTACATCATCCGCCATGCTTCGGGAAAGGGACTCTCTAAGGAAGAAGAACGAGAGGCTCAACATTATGCCCAAAAACTGAAATACCCGAAGGGGGCATTAGTGTTCAATGGCAGCGGGGAGGAAGATTTTTTGTACTGCCTCCCAGACAACAAAGAATTATCTGTCTACCGAGAGATGGGTAGAAGCTTCGGATTTCCGAAGCTAGAAGAAGGCCTTTCAGTGTTATCAAAGGATGAATTGGCTGACAGTTTAGCATATAATAGCATAAAGGTATAAATGCTAATTTTGTATTTGAAAACGAATTGTTTGATTTGCTTATACCTGATCTTATCCTCCTCTTGCAGGGCCTAATCCTTAGCAATGCCCTTAGAGCACAGAAAAACATTGAAGATGAAGGATATACAATGGCTCTGAACAACCTTCGTTTAGAGGTGATTGAACTAAGGAACGAAGGCCTTGAAAAAGACAAGATATTAATTTCATTGATAAACAAAATAAAAGAAGATGACGCTAATTCTAAGGCTCAAGCTGAGGTCCAAAAGAATGAGATCGAAGAGCTTTGGAAACAGCTAGCAGAAGCCAAGGAAAAATGCGTTGTTGAAGAAGCTAATCGAGAGGCCAGTGAATATTGGAAAAACTATTTTGAAAAAACAGTTGAAGAACTTCACGCATCCAAGGAAAGATGTTTTGAAAAATCTTTGGGCTGCGTGAAGAAGATAAAGGCTAGCTTCGTCAACGTGGGCGCCTATTCAAACGAAGATAAGTTCATACGAGGCGACCTTGAAGGTGTTATCGAGTGGATCAGCGGGGAGGCCGAAGCTTTTGAAGAAATCTTAGGTGATCATGGGGATGTCTATGCGTTCTTTGGTGCGAGAGGAGTTTCAGCTATCTTGGAGAAGGCGGGCTGTAATCATGTTAAAACCTTGGCCCAGGCCGAAGCTGCCCTCTCCGTGGATAACACAAAGGATCCCTCGGCCGAAGCAAGTTTTCTTGGTGGAAAATTTTTCACTGACATCTGGGAGAATGGTGGCCGTGAAATGGCCCATGAGATAATGAAGAAGAGCGAAAAAGATATTCATGATGCTCGAGAAGCAGCAAAAGAAGATGAGAAAGCTGCAGAACTCGAGAGACGGATAGGTATCGTTTAATTGGTTTTAGCTTCGTTGTTTGTTTTCGTGGTTTCAAACTGATTGATTTTTTCTATCGCAGCTGAATTACCTCCTCCACCAGAGCCATTCGACCCCCTGGCCGACCCGGAGACGAAGAAAGCAATAGAAATTATCAACATAGCCGAATCTATTGTTGACGAAGTCGTCAACAAGTTGCTTAACGAAGTTGCAAAAAAAGTTCTAAAGGAAGAGTAGTAGTTATTGTAAAAACGTTCTTAGGTGATTAATGTAACATTTGTTGGACTAAGTCTGTAATATTTGATGCGTATAGTTTTGAATCTAATATGTAAACTATTTTGCAATTCACTTCTTTGCGATGCATGAAACTTTTTTTATACATACCGTTTTTGAGCCTTCGGCGAAAAAAACACCTTCCCTTCTTTTCATGCTTCGTAAAGAAGAATACTTATGCTTTGTGAGAATTTCCATACTTCGTAAAAAGCATCCAAGCTTCATAAAAATATCAATGCTTTGTGAACAATAGATCTCTTCTTCCTCATCAAAGCTGATGAAACTGTAATTCTCAGTTTACTCTGTGCCTTAGCACCTTTTCATTTTTGTGAAGCATTCTCCGAAGGTCGGCTTTGTTTCCAATTCGTGTCATTGGTGTGATATGATGTATGATGTGATGCTATGTGATATGATGCAAAGAATGATGCTAATGCTGAAGACACATGCCCTCGCTGAAACACAATCTCTGCGTCCCCTTAGGAATGATCAAAATCTCTTTGCCATTTATTTTTTGGCTGCACCGCTTATTTTTCGGTGTAAGTTCTGCATCCCCTTAGGAACGTCTTTTGAACTTCTTCGCCTTCTATTTCAGTGGTATTTTTCATGTTGACTTTTCGCGCTTCGTCTTATATTTCGGCGGTATTTTTCGCGTTGACTTTTCGCGCTTCGTCTTGTATTTCGGCAGTATTTGGCTCTGCATTCCCTTAGAAACGACTTTTGAGCAAAAAACTTACTTTGCGCTCCCTTGGGAACGAATTTTTAAGCTTCGGCAAGACTTTTGGTGTGCTCCCTTAGGAACGACTTTTTGAAGCTTCGACAATTTTGGAGCTTCGTAAATCTGTGAAGAAGATATATTTCATTTTAACAGAAGCAAAACTATTACGAAGAATTAAAACTAGATTTGCATTAATTGTCCTTTATTAAAAAAACAAAATGGCATAGAGTAAAAAAGTGCTTCAGAGGGTAGGATATCTCTCAATATATGTGCTTTGACTCCGGCACAGTACTGTTGACTGTGCGAGCTTCGGATTCCTCCCTGAAATCCCTCTGTTGCTGAGTGTGTTGGCTCCCTTCTGGTTGCTGACCCCGTGAATAAGTAGGTTGTAGTGGTGGCGGAGGTGGAAGCTGTGGCCAAGAAGCCTGTGGCTGACTAGCCGAAGCAACAGAAGTTGCAGAGTGATTACCCACATATTCTGGTATGTAGGGTGAATGGCATGAAGCAGTGTGCAAGACCTGCTTCGGTTGATTCTGCCAAGCTTCGGCTTCTGCAATCTCCCTCTGCTTTTGGATAGTGATTTGGCACATTCTTGTAGTATGGCCCTTGTCTTCACCACAAAATAAGAAGTAGATCTTTCTGGGCTGATCCCCATATCTTCCTCCGAAGCCCCTGGCACCTCTGCCTCTTGGAGCTGGCGGTCGGAAAGAGCTTTGTTGCTGCCCCGAAGATTGTGAGGTATACTGTGGCCTCTGCAGCTGACCTCCTTTGTCATCATTCTGAGTGGAGTTGTGAATTGACCTGACATGCCTCAGGTGGATTCTTCCTCCGAAGCCCCTGGTCATTTTAGAGAATCTGTAAGCTTCCTCCCTTCTTTGGCGGAAGTCATTGTCAGCCCGAATGTATTCATCCATCTTTTGAAGCAGCTTTTCTAGAGTTTGTGGGGGCTTCCTGGCAAAATATTGGGCAGTAGGTCCTGGGCGAAGACCTTTGATCATGGCCTCAATGACAATCTCATTGGGCACTATAGGCGCTTGTGCCCTCAATCGCAAGAACCTTTGTACATATGCCTGAAGGTACTCTTCATGGTCTTGTGTGCATTGGAATAGGGTCTGAGCTATGACCGGCTTCGTTTGAAAGCCTTGAAAACTAGTGACCAACATGTCCTTAAGCTTCTGCCACGATGTGATTGTCCCTGGCCGAAGAGAAGAATACCATGTTTGAGCTACATTCTGAACTGCCATGACGAAGGACTTCACCATAACTGCGGTATTGCCTCCATACAAAGATATAGTTGCTTCGTAGCTCATGAGAAACTGCTTTGGATATGCCCATCATACATGGGAAGCTGAGGTGGCTTGTATGATGGGGGCCATGGAGTAGCCTGCAGTTCTGCTGCCAAGGGAGAAGCATCATCAAAGGTAAAGGTATCATGATTAAAATCATCATACCATCCATCTTCGTTGAATAGGCCTTCCTGATGAAGCTCCCTATGCTGGGGCCTTCAGTTTTGTTCGTCTTGAGGTAGATGGCGCACTTCTTCAGTAGCTTTGTCGATCTGCCTTTGAAGGTCAGCCAGTCGCGCCATCTTCTCCTTCTTTCTTTGTACTTGCTGATGAATGATCTCCATATCCCTGATCTCTTGGTCCAATTCCTCCTCCTGGAGTGTTGGACTGGTGGCTTTCCTTTTTTGGTTTCAGGCCTCTCGAAGAGAGAGAGTCTCCTGATTTGGATCCAGCTGCTGCAATGCAGCAGCCCCTAGCGCTGAAGCTTTCTTCGGCGGCATGACGCAGGTCAGTACTTACCAAAGGTGGTCGATGGAAGTGAGTTCACCGGAGGTGGGCGCCAATGTTGGGGACTTGTTCTCAAATGCTATGAGTTAAGAACAAGGCAACATATAATGTTAAATGTTAATATCCTTCATCCTTCGAAGCATTATTTCCCTTAGGATATAATGATCTTCAGACGAAGGTCATAAAGGACATACCTTCATCATCGTAGTGTATATTAATAAAAGAAGAAGCATAGGGAATATGCAAGACAACATGAATAATCATATGGCATCATTAATATATCTTCCTTTTATTAATCATAGATAGATATGAATAATATCGAATTTTATTTGTACCTTCGGCTCGATAGAGGGTAAAAGTCCAAGCGTGACACACAAGTGAATACAAGTCAGCGTGAATAGTACGGGGGAACTGTTCATCTATTTATAGGCACAGGACGCAGCCTGTGAGAAATTACATTTATGCCCTTTACATTCATTGTTAACTAATAGTCAACTCTATGAGGACTAGATAGCCTTTTCCCCTTTAAGTCGGTTCCTTTCCCCGCCATTTAGCCGAAGCTCCCTGGCTCGTAGCTTCGGAGCAATTCCAACCTTGTCGCAATCATGCTTTTAGCCCGAGTCTGAAGGTACCTATTCATATGTTACACTTGGAAGGTTTTGTTAGATCTCGGTTTTGAGGACCTTCGAAGGACGAAGGCCCCCAACAGGTGGATTAAGACTACGACTATGGTATGCGACATCTTATATCTAGAGTTCTTACACCAATTCATAGCATATGGAAGTGCTTTCAAATACGAATCTGTCGGTACCCTAAAACTAGGGTACCCCCTGCTACTGTACAACGACGCAGAACCCACGCGACTATCCCTTAGGCACGTGGCAGAAGTGCTGCGTGGGACCAAGCTGCGCCTCGCTCCAGTCGCGAGCGGCTACTCTGGGTCCACAGCAGCGCCCGACTCTGCCAGGTGGGTAGGTCCGAAGCTGCCACGTGTCCAGAGAAGGCGGCATGCTCCAAAACATCAACTGTGAGTCTGGACCCCCACGGGAGAGCGCCGGACCCCTGGATATACAGTCCGGACCTCCAAGGTTGGTCCCGGACCTCCACTTGTGCAAGTCGGACCCCTGGAATGGGATCCGGACCCCCCTACATGGGGTCCGGGCCGCCCAAAGGGGGGTCCCAAGGTCTCAGGACAGAACATACCTAGGCCCTGAATAGGACCCAGGTGGGGGTCCAGTGTCGACACGTGTCTAGACCCAGTCTCGTGCGGACCTGTCCGCATGCGCTACTGCTCCTCGCCCAGGCGGAGACCCGATGCTGCCACGTGGCCTACCGCGCGTGACGTAAGCCAACGGGCGGAGCCTGACGTAAGGCCTCCGGGTTACGTGGCCCCTGCATTTATTGCGGATAAGGCGCGCCGCCTGTCCATCCCACTGACAGGCGATGTGCCGCCTCAGCATTTAATGAGACCTGTCCATTCCACAGGCGGCGTGCCTATCCATTCCACTGGCAGGCGATGTGCCGCCTCCGCATTAAATGAGACCTGTCCATTCCGCTGACAGGCAGCGACCTGTCCATCCCACAGGCGACATGCCTGTCCGTTCCACTGGCAGACTGCACGACCATACTGCCGTGTGCACTACGCCCATCATTACTCGTATGTTACCAAGGAAGCTGCCGCCGCATGTCAACGTTGCGCGTGCTACGGACAACATGGGCCTGGGGATTGCGCAGACGCCACCTGCATTAGTTGCTCTAGGTATTCCATCCATTATGTTCCTGGGCCGACATGTCGGGGCTCAGCGCCCTTGTAAGTGCCCCCCTTGAGCTATAAAAGGGAGGGCACATGATGTTACAAGGCAGCCTCACTTAGAAGCTCCCAAGTTCTCTCAAGCCAACTTAGACCCTTAGGAAGTTTTCCAAGCTCTCGAGCCTCAGCAATACTACACACAGTGGAGTAGGGTATTACGTTCCGGCGGCCTGAACCACTCTAAATCCTTGTGTTCTCGTGTGTTCTTACACCTTCCGATAACAGGCAAAACGCTTAGGCCCCCTCCTCATCTTAGGATTTAGGGTGGGTGCATTCCGCCACCCAGCCGGAGAATTTCCTCTCCGACATTTGGCGCGCTAGGTAGGGGGCTTGTCATTTAGTTTTTGCTTGTTTTCCTGCTCGACACCATGGTCCATATCGTCGAGCACCACGACTTCGTTCCCGAGGACTTCTCGATGGAGGAAGAAGCTGCGTCTTCCACTCCATGGGCCTCCAGCCACCCTACGCCTGGTGCTGCTGCTGTGCGCTCTGCGCGGCAACACACTCCTGCACAGACATCTAGAGCGTCAAGGGCTGCTCCCTGTGCGCTGTCCCCAGCAAGGGAGTTGTTTCGCCACCCTCCTAGCTCCACAGCCTCATCGGGGGCCATGAAGCAGTGGCGTGATGATGTCGACCGACTGCTCGGCATGGCGCACTCTGGCTCAGCCAGGCCCAGGCCTCAGTCGTCCCGGCGTCAACATGAGGCGTCGGCATCGATGTGCTCACCTTCTATGAGGGTTGTGCCGACCGAGGACCTACGGGTGGAGCTCAACTGCAGGCGTGTGGGAGAGGATGCTCCAGCCTCTCTGGAGAAGCCTGATGACTAGCTGGCAGAACTCAACCGCAGGCGTGCGGGCGAGGATGCCCGTATCTCTCTAGAGAGGGCGCGTGAGCGCTGACAGAACATTGAGTGTCGCAACCTCGACCAAAACTTCGCTGCGGAAGCACCGCAAACTCCAAGGGGCATCCGGATCCAAGCGGGTGTCCTGTTGGCCGGCGTCAGCTGTGCCGCACTCGCGGATCATCTCTGCGCGGAGACATGGCCGTCCAAGTTCTGGCCACACCTACCAGAAAAGTACGACGGTACGTCAAACCCGTCGGAATTCTTGCAGGTATACGTCACTACTATTACGGCAGTAGGTGGAGACACTGCTGTAATGGCAACATACTTTCATGTAGCTTTGTCTGGGCCAGCCCGGACGTGGCTCATGAACCTTGCCCCAGGATTGATCTACTCCTGGGAAGAGCTCTGCGCGCGGTTCACAACGAACTTCGCCAGCGCTTATCAGTAGCATGACGTGGAGGCTCACCTCCATGCAGTGAGGCAGGAACCCGGGGAAACTCTCCAGGCCTTCATCTCCCGCTTCACCAAGGTACGGGGCACTATACCTCGTATCTCAGATGCTTCCATCATCACCACCTTCTGCCAGGGGGTACGTGATGAGAAGATGTTGGAGAAGTTGGCCACGCACGACGTGGAAACTGTCACCACACTCTTCGCTCTGGCCGACAAGTGTGCCAGGGCCACCGAGGGCCGTGCATGGCACTCGGCACCACAGACCAGGGTAGCCCAGACGGATTGCTCTGGTGCCATTGCCCAGGATGGCAAGAAGAAGAAGAAGAACCGCGGCCACGAGAGGCCGCAGACTGCTGCTCTAGTCGTCGCGGCTGCGGTTGGGGGCCAGAGCGAGCGCAACAAGCGCCCACGGCCACAGGGGGGCAACAGCAGCTCATGCCCAGTGCACCCCAACAGCCGCCACAGCGCCGCAGAGTGCTGCGAGATCATCAAGCTCGCGAAGCGTGTCAGCGAACGGCGCGACCAGACCTCCAAGGACGACTCCCCACCTCGTCGCTGGCCTGGCAAGGAGAGGGCTGACGACGGTGATGTAGCCGCCGGAGAGCGGGACCTCGGGTATCAGTCACCCAAGGGGGTCCTGAAGGACGTCTTCACCGGGGACTCCGACTCCGGTGGTGAGAGCGACCGCCGCAAGAAGTTGTACGTCATGTACGGCGGGAGCTGGGAGCTCACCTCCCACAGGAACATCAAGTCCCTGCGCCGCGAGGTCCTATCGGCGACCCTAGGGGTCCCCCGAAGGTTGCTCCACACCAGCGGTGGAGGAGCACCACCATCTCCTTTGGGGCATCCGACTGCCCCAACAACATGGCAGGGGCCGGTATACTACCGCTCGTCACCGCCCCTGTCATCGCCAACATGCGGCTGCACCATGTACTGATTGACGGCGGGGCAGGCCTCAACGTCATCAACCATGCTGCATTCAAGCAGCTGCAGATCCCGGGGTCCCGCCTGGGACCCTCACGCCCATTCTCTGGAGTGGGCCCACAGCCGGTGTATCCCCTTGGGAGCATCGCCCTCCTGGTAACATTCAGGACCGAGTAAACCTTCCGCATGGAGAACGTCTAGTTCGACGTTGCTGAGGTTAACCTCCCCTTCAACGCCATCATTGGCAGGCCGACCCTGCACCGGTTCATGGCCATTGCCCATTACGGGTATTTGGTCCTCAAGATGCCATCCCTGGCTAGGATTCTCACCGTGTGGGGCGACCGCGCCGCTGCGGTGTCGGCGGTCGAGAAGCTGCATGCCCTGGCGGCGGAAGCTGCTCGCCCGAACGACGGAGGGAGGGAGCCCCTCGACCTCCGGTACCAAGGCGCCTGCCAAGGTGCCAAAGGTACAGCCGTCCGGAGCAGACGGTGGACCCGTGAAGACCATCCAGGTCGGTGCGGACTCCTCCTAGACCACCCGCATCGCGGGCAATCTGGGGGAGAAATAGGAACTCGCGCTCGTCGCCTTCCTCCAGGCAAATGTTGACGTTTTTGCATGGGAACCGTCACAAATGCCTGGGATCCCCAAGGAGGTGATTGAGCATCATCTGAAAATCCACCCAGACACCAGACCGGTGAGCTAGAAGCCCCGGAGACAGTCCATTGAGCGGCAGGACTTCATTCTCCAGGAGGTCCGGAAGCTGCTTGGAGCTGGCTTCATCGAAGAGGTCCATCACCCTGTGTGGCTGGCCAACCCGGTCATCATTTCGAAGGCAAACGGGAAGCTTTGGATGTGCATCGACTACACCAGCCTGAATAAGGCTTGTCCCAAGGACCCGTATCCACTTCCACGCATAGACCAAATTGTGGACTCTACCTTCGGGTGCGACCTCTTGTCCTTCTTAGACGCCTACTCGGGTTTCCATCAGATTCGGATGGCTAGGGAGGATAGGAAGCATACCGCTTTTGTAATAGTGGATGGGCTCTACTGCTATGTTGTAATGCCCTACGGTCTGAAGAACGCCTTGCCAACATTTGTACGGGCGATGAGTAAGACCTTCGGGGACCTGATTAGGGACAAGGTAGAGATATACGTCGATGACATCATGGTCAAGACTAGGAGGGGGTCAACTCTGGTGGAAGACCTGACCCTGGTCTTTGACAAGCTATGGGCGACGCGCACAAAGCTGAACCCAGACAAATGCGTCTTTGGTGTCTCCACTGGGAAGCTGCTGGGATTCCTGGTTTCGCACCGAGGGATTGAAGCAAACCCGGAGAAGATTAGGGCATTTGAGGCAATGAGGCCTCTGGCCCGTATCAAGGATGTCCAAAAGCTTACGGGGTCATTAGCCGCCCTTAGCCGCTTCATCTCATGGCTGGCTGAGAGGGCGCTGCCCTTCTTTAAGCTCCTGCGAAAATCCAGTCCATTCTCTTGGACCAAAGAGGCTGAGCAAGCCTTTCAAGAATTGAAGCAGCACCTAGTGTCCCTACCAGTACTGGTAGCTCCAAAACCTAGGGAGCCGCTGTACTTGTACATCGCAGCGGCCGCAGAAGCGGTGAGCATGGTGCTGGTCATGGAAAGGACGGCGCAAGAAGGCCAAGAACCTGAGGGCTCGAGACTAGCTACAGGGGTCCAAACTGTTCAGAGGCCAGTCTACTACGTCAGCGAGGTCCTCCATGACGCAAAGACCAGGTACCTTGAGACGCACAAGCTCCTCTATGCTGTACTTGTTGCGTCTAGGAAGCTGCGCCACTATTTCCAGGCACACAGGGTTGTGGTGGTGACCTCCTTTCCGTTAAGGGCCATCCTCCCCAACTCTAATGCCACAGGCAACATCGCCAAGTGGGCCGTGGAGCTTGCTGAGTTCTAGCTGGATTTCCAACCTCACCACGCCATCAAGAGCCAGGTCCTGGCTGACTTCATCGTGGAATGGACGCCTCCCCCCAAGCGCCCCTGGGGGTTAGGATCCCGATTCGGACCCCACACCTACGGAGCCCAGGGGTCCGGTCTTCACCGAGCCCCACTGGATGCTTTTCTTCAATGGATCCGCTCGCCAGCAAGTTGGCGGGGCTGGGGTGGTCCTCATCGACCCAAGCGGGGATCAAGTGAAATACATGGTGCACCTTGAGTTTAAGGCCACCAACAACATGGCAGAGTATGAAGCACTAATCTTTAGCTTAACGGCCGCCCTGTCTTTGGGGAACCGCCAGCTCCTCGTGAAGGGGGACTCCCAGCTGATCATCAAGCAAGTCCGCGGGGAATGTAGCTGCAACAAGCCCAGGCTTGTGGCTTACCTCCTCCCCGTAAGGAAGCTAGAGAAGGACTTCGTGACCCTGGAACTACAACATGTTCCTTGGGCTGAAAACTCAGTGGCAGATGAACTCTTCCAGAAGGCATCAACTTAGGCACCCGTGCCTGAGGGCGTCTTCCAAAGACGACTGCTGAGACCCACCGCTCATCCTGCTAAACTGGGCGAAGGGGGCGAGACTAGCTCCTCGAAGCTAGCGGTCCCGGTGGCGTTACATCTACAGAACCCACCGAAGACTGTGTGCGCTATAGGGGGTCCTACCAGTCCCTTAGCGCCGCAGCCAGTTTCTCAGAGTAGTCCCGATGCATGGATCTCTGAGATCCGAGACTACCTGAAGGAAAACATCCTTCCTGAAGATCATGTATCCGCACAGCGCATAGTGCGGTTGGCTATGCGATACGCGGTGGTGGAAGGGGATCTCTACCGCCGTTGCGCCAACGACATTCTCATGCGATGCATTACCCAGGAGGAGGGTCGTGAGTTGCTCATGGAGATCCATGGAGGTGAGTGCGGAAGTCATTCTTCATCCCGCACACTGGTCGGTAAGGCCTTCCGGCATGGCTTTTACTGGCCAACCGCCCTCCAGGATGTAGCTGAGATGGTAAAGTCCTGCAAGGCGTGTCAATTCCATGCAAAGCAGATACACACACCAGCTCAGGCTCTGCAGATGATTCTGCCCTCCTGGCCATTCACCATGTGGGGGGTGGATATCTTGGGACTGTTCCCCAAGGCCGTCGGCGGGTACCGGTACCTCTTCGTCGCCATCGACAAGTTCACAAAGTGGCCAGAGGCCACCCCTATGGTCAACATCACCCAGGGTGCTGTTGTTGCTTTCCTCAAGTCGATTGTCTGTAGATTTGGGGTCCCAAGCCATATCATTACGGACAACAGGACCCAGTTTACAAGTCGGCTTTTCCAGGAGTATTGCGAGGGCATCGGCGCCCAGCTCTGCTTTGCGTCCGTGGCTCATCCCAGGAGCAACGGCCAGGTGGAGAGGGCAAACGCAGAAATCCTCAGGGGACTCAAGACACGCACCTATGACTGCTTGAAAAAGCACGGTGCAAATTGGGTCAATGAGCTTCCGTCCGTGCTGTGGGGAACCGGACCACACATAGCCGAGCCACCGGGGAGACCCTGTTCTTCCTGGTCTACGGGGCCAAAGCCTGCCTTCCCCCGGAAATCATTATGGGCTCCCCACGGGTCTTGGCTTTCGATGAGTCTATGCAGGAACAGCTACAACGTGAGGACATGGACTTCATCGACGAGCGCAAATGGCAAGCGGCGATCCAAAATGCACGGTACAACCAGGCACTCAGGCGCTATCACCAACGGTTCGTGCATAGTAGGGAGCTCAGGGTCGGGGACCTGGTCCTAAGGCGAGTACTGAACTGAGAAGGGCTCCACAAACTCTCCCCAAGCTGGGAAGGACCCTTCAAGGTGACGGAAATATGTCTACTCGGGTGTGTCCGCCTTGCTACAACTGAAGGAGAGCCTCTTCCCAATCTCTGAAACATAGAGCATCTCCGTAAGTTTTTCCCATAAAAATAAGCCTCGGGACCTGGTTTTCTTCCTTCGTAACTAGGTAGCGCATATATGTACGCCAGCCCAGTGAGGTCAGCCCTCATAAACCCGATCTGTTGGCCTACAATCTTGAATATCAAGTTATAAAGAAAAGATTCACCCCTAGATTTGTTTTTGTGATGGTCTTACTTTGCTTCAATTTACGAGCATCATTTTTTATCTAACCCACCCATATGGTTCCCACCCTTGCTGGTATAACGACATCCGAATTGAGTAACCAGGCTTGCAGTATGGGACCCCTCGGCAAGGGGGTCCGGTAGCTTGGGGGCCAGTTCTGGAGAACTGGTACTTGTCTCCTAGGGTGGTCCGGAGCCGTGTAGCCACTCAGCTTGGTTCCGTACCCTAAGCCTGCACGCTCCACCACTCTGTGACGGGTACCCTAGTATTTGGAATTATAGTCCTGTGGGTCCAGCAATCTGGGGTCCGGTTCTAAAGAATGGACACTTGTCTCCTGGGGTGGTCCAGAGCTGTGTAGCCGCTTAGCCTGGTCCTGTACCCTAAGCCTACACGCTCCACCACTCTACGACGGGTGCCCTAGTATTTGGAGCTGTGATCCAGGGGGTCCGGACACACGGATTGGCTTCCTAGTCTAAATCTTGCAGGTCCTGTTGCGTGAATCAAAGGATAAAAGATACCAGTTAGTGGGTCCTATGGGTGCTCTACTAAAGCTTCCTAGCCAAGGCTGTGTGCAGGTCCAGGTCCCAGTCGAGACTACCTCCTAGGGGCCAGGTCACCAATTCTTTCTTAAGTATACTGGCATCCAGCCTCGACACGTCGAGCCTGCATCCCAGGGGGGCCAAGTACCAGGGAGAAGTTGGTAACGACGCACACAACGAAGACAAATAGCATACAGATAAATTCTATCACTGTTAGATCAATACTTCTCAAGAGTATCTTACAAAATCAAAAGTTGTTACAAGCTGCACCCCAGCGGAACCCTTGTTCTGTCTCTGTAGAATGGACTACTCATTGGCAGGGTCTCGTTGGAAGCGTTCGGCCACCACCTCCACGGTATCTTGAACGCCCTCCCGGGCGGCATCTTCGGTATCGACCACCGGACCAGCAATCACCGGCTCTAGGGAGATGGCCGGGTCATGGCTCCGGAAGCACGTCAGGATGTACTCTATCACCGCCTGGTAGAGCCTACCACCCTCGGCCTCCAAGCGGGCGCCAAGTATCTGATCCAGGCATCGGAGACGGTCGGTGGCGGAATCCAGCACTGGGAGCACGTCGGAGATGGACGTCGGCAGCTCCGACACCGGGATGGGGCTTACCCCTAGCGGCACCGGTGTCATGCTCGCCTCGCCGGCCCAGGCGGCAATGCGCTGGACCCTGGCGCGCTACTCCGCCTGGAGATCTTCAGGTGTCTTCTTCATCGCCTCCATCGCCTAGGGGCCTGGAGCTACCTGTGCCGCCTGGAACCGATGGACCCACTCCTCTAGCTCCTTCTCCTTCTGCTCACCTCGAGCTCATGCTCGACCAGCAACTTTTCTCGCCTTTCAAAC
The DNA here is from genome assembly GCA_029449295.1 of Zea luxurians. NCBI lineage: Eukaryota > Viridiplantae > Streptophyta > Magnoliopsida > Poales > Poaceae > Zea > Zea luxurians. The sequence continues at coordinate 5,940,956 of JAOPSE010000027.1, read as the reverse complement.
ATCTCCTCCCTGAATGCGAGGTCCTTCTCCCACCAGGCGAGATCCGTCGCCCGCTTATCCATGGAGGCATCCTTCACCTTGAGGTTCTCCTCGACCAGGGCAATGTTGCTGGCCTTGTCATCCAGCTCTCGCTCCCATTTCTAGATCCTCTCCACGGCCGCGGTCTGCTGGGTCCGCTGCTCATCCAAGATCTTGTTCATGGCGCTCAGCTTGGTGCTCAGCTCCGTGACGACCTCCTCCCTCTGGTTCAAGTGCTCCTCCTTCTTGGCCAGCCTCTTCTCCTTTCGGCTCGCCTCTAGCTCCCTGGCGTACACCTTCTGGAGGTCCTTCTTGTAGTCTTTGCGGTCTCGCGCCAGTTCGGACCGCTCAAAGGCGAACTGCTGGGATGCCGCCTTGGTGCGTTCCTCTAGCTGGGTACGCCAGTCGTGGAGGCGCTGGTGCTTGGATTCCAGCGCCTCCCATTCCCGCCGGATCGCCGCCTCAGTCTCTTGAAGGATCTAATGTGCACGAGACAGCACCCGGGGGATGGGAATCGGCGATGCTTCTGGCTCGGCACCGGATCGGAGCTGCCACCCAAGAACCACCTCTGGCTCCTCCAGAGTGGGTGGCGGGACGGAGCTAAACGCGCCCCCCGTAATGGCAGGAGCAGGCGCAGCTAGGACCTCCTTGGCCGCTGCCGACGGTGTACTCGACGGTGTCACCGTCGTTGAGGATGTGATAGCCGTCGGCATAGTTGCAGCGGCCGGGGGCGGACCGCCGGCACCACTCTCAGCAAACGCTTGCTGCTAAGAGCTAGATCCGCCGGCGAGCATGGTATCCGGCGGAGGAGGCACGCCCTTGGGAGCAGAGGGGGAGGAAGCCCTGGCAAACAAGGATGGGTTAAGACCCGATGGCAAGATAACTACACTCGCAAAAACAAGGATGGGGCTACACTTACTTGGGGCCTTGGACCTTCCAACGACCCTAGAAGCGGGACGTCCGCTGTCGTTGTCGCTGCTGCTGCTGCTGTGGTTGCTGCTGGTGCCCCTGGGGGAGATCACCCCCAGGTGGTGGTGGTGGCGGCGGGACCGACGGTGGTGGTGGCGGCGGTGGCGGCGGATCCGATGGTGGTGGTGGCGGAGGATTGACGCTCGGTGGCGGTGGCGGCGGTGGCGGCGGATCTGATGGTGGTGGTGGCGGAGGACTGACGCTCCTCTGCGCGCCCTGGGCCTAGGAGCTAGCCTCCTCGGCCCCACTAGCTATCCTCTGACGCTTCTGGGGTGGGTCCGAATCAAGGTGCGGGTCCGTGACAAGCGACCCGTCGGCGCGATGCAGCCGGCGTCGCCTCTCTTCCTCCAACCCCCTAGTGCCAGCAGGGGCGGAGGAGCTACTTGCAGCCCCCTTGCTCTTGTCCAAGGGGCTGGGGGCCGCGGGGAGAGCTCTGAAACCCGCACCAGCAGGCTGGGAACCTCCGGCTGGTACATCAGGGATCTGGATCCCGCGGTGGGGGTCCCGGCCATCGGTTTGGCGAACCGCCACGCCGCTCTCGTCAAGGGTCGGCAGCCAGTCCAAGATCGCCGTCCTCAACCCTGGGTCATCGTAGAGCGCAGGGATGCCCTGGGGAGGGATTAGGGACTCAGGGATGAAGGACTCACCAGTGATCCCCTTCACCAGGAGTTCTAGTTCCTCCTAGGACAGGTCGGTGCCTGGCCCATGCTGGATCTGGCCGATGTTGTTTGAGCCGGTGAACCAGCAACACAGACGCGCCCTCCTCTGCAGCGATGCGATCCGGCGCTTCAGGAAGTCACCGACCACGTGCATCGACGTCAGGCCACCGGTTGCCAGGGTCTTGATCCTATCCAGTACAGGCTCGAACTCCGGCGCCAGCGATGGCTTGGCCCTCCATTGCTTCCGGTCGAGCCTTGGCCCGTCGCTCGGCAGCACGAGGCGGTCGTTGGCCTCGGTGCTGACGATCACCCAGTCGGCGTGCCAGTTTTCCCACCTCACGCCACCAAGTGAGGACATGTAGGCGCCGGTCGAATTCGGCCTCGTCTGGAAGTAGTAGGCACCGAGATGGTCCTTGGCCTTCCCGGACTTCACCAGCACGAAGAAATGGCGGAAGAGGGAGATACACGGCGCCACCCCCACGAACATCTCACACAGGTGGGCGAAGATGGCCGCCTGGAGGATGGAGTGGGGCGTGAGGTGCTGAAGCTGAAGGCCGAGCTCCTCCAGCAGCAGGAGGAAGAAAGGCGAGATCGGCAGCGCCATCCTGCAGAAGAGGTAGGAGACGAAGAGCACGAACTCCCCGGCAGCGAGATCGCCGAGGGGAGTGGCGCCGGCGCGGATCCTTCCGACGAACGCCGGCGCGCTCCATCCGAGCAGATTGCGCACCAGGTTGAGTGCCCCCTCGGACTGGAAGCGCTTGGGATGAACCAACGAGGCCATGGCGACTACGGTGGCGGAAAGCAGAAGAGCGCGAATGCAAAGGGGCGCAGAGGGCTCGGAGACGAAAGGGCGCAGCAGTTGGAGAAAATGCGAAAGCATAACTGCTGCACGCGGGGTGAATCCCTTTTCAAGGAAGGCTCTCCCGCTCGCGCCCCAGGAAATCCCGTCCGACGTGCACCTAGCGCACATGTGACCCAGCCTCTAACATGGGGGCCCGGGCCCACAAGTCATGCAGCTGGTGTGCCGGTCTCCGAGTGCCAAAAAGGCGACCATTGACGCGTAGGTAGTCGTTGCTCCGTTGGCTCACCGGACATGTCTGGTGCACACCGGACAGTCCGGTGAATTATAGCGGAGCGCACCTAGCAAATTTCAGAGTGGCTGGTTTGTTTGCGCCTGGGCCTAGTGCACCGGACAGTGTCTGGTGCGCCACTTGGCAGCACACTCTCATGTCTTGCTCCAAATTTGATTGTGTGTCTAACTGAATTTCTTTCTTGGTTTGTGTTGAACCTTATGCACTTGAGATGAAAGATATCTAGACAAACTAGTTAGTCCATGTGGTTTGTGTTGGACGTCAACCACTAAAATCTATTATAGGAAATGATTAGGTCCATTTCCCTTTCACCCTGCTTGACATACGCTACAAATCATGTCTTTCTCAAAATGAACATAAGCTTGTGAAGATTCTTCATCCCGATATGAGCAAGTCGGCGATGCCAGAGCCAACCCATGTTAGTCTTAGCAATTAAGCAAGTATCTAGTTCAACATTATTATCATTGAAATCAACTAAATATAGCTGACCATCTAACACTCCCTTAAAGGCTATTGAATCATCACTTCTTCTAAAGACATTAACACCAACATCAGTAAAAAGACAGTTGTAGCCCATTTTGCATAATTGAGAAACTGAAAGCAAGTTATAATCTAATGAATCTACAAGAAATACAATAGAAATTGAATGGTCAAGAGATATAGCATTTTTGGGGATCAAACCTTGATTTCCATCCTCGAATGTGATTGCTCTTTGGGGATCATCATTTTTCCATATGAGGAGAACATCCTTTTCTCCTCGGTCATGTGGTTTGTGCACCCGCTATCGATTATCCAACTTGACCCGCCGAATGCATAAACCTACTATTGGGACTTGTTCTCAAGTGCTATGAATTAAGAACAAGGCAACACAAAATGTTAAATGTTAATGTCCTTCGTCCTTCGAAGCATTATTTCCCTTAGGATATAATGATCTTCAGACGAAGGTTATGAAGGACATACCTTCATCATCGTGGTATACATTAATAAAAGGAGAAGAATATGAAATGCAAGAGACAACATGAACAATTATATAACATTATCAATTCGTCCTCACTATATTATCATGGAAAAATAGAAACAAAATCAAATTACATATGTACCTTCGGCTTGACAGAAGGTAAAAGTACATGTGTGACGTACGAGCAGGTACCAGTCAGCGTGAACAGTACGGGGGAACTATTCATCTATTTATAGGCACAAGACGCAGCCTGTGAGAAATTACATTCATGTCCTTTACATTTATTATTAACTAATAGACAATTCTATGAGGACTAGATAGCCTTTTCCCCTTTAAGTTGGTTCCTTTCTCCGCCATTTAGCCGAAGCTCCCTTGCACGTAGCTTCGGAGCAACTCCAACCTTTGTCACGATCATGCTTTTTACGTCATATATGCTTTTAGCCTGAGTCCGAAGGTACCTGTTCTCATGTCACACTTGAAGATTTTGTTAAATCACGTTTTTGAGGACCTTCGGAGGACGAAGGCCCCCAACAGTAGCCCCTCGTAGTATTAATTTGTTTAAGATAATGAATTCAGACTGCGACATGGATGAAGGCCTTAAGCCGAAGGTCCGAAAAAACACCTTCCCTTTGCTAGAATAGCAACAGTCAATGACAGACGGGGCCCCCCAATTTGGAGCGTGCCGAGCGTATAAATAAGAACTCGTATCAACTTCATTTGGTACGCTGCTTATGCCACTTGCTTTATTTTGTCAATTTTCATAGCTCTTGCTCACTAAGTTTGCTAGTTTTTCAAGCCTTCTGAGCTTCGGCTAGAAAGACACATTTTCGTCATCTCTGAAGGAAAAGATGTCTCAAGACAAGAAGGTTGCTGCTGAGACGAAGCCTGCTGAAGAGAAGCTTTTTGAGGAGAAGAAGGCTGTGAATCCTTACATTGCTAGATTTATCGAGTCAATGGCAAAATCAAATATAGAGAATATTACTAAGGAGATATTGGAGGGCCTGTCTGAAGATACTGGTGACAGTGACAATTATGATGCGGAAAGTGGGGGGGCGAAGATTCTGAGGATTGACCTTGGAGACCAAGCCATACAATTTTCGGAAAATCTACCATTAAGCAAAGTCACCTTGAAAACATGAGGGGAAGGTACTTTCGGGATATGTCTATTGTGAGGGCTGGTAGAGACAACAACGTCCCGGTCCCCGAGGGGAACGAAGTTGTGATTTTCCGAAGCTTCTTCAAAGCTGGGCTTCGGTTTCCGCTGAGCAAGTTTGTAGTTGAAGTGTTGAAAACCTACCAAGTTTTCCTTCACCAGCTGACCCCCGAAGCCATATTGAGGATGGGAGTCTTCGTCTGGGCAGCAAGAAGCCAAGGGATAGAACCAAGTGCGAAGTGCTTTTGCAGCATGCACGAACTTTTGTATGTGACGAAGGCCATGGGGAAAGAACAGTATCATAACAACTTCGGTTGTTATGGGTTTATCGCCCGTCCCAACGCCAGTCACCCTGTGCCGACATTTCGGAAGAGATGGTCCAGAAATTGGATGGAAGAATGGTTTTATGTGAAGAACAACTTGTCAGCGAGGGAGGACATCAAAGATGTTACCATGTGCCCCATATGGTCCCGCTTCGGCCTCTGAAGGCCGAAGGTTGAAATTGATGAAGCCACCGAAGCGTGCCAAAGGGCGTTTGGTACTGTCTGCTTCTTCATTGGTACTAGAGATTTAATTCAGGAGCATATAGCATTCAGAGTATGGCCACTTGCAGAGAGCTGGGAGATGCCGAAGGAAACTATTACCAAGTCTAGCGAAGGTGAACTCGTCCGGCTGAAATATACATTCAGATATGGGGATAAATTCGATGAACCAAACGATGATTGGTTGAAATGCATCGAAGTTACAAGTGATGAACTACTTGGATCATACTCCAAGGCAGAGGATAATGCACTGTCTACAGCCTTCGGAGGTCAGGGAAAAAAGAGAATAAATAGAGTTTTTGACGCCATTGGCTTCGTCTACCCCGACTACCACTACCCGGTGCAGGGTCAAGGGAAGAAGAGGAAAGCTGCTGCTCTGGCCACCCCGACTAAACCTGTGCCGAAGGCTGCGGTCAAAAAGATGAAGGTACTCACCCACCGGCCACGTTATATTGAACAGGCCATGGTGCCTGAGTTTGGCGGGGAGGCATCTTTGGCTGCTGAATCAAAAGAATCTGCTCCGGTGCAGAAGGCTAAAGAACTGGCTACAATGCCGAAAGCACCTTCGGTTGAGCCAGTTGAAATGAAGGTTGACAAAGATAAGGCTGACAGGCCAACAACCGAAGAGGTGAAAAAGATGCTAGGGATTTTAAGTCCTTCGACAGAAGCCACAACGCTGAAGGCACAAAAGAGTTCTGTCATAACTCCTAGGAGAAGGAGGATGGTAAATGTATTAGATGTTTTGGAAACAACCGATTCCATAGGCCTTGCTCCCACAGGGAAGGTTGTTGAAGCTGTCAGAATGCAATCCAAGGCTGATACTAAGCAAATAGAAGTCGAGACTACACTAACCCAGGCTGAAGCCGAGGCAGAGCCCACGGTGCCTAGTAAGACGAAGCTTGCCGCCATCGAGCAGAAGGCCGAAGAAATAACTCCGGATATTAATATAACTTTTGAGAAGAGTGCGGCCAAAGAGGCTGAATCCCTTGCCCCCGAAGCACTCTCCGAAGATCTTGATTATATCATTCGACATGCTTCGGGAAAGAGATTATCCGAAGAAGAAATTTTTGAAGCTAAACACTATGCCCGAGAACTGAAGTATCCGAAGGGGGCCTTAGTGTTTGATGGTACGAACGAAGATGATTTCCTGTACTGCCTCCTAGACAACAAAGAATTATCTGTCTGCCGGGAGATGGCCAGAAGTATGGGTTTTCCGAAGCTTGAAGCTGGCCTTTGTGCCATGACAAAGGACGATCTAGCAGATAGTCTTGCGTACAACAGTCTGAAGGTACTGAAGCTGTGAACTTTGAAGCTTATGGACTCCGGAATGAAGTTTTTTTATTCTTATGTTCATCCTTTTAACCTTTCTTGTAGGGCTTAATACTTAGCAACGCCCTAAGGGCGCAAAAGAATGCTGAAGACGAGAGCTGCACTATAGCTCTCAACAACCTTCGATCAGAGGTTATCAGACTGAGGAATGAAGCCATGGAAAAAGACAAGATTCTACTTTCATTGGTGGACAAGGTAAAAGAAGATGAAGCTAGTTTCAAGGCACAAGCTGAACTTCAAAAGAATGAGATTGAAGACCTTCGAAAACAACTGGCCGAATCCAAAGAAAAGTATGGTCTCGTAGAGGCCAACCGAGATATTAGCGAATATTGGAGAAATTATTTAGAAAAAACAGTCGAAGAACTCCGCACGTCTAAAGAAAGATGCTTCGAAAAATCCCTAGGCTACGGGGAGAAGATAAAGGCTAGCTTTGCCAATGTGGGCGCCTATTCAAATGAAGATAACTTTATACGAGGCGACCCCGAAGGTGTTATAGAATGGATAAGCGGAGAGGCCGAAGCTTTTGAAGAAATTTTGAATGATCGCGTGGATGTCTGTGCATTTTTTGGTGCGAGAGGAATTTCAGCCATCTTGGAGAAGGCGGGTTGCGAACATGTCAAAACCCCGGCTCAGGCCGAAGCTGCCTTCTCCGTGGATGTCACGAAGGATCCCTCAGCCGAAGCAAGCTTAATGGGCAGAAAATTTTATACTAATATCTGGGCAAATGGCAGCCGAGAAATGGCCCACGAAATAATGAAGAAAAGTGAAAAATATATTCATGATGCTCGAGAAGCAGCGAAAAAAGCTGAGGAAGCTGCAGAACGTGAGAGACAGATAGGTATTGTTTTACGACCTTTAGCTTCGTCGTTTGTTTTCGTGACTTCGAATTGATTAATTTTTCCTACTGCAGCTGAACTGTCTCCTCCGCCAGAACCGTTCGACCCCCTGGCCGACCCAGAATCGAAGAAAGCAATAGAAATCATCAGTATAGCGGAATCTATTGTTGATGAAGTTGTTAACAAGTTGTTGAATGAAATTGCGGAAAAGGTCCTGAAAGAGGACTGATATTGTAAAAGCATTTTTAGACGATCAATGTAGCTTCGCTGTATCAAGACTGTAATATTCGATGTGCATATTTTTGAATCTAATGTATGAATTTTTGTAATTCAGTTCTTTGAAATGCATGAAACTTTATATACATACCGTTTTTGAGCCTTCGGCGAAAAAACACCTTCCCTTCTTTTCATTCTCTGCAAAGAAGAAAATCCGTGCTTCGTGAAGATATCCAGGCTTCGTAAAAACCTCCCAGCTTTGTAAACAAAGGATCCCTTCTTTTGCAATAGAGCTGACGAAACTATATTTTCTCAGCTAACTTTGTGCCTTAGCACCTTTCCATTTTTTATAAAGCAGTCTTCGAAGGTCGACTTCATATTCAATTCGTGCCATTAGTGCAATATGATGTATGATGTGATGCTATGCGGGATGATGTGACGATATGATGCGAATGATGCTATTGCCGAAGATGCACACCCACGCACCCATACTGGAACACACCATCTCTGCGTCCCCTTAGGAACGATCAAAGTCTCTTTTCGTTTATTTTTCGGCTTCACCGTTTATTTTTCGGTGTAAGTTCTGCATCCCCTTAGGAACGTCTTTTGAACTTCTTCGCCTTCTATTTCGGCGGTATTTTTCGCGTTGACTTTTGCGCTTCGCCTTATATTTCGGCGGTATTTTTCGCGTTGACTTTTCGCGCTTCGCCTTATATTTCGGCGATATTTGGCTCTGCATTCCCTTAGGAACGACTTTTGAGCAGAAAACTTACACTGCGCTCCCTTAGGAACGACTTTTTGTGGCTTCGGCAAGACTTATGCTGCGCTCCCTTAGGAACAACTTTTTGAGCTTCGGCAAGACTTATGCTGCGCTCCCTTAGGAATGACTTTTTGAGCTTCGGCAATTTTGGAGCTTCGTAAGTCTATGAAGAAGATATATTTCATTTTAATAGAAGCGAAACTATTACAAAGAATTAAAACTAGATTTGCATTACTTGTCCCTTATTAAAAAACAAACTGGCATAGAATAAAAAGTGTTTCAGAAAGTAGGATATCTCTTAATAGATGTGCTTTGACTCCGGCACAGTACTGTTGACTGTGCAAGCTTCGGATTCCTCCCTGAAATCCCGCTGCTGTTGGGTGTGTTGGTGCCCTTCTGGCTGCTGACCCCATGAATAGGTAGGTTGTAGTGGTGGCGGAGGTGGAAGCTGTGGCCAAGAAGGCTGTGGCTTTCTAGCCGAAGTAACAGAAGCTGCAGAATGATTACCCACATATTCTGGTATGTAGGGTGAGTGGCACGAAGCAGTGTGCAAGACCTGCTTCGGTTGATTCTGCCGAGCTTCGGCTTCTGCAATCTCCTTCTGCTTTTGGATGGTGATTTGGCACATTCTTGTAGTATGGCCATTGTCTTCACCACAAAATAAGCAGTAGATCTTCTTGGGTTGGTCCCCATATCTTCCTCCGAAGCCCCTGGCGCCTCTGCCTCTTGGAGCTGGCGGCCGGAAGGAGCTTTGTTGCTGCCCCGAAGATTGTGAGGTATACTGTGGCCTATGTAGCTGACTTCCTTTGTCATCATTCTGAGTAGAGTTATGAATTGACCTGACATGTCTCGGGTGGATTCTTCCTCCGAAGCCCCTGGTCATCTCAGAGAATCTATAAGCTTCCTCCCTTCTTTGGCGGAAGTCATTATCAGCCCGGATGTACTCATCCATCTTTTGAAGCAGCTTCACTAGGGTTTGTGGGGGCTTCCGGGCAAAATATTGGGCGGTGGGTCCTAGGCGAAGACCTTTGATCATGGCCTCAATGACAATCTCATTGGGCACGGTAGGCGCTTGTGCCCTCAATCACAAGAACTTTCGTACATATGCCTGAAGGTACTCTTCATGGTCTTGTGTGCATTGGAACAGAGCCTGAGCTGTGATCGGCATTGTTTGAAAGCCTTGGAAGCTGGTAACCAACATGTCCTTAAGCTTCTGCCATGACGTGATAGTCCCTGGCCGAAGAGAAGAATACCATGTTTGGGCTACATTCCGAACTGCCATGACGAAGGACTTCACCATGACTACAGTATTGCCTCCATACGAAGATATAGTTGCTTTGTAGCTCATCAGGAACTGCTTTGGATCTGAATGCCCATCATACATGGGAAGCTGAGGTGGCTTGTATGACGGGGGCCACAGGGTAGCCTACAGTTCTGCTGCCAAGGGAGAAGCATCATCAAAAGTAAAGGCATCATGATTAAAATCATCATACCATCCATCTTCATTGAATAAGCCTTCCTGATGAAGCTCCCTGTACTGGGGCCTTCGGTTTTGTTCATCTTGTGCAAGATGACGCACTTCTTCAGTAGCTTCATTGATCTTTCTTTGAAGATCAGCCAGCCGCGCCATCTTCTCCTTCTTTCTTTGTACTTGCTGATGGATGATTTCCATACCCCTGATCTCTTGGTCCAACTCCTCCTCCTGGAGTGTTGGACTGGTGGCTTTCCTCTTCTGGCTTCGGGCCTCTCGGAGAGAGAGAGTCTCCTGGTTTGGGTCCAGCGGCTACAATGCAGCAGTCCCTGGGGCTAAAGCTTTCTTCGGCGGTATGACGAAGGTCAATGCTTGCCGAAGGTGGTCGAAAGAGTTCACCGGAGGTGGGCGCCAATGTTGGGGACTTGTTCTCAAGTGCTATGAATTAAGAACAAGGCAACACAAAATGTTTGTCAGTACCCTGAAACAGGGGTACCCCTTGCCACAATATGAAGGCACTACACCATCGGAGAGGTCTCTGGTTGCGCGGGGAACAGTTCTCAGCCGCGCCACATCGACCGCCCCGGGGTCGCCACGTGGCGGGGAAGAGGGACGTGCTCCAGGATGCATGCAGTGGGACCAGACCTACCGCGAGGAAAGCACTGGACCCCCGTACGTGATGAACGGACCTGGTCTCGAACCCTTCTGAGTGGGGTCCAGACTACTCACCACCGGATCCTAGGATTCTGGGGCAGAGAATAACCGGACCCTGCTCAGGCAGGGGTCCGGAGGCGACATGTGTCCAGACCCAGCTTGGTGCGAACCTGTCCACACAATGTTCCTCTTCCCTGGCCAGGCGAAGACCTGGTGCTACCAAGCGGCCTACTGTGCATGACGTAAGCTTGTGGGATGGGCCTGACGTAAGACCACTGGGCCACGCTGCCCTTGCATTTATTGTGGAGAAGACGCGCCGCCTGCTACCCCGCTGATAGGCGACGTGCCCCTTCAGCATTTAATGTGCCCTGTCCACTCAACTGGCAGGCGGCGCCTAAGCCATCCTGCAGGCAGCGTGTCTGTCTATTCCTGTTGGCCAACAGTACACCTGTGTCGTGGCATGCGCAACGCCCATCATGACTCGCGCGTTACCAAGGGTGCTGCCGCAAGATATCAATACTGTATGCACTACGGATATTATGGCACACGGAGATTACACGGGCAGGGCAAGCAATAGTTCTATCCTTCCATTTGTCCCTGAGCCCATGGATCGGGGCTCATAACCCTTGTACATGCCCCCCTTGAACTATAAAAGGGGAGGCATGCAACGTTGAGAGGGGGACACACTTAGACTCCCTCAGGCTTACACACGACTAAAGCTCTCAAGCAATACAACACACAGTGGAGTAGGGTATTACGCTCCGGCGGTCCGAACCACTCTAAACTCTTACGTGTTCTTGTGTTCATTCCTACATTTCCCAACAGGCAAAACGCTTAAGCCCCCTCCACATCTTAGGACTTAGGGCGGGTGCACTCTGCCACCCAGCCGGAGAATTTCCTCTCCGACATTTGGCGCGCTAGGTAGGGGGCTAGGCTTGAAGTTTTTGCTTGTTTTCCTATTCGACACTATGGTCCATATCGCCGAGCACCGTGATGAGACCTCTGAAGACTTCCCCATGGAGGAGGAGGCCACATCTTCTACGCCGCAAAGTTCTGGCCGCCCGATGCCTGGTGCCGCAGCTGTGCGCCCCGCGCGGCAACACACACCAGCGTAGGCGTCCCGGACTCCATCGAGGGTTGCTCCTGTAGGAGCGCTCTCTGTGGCCAAGGAGTTGTTGCGCCACCCACCTAGCTCCACGGCCTCGCTAGGGGCTATGAGGCAGTGGCACGACAACGTGGATCACCTCCTTGGCATGGCGCACTCTGGCTCGATCAGGCCCAGACCTCAATCATCCCGGCGCCAGTACGAGGCGTCAGCCTCAGTGCGCTCACCCTCGGTGAGGGCTGCCCCGACCAAAGATCTACGAGCAGAGCTCAACCGCAGACATGCGGTAGAAGACGCGCAAGTCCCTCCGGAGAGACCAGAAGACCTGCGGGACGAACTCAACCGTAGGCGTGCGGGCAAAGATGCTTGTATCTCCTTAGAAAGGGCGCGTGAGCGCCACGGGAACCTCGAGGGTCACAACCTCGAGCAAGATTTCGCTGCGGTTGCACCATAGGCCCTAGGGGATGCCCGATTCCAGACGAGCATCCCGTTGGCTGGAGTGGGTTGCACCGCCCTAGCAGACCACCTCCGCGCGGCGACATGGCCACCCAAGTTTCGGCCACACCTGCCAGAAAAGTACGACGGTACGACAAACCCGTCAGAATTCCTGCAAGTTTATGTCACCGCCATTACGGCAGCAGGTGGAGGCACCGCCGTAATGGCAACCTACTTCCATGTAGCCTTGTCTGGGCCAGCCCGGACTTGGCTCATGAACCAAGCCCCAGGATCCATCTACTCCTGGGAAGAGCTCTGCGTGTGGTTCGTGGCGAACTTCGCCAGCGCTTACCAACAGCATGGTGTGGAGGCACACCATCATGCAGTAAGGCAGGAACCCGGGGAGACCCTCCGGGCGTTCATTTCCTGCTTCACCAAGGTACATGGGACAATCCCCCGTATCTCGGATGCTTCCATCATCACTGCTTTCCGCCAGAGGGTTCGTGATGAAAAGATGCTGGAGACGTTAGCCACGCATGATGTGGACAACGTCACCACGCTCTTCGCTCTGGCTAACAAATGTGCCAGAGCCGCCGAGGGCCGTGCTCGGTACTCGGCGCCACAGGCCGGGGTTACCCAGGCGGGCGGCTCGGACGCCGTCGCCTAGGGCAGTGACAAAAAGAAAAAGAGAAACAAGAACCGTGGCCACGAGAAGCCACAATTTGCTGCTCCAGTCGCCGCTGCCGCGGCCGGGGGCCAAGGTGAGCGCAACAAGCGCTCATGGCCCCAGGGAAGCAGCAGTGGCACATGCCCAGTGCACCCCAACAACCGCCACAGTGCCGCTGACTGCCGTGAGATTATCAAACTCGCGAGGCTCGTCAGCGAGCGACGTGAGCAGTCCTTCAAGGATGTCTCGCCGCCTCACCGCCAGCCTGGCAAGAAGGGGGCCGACGAGGAAGCCGCGACTGTGGAGGGACGAGACCTCGGCTACCAGTCGCCCAAGGGGGACCTTAAGGACGTTTTCACTGGAGACTCTAACTCCGGCGACGACAACGACAGTTGCAAGAAGCTGTATGTAATGTACGGCAGAAGCCTCATCTCTCGCAGGAGTGTCAAGTCCCTGCGACGGGAGGTTCTTTCGGTGGTCCCAGTGGTCCCCAAAGCTGCTTCACATCAACGATGGAGGAGCACCACCATCTCCTTCGGGGCATCCAACTGCCCCGACAACATGGTAGGGGCTGGCGTACTGCCGCTCATCACTGCCCCTGTTGTCGCCAACATGCGGCTGCATCACGTATTGATCGACGGAGGGGCCAGCCTCAATGTCATCAGCCATGCAACATTCAGGCAACTGCAGATCCCAGGGTCCCGGCTAGGGCCCTCTCGCCCATTCTCCGAGGTGGGCCCACAGCCCGTGTATCCCCTCGGGAGCATAATGCTCCCAGTTACATTTTGGACGGAGGAAAACTTTCGCACCGAAAATGTCCAGTTCAATGTCGTGGAGGTCAACCTCCCCTTTAACGCCATCATTGGGAGGCCGGCCCTGTACCGGTTCATGGCCATTGCCCATTACGGGTATTTGGTCCTCAAGATGCCGTCCCCCGCTGGGATCCTCACCGTGCGGGGCGACCGCATCGCCGCGCTAGCAGCCATCAAGAAGCTACACACTCTGGCGGCCGAGATCGCTCGGCCGGACGACGGAGGGAGAGGCCCCTCGACCTGACCCTGGTTTTTGGCAAGCTGCGGGCAACCCGCACCAAGCTGAACCCGGAGAAATGCATCTTCGGTGTCTCCACAAGGAAGCTACTGGGGTTCCTGGTTTCATACTGGGGCATTGAAGCTAACCCGGAGAAAATCAAGGCTATTGAGGTAATGTGGCCTCTCGCCCGTATTAAGGACATCCAGAAGCTTGCGGGATCACTGGCTGCCCTTAGCCGCTTCATTTCGAGGTTGACTAAGAGGGCACTGCCCTTCTTCAAGCTCCTGCAAAAATCCGACCCATTTGCTTGGACCGAAGAGGCGGAACAAGCCTTCCAAGAGTTGAAGCAACACCTAGCTTCCCTACCGATCCTGGTTGCTCCGGAGCCAGGGGAACCGCTGTACCAGTACATTGCGGTGGCTGCAAAAGCGGTAAGTATGGTGTTAGTCGCCGAAAGGGCGACGCAAGAAGGACAGAGACCTGAAAACTTAGAACCAGCTATAGAGGCCCAGACTGTCCAGAAGCCGGTCTATTACGTCAGCAAGGTCCTCCATGAAGCAAAGGTCAGGTACCTCGAGATGCACAAGCTCCTCTACGCTGTGTTGGTTGCATCCAGGAAGTTGCGTCACTATTTCTAGGCGCACAGAGTTGTGGTGGTGACCTCCTTTCCGTTAAGGGCCATCCTCCACAACTCAAACGCCACTGGCAACATCACCAAATGGGCAGCAGAGCTCGCTGAGTTCCAGCTGGACTTCCAGCCCCGTCACGCCATCAAAAGTCAGGTCCTGGCCGACTCCATCATGGAGTGAACTCCACCCCCGTGCGCCCTTGGGGGCCCGGACCCCATTCTGGGCCCCACACCTGCGGAGCGTAGGGAGCCGGCCTTCACCGAGCCCCACTGGACACTCTTCTTCGACGAATCTGCCCGCCAACAGAGTGCTGGCGTGGGAGTGGTCCTTGTTGGCCTAGGCGGAGACCAGCTTAAGTATGTGGTGCGTCTTGAGTTCAAGGCCACCAACAACATGGCGGAGTATGAGGCGCTGATCCTCGGCTTATCTGTGGCCCTATCCCTGGGGGTCCGCCAGCTCCTCGTGAAGGGGGACTCTCAGCTAATCATCAAGCAGGTCCGTGGGGAATGTAGCTGCAATGAGCCCAGACTCACAGCTTACCTCCTCCATGTAAAGAAGCTAGAGAAGGACTTCACGGCCCTAGAACTGCAACACGTTCCCCGGGCTGACAACTCAGCGACAGATGACCTCTCCCAGAGGGCATCAACTCGAGCACCCATGCCCAAGGGCGTCTTCAAAAGACGGCTGCTGAGACCCGCTGCCCAGCCTGCCGAACTGGGCGAAGGGGGCGAGACTGGCACCTCGAAGCCGGCGGTCCCGGTGGCGTCCCAGAACCCACTAAAGGTTGTGTGTGCTCTGGGGGACTCCGCTGACCCCTTAGCGCCACAGCTGACAACTCAGAGTGGTCCCGATGCATGGATCTCCGAGATCCGGGACTACCTGAAGGAAAATATCCTTCCTGAAGACCATGTCTCCGCCGAGCGCATAGTGCGGTTGGCTAAACGATACACGATGGTAGAAGGGGGTCTCTACCGCCATGGCGCCAATGGCATTCTCATGCGGTGCATCACCTAGGAAGAGGGTCGTGAGTTACTCACGGAGATCCATGGAGGGGAGTGCGGAAGTCATTCTTCATCCCGCACACTGGTCGGTAAGGCCTTCCGGCATGGCTTTTACTGGCCAACCGCCCTCCAGGATGCGGCTGAGCTAGTAAAGTCCTGCGAAGCGTGCCAGTACCACGCAAAGCAGATACACACACCGGCTCAGGCTCTGCAAATGATTCCGCCCTCCTGGCCATTCACCGTATGGGGGGTGGATATCCTGGGACTGTTTCCTAGGGCCGTCGACGGGTACCGGTACCTCTTTGTCGCCATCGACAAGTTTACCAAGTGGACGGAAGCCACCCCTGTGGTCAGCATCACCCAGAGTGCTGTTGTCGCCTTCCTCAAGTCGATCGTCTGTAGATTTGGGGTCCTAGTCATATCATTATAGACAACGGGACCCAGTTTACAAGTCGGATCTTTCAGGAGTACTGTGAAGGCATCGGCACCCAGCTCTGCTTTGCATCCGTGGCCCACCCTAGGAGCAACAGACAGGTAGAGAGGGCAAATGCAGAGATTCTCAGGGGACTCAAGATGCGTACCTATGACTACTTAAAGAAGCATGGCGCAAATTGGGTCAGTGAGCTACCCTCCATGCTATGGGGGAACCGGACCACGCCCAGTCGAGCTATCGGGGAGACCCCATTCTTCCTGGTCTACGGGGCCGAAGCCTGCCTTCGCCCGGAAATCATTATGGGCTCCCCATGGGTCCAGTCGTTTGATGAGTCTACGCAGGTGTCACACCTATTTCTAAAGGCAGAGCCGGATGCATAACATATGTGTGCAGGATCTATTTCCACACATATGTTGTGTAATATATCAAAAGAACAATGCATAAAAGCATAAATAACGATTATATTAACATATTACACTTCGAACAGACATAATGTCTTAACCTTTATTCATTAAAGTACAGCGAGACATGGTCATCCATCCATAGGAAGATGACCGAGGGTATCACTAGACTAGCATCCATGGAGTTCAGCATCAAAATTCTTCATCTGCAAACTTCTGATCAAAATTAAGCAAGGGTGATCTCACTTATGGTCGGGGCTCAGCAAGTGGGGGAAAAACTAATGCAGGTATAACAAGGTGAGGCTAAGGTTGAGCAGTAAGCATTTTAGTTGGTCAACATTTTATTAACAACACCTATATTACTAATAAGTGTGAATCCCAAGTATTCCCATTAAACAAAGGTACAGGAGTATATCAAAAACACTTAAGTGAAACCACTTAAGCAAACCATTGGCAGATCATCGGATCTCAATTTATTTCCATCTTCAAGTTCAATTATCATGTGAGGAGTCCAGGCTGCTCATAACTGTGAGCACGGCTGATATATCAGTTTTACACTCTGCAGAGGTGGTACAACTTTACCCACAAGCCATGTAACCCATCTAGCCCGGGTTGATCAGACCCTTAAACACTGCCGAGGTGAATGGCTAGGGATCCATTATGAGGCTTTCATAAAATACACTTAATACGAAGCAACCCGCTAAGGTTTCTAAAGCCGATGGTGGTGACCCCCTGGGTGAGGTACCTTAGCCAAGAATACGTCCCCATGATAACGTGGGCTGCCAACACCACCGCTCCCCCTCTTGCCCATATTTCAGGTAAGGTTGCCAGACACTAAGCATATAAGGCTAATTACCAAAGCCAGAGCCATGATAGCACTCGTGGTTGCACTGTTTTCCCGGGTGGTCACTCCATGTTACAATTATCACAATATGATCTTGTTTAATCATCGGATTAACAACAAAAATATAAACTTATCATTTGGAACATTGATATCATCAGTTGGAGTAACATCATAAAGTTAAAGTTGTAGCAATAGCATAGCTACTTGATTAGATCATAACCCAGGTTAACAAGGAATAAGGTTGGAAAGGTTAGGTGTATCTGAATAGGTAACCCATCAAATTATGAATATATATCAAAGACTAAACTTTATTAAATGTATTGTTTGGGATCAAACAGAGTATGCAGAGGGAGAAGTCCACTTGCCTTGCTTATTGAAAACTTGAGGTTCTTCCACGGATAGGAATAGATCTTGATTCTTAACTACTAGATCAACCACTGAATATCACACAAACAAACAAGAAGAACAAACGCCACTCAATAATATACAACATTCACCATACGTAAAGCTAAAAGAAAGCCTAACGAAAAGAGCGTTCGCTTTTCAAAAACATTACACGTAAGGGTTATAATAAAAAGGTATTCTTTTCAAAAATGTGTGATCCATACTTTATAAAACAAGACATGAGCTTAAAACTATCTTAATTAAAATATACGACTATTAGGTTCACCAATTTAATCTTTTATAAAATGTCATATGTGATATGTCTAAGATTAAGGGTTTATAAGATGATAAAACACGTTATAACAATATTAATCTTTTTAACTTTTTAAGAAAAGATATATGTTATATATCTAAGGTTAATGGGCTACGAAATACGTTATTAATTTTAGAAGCATTATGGAATGTATTATAATTCATTGTTAAACCTTCACTTATGATAAACTAAGATATAAGTCTAAATAGATTTTATATGAAAAGATCATTATTATTAAATACCTATTTATGGAAAGTTATGATATATGCCTTAAATGAACTTTTATGTAAGAGACAATGAACAAACAACTATATTTTATTTTTATTAGAAAGTACATGTCCTATATTCTTTGTTAAGAAAGCTATATACAAAACAAATATGTAAACTAACATTTTAATTATAAAAAGGACATGAACTCTAATTTTCTTTATTTTATCCTTCAGGGACCACTAAATGATATATATAAATAATATGGATCCAAATTGATGAACGGATTAATCACACCTATATTACTAGTTATTGACAAATTGAAATGTAAAACTAATTAATAAATTATGAGAAAATATAATTAATCTATTTTAACATTTTTTTAGAAAAGCTATATAGCATACGCTATTTTGAAAAACATATAATGCATCTATTTAAGAAAACTTGAGTATAAATCTAAATTAACTTTTATGGTTAAAGATATATAATTATATTTTAATGTTATCTATTGACGAGACCATTTTAGTATTTTTTTCTATATTTTTCTTTTAAATTTCTATTTAAGAAAGCTATACTTAAACATCTATACTGAACATTATTAAATTATGAAAACATGATATCTATTGACGAGACCATTTTAGTATTTTTTTGTATAACAATTGTATTTCAAATTAAACTATGAAAATATATGAACCGTTGGAAACACTAATTAAAATGCTTATCACCTGATTAATAAAACTAACAAAACTATTTCCATTTTATTTGGGTTCTAAATTTATATTTTATAACAAAAGTTGTAACATGAATCTACACATAAATAAAGGTAGACTAGAAGGGGTAGCTAATACCTTTACATTTTTGTATATAAATATCGTTAGGAATAACCATCTCCTATTTTTTTAAAAAAAATATGTAATCTTTCTATCCTTTCTTATTTATAGAACTATGTAAAGATCAATTATAACAATCACTAACAAAATTTAAGTTACGAAAAACACGTAAACAGTTGCAAATAATGATTTTAGTGTATTTTGCATGAACTTATGAGGTGAAGAAATCAAATAAATTATTTAAACGGTAAATAATCATTTTATAACAAAAACATCGTCACAGAGGTTTATATGGGATTAGCTCTATAGTCTAGAGGGTAGTTTATAATTTGCATTATCTTCTACCTTAGTTTGATGACAAGGGTGATACCTTCGGCGAGCTGAAGTAACGAACACGGGCAGCGACACGATGAAGCAGCAGGACCGGTGCGGTGACGGAATCGAACGACATCCAACAGCTTCTTTCGATGGCACATGGCAGTACAGCTCCGGTGAGGGGCTCTAGCGGTGCGAACAGCAACAATCAAAGCAGGAGGCGAGCTTCCAGGCCACGGCATCGCAGCTAGCGCAGGCACGACACGGCTGTGTCATGGAAGTAGCAGCAGCAGGGTGGCGAGCAGGGTGGCGAGAAGAGGGATGGCGAGCAGGGGGCTGATGCGCGTTTTATAGAGGAGGTTAGGAAAGGGATTAAGCTCAGATTAATGCCATAGAGGCCAAATAAACGTTGCATTAACCCGGAGAAACGGCAACCATTAAACTCCAACAATAACGGCTGTAAATGGAGAGAGAAGGGGAGAAGAAATGCTAGGCATTGAAATGGGGAGGAGAAGAGCCAGCTATCGGTGTTTCGAAACCCGGGGGGTCCCTGGACCGACGAGTGAATTGTCGCCGCGTGCCCCAGCCCAGATGGGTCGACGCGAGGCGGAACGCGAAGGGGGGGAAGGAAGCAGCCGGAGGGAGGCAGGCGTGAGAAAGCGGATCCCGCGGCCTTCGTGTTAGCCCCGCGCCTGAGTCGGGTGCGCTTGCAGTAGGGGGATACAAGCGTCCACGTGGGAGTGGGAGCGAGCGGCCTTGCGCGAGCGCCGTCCCGTCCTTCTCCGCGCGGGCCAACCCTCTGTAACAGGGCCCTGGTCCTCCCTTTTATAGGCGTAAGGAGAGGATCCAGGTGTACAATGGGGAGTGTAGCAATGTGCTAACGTGTCTAGCGATGGTGAGCTAGCGCCCTAAGTACATGCCGTCGTGGCAGCCGGAGAGGTTTCGGCACCCGGTTCGTGTGGTGTCGTGGCCGTCGGAGGAGCGCTGGAGCCTGGCGGAAGGACAGCTGTCGGGGTTGTCGAGTCCTTGCTGACGTCCTCTTGCTTCCGTAAGGGGGCCGAGAGCCGCCGTCGTCACAAGGCATGCGGGGCGCCATCATTGCCTATCTGGCGGAGCGAGCCAGATGGGACGCCGGTCTTGTTCCCCGTAGCCTGAGTCAGCTCGGGGTAGGGTAATGATGGCGCCTCCCGTCAACGTGGTCGGTCCGCGCCCTAGGTTGGGCGATGTGGAGGCTCCTCCGAGGTCGAGGTCGAGTCTGTCTTCCGTGGCCGTGGTCGAGTCCGAGCCCCTGGGTCGGGCGAGGCGGAGACCGTCGGCTGAGGCCAGGGCTGAGTCCGAGCCCTGGGGTCGGGCGAAGCGGAGTCCATCGTCTCCTGGGGCTGAGCCCAAGTCCGAGCCCTGGGTCGGGCGGAGTGGAGTTCGTCGTCTTCTGGGGCTGAGCCCAAGTCCGAGCCCTGGGTCGGGCGGAGCGGAGTTCGCCGTCTTCCGGGGCTGAGCCCGAGTCTGAGCCCTGGGTCGGGCGGAGCGGAGTTCGCCGTCTTCCGGGGCTGAGCCCGAGTCCGAGTCCTGGGTCGGGCGGAGCGGAGTTCGCCGTCTTCTAGGGCTGAGCCCGAGTCCGAGCCCTGGGGTCGGGCAAGGCGGAGTTTCCTATGACGCCCAAGGCCGGCCTTGGCTGCTATCGGCCTCACTCTGTCGGGTGGCTCAGCAGTCGGAGCGGCGCAGGCGGCGCTGTCCTTTTGTCAGACCGGCCAGTAGAGCGGCAAAGTGACTGCGGTCACTTCGGCTCTGTCGACTGGACGGCGTGCGTCAGGATAAAGGTGTCAGGCCACCTTTGCATTAAATGCCCCTGCGATTTGGTCGGTCGGCGTGGCGATGTGGCCAAGGTTGCTTCTCGGTGAAGACTGGGCCTCGGGCGAGCCGATAGTGTGCCCGTTGCTGGAGGGGGGTCCTCGGGCGAGACGTAGGTTCTCCGGGGTCGGCTTCCCTTGCCCGAGGCTAGGCTCGGGCGAGGCACGATCATGTCCCTTGAATGGACCGATCCTTGACTTAATCGCACCCATCAGGCCTTTGCAGCTTTGTGCTGATGGGGGTTACCAGCTGAGATTTAGGGATCTTGAGGGTACCCCTAATTATGGTCCCCGACAGTAGCCCCCGAGCCTCCAAGGGAGTACTAATACTCGCTTGGAGGCTTTTGCCGCACTTTTTTGCAAGGAGACCAGCCTATTTCGGTTGCATTCTGTTCCGGTGGGTGCGCGCGAGCGCACCCGCCGGGTGTAGCCCTCGAGGCCTCGGAGGAGTAGTTTTACTCCTTCGAGGTCTTAGTGCGCTTCGCAACACTTCGGCTGGTCTAGTTGTTCCCTCATGCGAGCTGGCCGTAGCCCGAGTGCACGGTCGAGTCCCAAGTTCTCGGGCTGGTATGTTGACGCTGTCAACGGTTTGGCCGGAGCCGGGTTTGCGAGAGCAGCCCCCGAGCCTCTGCACAGGGCGAGAGGACGGTCAAGGACAGACTCGTCTTTTTTACATACGCCCCTGCGTCGCCTTTCCGCAAGGAGGAGGAGGGGAAAGCGCCATGTTGTCCTCGGAGGGTGCCAAACATGGTGTTTCCGGTGAGCTGCTGGCGGGTAATCCGAGCGGACGCCCGTGCCCCATTTGCTAGGGGTCGGCTAGAGGCCCGGAGGCGCGCTCCAAAAGTACCTGCGGGTGATCTGCCGGACCCGGTCCCCTTTGACGGGTCCGAGGGCTCGATGCCTCCCTCTGATGGGATTCCGTTACAAGATCGCTCCCGCTAGTCTCGGAAATGTCCTAGGGTACCTCGAGAGCGTAGCCCGAGCCTTGGTTATGTATCGAACGTACCCAGGGTCATCCCTCGCTCTGTGTCTGAGGCGACTGTGAACCCTTCGAGGGCCAACCTATGAACCCCTGATCAGTAGTGGGCGCGGAGCCCGAGTGGCCTGAGGTGGCCGTTGAACCCTTCGAGGGGCCGGCCATCGAACCTCTGACCAGTAGTGGGCGCAGAACCCAATCGATCTGAGGCGGCCGTTGAACCCCTCCAAAGGGCCGGCCTTCGAACCTCTGATCAGTAGGGAGGCTCGGAGCCTGTTTCCTTCACGGAGAAGGGTCCTTTTCGGGGTATCCCCCTTTCCCGGTCCCTGTTGTAAGAGAGAGAAAGAGGAAAAGGAAAAGGATGCAAAGTCGAATGACGTGGCGTACCTTTTTTCGACGCGGTCATTATGGCGAAGGCGAAGCGTTGCTTGCTTCTCCCACCTGGGGCGCCGCCTGTCCTGCCGCGGAGTTAATGCGACGGGGCGAGTGGTTCGCGAGGCGGTCATTGCGCGTGCGCGCGCCGTTCGAGGAACGGATCACGGGCGCGCCGTATTCACGCCGTGAGAGAGGGCTCCCCCGCTACCCCTGGATGGGACGTGAGCTTGGCTGACGACGTGACCGCTGCTTCTGCCCGCCTGTCACCGCCATTACTGTCAGCCCAATTTTGACCGCATTTGACCGTCGCGCTTGGCTGGCACTGCAGGGTTGCCTCGAGTCGCGGTATTGACTCCATAGTCGAGGAGGCGCGGTAGTGGCGTGAGTGGCGGTGCAGTTGCTCACACGTAGCAACCGGCACGCCGGTTGCATGACGCGTGGGCCTGGACCTCCATGCTGGGCTCGTTGGAGTCGAAGGGGCGTGCCTACTTGGCATGGTTGCATGCCGCCTGCATGGCTGTCCGCCCTTTCACCCGCTGGTCTGGGCGAAAGTGGAGGAGTGCTTGTAACCGCCGGGTGGTTGCATGCACCGCGCGCGTGGCGGTTTGGCTTCTTCTCCCCTGGACCGGCTTGCATGACGTGTGGGACCCAGCCCCCGCGCCGTGGGGGGGGGGGGAGAATCTTGGAGCGTGTCGGAGAAGACTCAACCCGCAACGGTTGAGGACGCAAGTGGGGAGAGTCGCCTTTAAAAGGGGGGCGACCCCCTTGGAGGGCAACCATGTCTTCGCGCTCCCCTCATGCATCGTGTCTTCCCACCTTCCGAGCCCTCGGGCGGGGGATGCCCGGAATCCTTCTGTCTTGTCGTCGGAGGAACGCAACTTCACGGAAGTTGGTACCTTTCAACCATCGTTCGGCTTCAAGGATTTTCATCATGCAGCCCGGCTGCATCCCCTCGCCGGTGGTCACCCAAGATGATGACCACCAGCTTGATGGCGGGGAGAAGCGAGCCAGGCTGCGGTCTTGGTCCCGCCCTTAGCTTCAAGGATGTTCATCATCCTTGCTGGGGCGGAGGCCAGGCTGAGCCGGAGCTCTACCTCCCGCGCGGGCCGGCTGGTCACCTCCTCTTCCAGCTTCTGGTGGTGGAAACCATCCTCCAGCCTTGCGGAGGAGGCGTCCTCCAGCCATGCTGGGGAAGGCGAACTGTTGCTGTCCAGCTAGGATGCAACATTCCGTCCTCCTCCTGGCTTTCGCGGCGAGGACGGGAGTGAGGACCTGCCGGCGCGCCTTACCGACCGTCGGCGTTGGTGGAGAGGCGGACGCCGCCGTCCGTGCTGATGTGGTGGCAGTCGGAGGAAGCTCCCCCCTCATTGAGGCCATCGGCGCTGCCCACGGACCGGCCCCCGGCTCTTTGGCTTTGATGTCTGTTTCGCGTCCCTTGAGTAGGGACGCGAACGAAAGCCTTCCGGTGGCCGCGCCCGTACTGGGATCATGGCTGCTGCTGTGGGGTCGGAACCAGAGTTCCGTTTGTAATGGCACCTTGAATGCCGGTGTCTTGTTCAATGCGGCTGTCGAGGCCTGAACGTGTACGTATTTTCGGCACGGAGCCGTGTTTTTTCTTCGTTTCGAGCACTAAGACTCGCCTTGTCGATTATCTGAATCGCTTCACCGAGCGTGAGTTGCCTCGTGCAAAGGTGACGAGAGAGGTATCCGTATCTCGGAGGCGTAGGAGTCCCTCGGCTCGGTCGGCCTTGCTGTCCGAGGCCCCTCTTGCTTAGTTAAAGGAATCCCTCGGCCGCCCTTCGATGAGCCGAAGCCGGAGGTAGCGGTGTCAGCACAGACGGAGGCAGAGTTGGCTTCGAAAAGGAGGTGTAGTTAGCCAGAGCCTGGCCGGGTCGTCCACTGGCGGAGCCGAAGCCGGAGTTGAGCTGCCGAGGCCACAAGCCGAGCTGATGTCTTTGGGGGTCAGCTGGCCGAGGCCTCGGGGTGGCCGGCCGAGCCGCCTGCTCGGGCCGGATTCTCGAAGAAGACCCTGGCGGCGATGGCCCGGGTGTGGTGCTGATGTCGTCCTTCAGAGCGGGGTCCCTCCGACCGCGTCGCCGTCCGAGGCTAGGTCAGACCCCGCTGAAGGTGTAGTTGATGCCGAGGGTGCTGCTGCCGAGGCCACAAGCCGAGCTGATGTCTTTGGAGGATAGCTGGCCGAGGCCTCGGGGTGGCCGGCCGAGCCGCCTGCTCGGGCCGGATTCTCGAAGAAGACCCTGGCGGCGATGGCCCGATCATGGTGCTGATGTCGTCCTTCAGAGTGGGGGCCCTCCGACCACGTCGCCGTCCGAGGCTAGGTCATACCCCGCCGAAGGTGTAGTTGATGCCGAGGGTGCTGCTGCCCCCTTCGGCTGTCGACGTCCGAGCCTGCAGGATCAGGTTGTCTTGTAGTGTGTGTATGTTTTCTGCGGCCGCCGAGGCCTAAACACACCGTCGTCGTGTTGTAAAGCTGCGTTTCTTTTCCTCTTGTTTCGAGTATCCGGACTCATTTGTCGGTAACAGAATTGTTTGTGCGGGCAAGAGTTGCTTTTCACGAAAGGTGATGAGTGAGGTATCCGTGTCCCGGAGGCGTAGGAGTCCCTCGGCTCGGTTGGCCTTGCCGCTTACGCGCGCTCTTACTCGTCCATAGGGTTCTGTTACCGACGCAGTCGAGAAGGCCCAAAAAATCATTTCGGCAGAGGAGCTCTCGAGCATGAAGACTTGTTCGGTCCGTGGAGTCACTTATCCGAGCGCGAGTTACTTATCGCAGAAGGTGATGAGTGAGGTATCTATATCCTAGAGGCGTAGGAGTCCCTTGGCTCGGTCAGCCTTGGCTGCTTACGTGTACTCCGTCGTTTTTAGGATCCACTTTTGAAGTAGTCGAAGAGCACGAAAGGCATTCTGGCAGAAAAGATTTTTTTCTTTTTTCGAGGAAAATTTTGACGCAGAGGGGGTTGCCCCCTTCTAGCCCCCGAGGGAGGGTCGGGCTTTGCCGAGGCAAGGCTGACCCTTCCTTGACGACCAGACTCGGTGTGTGAACGAGGTATACGAGCAACTTGAAAGCATCTTAAGGGTAGAAGCAACGTAGCTGTTGGATGTTCCAAGCGTTGCCGTAGACCTCGCCTTGACTGTTGGCCAGCTTGTATGTTCCGGGCTTCAGAACCTTGGCGATGACGAACGGCCCTTCCCAGGGAGGCGTGAGTTTGTGCCGCCCTCGGGCGTCTTGTCGCAGCCGAAGCACCAGGTCGCCCACCTGGAGGTCTCGGGACCGAACCCCTCGGGCGTGGTAGCGTCGCAGGGACTGCTGGTACCGCGCCGAGTGTAGTAAGGCCATGTCCCGAGCCTCCTCCAGCTGGTCTAGTGAGTCTTCTCGGTTGGCTCAGTTGCTTTGGTCGGTGTAGGCCCTCGCCCTCGGGGAACCGTATTCTAGGTCTGTGGGCAAGATGGCCTCGGCCCCATAGACTAGAAAGAACGGTGTGAAGCCCGTGGCTCGGCTTGGTGTTGTCCTCAGACTCCAGACCACCGAGGGGAGTTCCTTCATCCACCGCTTGCCGAACTTGTTGAGGTCATTGTAGATCTGAGGCTTGAGTCCTTGCAGGATCATGCCGTTAGCCCGCTCCACTTGCCCATTCGTCATGGGGTGAGCCACGGCAGCCCAGTCCACCCGGATGTGGTGATCCTCGCAGAAGTCCAGGAACTTTCTGCCGGAGAACTGGGTACCGTTGTCGGTGATGATGGAGTTCGGGACCCCAAAGCGATGGATGATGTTGGTGAAGAACGCCACCACCTGTTCGGACCTAATGCTGTTTAGGGGTCGGACCTCGATCCACTTGGAGAATTTTGTCTATGGCGACCAACAGGTGCGTGTAGCCCCCGGGTGCCTTCTGCAAGGGGCCAACGAGGTCCAGACCCCACACAGCAAACGGCCAGGTGATGGGTATGGTCTGCAGAGCCTGAGCGGGCAGGTGGGTCTGCCTCACGTAGAACTGACACCCTTCGCAGGTGCGGACAATTCTAGTAGCGTCGGCCATCGCCGTCGGCCAGTAGAATCCTTGTCGGAAGGCGTTTCCGACGAGGGTTCGAGGTGCTGCGTGATGGCCGCAAGCCCCCGAGTGTTTCTCTTGCAAGAGCTCCTGGCCTTCGGCGATGGAAATGCATCGCTGGAGGATGCCTGAGGGGCTGCGGTGGTAGAGCTCCTTCCCATCTCCCAGCAAGACGAAAGACTTGGCGCACCGCGCCAACCGCAAAGCTTCGGCTTGGTCGAGGGGCAGCTCTCCTCGGTGGAGATATTGCAGGTACGGGGTCTGCCAGCTTTGATTAGGCGTGACCTCGCTCTGTTCCCCCTCGACGCGCAGTGCCTCACCCTCGGGGGCCGAGGGTACCTCGGGCTGAGCCGAGGGTACCTCGGACCGTGCCGAGGGTACCTCAGACTGGGCCGAGGGTATCTCGGACTGAACCGAGGATACCTCGGACTCAGCTGAAGGTGCCTCGGGCGAAGCCGAAGGTGCCTCGGGCTCGGGCGTGTCCTCGGCCTTGACGGAGGGTTGATGCAGGTCTCGGGAGAATACGTCCGAGGGAACTATTGTTCGTCCCGAGGCTATTTTAGCCAGCTCGTCCGCAGTCTCGTTGTAGCGTCGGGCGATGTGGTTGAGCTCGAGCCCGTAGAACTTGTCTTCCAGGCGCCGAACCTCATCGCAGTAGGCTTCCATCTTCGGGTCGTGGCAGTGGGAGTTCTTCATGACTTGGTCGATGATGAGCTGCGAGTCACCGCGAGCATCGAGGCGTCGGACCCCTAGCTCGATGGCGATTCGCAACCCGTTTACCAGAGCCTCATACTTAGCCACGTTGTTGGACGCCGGAAAGTGGAGGCGTAGCACGTAGCGTAGGTGCTTCCCGAGGGGCGAGACGAAGAGGAGGCCTGCGTCGGCCCCCGTCTTCATCAGCGACCCGTCGAAAAACATGGTCCAGAGCTCCGGTTGGATCGGAGCCGTCGGGAGCTGGGTGTCGGCCCATTCAGCCACGAAGTCCGCCAAGACCTGGGACTTGATGGCCTTCCGAAGGGCGAACGAGATCGTCTCGCCCATGATCTCCACCACCCACTTCGCAATTCTACCCGAGGCCTCTCGCGACTGGATGATCTCTCCCAGGGGGAAGGATGACATCACAGTCACCGGATGAGACTCGAAGTAGTGTCGCAACTTCCGCTGTGTCAGGATCACCGCGTACAGCAGCTCCTGGATTTGTGGGTAGCGGATCTTGGTCTCGGACAGTACCTCACTGATGAAGTAGACTGGCCTCTGGACGGGAAATGCATGCCCTTCTTCTCGTCTCTCAACCACGATCGCGGCGCTAACCACCTGGGTGGTTGCGGCGACGTAGATCAAGAGGGCTTCTCCGGCAGCGGGGGGCACCAAGATGGGCGCGTTCGTGAGGAGCGCCTTCAGGTTCCCGAGGGCTTCCTCGGCCTCGGGAGTCCAAGCGAAGCACTCAGCTTTCCTTAAGAGGCGGTACAGAGGCAGACCTCTTTCGCCGAGGCGGGAGATGAAGCGACTCAGAGCCGCGAGACATCCCATGACCCTCTATACGCCTTTCAAGTCCTTGATTGGCCCCATGTTGGTGATGGCTGCAATCTTCTCCGGGTTGGCTTCGATGCCCCGCTCGGAGACGATGAACCCCAAGAGCATGCCTCGGGGGACCCTGAAGACACACTTTTCAGGATTAAGCTTCACGCCTTTCGCCTTGAGACATCGGAACGTCGCTTCAAGGTCGGAAAGGAGGTCGGAGGCCTTCCTCGTCTTGACTATGATGTCATCGACATAGGCCTCGACCGTTCGGCCGATGTGTTCGCCAAACACATGGTTCATGCATCGCTGGTACATTTCCTCCGCATTCCTCAAACCAAACGGCATTGTAACATAGCAGTACATGCTGAAGGGTGTGATGAATGAAGTCGCGAGCTGGTCGGACTCCTTCATCCTGATCTGGTGATACCCTGAGTAGGCATCGAGGAAAGACAGGGTTTCGCACCCAGCAGTGGAATCCACGATCTGGTCGATGCGAGGAAGAGGGTCGGGAACCTTCGGACATGCTTTGTTTAGACCAGTGTAGTCTACACACATCCGCCATTTCCCCCCTTTCTTTCTCACAAGCACAGGGTTGGCAAGCCATTCGGGATGGAATACCTCTTTGATGAACCCTGCCGCCAGCAGCTTGTGGATCTCCTCGCCTATGGCTCTGCGCTTTTCTTCGTCGAATCGGCGCAGAGGTTGCTTCACGGGTCGTGCCCCAGCTCGAATATCCAGAGAGTGCTCGGCGACTTCCCTCGGTATGCCGGGCATGTCCGAGGGACTCCACGCGAAAACGTCGGCGTTTGCGTGGAGAAAGTCGACGAGCACTGCTTCCTATTTGGGGTCAAGCTCGGAACCGATCCGGATCTGCTTGGAGGCGTCGTTGCAGGGGTCGAGAGGGACGGACCTGACCGTCTCCGCTGGTTCGAAGTTGCTGGTGTGGCGCTTCACGTCGGGCGCCTCCCTAGAGAGGCTCTCCAAGTCAGCGATGAGGGCCTCGGATTCGGCGAGGGCCTCGGCGTACTCCACGCACTCCACATCGCATTCGTACGCGTGTCGGTACGTGGGACCGACGGTGATGACCCCGTTGGGGCCCGGCATCTTGAGCTTGAGGTAGGTGTAGTTGGGGACGGCCATGAACTTGGCGTAGCATGGCCTCCCCAGCACTGTGTGGTAGGTTCCTCGAAACCCGACCACTTCAAACGTGAGGGTCTCCTTTCGAAAGTTGGAGGGCGTCCTGAAGCAGACGGGTAGGTCGAGTTGTCCGAGGGGTTGAACGCGCTTCCCGGGGACGACACCGTGGAAAGGCGCAGCGCCCGTCCGGACCAAGGACAGATCGATCCGCAGGAGCCCGAGGGTCTCGGCGTAGATGATGTTGAGGCTGCTGCCTCCGTCCATGAGGACCTTGGTGAGCCTGACGTTGCCGATGATGGGGTCGACAACGAGTGGGTATCTCCCCGGGCCCGGCACGTAGTCTGGATGGTCGGCCTGGTCGAAGGTGATGGGCTTGTCGGACCAGTCTAGGTAGACTGGCGCCGCCACCTTTACCGAGCAGACCTCCCGATGCTCTTGCTTGCGGTGCCGAGCTGAGGCGTTCGCCACTTGCCCGCCGTAGATCATGAAGCAGTCGCGGACCTCGGGGAACCCTCCTGCCTTGTGATCTTCCTCCTTTGCGTCGTCGAGGGCCTTGCCACCCTCCGCGGGTGGCCCGACCTTGTGGAAGTGTCGTCAAAGCATGGCACACTCCTCAAGGGTGGGCTTGACGGGCCCCTGATGATAGGGGCACGGCTCCTTGAGCATCTTGTCGAAGAGGTTGGCACCTCCGGGAGGTTTCCGAGGGTTCTTGTGCTCGACGGCGGCGACAAGGTCCGCGTCGGCGGCGTCGCGTTTCGCTTGTGACTTCTTCTTGCCCTTCTTCTTGGCGCCGCGCTGAGTTGACGCCTCGGGAGCATCTTCCGGTGGGCGGCCCTGGGGCTGCTTGTCCTTCCGGAAAATGGCCTCAACCGCCTCCTGGCCAGAGGCGAACTTGGTGGCGATGTCCATCAGCTCGCTCGCCCTGGTGGGGGTCTTGCGACCACGCTTGCTCACCAGGTCGCGGCAGGTGGTGCCGGCGAGGAACGCGCCGATGACATCTGAATCGGTGACGTTGGGTAGCTCTGTGCGCTGCTTCGAGAATCGCCGGATGTAGTCCCGGAGAGACTCTCTCGGCTGCTGGCGGCAGCTTCGGAGATCCCAGGAGTTCCTAGGGCGCACGTACGTGCCCTGGAAATTGCCGGCGAAGGCTTGGACCAGGTCGTCCCAGTTGGAGATCTGCCCCGGGGGCAGGTGCTCCAGCCAGGCTCGAGCAGTTTCGGAGAGGAACAGGGGGAGGTTGCGGATGATGAGGTTGTCATCGTCCGTTCCACCCAGTTGGCAGGCCAGCCGATAGTCCGCGAGCCACAGTTCCGGTCTCGTCTCCCCCGAGTACTTTGTGATAGTAGTCGGGGTTCGGAACCGGGTCGGGAACGGTGCCCGTCGTATGGCGTGGCTGAAAGCCTGCGGATCGGGTGGTTCGGGCGAAGGACTCCGATCCTCCCCGCTGTCGTAGCGTCCCCCACGCCTGGGGTGGTAGCCTCGACACGCCCTGTCGTCGAGGTGGGCCCGACGGCTGTGATGATGACGCTCGCTGCCGAGGCGACCCGGGGCCGCAGGCGCTGTGTTGCGCGTGCGCCCGGAGTGGACCGAGGCTTCCCGCATAAATCGGGAAGTCGTGGCGCGATGTTCCGAGGGGAACCCCTGCCTTCGGGAGGTAGAGCTTTCGGCCCGTCGGACCGCGGCGTTCTCCAGGAGATTCTTGAGCTCTCCCTGGATACGCCGTCCCTCGGTGGTTGATGGCTCCGACATCGCGCGGAGGAGTATTGTCGCTGCAGCCAGGTTCTGGCCGACTCCGCTGGAATCCGGCGGCGGCCTCACCCTGACGTCGTCGGCGATGCGGTGCTGGATGTCCTGGGGGAGATGACGCGCTTCTCCGGCCGGGGGTTGGACCGCCCATTCCTGCCCGATGTCCCGGCGAATCGGCACAAGCGTTCCTGCTCCCTCGTCGAGCCTGCCTGCCTCTCACGGATTTGCTCGAGCTGTGGGTCAGGACCCCTCGCGGGGACGGGGACCACAGCTAGCTCCCGAAGGATGTCAACGCGAGGCACGAGCCTAGGGGGATCACCGTTTTCCGGCATACCAAGATGGTTGCCTTCGCCGGGACCACCTAGATCGACGTGGAAACATTCACGACTTGGGTCGCGGTCCTCGTTGTCGAGGCCGCGGCTGCCGTCGAAACAGTCGGAAAGGCAGTAGTCACATGCGGTCATGAAGTCCCGCACGGCACTGGGGTTACCAATTCCGGAGAAATCCCAACAGAGGTCGGGCTCGCCATCTTCCTCAGACCCCGAGGGCTCGTAGGTCGAGTCAGCCATCAGTCGGTCCCAGGGTGACCGCACACGATACCCCAGAGGGTTTGGACTCACCTCTAAGAGAGTGCTCACCGAAGCAGAGTTGCTTGGTGGGCCGAGGCCGAATCCAAAAGACACGAGATGGGAATCGGCCGGTACCTTTTGATCGACGGTCGGTGACGAGGTCACGTCTGGGACTGACTGCACCGTTGTCTCAGGTATGAGGGTGAACGCCCGGCAAGTCCTTCGCGAGCGTGCTGGCATCGTGCGTTTGCTTGAGATTGGCGTGTTGCGGGGAGGCGGCGCTCGTCTTCATCTCAGACGCGAGATCGATGCCCGACGCGCCCTCCGTTGGGGCGCCGGCGCTGTCGACTCGCTCGACAGCCAACGAGGTGCCGCTTCCCGCTTGGCCTTGGTTGCCTCGCCTCCTCCTCCGTCAGCGGGGGAGGGGACGGGACAAGCCCGAATGTCGTCCTTCCACCACGTGGGGAAGGCGTCATCGATTTCCCCGCCGACGAGCGGGTTGTCGATCGCCATTGTCGCTGTCGCGCAGCGGGGGAAGGAGTATCATGTCGTAGCTGCCGTCGAGGGACATGAACTCAAGATTCCCGAAACGGAGCACCGTCCTAGGCTGGAAAGGTTGCTGGAGACTGCCCTTCTGGAGCTTGACGGGAAGTTGTTCGTCAACACGCAGCAGGCCCCTACCTGGCGCGCCAACTGTCGGTGTTTCGAAACCCGGGGGGTCCCTGGACCGACGAGTGAATTGTCGCCGCGTGCCCCAGCCCAGATGGGTCGACGCGAGGCAGAACGTGAAGGGGGGAAAGGAAGCAGCCGGAGGGAGGCGGGCGTGAGAAAGCGGATCCCGCGGCCTTCGTGTTAGCCCCGCGCCTGAGTCGGGTGCGCTTGCAGTAGGGGGATACAAGCGTCCACGCGGGAGTGGGAGTGAGCGGCCTTGCGCGAGCGCCGTCCCGTCCTTCTCCGCGTGGGCCAACCCTCTGTAAGAGGCCCTGGTCCTCCCTTTTATAGGCGTAAGGAGAGGATCCAGGTGTACAATGGGGAGTGTAGCAATGTGCTAACGTGTCTAGCGGTGGTGAGCTAGCGCCCTAAGTACATGCCGTCGTGGCAGCCGGAGAGGTTTCGGCACCCAGTTCGTGTGGTGTCGTGGCCGTCGGAGGAGCGCTGGAGCCTGGCGGAAGGACAGCTGTCGGGGTTGTCGAGTCCTTGCTGACGTCCTCTTGCTTCCGTAAGGGGGCCGAGAGCCACCGTCGTCACAGGGCATGTGGGGCGCCATCATTGCCTATCTGGCGGAGCGAGCTAGATGGGACGCTGGTCTTGTTCCCTGTAGCCTGAGTCAGCTCGGGGTAGGGTAATGATGGCGCCTCCCGTCGACATGGTCGGTCCGCGCCCTAGGTTGGGGCGATGTGGAGGCTCCTCCGAGGTCGAGGTCGAGTCTGTCTTCCGTGGCCGTGGTCGAGTCCGAGCCCCTGGGTCGGGCGAGGCGGAGACCGTCGGTTGAGGCCAGGGCTGAGTCCGAGCCCTGGGGTCGGGCGAAGCGGAGTCCGTCGTCTCCTGGGGCTGAGCCCAAGTCTGAGCCCTGGGTCGGGCGGAGCGGAGTTCGTCGTCTTCTGGGGCTGAGCCCAAGTACGAGCCCTGGGTCGGGTGGAGCAGAGTTCGCCGTCTTCCGGGGCTGAGCCCGAGTCCGAGCCCTGGGTCGGGCGGAGCGGAGTTCGCCGTCTTCCGGGGCTGAGCCCGAGTCCGAGCCCTGGGTCGGGCGGAGCGGAGTTCGCCGTCTTCCGGGGCTGAGTCTAGCTGAGCCCGAGTCCAAGCCTTGGGTCGGGCGGAGCGGAGTTCGCCGTCTTCCGGGGCTGAGCCCGAGTCCGAGCCCTGGGTCGGGCGGAGCGGAGTTCGCTATCTTCCGAGGCTGAGCCCGAGTCCGAGCCCTGGGTCGGGCGGAGCGGAGTTCGCCGTCTTCCGGGGCTGAGCCCGAGTCCGAGCCCTGGGTCAGGCGGAGCGGAGTTCGCCGTCTTCCGGGGCTAAGCCTGAGTCCGAGCACTGGGGTCGGGCGAGGCAGAGTTTCCTATGACGCCCGAGGCCGGCCTTGGCTGCTGTCGGCCTCACTCTGTCGGGTGGCTCAGCAGTCGGAGCGGCGCAGGCGGCGCTGTCCTTTTGTCAGACCGGTCAGTAGAGCGGCGAAGTGACTGCGGTCACTTTGGCTCTGTCGACTGGAGGGCGTGCGTCGGGATAAAGGTGTCAGGCCACCTTTGCATTAAATGCCCCTACGATTTGGTCGGTCGGCGTGGCGATGTGGCCAAGGTTGCTTCTCGGTGAAGACTGGGCCTCGGGCAAGCCGATAGTGTGCCCGTTGCTGGAGGGGGGTCCTCGGGCGAGACGTAGGTTCTCCGGGGTCGGCTTCCCTTGCCCGAGGCTAGGCTCGGGCGAGGCACGATCATGTCCCTTGAATGGACCGATCCTTGACTTAATCACACCCATCAGGCCTTTGCAGCTTTGTGCTGATGGGGGTTACCAACTGAGATTTAGGGATCTTGAGGGTACCCCTAATTATGGTCCCCGACACCAGCGAATGGTGTTGCAGCAGTGTGGAGGAGAAGAGGCTCAGGTGCGGGCGCCCCACTGCACCGGGAGGTCGGCGGATGAACTTCTAGGCGACGACTGTAATGCCTAGGAGATGAACGAACGAAGAATTTGTGGAGAAGAGAAATAGGCTAGGTGGGTCCCATGTGTCATAGAGAAAGAAATAAAGGAAAAAGGCCCACACGTCATTCAAAGGAAGTGGGAATGCGTGTGAGAGGCCCATTGGCCAATACGTGCCAAAAGGGTCGAGAGACTCGTTTATTTTTTTTTCAATTTCGAATTTCGTTTCTTTTTTCTTACTTTTTTATATATAAATAAATACATATATACATACATAAATATATATATATATATATTCCAAAAATTATTAAATAAATCCAAAAGTAATACCTTTATAACCAATTTGAGAAATAAATTATTTTAGGGAAAATTCACTAACTAAATAAAATGGCTTAAAAAGGGATAAATAAACCAAATGGGATTTTTGCATGACAAAAATTAACAATTCATTATTGTGAGATCTTTCTTACAAAACTAAATCTAAAAATATTGAATTTATAAATCAAATCAGACAAAATATATGCTTCAGCATGAATGCATCAAACACTTGGCAAAATTTTATTTGAAACAAGAAATTATTCAATTTATTTGTATCGCCATTTCAATATTTGAAAACATAAATATTTTCCTTTCCACTAGAAACTAAATGATTAAACTAGGTTTCTTTTACTTGATGGATTTAGGGTGTTACAAAATCTACCCCCTTAAAAAGAATCTCGTCCTCGAGATTAGGGAAGGCTAGCAAGAAAACAATGGTGATATATGGTTACTTGTAGGTTCTTGGTTCACATTGAACTCTTCTAAACTTAAGGAACTTATCTTCTTCTTTGCTCCACAATGAATACTAATCAGGCGGCCTTCATCATCGTACTTATAAAATGGTTGGTCTTCTGAATTATTGCTTAGGTCATGCTTGGCAGCTTTCTTTTTTAGTCGGTCTAGGCGCTTCTTGGGGCATTCGCGAATAATATGTTCTTCATTTTTGCAGTAGTAGCAAGCACCTCTTGCTTTGAGTTCTTTGTGAGTCAACTTTGCTTGACCAAAAGAGGGTGATGGTTGACTGGGTGTCTGTATCTCATATAGTTGAGCCTGACTTGATTCTTCTGTTTGGGTATCCATGTGTTTCGTGGCTATTGCTTGTGGTTGAGGGGGACTAATCATGTATCCAAACATTTTTCTATTCCTTTTGTTGTTCTTCATTCCATTCATCAAATATCTTTGTGATTAATTTTTCTCGTTTATAGTCGTTAAGGTAGGAGTATTGTCGTTGGCATCATTTACTTCATTTCCATTAGGGTTCATCATCTAGTCAGAGAGTAAAAGAGTTAGTGAGACAGACTGCATAAGAGGCTTGCATGACATTAAGATAAAGAGCTTAACACAACGTTTTGATTTCCAATATAAGATTAATTAAGGATGATTTCTGATTCCGCCTAGCTTCATCATACTACAAGAGTTTACAGGTGTTATATCCCTTAACAAAGATCTTTTGAACTTTATAGATTTCAGACCATGATATCCAAATCGTCTTTCTGATCCAAGAGTATTTCTTTGAGCACAAATTTGAGAGAAAGACTTGAGCGGGATTTTAGGGCAACTAGAATATCACATTGTTTGCATATAGCAGATGACACCATACTTTATTTTCTTTATAAAGAGGCAAAACACAATAGGTGCGAGAGATTCTCCAAATTTATTCATATATCACTTAGCACAATTACAAATCTTGAAAGGGGCAACACTTTGACATTTTTTTTCATGAGACATACTCCTTTAGCTAAATGATATATTATTCTTCCTTGTCAGATGCACCAATCAGAGCTGGAGGTCGATTGTCTTCAACTACTATTCTTTCTCCATATGGGGTTTCCAAACACATGGTTCTCTTAGTATGTTGGATTACTGCCTTAGTTCTTTGTAACCAATTCTTTCCAAGAATCACATCCTTTCCCATTGATTCTATCACTATAAGATCAGCTGGAAAATCTATCCCATTGATTTTAATACTTACATTTGGACATATGTAGTTTCCTAATATTTTTCTTTCGGGTGCACTGATGGTAATACTTGATCTCAAGGGGCACTTAAAGATACCATACTTTGTTGCAAACTGGGCACTGATAAAAGAATGTGTTGTACGAGGATCATACAACACGGTGGCGATGGTTGTGTGAATTACCAGTGTTCCAAAAATTACTGTATTTTCATATGGAATGGTTCCTGTCACTGCATAACTTATCCTTCCTATGGACGTTTTCCGTTGTTTATTCTTTGTTGATGCATGAGTTTGAGGGTGTTGTCTTTTTTTGGACCTTATTGATCTCCACATCTTTCTTAGGGCAACTATTAACAAGATGGTCGGTATCACCATAGCCAAAACAAGCACGACTTGATAAGTTACATGGTGGAGTTGTCTTTACGTTGTTGGTAGAGGTTCTTGTGCATTTTTGTTCATATTCCATGTCTGAAGACTGAGATAGCTTCATCTCAGAGGTGATTTGTAGTGAACTCTTCTCAGGACAGTTACGAAAGTAATGACCTTCACGTCCATATTGATAGAAAGCTTTTATTGAAGTTATTTCTTGACTTTTTCCATGTTTCCCTTTTTGTTTCTTGGACCTGATGCGACGATGAGGCTGAAACTGTGTGCAAGTAATGGTCCATCCATCAATGTAACATTCCTGTGTTTCTTCTTGGGGTTGGGCATCCTTGTGATGTTTCCGTTTTGGAATACTTTGCAATTCATCAACTGCCAGTGCATTAAGTATGAGAGAATCTGTTATTAGTTGTTCTTGGGGAGACATCTATCTTTTATTGCCAGAAAATAAAATTTGGTTCTTCTGTTTTGCAGTTTCACTTTCATCTGCAATGATTTGGCGACAAGGAATTCCATAGTACTCACAACAACATGTTCCAAGGTCACTTGTTTTGTTGGTTTGGTTGTGCATCCTTTTGTGACTTGAATGTCTGTTCATCAACTGTTTTATTTATAGTGTTGTTTGACTTGCCAACACACCACATTCTTTGCATTTAGTGACATCAGTTGTAGTTGACATTCCAAGGTCTGACATCTGTATGGGTATGGAAGAATGGAAGGGACGAAAGGGTTGAGCAAAGACAGAGTATAGAGTGCTGAGAAAACCCATCTATCTAAGGTTTTTTTCTAGCTAATTGATGCCATTGTGGACAAAAGTCACACAATACACCAACAATCATTTCAAAGAAGCAAATCAAACATGAACACAAAGGATAATGAACTCAAGCATACCAGCACAACATAATCTAATTCTACTCATTCAACCAAAACAAAAGGTGAGATAAGGTTTGGAATAAGAAAGATATTATAAAGTCAAGGAGTCATGTAAGAATTATCAAGGAGTTAGACAAGACATATTTGTCGGTGGCCAATAGTGAAATAAGATAATCATGAACTATTAAAGTCAGGATAAATGATACAACCAAGGATATAAGTGAGTTAGGGAGAAAGCATTATCAAGGAGAGAAATAGAGAGGCAAAGGTTTAATATATCAAGGTAGATATTGCACAAGGGTGGCAATACAATGGCAAGAAAACAAAAGTATAAGAAGTTAAGGGTTATATAGCAATATTATGAGTTAGAAAACAACCACAATATAACGTCGTCTTTACCGATCTAGTCGAAAATCTTGATACTAAATAATTTCCTATCAACTTAACTAAGAAGAATGGTAATAGATCCAAGAGATCTATAACGAAACTTCTTGGAGGGTGGGGATAAGACAGAGAATGAGGCATCTTCAATAGCTTCAAAAGGGTTCCTTCTGGAAAGTTGTGCTTCAAATTCCACAATCCAAGATTGATCATCTTGCAGTGCTTCTCATTAGAACCTTCTGATAGACGAAGAATCAGACAAGAAGGGTTGAAGATAAAAGAAACGAGTTTTGATATAAAGTAAGTTTTTATGAAGACAATTAAGTCAAGTTTTGAACGACTGACTGGGCTTTCCATTTCTAACTAATCTAGCGACCTACGGTCACATTGCTTTGATACCACTTTTGTCACACCCGTTTCTAAGGGAAGAGCCAGATGCATAGCATATGTGTGCCAGGATCTATTTCCACACATATGTTGACGTCACAAGTGTAATATATCAAAAAAACAATGCATAAAAGCATAAATAACGATTATATTAACATATTACACTTCGAACAGACATAATGTCTTAACCTTTATTCATCAAAGTACAGCGAGACATGGACATCCATCCACAGGAAGATGACCGGGGGTATCACTAGACTAGCATCCATGGAGTTCAACATCAAAATTATTCATCTGCAAACTTCTGATCAAAATTAAGCAAGGGTGAGCTCACTTATGGTCGGGGCTCAGCAAGTGAGGGAAAAACTAATGCAGGTATAACAAGGTGAGGCTAAGGTTGAGCAGTAAGCATTTTAGTTGGTCAACATTTTATTAACAACACCTGTCTTACTAATAAGTGTGAATCCCAAGTATTCCCATTAAACAAAGTTACAGGAGTATATCAAAAACACTTAAGTGAAACCACTTAAGCAAACCATTGGCAGATCATCGAATCTCAATTTATTTCCATCTTCAAGTTCAATTATCATGTGAGGAGTCCAGGCTGCTCATAACTGCGAGCACGACTGATATATCAGTTTTACACTCCGTAGAGGTGGTACAACTTTACCCACAAGCCATGTATCCCATCTAGCCCGGGTTGATCGGACCCTTAAACACTGCCGAGGTGAATGGCTAGGGATCCATTATGAGGCTTTCACAAAATACACTTAATACGAAGCAACCCGCTAAGGTTTCTAAAGCCGATGGTGGTGACCCCCTAGGTGAGGTACCTTAGCCAAGAATACGTCCCCATGATAACGTGGGCTGCCAACACCACCGCTCCCCCTCTTTCCCATATTTCAGGTAAGGTTGCCAGGCACTAAGCATATAAGGCTAATTACCAAAGCCAAAGCCATGATAGCACTCGTGGTTGCACTGTTTTCCCGGGTGGTCACTCCATGTTCTAATTATCACAATATGATCTTGTTTAATCATCGGATTAACAACAATAATATAAACTTACCATTTGGAACATTGATATCATCAGTTGGAGTAACATCATAAAGTTAAAGTTGTAGCAATAGCATAACTACTTGATTAGATCATAACTCAGGTTAACAAGGAATAAGGTTGGAAAGGTTAGGTGTATCTGAATAGGTAACCCATCAAATTATGCATATATATCAAAGAATAAACTTTATTAAATGTATTGTTTGGGATCAAACAGAGTATGCAGAGGGAGAAGTCCACTTGCCTTGCTTATTGAAAACTTGAGGTTCTTCCACGGATAGGAATAGATCTTGAATCTTAACTACTAGATCAACCACGAATATCACACAAACAAACAATAAGAACAAACATCACTCAATAATATACAACATTCACCATATGTGAAGCTAAAAGAAAGCCTAACAAAAAGAGCGTTCGCTTTTCAAAAACATTACACGTAAGGGTTATAATAAAAAGGTATTCTTTTCAAAAATGTGTGATCCATACTTTATAAAACAAGACATGAGCTTAAAACTATCTTAATTAAAATATACAACTATTAGGTTCACCAATTTAATCTTTTATAAAACGTCATATGTGATATGTCTAAGATTAAGGGTTTATAAGATGATAAAACACGTTATAACAATATTAACCTTTTTAACTTTTTAAGAAAAGATATATGTTATATATCTAAGGTTAATGGGCTATGAAATACATTATTAATTTTAGAAGCATTATGGAATATATTATAATTCATTGTTAAACCTTCAGTTATGATAAACTGAGATATAAGTCTAAATAGGTTTTATATGAAAAGATCATTATTATTAAATACCTATTTATAGAAAGTTATGATATATGCCTTAAATGAACTTTTATGTAAGAGATAATGAACAGACAACTATATTTTATTTTTATTAGAAAGTACATGTCTTATATTTTTTGTTAAGAAAGCTATATACAAAACAAATATGTAAACTAACATTTTAATTATAAAAAGGACATGAACACTAATTTTCTTTATTTTATCCTTTAGGGACCACTAAATGATATATATAAATAATATGGATCCAAATTGATGAACAGATTAATCACACCTATATTACTAGTTATGGACAAATTGAAATGTAAGCCTAATTAATAAATTTTGAGAAAATATAATTAATCTATTTTAACATTTTTTAGAAAAGCTATATGGCATACGCTATTTTAAAAAACATATAATGCATCTATTTAAGAAAACTTGAGTATAAATCTAAATTAACTTTTATGGTGAAAGATATATAATTATATTTTAATGTTATTGAGTAAGACATGGTCTATATTTTTCTTTTAAATTTCTATTTAAGAAAGCTATACTTAAACATCTATACTGAACATTGTTAAATTATGAAAACATGATATCTACTGATATCTATTGAAGATACCATTTTAGTATTTTTTTGTATAACAATTGTATTTCAAATTAAACTATGAAAATATATGAACCGTTGGAAACACTAATTAATATGCTTATCACCTGATTAATAAAACTAACAAAACTATTTCCACTTTATTTGGGTTCTAAATTTACATTTTATAATAAAAGTTGTAACATGAATCTACACATAAATAAAGGTAGACTAGAAGGGGTAGCTAATACCTTTATATTTTTGTATACAAATATCGTTAGGAATAACCATCTCCTATTTTTTTAAAAAAAAATATGTAATCTTTCTATCCTTTCTTATTTATAGAACTATGTAAAGATCAATTATAACAATCACTAACCAAATTTAAGTTACAAAAAACACGTAAACAGTTGCAAATAATGATTTTAGTGTATTTTGCATGAACTTATGAGGTGAAGAAATCAAATAAATTATTTAACGGTAAATAATCATTTTATAACAAAAACATCGTCACAGAGATTTATATGGGATTAGCTCTATAGTCTAGAGGGTAGTTTATAATTTGCATTATCTTCTACCTTAGTTTGATGACAAGGGTGATAGCTTCGGCGAGCTGAAGTAACGAACACGGGCAGCGACACGATGAAGCAGCAGGACCGGTGCGGTGACGGAATCGAACGACATCCAGCAGCTTCTTTCGATGGCACATGGCAGTACAGCTCCGGCGAGGGGCTCTAGCGGTGCGAACAGCAGCAATCAAAGCAGGAGGCGAGCTTCCAGGCCACGGCGTCGCAGCTAGCGCAGGCACGATACGGCTGTGTCATGGCAAGTAGCAGCAGTAGGGTGGCGAGAAGAGGGATGGCGAGCAGGGGCTGATGCGTGTTTTATAGAGGTGGTTAGGAAAGGGATTAAGCTCAAATTAATGCCATAGAGGCTAAATAAACGTTGCATTAACCCGAAGAAACGGCAACCATTAAACTCCAACAATAGCGGCTGTAAATCTCTACTACTCATTATGTCTTTAGTGTAGGCGTGCACAATTGCTTGGTTCTGCCATCGCGCAGTCACTGCCCACGCGCCTCGGCCGCCACCGCGCCATCACCGCCCGCCCCCACGCGCCTCGGTCTCCATCTACGCAATCATCGCCATCACCTTCCTTCCCCACGCGCCGAGGCCACCATCCGCGCCATCACCTTCCTTCCCCACGCGCGCGCCGAGGCCACCATCACCTTCCTTACCCACGCGCCGAGGCCGCCACCCGCGCCATAACCTTCATTCCCCACGCACCGAGGCCGCCATCACCTTCCTTCCCCACGCACCGAGGTCGCCATCCATGCCATCGCCTTCCTTCCTTACGTGCGCGCCCCCTCCTCCGTGCATGCCCTGCCCTTGTCCTTCGCTCACCCTATGCCCCGCCACCTCCGCCGTGACAGCCTCCCCCACCTCGGATATCCATGGGATGGCGCAGTCCTGACCGACCCCGACCTCAGCGTTCCATGGAAGGGCGCGGTCCACTCTGCTGAGCTCCTCGTCCTTGCATAGGCGTACGCGCAGGCCGAGGAGCTCTCCGTCGAGCACGAGCATCTCATCGCCGAACTCCAGTTCCTGCAGAGCGCCAGCCGCGAGCGCGAGGAGATCTCCCAGGCCCGCCTCCAGCAGGTACGAACGATTCGTCCTGGCTCTTTGTCTTTGTGATTGGATTTGGGGAAGGCCATCTCTCGGTCGTGGGAGCAGGAAGGAGAAGCGGCGGTCCAGGGACAAGCTGTCGTCGTCGGCGGCGGCAGGGGGGGCTGTGAGGACGAGCACCAGTCCAGGCTGTGGAGGCAGCAGTCGTCGTGATCGCTGTGGATGCGGCACGTGAAGGTCATCGTCGCCGTCGATGCCGTCGTCTGCCACTCTGCCTCGTGCTATTCGCGGCCTGGCTGGCGGTGTGCAAGGGGTTCCAGTGTGTGTCCGGGTGATGGTGGTCAGTCGTGTACAGTGTTTTGAGGAGAGCTGAGGATGGATTCAATGCAAATTGCCTATTTCGATTGATTAGAAGAGGGTACCTGTATGTCTGTTTCCATGGCAGCTTCTATTTTCCTGCTGCAGCTCTTCTTAATGTGAGAACAAAAAAGTGCAGAACCTTCTCGTCGGCGATGGAGGAACTAGATGGTGAGGAAGAGGAGGAAGTGGAGCGCATCCTGTGACGGCGATGCGGGTAGCACTAGGGAAATCCGGCCGCATCTACTCGCCTTCGCTCAGGCTTTTCCCGCTGGGCACAACTCTGGGACCATCCACATCTACTACTGGGACAAGGTAAGCACGGTCTGCATAAAACCCCGAATGACGCTCTTGAACTCTGAACCATGACCCCGAGTCATTTCCTGATTTCAATTCCAGCCGCAAGTGGTCGTCTAGAGCTTGTGCATTACTGAAAAGAAAAATCCCTATACCAAGCCAATCTACTTGGTTCTTTAGTTTGATTTTATTTTATTATTTACTAGAGTTGTTTTGGTTATTAATGTTTCAATTGCTGAAGTTATACTCTACATCTTGTTACTGCATAACTTACTATTATGTACTGCACTGATTCTTAATTTTCAAGTTTGCTAACATTGGAACCCAGTAACTATGCAATCTGAAGGGTGAGATAAAGGATTATAACTATTTATCTTTATTTTTCTTCTCATACATTCATGTGATATACTTAGACCTTTTTTGCTCTGGTTCAGTGGTATAATCCACATCTTAGACTGGACGGATATTATTAATGCTCACATAGTTCCTGGACCTGGGATTGTAGATGGCTTGAAGTTGAAGGTAGTTTATGACATATATACATAAGCCTTTTGCAATTACTAAGTGCCCGTAAGGCCATCTCTCCGTGCAATCCTAGAAAATGATACATTCTTTCTTCTGATGACATTATTTTTTTCTCCAGCAACCATTTTAATTCAATACATGCATTCATTTTTATAAATTGTTTGGTTGATCTTTAGGGGACCAAGTTATGGTTATCGAGGTAGAGTGATGCTTGCTTTTGAAGATAATGGATCCTCAAAAATTGGAGTCCGGTTTGACAAGCAGATCCCTGATGGTAATGATCTTGGTGGTTTGTGCGAGGAAGATCATGGCTTCTTCTGCTCTGGTTAGCTCAAACTTTCGAATTCCTCAACTTCTTTGACAGTTATTTGAACTTTTTATTTGTTGCTGATGACACATTATTTCCACAGCTGAATTACTGCGCCCAGACTTTTCTGCTGGTGAAGAAGTTGAGAGGCTAGCTATGACCGAGTTAATAGAGGTACTACTGCTTTTTGGGACAAGGAATCCTTAGAATATGAAGTTAGCACTCTGTATAATAGTATGATTTTCATTTCCTGTCAGGTCACCTTCGCCAAAAAAATCTGCGAGGGGAGGCAGGGAGGCAGGAGTCGCCTACAGAGACCAATCGGTCGTTCAAGAGGGCAGATGGCATCCGCATGGGAGATCTCTATGCAAACTTGCCGTCTGGTTATAAGGTGATTTTACTGCATTTTGTCCATATTAAAACTAGGTGATGATGTCTGTGCGCTCAGATGAAAACATAGGGTTATGCAGAAGTATCATATCCGAACTATTCCGTACTACTTAGTAAGACCTTCTATCAGTTTATATGATAGTGCATTGAGTAGCGAAGGACAACTGTTTTTTTATCCTCATTAGAAAGACTCGTGGATAAAATATCGTGTGTTAAACTACGTGGCATACTGTTTATTCTGTTATCTCTTTCAGCTTGTTTGGGAATTGTGAACCTTAAGATTTAATTAGTGTGTTCAGCCATTGGAGCTTCAATTTAAGGGCAGACATTTTTCGTTGGAAGCTATTTTTTCAGTATTTTTCTTTACCTGGAAAGCTTGACAGGGGTTTCTGATTCATTTAGATGAAGATAAGGATTCAATAGTCACTGCTACTTTTAGAAATTAAAGAAACATAAGCCCACTGAGGGCTTGTTCCGTTAGGGTGGATTGAGGGGGATTGGAG
Source organism: Zea luxurians (assembly GCA_029449295.1). NCBI lineage: Eukaryota > Viridiplantae > Streptophyta > Magnoliopsida > Poales > Poaceae > Zea > Zea luxurians. The sequence continues at coordinate 5,896,395 of JAOPSE010000027.1, read as the reverse complement.
GGGATTAAATCCCTCCCTATTCAATTTTTAGGTCCTGAAACGACAGACAAACAGTTGAGGCTGACTACTGTTGCCAAAACTGCATTATGCCAAAGATAGTCGACGCTAAACTTGTAGCAGCATCTAGGTGTCTAACAACTGAACTATAACAGCATAAGCCTTTGTTGTCTTATCTTCTTGGAATTGGTGTTGATATTTCTAGGATACTCAGTGCCTTATTATGGAAAATCTTGTCGTTTCTTCTTTTCCAAATGTTTTACCATGCGTAGATGATAGCCCCACTAAATTATTGCAATCATTTTTTAGATATTTAGCCACCGTGAACTATTAATTGAATCCAGTAAGTTTATTATATATGCATTTTATTTAGGAACAACTTAAATTAAACAGACAGCTATGGACATGATGCATTTGCTTAATATTGGGGACATGGGAAGACATTTACTAACTAGGTCTCAAAGTGCATTAGAGTCACCTCAGTGTACTCGAAGAGATGACAATAAGGATCCAATTACAGATAGCACAACAAGTGAATCATTTCCAGAGGCATGTCTGAGCATGCCTAGGTATTACAAACAATGGAAACAGGATGAAGGCTACTTCAACAACGGAAAGACCTATGCTATCGCTAACGATAGCCATTGCTGAAGGAAGAGATCTTGCCACTGCACTGTCCCCCCACGAAGGGCTCGGCATTTCCTGACCAGACCACCAAGGGTTGGTGAGGGTGCAGCTTTTGATCCAACTAGAGACATGTTTCCGCATCTTCGTGTTGCTAGACCACCTGCTGAAGGAAGGGGCCGCAATCAATTACTTCCTCGGTATTGGCCAAGAATAACAGACCAAGAGCTACAACAAATATCTGGAGAGTATCCTTGATAAGGTCTCCAGACATTTGAAATTGTCAACTTCATGGTGACACTGATCTTAGACATTTAGTAACTTATACATCAAGGCTCTAGAATAGCTCATTAGGCTTAAACCCGTATAATATGGTGCATAAATTTCTTGTGTAACAGATATAGTTTTTCTTTTATCTTCCTTGACTATATTTTGCAAGTTCAAATTCCACAATCGTTCCATTGTTCGAGAAGGTCCTGAGTGCGAGTGATGTAGGCCGCATAGGGCGCCTTGTTCTTCCAAAAGCTTGTGTCGAGGTAACTTTAACATCTGTTTGGCTTCCTTTTCATAATTTAAGCATGTTTTTTATTGTATATTGCCGATTGCCTGATTTATCTTCCAAAAGTTGTTTGGAAGGAACATCAAAAGCATTTGACTTTCCTCCTGTCCGGATTTTACAAAAATAAACATGTTATTATCCTGGATCAGAGTCTACATATATACCATCCATGTATGAGAAACCATATATGAAGGGGATCGTCATCCTGTACATCGTGTATACTGTTAGAGCATATTTGGTAGTTTAGATATTGTGTCTCGTAGACTGCCATATGTGTTAATATTTGGTAGTTTAGATATTGTGCCTCATAGTTTGACATATGTATTCGTGGGTTGTCTTATCTTCTAAGTAATGCTATATAAACTGTCTAAAGGGCTCAATGCAATACATTCATCCAATTACACCAATTCTATTCTCCTTCGTATGTTGACATGGAAGAATTAGGCAATTAGATAAGGATATTTGTTAGCTTTCTCAGTATTGTCTGAGTCTTTAAACGTAGCAGTAAAAGTTTTGGCACACCATTGTTTTAGTTATTATGATCTGAACAACCCGTTTTATATAGGGAGCTCGTGGCAAATGCATCCTCACAACAGGACGATGGAGCTCAAGGCGTCAAGTGGTGGCTCACTCGGACTCGTGCTCCTCTGCAAGGCACTGTTCCCCATGAGGGTTCCCATTACCATTGCGCTCGCATCGCCTGTCACTAGGGCTCTGAGCCATTAGAGGCTCGTCAATTTATATAAATTTATGTTTCGTTGTAATGCACGGGCACATACTTATAAGATATTAAGATCGAAGATAATATATATATCGTTTGTTTTCAAGTATTACCTAACACTATCTAGATATACATAAGTTACCATGATATTATGTCTCCGTTGCAACGCACGGGCACTCACCTAGTAGAGAGAGAAGGGGAGAAGAAATGCTAGGCGTTGAAATGGGGAGAAGAGCCAGCGAATGGCGTTGCAGCAGTGTGGAGGAGAAGAGGCTCAGGTGCGGGCGCTCCACTGCATTGGGAGGTCGGCAGATGAACTTCCAGGCGACGACTGTAATGCCCAGAAATGAACCAACGAAGAATTTGTGGAGAAGAGAAATAGGCCAGGTGGGTCCATGTGTCATAGAGAAAGAAATAAAGGAAAAAGACCCACACGTCATTCAAAGGAAGTGGGAATGCATGTAAGAGGCCCATTGGCCAATACCTGCCAAAAGGGTCGAGAGACTCGTTTATTTTTTTTGTTTCCATTTCGAATTTCGTTTCCTTTTTCTTACTTTTTTAATAAATAAATACATATATACATACATAAATATATATATATATATATTCTAAAAATTATTAAATAAATCCAAAAGTAATACCTTTATAACCAATTTGAGAAATAAATTATTTTAGGGAAAATTCACTAACTAAATAAAATGGCTTAAAAAGGGATAAATAAACCAAATGGGATTTTTGCATGACAAAAATTAACAATTCATTATTTTGAGATCTTTCTTACAAAACTAAATCTAAAAATATTGAATTTATAAATCAAATCAGACAAAATATATGCTTCAGCATGAATGCATCAAACACTTGGCAAAATTTTATTTGAAACAAGAAATTATTCAATTTATTTGTATCACCATTTCAATATTTAAAAACATAAATATTTTCGTTTCCACTAGAAACTAAATGATTAAACTAGGTTTCTTTTACTTGATAGATTTAGGGTGTTACAACAGGAACAGCTACGGCGCGAGGATGTGGACTTCATCGACGAGCACAGGTGGCGAGCAGTAGTCTGAAATGCACGGTACAACCAGGCGCTCAGGCGCTACCACCAATGGTTTGTGCATAGTAGGAAGTTTGAGGTCGGGGACCTGGTTCTAAGGCGAGTACTGAACCGAGAAGGGCTCCACAAGCTCTCTTCCAGCTAGGAAGGACCCTTCAAGGTGACGGAAATATGCCGCCCCGGGTGCGTCCGCCTCGCCATAGCTAACGGAGTACCTCTTCCCAATCCTTGGAATATAGAGCATCTCCGTAAGTTTTTCCCGTAAAAACAGAGCTGGAGGTTCGGTTTTCTTCCCTGTAACTAGGAAGCGCATAATATGCGCCAGCCCGGTGAGGTCCGCCCTCAATAAACCCGGTCTGTTGGCCTACACTCGTGTATATCCGGTTATAAGGAAGGGGTTCGACCCACAGATTTGTTTTTTCGTTGGTTTTATTCTTGAGTTTACAACCATTATTATTATCTAACTCACCCATGCAGTCTCCCTCCCTGGCTGGTATAGCGACATCCGAATTGAGTAGCCAGGCCCGGCAACCAGACACTGGGGTGGTTGGGGGCCGTGAAGTCGCTTAGTATGGTCAAGTACCGTAAGCCCACACGCCCCATCACTCTGCAGCCGGTCCTGTCGTGTGAATCAAAGGATAAAAAAATACCAGCTAGCGGGTCCTATGGGTGCGCTACTAAAAATTCCTAGCCAAGACTATGTGCAGGTCGGGTCCCAGTTGAGGTTACCCCTTGGGGGCCATGTCACCAATTCCTTCTTAAGAATCCTGGCATCTAGCCCCGACACGTCGAGGCCATATCCTAGGGGGGCCAAGTACCAGGGAAGAAGCTAGTAACAATGCACATAGCAAAGAAAAAGTAGCATGCAGATAAGTTGTAATATCGCCTGATAAGTAGTACTTAAAGTATCTTACAAAATAAAGATATACTAGGTGAGTGCCCGTGCGTTGCTACGGAACACAAATTAACGAGCCTCCAATAGCTCAAGGTACTCGTGAAATAAACGCAATGGTGGGAAATAGTGCCTTGTTGCAGATGAGCACGAGCCCGAGCGCGACACCACTTGATGCCACGAGTTCCATCGTCCTATTGTGGGACTTCCATTGCTACGAGCTCTATATATAAAAAGGTTTGTTCATGTCATAATAACTAAAACAATGATATACCAAGACTTTTGCTGCTACGCTCATACTCAGATAATACTGACAAAACATATATCCTTACCTAATTGCCTCATTCTTGATAGACCCACGCAAGAATAGAAGAGCAGACAAAATAAAGATCAATCAATCATAACAAGGATATAGTATTTTTGGACAAAATATATAGCAAGTTTTGTGTAGCAGTTTTAGACATGCCAAATACAGTGCAAATGCATAGCAAGTCATTGGAAAGGATAGGAAACAAAGCCGAGAGTAACATAGAAAATAAAATGGAGTCAAGTTTCTAAAAAGCTTCGCACAAATATACATATTTCTAAAAAAAATCTTCACACGTTTGACATGACGTCCTCTAGATGCCACCTCTCTCTGCACTTTCCTGAAACCAGCAGACATTCATAAGGAATAAATCAAAATTTTAATAGCACTTTGTTTATTTACAATAGAAATCTCAGTGCAGGGCAGCAATATATTCAAAAATAAGAATACAAGCTCAAATAAGAAGATAAAATGGAGTCAAAACAACACATTCATATTTATCAATTTTTCACGGACGATGGAATTGAAAGTTTGAATAGAAGTTAAATTACTAAGATTTTAGTGATCTCCACAATATGGGATATAGATATCAATAGAGAACAGCATAATGCATGATGCAGACCTAATGCTCAAAGTACCAACAAATGTCAAAGAAGCACAACAATAGAGCTCCATCAAAATCACAAGGTAAGTAGAATGCAACTGTGTAGCATTTTTGTTAACAGAAAGTGTATCCAAAAAAGGAGGATAGTGCATAAACTCTCTAGCCTGTGAATAGGTGCAAAAACTCCATTCAGACCAAGAAAGATCATCAATAACACAATGGTGAAGGTGCTAGGTTAGGTTTAGGTAACTTGGAAGTGTGTGTCCCTAGACCCGAAGCCCTCTTCTTCTGACAGATATCTGTATCTTTCTCCAAGGCCTAATGGCCGGAAAGATCCATGAAACTCATGTGGCATGATAAAGAAATGCTGAGGTTACTGACTGGCAGTCAGTCTTGGCTGCCTGTGACAGTTTCCTTGCATGCAATGCAATTATGTTAACCTGATCAAGCAAGCAACCAATGGTCCTTTGAAAAGGTACCCCCATCAGACTTTTGGTTGCAGTTACATGCAACTGTCCTTTGAAAACGTAGCCAGCAAAGCACTGCAGCGTTTGTTTGCTGGGTACAAGTCCCTAGATGTAAAAGGCACAGTTTCAGATAAATCCTCGGCTGGCTACGTTGCCAAGCAAATAACCTATTGTCGACATGAATGAAGAACAACCGAAATTTTTCAGTAGTGAACCCATCTTAAAGTTAAACGCTATGCCTTCGTCGACGTCTTACTCTCGGACTTTGTCTACGAAGAACCCATCCTAACCGTCGTGCTTAAGCATCATTTGGAGTCAATGGACAACTCATGCATATGGCTGCATTGCTGAACGACGAATTGGTTGATGAAAAATGGAGGTTGAAACACGTGTTACAGTAACTTTTCAGCATCAGCATTTCTTTCTCGAGCGCTATACGAACTCATTCACATTTCTAGGCTCTCGTGATCTCCCAAGCTGGGACGGCTTCATCACCCACAGCACATCCATCGACTCGCTTCCTGGTATTCACAATAGCCACCACGAAGCTTTCGTTCTGGAGAGTGTAGAGATACATTGCCCGTTCATCCTGACCATTTCATTTTATCACCACAAAAAAAACAATCAGAACATATAGTAAAGCGCACTATTGAGGCTTAAGATGGAAGTTAGTGTGCCCGTCTAGGTCATACGTACCTCGGGGAGCTCCAGGTATTCGTCAGGAGATATCTGAAGGAACTCGACAGCCGTTTGCCCAACGCACCAAGCCAAGACATCCACACTATCGTCTGCGATAGTCAAGTGCAGCTGAAAGCTACGCGCACATACACTTTCGCAGGCACACTTACAGAATGAACACTGGAGTACACCTAATGTTCATTCACAACACTGCCGCAAATGTTGTGGAACAGTGACACCTTTAAACTGTCACAATTGATACCATCTAACCGAACATGGGATATCTGAACATCAAGTCGTCAGGCAAATACAGGATGTTAGCATCAGAAAACAATTTAAATTGAAGAATAGAAATAAACATAAACTATGACTGCTTTTAGCCCCTTTACTATATTTTATCTTTTCCATAGGGGGGAGCATGTTAAAGGTGATCTGGTAGTCATTTTCTAGAACAGTGCCAATAATTTTAGCAAAATGCCAATTCAACTAAACTTGAAAAGCTCTGGAAACCAATCTCATAGCAGTAACAAAGAAGACTTACATGTGTTCTGTTTGTCGAATGGGGAAGATCTGCAAGGGTGATAAATTATGCAGGCACGATGAGTTTAGGAGTGCTGGCAGCAAGCTTAAGTTAACAAACAGAGACCCTGGCTCCTTTTCATGCCATGAGACTTCAAGGCTATTAACCATAAAATAGCCAGCAATCAAAACGTTGCCCACATAGTATACCATATAGATAATAAATGCTAACATAAAGGAAAATGCTAAGTAGTTATTAGCAATATGATTTACGATTTTACCAAACCAATTGAAATGGAGCAATAAAAAACTAACCATGGAGGAAATTAATTATTATAATGCGATGGTGGGCATCCAAACAAGCGGGTGAAATCAGAATATAAAATATGACAAGATAAAAAACATTTCACTAATCTATTTTTTAAGCTTACAGTTAAAATTTTCTTAATCAGCAGTGAATAGTTTTCGAGTGGTAGTGCCATCCAAGCACTCTGAAGATGCTTCTTAATTAATCAAACTGAACCAGATCATTTAAGTAGAAGAGAGTCTGTCTGGAGCTTCAGGACACAAATAGCACAACTACTTAACTGATTAACGTGGGTCACTGTTTAAAGCTGGAACCAACTTCTATATCTATAAAATAGTTACAAACCAAAGAAAAACTAAACATAATGCTTACAACAGACCGGAACATATTTAATTTGACAACCAGCTATCAATTAACTAAGTGTTATGACTTATGACTTGGACGATATGTTGTACACTAAATCTCCCCAAACTTTCCAGCATAATTTATGGTTTTAGGCATTCTCCTTCTAGCGAGCAAAATATGCACAGTTTCTTGAATCATACATAGAATACAGATATGCTAGAAAAGACCATGAAATAAATGTTGTAAGTACATGTGGTATTGAACTAAACCTTGTTATGCTTTGAGGCCCTGGAATCCCCTGTGTCTTATTGCATGCCTCTTCAACCAATGCAGAATGTGAAGTGAGTGCATTATCTGATGAACTAAGGGATGAATCAAGGTCAATAACTGGAGCAATGGCAAGAGGAAGGGCATGCTATTGTCCACCCTCTGACTGAAAGGCAGTCACTTGGATTTTTCCAACCTGTGTGGATAACAAAATCAAGTTAAGCAGTACTAATAAATGATACTTGTATTTTAAACAGGATATGAATATGTTATTCAAATGGAGTTTATAAGCATTCATACCTTTTGAGCATCTTCACTAAAACAAGAAAATATAAGGCCCACAAAGCCTGTATCCAGCAACTGAAACATTGCTTGGGTTCGAACATCTGGAAAATACGACTCATGGGGATTATACAAAATATATTTTAAACTATTGTAGATGGGAAGCATGTCACAGGAGAATGAAGAGAAACACATATATAAGCAAACCCTACAGCCGAAAATGATCATCGACACCAACATATACTGGTAGTAGTTTCGGTTTCATGGAAAAAACACAAATGACATGAAGAGCTTCTCAAGGACTTAAGATGTCAGAGCATCCAACATGGTATCCTACATTAGACGAACAATAGATTACATGGTCATATATATATGCTACAATTTCCACATTGTCTTTTTGGAACGGCTGGCCAACCTAGACTGCGATGTCATGCTAGATGTGCCGGAGTAAGACAGGGGTTACGATGTCTGGAGAGCTAAGCTGGGGAAGATGGCCTTCAGACGGCATCACCTCCACGATGGAGTCGCCACCAAGGTGCCTGTGCAGGTACTCAGACACCACAACTGGCACCGCGAGATCCTTGGTGCTCTGAACAATGTGGCATGGGACACTAACGTGCGGGAGGAGGCTGTGCACATCGCTCTGGAAGATCGTCTGGGCAACATTAAGTGCAATGTCCGGACGTATATTGAAGAGTGTCCTGCTAAACTCCTGAACTGCCACTGATTCCATATCTCCTCCAACACACAAGGGTGCAAAACCTAAGCACCAGGCCTTGTAGTTTGATTGCATCGCCTCAAACAGCTCATCCAGTTCATCTTGCTCGAACCCGCCATAGTAGTCCACATCGTTGAGATACCTATTTCGTCAAAAACAGAATTGAATAGGTGAGAGTAAATACAAGATGCAGTTAATACGTAAACAAAACCAGAAAAAGATAGAAGAAAATAGAGATCCAAAGAGCATAAAAAATGATTCATCATATATAAAAAAGAAACTTATCAAGTAGCAGAAGTGAAATTCATTTCTAAGTTTTATAATATCTAAGGAAGGTTCAGATGAAGTTGTGACTTGAGACAAAAAAATTGTGATTTAATACCATTGAAACCTAACTTTATTGCAAAGAACACTGACATGTGCCATCATACTATAGATAATCATATAAGGAGCCAAGGAGGGGCTACCCTAGTGCAATATGACGTTAATTTATAGATCAAATGCCCATGTTTCACTATGATCTGAATTTTGCTGCAAGATGATCAACTGAGAGTAACTTCCAAAAAATGACTCTTGTGACATTTGCAAATTAGTACACATGTAAATCTAACACTTAGAGGGCAATGGCAATGTGGATTCAACATGACCCTTCAGTATTTCACTCAAGTAAAATGTGGAAACTGTGGATTACTCAATCAAAATAGAAGGCCAATAATTTTTTTGATGAAACAGGAGGGGTGGATACCCCTACTGGAACTAATTAAAGAAAATATGTACAAGGAGTTTAAGGAGTTACAATTGAAAATTACATCTTTACTAATCTAAATGGTTTCGCCAGGAGCTAATGGCAGAGAATTTTTTTTCCTTCTGCATTCTATGAAGTCATATCAAAAAGACCTTTGAACTTATTGTAGCAGTTCATAACTGAAGGCTCTATGCCTTGGAAGAAGGCCAATAAAATTACTACGAAGGTTTATATCTGTTGTAGCCATGTAAAATCTGGAACTTGAACTTATGATTCAAGGATCAGTTAGAAACAACTTTAGGAGTTTATTAAGAGAGCAAAATTTCAGTGACTTCACACATCCCAAGTTGTTAATGTCTCCTCCCAAAAAACACATAATCTCTGTTTGAGAGAAATTAAATGAAAGGAAAGGACCATTAGTGGTTTTTTAGGAAAATAAGACATGAGACAGAGCATTCTAAAAGGATTCAGTTATTTCATTACACAATAAAATGAACTCCAAACACCAACGTACCAAGAAGTGTACACACTTGCACTTTCCTTGCCTGCAGGTGAGTACAAGTCGAACTTAAATCTCAGATCCAATCCATATGATTTTACCATATAGTGGGAGGTATCCAAAGACCAATGTCCTCCAATAGCATTTGCCAGTTAAACTCCAAGGCTCGCTTTAACATCCCTAAATATCAAACCAGACGACATTATAATTGTTAACAAAATAAAAAAGTATAAATATGTCATCATAGCAACTTCAAGTAAGCTCTCGTACTTGAATCTTCACTGGAGAGGCCAAAATTTTATAAATTCTTAGAAGATGTACTTCTCATGTCCTTGAGCTTCCCAGCACGCCATGCTTCTATAGCTTCTGGCATATATTAGAAAAATGAAGGGAAAATATATTTTATTTTAGGTTAGTAAACATCTCATTACAGTTCACGCTTATTCCAAAATACGCCTTACAAAGAAGTAAGCGAAAACAAACTCATATGTTATCCCTGGGTGCTGACATACAAACCTTGTTGTTCCGTGGTATTAGAACCTTCCCCCAAATCGTGCAGTCTCTGCAGAATCTCCAGTGAAACTTTCTGCTTTAGCTCCAGCGGCAGCCCTTTTCGTGTCTTCTCTTCCCTCGCAAATGCCTTCGCAGCTTCTTCACCTTCTCGCACCAGAGGCCAAAACCCAATGTCTCAAAAGCTTCAGATCACCGCTTCAATGGAACACCTGAACAAATTGAATTCCAGACACAGGAGCTCTGTAGGACAGCTATTACCGCTTCAATGAGCTCGACGGGCTCAGCTGCGCGGCGAATCCGGATCGACTCATCCACCCACCTCATGTGCTCCCTGGAATACTTCAGCTCCCCGCCTAAAGCCACAGGCACGAACTTAATCGGTGGATTAATTTGTTCAGAACAATCACATGGACTAATAGTGAGCTGACGAGAGAGAGAGAAAGAGAGTACGTTTGGGTGCAAATGCGAAGGAGCCGGGAGCGTAGAGCGCGCGGGCCACGAGCAGCGCAGCGACGAGGTTGGCCACGTAGAGGGCGACGGCGACGCGCCGGCAGGTGCACCACCTCGCTGCGGCGGCCGCGCGGCCACCGAGCCACAAGGCCCTCACCATGGCGTCACGGGTGGAGCTAGCGGGGGCGGGATCACTATGACGCCTCGCGCGGCATCTCGGCTGCCGGGGAAGGGGGCGCGGTGAATGTCGTCACCGCCAGGTATGGAATGGGGTGTGTCGCAGACGGAGGAGAAGGAATGGGGAATTGGGGATACCGGCCTTGAGGTAGTAGAGGAAGCTGGGATCGCTGCAGCCGGGCTGGGGGCATGGATCGCGCGGCGAGCCGAGGGCATGGTGAGGCGGGGGGCATCGGGGTGGGGGCACGCCCTTGCTGTGCGGGCATCGCGACGTCACAGAGAGAAGCACGGGCATCGCGGCGTCGCGGGAGTGGGTGGACTCCTTTCCTCACGCGGGGATGGCGGGCGGGGGCGGGCGGACTCCTTTCCTAGCGCAGGAATGGCGGGCGGGGGCGGGGGAAGCTCCGCCTCGTTGATCAGCGCCCCGACGGGGGACCCCGGCGCTGGCGTCGGCGTGCAGAAGTTGCAGATCTAAAGACGTGGTATGGGGGGGAAGAAGGGGAGGGGCAGCGATCACGAATCGGGATGGGGTGGGGCGCTCACAGACCTGCGCAGGGCCGGTGGACGCGGGGTTCACGGAGGCAGGGCGTCAAGGCGAGAATGGAGGGGCGTGGGGGCGAGAATGACGACGCAAAGGATGTCGGGGAGGATGGGGCGCGAGCATCCTGGGCTGGCATCTCGGCGTGGATGACGGGAGCGGGGGCATGGTGAGTCAAGGTGGACGCCCTCCTTGGACCCTTATAGGATAGTAGAGATTGAGCGGAACCCTCATTTTCTCCACGCAAGCCTGGCTACTCATCGTCAGTGGGATCCCGCTGGAAGCGCCCGGCCACCACGTCCACAACATCCTGTATGCCCTCCCGGGCGGCATCTTCGGTATCGGCCACCGGACCTGCGATCACTGGCCCCAAGGAGACAGCCGGGTCGTGGCTCCGGAAGCATGTCAAGACGTACTCTATTACCGACCGGTAGAGTGTACTGCCCTCGGCCTCCAGGCGGGCACCAAGAATCTGATCCAGGCGTCAGAGGCGATCAACAGCGGAATCTAGTACCCGGAGCGCGTCGGAGATGGACGCCGGCCGCACCAACACCGGGATGGGACTCACCCCCAACGGCACCAGTGTCGTGCTTGCCTCACCAGCCTAGGCGGCGATGCGCTGGGCCCCGGCGCGTTGCTCAGCCTGGAGGTCGTCAAGCGTCTTCCTCATCACCTCCACCGCCTGGGGGTCCAGGGCCGTCTGCGTCACCTGAGCAGCCTGCGCCACCTGGAACCGACGGGCCTGCTCCTCCAGTGCCCGCTCTTTCCCCTCCAATCGCTTCTCCTTCTCCTCTGCCTCGAGCTCAAACTCGACCAGCAACTTGTTCCGCCTTTCCCACATCTCCTCCCTGAAGGCAAGGTCCTTCTCCTGCCAGGCGAGATCAGTCGCCCGTTTCTCCAGGGAGGCATCCTTCGCCTTGAGGTTTTCCTCGGCGCAAGCAATGTTGCTAGTCTTGTCATCAAGTTCCTGCTGCAGATTTTGCAGCTTTGCCTCAGCCGCAGCCTGCTCGTCCCGCTGTTTCTCCAGCATCATATTATAAGCTTTCAGCTTTTTATGGAACGTCATGATGACCTCCTCCCTTTGGTCCAAGTGCTCCTTCTTCCTGACCAGCCCTTTCTCCTTCCGGGTCACCTCCTGCTCTCAGTCAGACACCTTTCGGAGGTCCTCCTTGAAGTCCTCGCACTCCCGCTCAAGCTCGGCCCGCTCTGAGGCGAATTGGCAGGATGTCGCCTTAGTGCGCTCCTCCAGTTGGGTGCACCAGTTGCCAATGTGCTGGTGCTTGGTCTCGAGCGCCTCCCACTCCCGCAGGATCGCCGCATCGGTTTCCTGGAGAGCGCGGGACAGCACCCGAGGGAGGGGAGTCGGGGTTGCTTCTGGCTCGATGCCAGACCGGAGCGGTTGCCCAAGAATAACCTCCGGTTCCTCCGGAGTTGGCGGTGGGATGGAACTGGACGCCCCCCCCCCCCCCCCACGCCTACCGCCGACGGTGTATTCGACGATAACACCGTCGTTGGATCTGCAGTAGCTGTCAACGACACTGCCGCCTCTAGACCCCCAGCTGGAACTTGGGAACCCGAAGGCATTGCCTCGACGGTGGTAGGCAGATCCTGGGGGCCCGACGGCACCACCTCAGCACCCGCGTCACCCCGCATGGTGGGGGCAAACGCAGCAGGAACCTCTTCGGCCACTGCCGATGGTGTGCTTGACGCCAGCGCTGGTGAGGCCGCGGTAGTCACTGACGGATCGCCGGCGACACTCCCAGCAGATGTCTACTGCTGAGAGCCAGACCCACCGGCGGGCATAGTGACTAGCGGGGGAGGAGCGTCCTTGAAAGCAGAAGAGGAGGAGGCCCTGACGGGCAAAGGACGGGTCAAGACCAGTTGGCATAAAAGCTACACTCGCGAGAACATTGGAAGAGTCTAAACTTACTTGGGGCCCTGAACCTTCCAGTGACCCCGAAAATGGGATGCCCGCTGTCGTTGCTGCTGCTGCCGCCGCTCGTGCTGTTGTTGCTGCCGCTGCCCCCACGGTGACGACGGTCGGTCTGACGCTAGTGGTGGTGGTGTCAGATCCGAAGGTGGTGGTGGCGGAGGGCTCACGCCCCTCTACCCGTCCTGGACCTAAGGTTCGGCCTCCTTGGTCCCACCAGCTGTCTTCTAACGCTTCTGGGGGGAGTCCGAATCAAGGGGCAGATCCGAGACAAAAGACCCATCGGCGTGGCGTAGTCGGTGTCGCCTTACTCCCTCCGACCTCCCGGCGGCACCTGGAGCGGAGGAGCCGCTTGCAGGCCCCTTGCCCTTGTCCAAGGAACTGGGGGCCACAGGAGGAGCTCTGGAGCCCACATCGGCAGGCTGGGAACCCCCGACCGGTACACCAGGAATATGGATCCCCTGGTGGGGGTCCCGGCCGCCGGTCTAATGGATCGCCACACCACTCTCATCGAGGGTCGGCAGCCGGGCCAGCACCGTCGACCGCAGCCCTGGATTGTCGCAGAGCGGCAAAATGCCCTGGGGAGGTATCAAAGTTTCGGGGATAAAAGCCTCACCAGTGATCCCCTTCACCAAAATTTTCAACTGCTCCCAAGACAGGTCAGTCCCAGGCCCGCGCTAGATCCTACCAATGTCACTAGGGCCGGTGAACCAGCAACACAGATGCGGCCTCCCCTGTAGTGGCATGACCTGGCGCTTCAGGAAATCGCCGACTACGTGCATCGAAGTCAGGCCACCAACTGCCAGTTCCTTAATCCTGTCCAGTACGGGCCCAAACTCTGGCACGAGGCATGGTTTTACCCTCCATTGCTTCCAGTCGAGTCTGGGTTCGTCGCTCGGAAGGGCAAGGCGGTCGTTGGCCTCAGCGCCAGCGATCACCCAATCATTAGGCCAGTTCTCCCACCTCGCACCGCCAAGGGTGGCGATGTAGGTCACTATTGGATCTAACCTCGTCTGGAAGTAGTAGGCCCCAAGGTGGTCTTTGCCCTTTCCAGACCTCATCAGCACAAAAAACTGGCGAAAGAGGGAAGTGCAGGCTGCCACCCCCACGAACATCTCGCAGAAGTGGACAAAGATGGCCACCTAGAGGATGGAGTGGGGCATGAGGTGCTGGAGTTGGAGCCCGAACTCCTCCTGCAGCAGCAGGAAGAACGGCGAAATCGGCAGCGCCAACCCGTAGAAGAGATAGGAGACGAAGAGCACAAACTCCCCGGCGGCAAGATCGCCGAGGGGAGTAGTTGAAAGTCGCCTAGACGGGGGGTGAATAGGCGGAATCTGAAATTTATAAACTTTAAGCACAACTACAAGTCGGGGTTAGCATAAGAAATATAAACGAGTCCGAAAGAGAGGGCAAAAACAAATCAACCAAAGAAATAGAGCAGATGACACGGTAATTTGTTTTACCGAGGTTCGGTTCTTGCAAACCTACTCCCCGTTGAGGTGGTCACAAAGACCGGGTCTCTTTCAACCCTTTCCCTCTGTTAAATGGTCACTTAGACCAAGTGAGCTTTCTCCTTATCTCATGGGTCACTTAGACGCCGCAAGGACCACCACACACTTGGTGTCTCTTGCCTTGGTTACAAAACACTTGAGAACAAGAAATGAGGAAGGAAGAAAGTGATCCAAGCGCAAGAACTCAAAAGAACACAAATATCACTCTCTTGCTAGTCACTATTTGATTGGAATGATCTTTGGGCTTGGGAGAGGATTTGATCTCTTTGTTTGTGTCTTGGAGTGAAGTCTAGAGCTCTTGTATTGAATGCAATGGCTGAAAACTTAGATGCCTTGAAGTGTTGGTGGTTGGGGGTATTTATAGCCCCAACCACCAAAGTGGCTGTTGGGGATGGCTGCTGTCGTATGGCGCACCGAACAGTCTGGTGCGCCACCAGACACTGTCCGGTGCGCCAGCCACGTCACCCAACCGTTAGGGTTCGACCGTTGGAGCTCTGACAAGTGGGGCCATCGGACAGTTCAGTGGTGCACCGGACAGTCACTGTTCACTGTCCGGTGCGCCTTCTGACGCCTGCTATGACTTCTATGTGCACATGTGCGCACTGTAGCGTTTCACTGTTCCTTTGCAGACGACCGTTGGCGTGAAGTAGCTGTTGCTCCGCTGGCACACCGGATAGTCCGGTGTTACACCAGACAGTCCGGTGAATTATAGTGGAGTGGCTCCCCGAATTCCCGAAGCTGGCAAGTTCAGAGTTGATCCACCCTAGTGCACCGGACACTATCCGGTGGCACACCGGACAGTCCAGTGCGCCAGACCAGGGCAGTCTTCGGTTGTCTTTTGCTCTTTTTATTTGAACCCTTTCTTGGACTTTTTATTGGTTTGTGTTGAACCTTTGGCACCTGTAGAACTCATAATCTAAAGCAAACTAGTTAGTCCAATTGTTTGTGTTGGGCAATTTAACAACCAAAATTCATATAGGAAAAGGTTTGACCCTATTTCCCTTCCAATCTCCCCCTTTTTGGTGATTGATGCCAACACAAACCAAAGCAAATATAAAAGTGCAGAATTGAACTAGTTTGCATAAGTGTCAGGTACCGTAATTAGGGGTACCCCAACACTCCTAATCATGGCTGGTAAACACATTCAGGGCAAACCATAAAGGCTTATGGCTCGGGTCAAAGTCAAAGCTTCGTCTACCAAGGGACGCGGTCTCGCCTCGCCCGAGCCCGGCCTCGGGCGGAACAGTGGTCCCGGACGAGTTCACGTCTCGCCCGAGGGTCTCCTCAGGCAGTGAGCACGCCCTCGGCTCAGCCAAAGGCCAGCCTTGTCGTGCAAGCGACCTTGGCCAAATCGCCTTACCAGCCGACCGTATTACATGCGCATTTAATGCTGGGATCGTCTGACACCTTATCTTGACACGTGCGCCTCAGTCGGCAAGGTCGAAGTGACCGCAGTCACTTTGCCCTTTCACTGACTGATCTGACAGGAAAACACCACCGCCTGCCCTGCTCCGGCTGCTATGCCAACCACCCGGGCGAAACCGACAACGGTCAAGTTAAGCCTCGAGCGCAACAGGAAGCTCCGCCTCGCCCGACCCCGGGCCTCGGCCTCAGCCTCGGCCTCAGGAGGAGATCTCCGTCTCGCCCGACCCTGGGCCTTGGCCCTAGCCTCGGCCTCAGAGGAGCCGCCGCCTCGCCCGACCTCAGGCTCGGATCAACCGCGCCATAAGGGATGCATCATTACCCTACTCCTAGCTAGCTCAGGCTATGAAGGAACAAGACCGGCGTCCCATCCAGCTTACCCCGATAACAGGCGATGTTGGTTTCCCGCATGCAACCATGACGTCGGTGGTTCTCAAGCCCCCTACGGAAGCAAGGAGACGTCAGAAGGATCCATGTAGCACCAACAGATGTACTGCTACAGGGCTCAAGACACTTCTCCGACGTCCACGACACTACCTCTATAGGGCTCGAGATGCCCCCCCCCCGACGGCCACGTTGTCATCTGTACAGGGCTCAGGGTACTTCCCTGCCAGCCACGTTATCTCCCAGCTACACCCCATTGTACAGCTGGGCATCTCCTTACGTCTATAAAAGGAGGTGTCCAGGGCCCCACGAGGGGGAGAGAAAGGAGGGGGCGAAAAGGAACAAACATACGAGGATACGTATACACGAAGGCAAGGCAAAGGGAAGGGAGAGGACGAGCAGGGCCCGACCCTCTCTCTCTCTCTCGCCCCCTCGTACTTGCCCTCTCGCCCTCGCTCTCTCGCAATGCTTGTAACCCCTACTACGAGCACCCCGGTGCAGGATAATACAAGGCTCATTCCCCCACTTGTGTTCCATCTCGCACCAACCCATCTGGGCAGGGACACGCAGCGACAAATTTACTCGTCGGTCCATGGACCCCCGGGTCCGAAACCCCGACAGTTGGCGCGCCAGGTAGGGGCCTGCTGTGTGTTAACAATCGCTTTCCAGTTGAGTTCCAAATGGGGAGTCTTCAGCAACCTCTTCAGCCCGGAACGGTGCTCCGCTTCGGGAGCCTCGAGTTCATGTCCCTTGACGGCAGCTACGACATGGTACTCCTCCTCTCGCGGCACGACAACAACGACGATCTTCGACTCGCCCGGCGGCGGCGAACTCGGCAACGACATCTCCCCGGCCAGGACCTAGCTGCAGCGGCAATGCTACTCCGGACCATGTCGGAGCCATCCACCACCGAGGGACGGCGTATCCAGGGCGAACTCAAGGATCTCCTGGAAGGTGCCGCAGTTCGACGAGCTAAGAGCTCTGCCTCCCAGAGGCGAGCTAACCCCTCGGAGCATCACGCGACGTCCTCCCGACACATGCGGGAGGCCTTGGTCCATCCCGAGCGCACGCGGGACGACGCACCAGCCGCCCGGGATCGCCCCGGCAACGAGCATCACCATCGCGACCATCGAGCCTGCCTCGAGGAGAAGGTGCGCCGAGGCTACCATCCCAGGCGCGGGGGACGCTGCGATAGCGAGGAGGATCGGAGTCCCTCGCCCAAGCCACCCGGTCCACAAGTCTTCAACCGGGCCATACGACGAGCGCCGTTCCCCGCCCGTTTTCGAGCCCCGACTACCATCACCAAGTACTCGGGGGAGACGAGGCCGGAGTTGTGGCTCGCGGACTACCGACTGGCATGCCAGTTGGGAGGGGCAGACGATGACAACCTCATCATCCGTAATCTACCCCTTATCCTCTCCAACGCCGCCCGGGCCTGGCTGGAGCATCTGCCTCCTGCGCAGATCTCCGACTGGGACGACCTGGTCAAGGCTTTCGCGGGAAATTTCCAGGGCACGTACGTGCGCCCTGGGAACTCATGGGATCTCCGAAGCTACCGCTAGCAGCCTGGGGAATCCCTCCGAGAGTACATCTAACGGTTTTCGAAGCAGCGCACCGAGCTGGCCAACATTACCGACTCGGATGTCATTGAGGCTTTCCTCGTCGGCACCACTTGTCGAGACCTGGTGAGAAAACTGGGGCGCAAGACTCCCACCAAGGCGAGCGAATTGATGGATGTCGCCACCAAGTTCGCCTCGGGTCAGGAGGCGGTCGAGGCCATCTTTCGGAAAGACAAGCAGCCTCAGGGGGAGCCGAAGGAAGACACCCCCGAGGCGCCCGCCCAGCGTGGCACGAAGAAGAAGGCCAAGAAAAAGGCGCAAGTGAAGCGTAACACCGCTGACGCGAATCTTGTCGCTGCTGCCGAGCACAGGAACCCTCGGAAGCCTCCTGGAGGGGCCGGCGCGTTCGACAAGATGCTCAAGGAGCCATGCCCCTATCACCAGGGTCCCGTCAAGCACACCCTTGAAGAATGTGTCATGCTCCGGCGCTACTTCCATAAGGCCAGGCCCCCGGTGGAAGATGGCAAGGGCCAAGGCAACAACAAGAAGGAGGGCGGCAAGGAAGAGGAGTTCCCGGAGATCCACAACTGCTTCATGATTTACGGCGGGCGGGTGGCGAACGCCTCGGCTCGGCACCGCAAGCAGGAGCGCCAGGAGGTCTGCTCGGTAAAGGTGGTAGCGCCAGCCTACCTAGACTGGTCCGACAAGCCTATCACCTTCGACCGAGGCGACCACCCCGACTTCGTGCCAAGCCCAGGAAGGTACCCGCTCGTCGTCAATCCGATCATCGGCAATGTTAGGCTCTCCAAGGTCCTCATGGATAGAGGCAGCAGCCTCAACATCATCTACGCCGAGACTCTGGAACTCTTGGGGGTTGATCGATCCGAGGTCCGGGCCGGTGCGGCACCCTTCCACGGGATCGCAGCCGAAAAGCGTATCCTGCCCCTCGGGCGGATTGACTTGCCCGTATGCTTCGGAACTCCCTCCAACTTCCAAAAGGAAACCCTCACCTTCGAGGTGGTTGGGTTCGGAGGGACCTACCACGCGGTGTTGGGAAGGCCATGCTACGCCAAGTTCATGGCCGTCCCCAACTACATAAACCTCAAGCTCAAGATGCCAGGCCCCAACGGGATCATCATCGTCGGGTCCATGTACCGCCACGCGTACGAATGCGACGTGGAATGCGTGGAGTACGCTGAGGCCCTCGCCGAGTCCGAGGCCCTCATCACCGACCTGGAACGCCTCTCCAAGGAGGCGCCCGACGTGAAACGGCACGCCGGTAACTTCGAACCAGTCGAGGCGGTTAAGTCCGTCTCTCTCGACCCCAGCAACGACGCCAGCAAGAAGTCAGGATCGGCTCCGAGCTCGGCCCTAAATAGGAAGCAGTTCTCGTCGACTTTCTCCGCGCAAATGCCAAAGTTTTTGCGTAGAGTCCCTCGAACATGCCATGCATACCAAGGGATGTCGCCGAGCACTCACTGGACATCAGAGCTGGAGCCCGACCCGTGAAGCAGTCCCTGCGCCATTTTGACGAAGAAAAGCGCAAGGCCATAGACGAGGAGATCCACAAGCTACTCGCGGCAGGGTTCATCAAAGAGGTATTCCATCCCGAATGGTTAGCTAACCCTGTTCTTGTAAGAAAAAAGGATGGGAAATGGAGGATGTGCGTAGACTACACTGGTCTGAATAAAGCATGTCCGAAGGTTCCCTACCCTCTGCCTCGCATCGATCAAATTGTGGACTCTACTGCTGGGTGCGAAACCCTATCATTCCTCGATGCCTACTCAGGCTATCACCAAATCAAGATGAAAGAGTCCGACCAGCTCACGACTTCTTTTATCACACCTTTTGGCATGTATTATTACACTACAATGCCAATTGGTTTGAGGAATGCAGGCGCCACCTACCAGAGGTTCATGAACCATGTGTTCGGAGAACACATCGGCAAAACGGTCGAGGCTTACGTCGATGACATTGTTGTCAAAACAAAGAAAGCCTCCAACCTCCTCTCTGACCTTGAAACGACATTCAAGTGTCTGAAAGTGAAAGGCGTGAAACTCAACCCCGAGAAGTGTGTCTTCGGAGTCCCCCGAGGCATGCTCCTAGGGTTCATCGTCTCCGAGCGGGGCATAGAGGCCAACCCAGAGAAAATCGCGGCCATCACCAACATGGGACCAATAAAAGATTTGAAAGGAGTACAGAGGGTCATGGGATGCCTTGCGGCTCTGAGTGATTTCATCTCACGCCTTGGCGAAAAAGGATTGCCCCTGTACCGCCTCTTAAAAAAGGTCGAGCGCTTCACTTGGACCCTCGAGGCCGAAGAAGCCCTCGGAAACCTTAAGGCGCTCCTCACGAATGCGCCCATCTTGGTACCCCCCGCTACGGGAGAAGCCCTCTTGATCTACGTAGCCGCAACCACTCAGGTGGTCAGCGACGCGGTCGTAGTCGAAAGACGAGAAGAAGGGCATGCACTGCTTGTCCAGAGGCCAGTCTACTTCATAAGCGAAGTGCTATCCGAGACCAAAGTCCGCTGCCCACAGATCCAGAAGCTGCTCTACGCAGTGATTCTAAAACGGCGAAAGCTGCGACAGTACTTCGAGTCTCACCCGGTGACTGTGGTGTCATCCTTTCCCCTGGGAGAGATCATCCAGTCCCGAGAGGCCTCGGGTAGGATAGCGAAATGGGCAGTGGAACTCATGGGCGAAACACTTTCATTCGCCCCTCGGAAGGCCATAAAATCCCAAGTCTTGGCCGGCTTCCTGGCTAAGTGGACTGACACCCAGTTACCGACGACTCCAATACAGCCCGAGCATTGGACCATGTACTTCGACGGGTTGCTAATGAAAACTAGAGCAGGCGCGGGCTTGCTCTTCATCTCACCCCTCGGAAAACATCTTCGCTACGTGATCCGCCTTCATTTTCCAGCGTCAAACAACGTGGCTGAGTACGAAGCATTGGTTAACGGGCTGCGCATCGTCGTCGAGCTAGGGGTTTGGCGCCTCGACGCTCGTGGCGACTCGCAGCTTGTCATTGACCAAGTCATGAAGAACTCCCACTGCTGCGATCGGAAGATGGAGGCCTACTGCGACGAAGTTTGGCGCCTGGAGGACAAGTTCTACGGGCTGGAACTCAACCACGTCGCTCGACGATACAACGAGACTGCGGATGAGCTGGCTAAAATAGCCTCGGGGCGGACAACGGTTCCCCCGGACGCCTTCTCCAGGGATATACATCAACCCTCCGTCAAGATCGACGACACGCCCCAGATACCCTCTACCAAGCCCGAGGAAGCCTCGGCCGAGCCTGAGGTACCCTCAGTCGCCGAGGGTGAGGCCCTGTGCGTCGAAGGAGAGCGGAATGGGGTCATGCCAAACCCAAACTGGCTGACCCCGTACCTGGAATATCTCCTTCGAGGAGAGCTGCCCCTCGACAAGGCCAAAGCTCGATGACTGGCTCGGCGCGCCAAGTCATTCGTTTTTCTGGGTGATGAAAAGGAGCTGTATCACCACAGTCCCTCGGGCATTCTCCAGCGATGCATCTCCATCGCCCAAGGACAAGAGCTGTTACAAGAAATACACTCGGGGCTTGTGGCCACCATGCAGCACCTCAAGCCCTCGTGGGAAATGCCTTCTGACAAGGTTTCTACTGGCCAACCGCGGTTGCCGACGCCACTAGGATTGTACGCTCCTGCCGAGGGTATCAATTCTACGCAAAGCAGACACACCTGCTCGCTCAGGCCCTACAGACGATACCCATCACCTGGTCGTTTGCTGTATGGGGTCTGGACCTCGTCGGTCCCTTGCAAAAGGCACCCGGGGGCTTCTCGCACCTGCTGGTTGCCATCAACAAATTCTCCAAGTGGATCGAGGTCCGACCCTTCACCAGTATCAGGTCTGAGCAGGCGGTGGTGTTCTTCACCAATATCATCCATCACTTTAGAGTCCCGAATTCCATCATCACCGACAATGGCACGCAGTTCACCGGAAAAAAGTTCCTGGACTTCTGTGAGGACCACCACATCCGTGTGGACTGGGCCGCCATAGCTCACCCCATGACGAATGGGCAGGTGGAGCGCGCCAACGGTATGATTTTGCAGGGACTAAAACCGAGGATCTACAACGACCTCAACAAGTTTGGCAAGCGATGGATAAAGGAGCTACCCTCGGTGGTCTGGAGTTTGAGGACGACGTCGAGCCGAGCCATGGGTTTCTCGCTGTTATTTCTAGTCTATGGGGCCGAGGCCGTCCTCCGCATGGACTTAGAATACGGTTCCCTGAGGACGAAGGCGTACGACGACCGAAGCAACCAGATCAGCCGAGAGGACTCGCTGGACCAGCTCGAAGAGGCTCGGGACGTGGCCTTACTACACTCGGCGTGGTATCAGCAGTCTCTACGACGCTACCACGCCCGAAGGGTTTGGCCCCGAGGCTTCCAAGTGGGAGACTTGGTGCTTCAGCTGCGACAAGACGCCCGAGGGCGCCACAAGCTTACTCCTCCCTGGGAGGGACCGTTCATCATCGCCAAAATTCTAAAGCCCGGGACATACAAGCTGGCCAACGATCAAGGCGAGGTCTATAGCAACGCTTGGAACATCGAACAGCTACGTCGCTTCTTCCCTTAAAATGTTTCAAGTCGTTCATGTTCCTCATTTTCTTTACATACATGAATAAAGTCTAACCATCAAGGAAGGATCAGCCTTGCCTCGACAAAGCCCGACCCTCCCTCGGGGGCTAGAAGGGGGGAACCCCCTCTGCGTCAAAATTTTCTTCGGAAAAGTTTTCTACCAAGAAAAGTTTTCTACCGAAACAACTCTTGTGCCTTCCGACTATATCGATAACGGAACCCTGAAAACGAGCGGGAGAGACCTTAAGCGGCAAGGCCGACTGAGCCGAGGGACTCCTACGCCTCCGGGATACGGATACCTCACTCGTCACCTTCCGCGAAAAGTAAATCACGCTCGGATAAGCGGTTCTGCTATCGAACAAGTCCTAACGCTCGGGTAGAAAACGACTTTCGTGCTTTCGACTATATCGATGGCAGGGTCCTACGAACGGGTGAAAGAGCACGTAAGCGGCAAGGTCGACCGATCCGAGGGACTCCTACGCCTACGGGATACGGATACCTCACTCATCACCTTCCGCGAAAAGTAACTCACGCTCGGATAAGCGATCCTGCTACCGAACAAGTCCTAACGCTCGGGTAGAAAACGACTTTCGTGCATTTTTCGACTATATCGATAGCAGAATCCTATAAACGGGTGAGTGAGCACGTAAGCGGCAAGGCCGACCGAGCCGAGGGACTCCTATGCCTCCGGAATACGGATACCTCACTCATCACCTTCCGCGAAAAGTAACTCTCGCTCGGATAATGCGATTATGCTGCCGACGAACAAGTCCTAAATGCTCGAAACAAGAAGAAAGAAAACGCAACTTTATAATCTGAACGCTAAATATGTTTAGGCCTCGGCGGCCACAAAAAACATACGCATACTTCAGACAGACTGTTCCTGCAGGTTCAGACATCGGCAGGGTGTAATATCCACTTTGTAATAAGAGTATAAAGAAAATTATATTCCTTTATACATATGTGTGTCGTCCACGTTTATCATTTCATGAACACATCATATATAACAAATAACTAAATGATAAAAGACACCTAAAAATAATACATGCATCATGTTGGGATTTTATTTTGTGCATCTTGTGACAACATAAAATGACAAGAAATATATTAAAGCTTAAAGTAAAATTTAAATTCTAAAAAGGAATTCAAGAATTTAGAAAAGAAGAGAAGAAGAAAAATATTATATGAGTGAAAAAGAGTATAAAATACATACATATAATAAAATATAATATCTCTATAATTAGACTTGAATGTGTAAATTTACTCAAGGGTGAAACACAAATTAAAATTCAAAATAATTACAAAAGAAAACAGAAAATAAAACTTAAAATAAAAAGAAAAGGAATAAAGGAACTCCCTGGGCCGACTGCCTTCATTTCGGCCCACTTCCTCTTTCCCTCAGATGCGCGCGCGTGGCCCAGTTGACTTCCAGCGTGCTCTGTCTCTTGCCAGCGGGGCCCGCGTCGCAGCCTCTCCACTACCTCCTTTCCCCCCCCCCCCCCCCCCACGCACATCAGCTTCGCTCGCCATGCCGAAGAGCGTGGCCAGCGCGATTCCTCCGCCGCGAATCCGCAGGAGCAGATTGACTCGGCCTCCCCCGCGCCCACGACGTGAACTCTCCGCTTCACTGAGCATCGGGTCCCACCCATCTGCGCGTCTTCCACCTTCGTTCGAATCGGAATCGCAGTCATAACATCTCCTCCGCGGATCCAGCTGACGCCAACGACCGCGCCGATTTCGCCGGTGGCGTAACCTCCACCCCGCCTGGGCTGCGCGTATAAACACGGATGCTTAACCGCGGAACCCCAAAACCCCACGAAGCCAGCCGCCCCCTTCTCATAACCGAGCAAACAAACACGTGAGAGAAGGCCGTCGTCCGCCATCGTGGCCCCATACCTGCACCGACGTTTGGTGGCTAGGGTTAGGTCTTGGGCGTTCTGCAGCGTGTGTGGATCGTGTGTGTGGAGTGCCAAACGTGGGGATCAACCCGAGCCCCTGGAATTCCTCGCCGTAACTCGCCATCGCCACAACTCCGCTCCGCACCTTGGACCAAACCCGACGTGTCTTTCGTGCTGGTGAGTTCTTGATCATCGTGCTCGCCCCGCTTCCCTTTCCGTATAGAGCCTGTCATCCATATGGTTAGGCCTCTGCGACGTCAAGCACATCGCTCATCGGCGAGCACCACCGTGCGGACTGCTTGTGCCACCGTGTTCCGTTATGGAGGATTGGGGATGGTACTGGCGCCGTAGGAAAGGAGATGAACGATTGAGATCAAACAACGCGTACTGTTTTGTTGTATTGGACTATGACCGCGGGATGCCAATCCTATGGCTTAGGTTGGATCGGGGTAGGGATGTCTCGGGGCCATTGAATCTTAATCCAACGGCTGCAGACACGTACCGATTCATAACCCGCGTCAATCTAATCCTGTGCGCTGGAATTAGATCGGACAGCTGGGAATCATTAATACCCCTTCGGCCTCGGCTTTTTATTAAAGAACCCCTAGGTTTATTGAGATTCAATCCGCAGTCCACGTAGTTGTAATCTGTGTCTTGGGGAAAACTCTGGTTTAGCCCCTGATCTTTCTGAAAATAGACGCCCAGTCCAGAACTTATTTAAAAGGAATAAATGAAATAGTAAATGCATTTTTAATACAAAAACAATTCCTAGAACTTATTTAATTCATACAAATTCATTTGTAGTCCAAATCGATCCATTCCAATTTCTAAATTTTTGTAATATTAATATATATCACCTAGAGTCTCTGTTTTGACATGAAAACAGAAAGAAAATTTATTTCTCATGTAATTCCATTTCAAGCACATTAAACCTTAGGAAATTCATAACTTGAAATCTATAACTCCAAATTTAATTATTCCAGTTCCAATGATCTCATTTTCATGTGTAGATTTTTACTGTATATTTTATTTACATATTTGATGTGATGTTAATTTATGCTATACCATGTATGTATTGTGTTGATGCGAGTAGACGAGCAAGCCACTGTGGATTCTGAGGTTCAGCAAGTAGAAGTAGCTGAGCAGGAGCTCATTGAAGGCAAGTTGTGCCCTTGATCACTTACTTTTTCCCAGCCATGTATTTATTAATTATAATGATCTGCATAGGTTAATTTTGATGGGATCCAATAGGTTACCTAGTTTTGGTTATCTTTATAGCTTGTTCACCCCTGAAATATTTTTGGGTAGTACCTGCTATTGCTTTATGTGGATTTAGGTATGAAGATACGCTATTCATGATTATTCTGTTATTATCTTGTTATTATTACTGTTCATGTTAAGATCATTAAATTAATGGGAACATGGAGCGACCACCCAGGAAAACAGTGCTACCACAAGGGTTTAATGGGACGCCCTTGGCTGATTAACTAGGAAAGCTAGTGGAGGTCTTCCTTACCCGAAAGGGGCAAGGGCAGTAGGGGAGTGGTCAGTGTAGGGAGGTCCTTGGGTTGATTTTGCTGCGATGGCGGTCAGGCGAGGGATTCCTGCACTGGAGCTTCCTATAAACTGTAGCGGGATTTCTGAAGCTAGTGGAACTTTGTAAAGGCCTCGTAGTGTTACCCTGCCTCGCCTCCTCGGTAGAGGTGTATGGGATTGGCCGTCTCTTGGCAGATGGGTAACATGACTTGTGGGTAAAGATGTGCAACCTCTGCAGAGTGTAAAACTAGTATACTAGCCGTGTTCACGGTCATGAGCGGCTCAGACCCTCACATGATTAATTTATGAAACTTAAATTCAATTTGACATTTGCATCGCATTTGGGAATATTTTATTATTACTTTTCTTTATTATTATTAAGGTTTTGGTATTTACTTACACCTAGTAATTGCTAATAAAATTTTGACTAACTTATAAAAGCAATGCTCAGCTTTAGCCTATATTTCATTGATCAGCCTTACACTTCATGAACTCCCACCTTTGGTGAGTTCATGCCACATTATTCCCCACGACTTGTTGAGCTATGAATGTATGTGAGCTCACTCTTGCTGTCCCACACCCCCCACAGGAGAAGAATAGGTGGTTCAGGAGGAGCCACAAGGCGAGGAGTTTGATCTGATCTAGGTGGCGTTTCTCAGTTGACATTGGCACCGACGATCCTTAGTTCGTTTTATATTTATTCTTTTATTTTGTAATAAGTCTTCCGCTATGTAATAAATACTCTGATGTTTTGTGACATTTATCTCTATACACTCTGTTATTATATATGTTGTCTTCTTGGCGCATGTATGAGATGCACCCGGCTTTGTTCCTTAAATCCAGGTGTGACAGAAGTGGTATCAGAGGAAATGTTGACTGTAGGACGAAACCTAGATAGAAATGGACAAACCCTTACCTACTTACCTTATTCTGAATCCTTCTATACTTACCTTACTCTGATTCTTTCTACACTTATCTTGATCCTGTCTCACCTTCTACTGTTCTACTCTGATCATTCGTACCTTCTCTATTCTAAGACAAGACGGATTTCACACCTTGGAATCCTACGTTTATGACCTTTTTAAGAGATAGGAAACCTAAGACAAGAATTAAAATTATTTTATCTATTAAAAATGTTGGTTGATTGTGCTGATGATCAATGTCTGATTTGCTTCTTTGATTGATTGAAATAGTATAGATGGGCATCTTAGCATGTACCACTATAAGGTAATGTATTAGCTTTAGTAGGTGACACGCTAATCTACTTAGCTAATGAATCCCCCCATAGTAACATTCCTCGTAATTACTCGCCTTGTCTACAATTCTTCCTTTCTTACCCTGTGTTTTAACCTAGATGGGCTACCCCTATAGTGTTAGAAGAGAGCACTATAGACATGATCCTTGGTATGTCATGGTTAAGAAAGGCAAAGGCAGTATATACACTGTGCTAAGGGAACCGTAGAACTCACCAGTTCCAAAGGAGAAAGATTTGAAGTTGAAATTGCAGTAGCTACCACCATCAGACTAGCGGCATTTTTAGTAGATGGGAAGTTTGTTGGTGACAACATCCGTGTGGTTAAGGATTTTCCGGAGGTCTTTCTAGAGAAGTTACCAGGTATGCCACCAGATACGGAAGTTGAGTTTGTCATAGATCTCTTACCTAGAACTGCTCCTATTTCTAAATGGACATATAGGATGTCTGTAGAAGAGTTAAAAGAACTCAAGAAGCACTTAACGGAGTTGCAAAGGTAGGGTACATTCGTCCGAGTTCCTCACCATGGGGAGCACCGGTGTTATTTGTACAGAAGAAGGATGGATCGCAACGGATGTGTGTGGACTATAGATCACTTAATGATGTCACTGTGAAGAACAAGTATCTGTTACCCCGTATTGAGGATTTGTTTGATCAGATGAGAGGAGCCAGGGTATTCTCGAAGATTGATCTCCGATCGGGATACCATCAGATAAAGATTAGACCATCAGATATTCCTAAGACGGCTTTCTCAACCCGATATGAATTATATGAGTTCACTGTTATGTCATTTGGATTAACTAATGCACCAGCTTATTTCATGAATTTGATGAATAAGGTGTTTATGGATTATTTGAACAGATTTGTCGTGGTGTTCATCGACGATATTCTTATCTATTCTAAGAATGAAAGTGATCATGAAGAACATCTAAGGTTGGTGCTACAGAGGCTACGAGATAATCAACTCTATGCCAAGTTTAGCAAGTGCGAGTTTTGGATTGACAAGGTGCCATTCCTTAGTCATATTATTTCTAATGGAGGAATAGCAGTGGATCCTGCTAAGGTCAAGGAGATTATGGAGTGGAGAGTGCCCACTACAGTTACTGAGATTCGGAGTTTCCTGGGACTCGCAGGATATTATCGGAGATTTATTGAAGGGTTCTCTAAAATTGCCAAGCCTATGACCTCGCTTTTGGAGAAAGGAAGAGAATTCAAGTGGGATGAGAGATGCCAAGAAAGCTTTGATCACTTGAAGGAGAGATTGATGTCGCCACCAGTGTTGATTATGCCAGATCTACAGAAGGGATTTGATATTTATTGTGATGCATGTGGCCAAGGATTGGGATGTGTGCTCATGCAAGAAGGACATGTGATCGCCTATGCATCTCGTCAGTTGCGGAAACATGAAGTTAACTACCCCACTCATGACTTGGAACTGGCAGCCGTTGTGCATGCACTTAAGATTTGGAGACACTACATTATGGGAACTAAGTGCCAAGTATACACGGATCATAAGAGTTTGAAGTATATATTCACTCAGAAGGATCTCAACCTTAGGCAACGCCGTTGGTTGGAGCTTATTAAGGATTATGACTTGGAGATTCATTACCACCCAGGCAAGGCAAATTTGGTTGCAGATGCCTTGAGTCGGAAGGAGCATGTTCACTCCGCTTTTGTTGTCCAGCTACCCGATGAATTAGCAAAAGATTTTGAGAGGCTCAACCTGGGGATTGTTACACATACAGAAGGAGTTACCATTGAATTGGAACCTACCTTGGAGCAAGAAATTCGTAAAGGTCAGATTAGTGATGCCAAAATCCAGGAGATCAAGGATCTGATAACAGAGGGTAGAGGCCTAGAGTTCACAGAGGATGAGCAAGGCACGATATGGTTCAAGAATCGGATTTGTGTTCCCGACATTGATAGTCTTCGGGAAACCATATTGAAGGAGGCACATGACTCAGTTTATTCTATTCACCCTGGGAGTACTAAGATGTATCAGGATTTGAAGCAAAAATATTGGTGGTATGGATTGAAGAGAGATGTGGCTGCACATGTGGCTATGTGCGATGTGTGCCAAAGAGTTAAGGCTGAACACCAGAGGCCAGCCGGACTACTGCATCCACTAAAGATACCTGAGTGGAAATGGGAAGAGATTGGCATGGACTTCATTGTTGGATTACCCCGCACGTCTGCTGGATATGATTCTATATGGGTGATTGTGGACATGCTAACTAAAGTAGCCCACTTTATTCCAGTGAAGACCACATATTCAGGAGCTAAGTTAGCAGAGTTGTACATGGCACGGATTGTCTGCTTACATGGTGTGCCAAAGAAGATTGTGTCAGACCGGGGATCACAGTTTACTTCTCGGTATTGGAAGAAGTTGCATGAGTCATTGGATACAAGATTGAATTTTAGTTCGGCTTACCATCCACAGACTGATGGGCAGACTGAGAGGACCAACCAAGTACTGGAAGATATGTTAAGAGCTTATGCTCTTAAACATGGTGGAAGTTGGGATAAGAGTTTGCCGTATGCGGAGTTCTCTTATAATAATAGCTATCAGGCCAGTTTGAAGATGTCACCGTTTGAGGCTTTATATGGCAGAAAGTGCAGGACTCCACTATATTGGGATCAAACTGGTGAAAGGCAGTTGTTTGGGCCTAAGATTATACAAGAAGCAGAAGATCAAGTCCGTCAAATAAGAGAGAATTTGAGAACTGCACAGTCAAGGCAGAAGAGCTATGCTGATACCCGGAGAAGGCTGCTTGAGTTTAAGGAGGGAGATTATGTCTATTTGAAGGTGTCACCACGCCGGGGTATGAGAAGATTCAAAGTCAAAGGAAAGTTGTCCCCTCGTTTTATTGGACCCTTCTTAATCTTAAAACGAGTGGGAGAGGTTGCATACCAATTGGAGTTACTGGATCATCTCGCGGATGTTCATGATGTCTTTCATGTATCCCAACTGAAGAAATGTCTCAGGGTACCTGAAGAGCAGTTGCCAATGGAAGACCTTAGTGTTCAGGAGGATTTGACTTAGGCTGAGTACCCCCATCAAGATTCTGGATACACTGACTCGTGTCACGAGGAATAAGGTTATAAAGATGTGCAAAGTGCAATGGAGCCACCACGATGAAGATGAAGCAACTTGGAAAAGAGAAGAAGAGCTTCGCATAGATTTTCCCCACCTTTTCCCTAGATCTTCCTAAATCTCGAGGACGAGATTATTTTTAAGGGGGGGTAGGATTTGTAATATCCACTTTGTAATAAGAGTATAAAGAAAATTATATTCCTTTATACATATGTGTGTCATCCACGTTTATCATTTCATGAGCACATCACATATAACAAATAACTAAATGACAAAAGACACCTAAAAATAATACATGCATCATGTTGGGATTTTATTTTGTGCATCTTGTGACAACATAAAATGACAAGAAATATATTAAAGCTTAAAGTAGAATTTAAATTCTAAAAAGGAATTCAAGAATTTAGAAAAGAAGAGAAGAAGAAAAATATTATATGAGTGAAAAAGAGTATAAAATACATACATATAATAAAATATAATATCTCTATAATTAGACTTGAATGTGTAAATTTACTCAAGGGTGAAACTCAAATTAAAATTCAAAATAATTACAAAAGAAAACAGAAAATAAAACTTAAAATAAAAAGAAAAGGAATAAAGGAACTCCCTGGGCCGACTGCCTTCATTTCGGCCCACTTCCTCTTTCCCTCATATGCGCGCGCGTGGCCCAGTTGACTTCCAGCGCGCTCTGTCTCTTGCCAACGGGGCCCGCGTCGCAGCCTCTCCACTACCTCCTTCCCCCCCCCACGAGCATCAGCTTCGCTCGCCATGCCGAAGAGCGCGGCCAGCGCGATTCCTCCACCGCGAATCCGCAGGAGCGGATTGACTCGGCCTCCCCCGCGCCCACGACGTGAACTCTCCGCTTCACTGAGCATCGGGTCCCACCCATCTGCGCGTCTTCCACCTCCGTTCGAATCGGAATCGCAGTCATAACATCTCCTCCGCGGATCCAGCTGATGCCAACGACAGCGCCGATTTCGCCGGTGGCGTAACCTCCACCCCGCCTAGGCTGCGCGTATAAACGCAGACGCTTAACCACGGAACCCCAAAACCCCACGAAGCCAGCCGCCCCCTTCTCGTAACCGAGCAAACAAACACATGAGAGAAGGCCGTCGTCCGCCATCGTTGCCCCATACCTGCACCGACGTTTGGTGGCTGGGGTTGGGTCTTGGGCGTTCTGCAGCGTGTGTGGATCGTGTGTGTGGAGTGCCAAACGTGGGGATCGACCCGAGCCCCTGGAATTCCTCGTCGTAACTCGCCATCGCCGCAACTCCGCTCCGCACCGTGGACCAAACCCGACGTGTCTTTCGTGCTGGTGAGTTCTTGATCATCGTGCTCGCCCCGCTTCCCTTTCCGTATAGAGCCTGTCATCCATAGGGTTAGGCCTCTGCGACGTCAAACACATCGCTCATCGGCGAGCACCACCGTGCGGACTGCTTGCACCGTCGTGTTCCGTTATGGGGGATTGGGGATGGTACTGGCGCCGTAGAAAAGGAGATGAACGATTGAGATCAAACAACGCGTACTGTTTTGTTGTATTGGACTGTGACCACGGGATGCCAATCCTATGGATTAGGTTGGATCGGGGTAGGGATGTCTCGGGGCCATTGAATCTTAATCCAATGGCTGCAGACACGTACCGATTCATAACCCGCGTCAATCTAATCATGTGCGCTGGAATCAGATCGGACGGCTGGGAATCGTTAATACCCCTTCAGCCTCGGCTTTTTATTAAAGAACCCCTGGGTTTATTGAGATTCAATCCGCAGTCCACGTAGCTGTAATCTGTGTCTTGGGGAAAACTCTGGTTTAGCCCCTGATCTTTCTGAAAATAGACGCCCAGTCCAGAACTTATTTAAAAGGAATAAATGAAATAGTAAATGCATTTTTAATACAAAAACAATTCTTAGAACTTATTTAATTCATAGAAAATTCATTTGTAGTCCAAATCGATCCATTCCAATTTCTAAATTTTTTTAATATTAATATATATCACCTAGAGTCTCTGTTTTGACATGAAAACAAAAAGAAAATTTATTTCTCATGTAATTCCATTTCAAGCACATTAAACCTTAGGAAATTCATAACTTGAAATCTATAACTCCAAATTTAATGATTCCAGTTCCAATGATCTCACTTTAATGTGTAGATTTTCACTGTATATTTTATTTACATGTTTGATGTGATGTTAATTTATGCTATACCATGTATGTATTGTGTTGATGCGAGTAGACGAGCAAGCCACTGTGGATTCTGAGGTTCAGCAAGTAGAAGTAGCTGAGCAGGAGCTCATTGAAGGCAAGTTGTGCCCTTGATCACTTACTTTTTCCCAGCCATATTCTTATTAATTATAATGATCTGCATAGGTTAATTTTGATGGGATCCAATAGGTTACCTAGTTTTGGTTATCTTTATACCTTGTTCACCCCTGAAATATTTTTGGGTAGTACCTACTATTGCTTTATGTGGATTTGGGTATGAAGATACACTATTCATGATTATTCTGTTATTATCTTGTTATTATTACTGTTCATGTTAAGATCATTAAATTAATGGGAACATGGAGCGACCACTCGGGAAAATAGTGCTACCACAAGGGTTTAATGGGACGCCCTTGGCTGATTAACTAGGAAAGCTAGTGGAGGTCTTCCTTACCTGAAAGGGGCAAGGGCAGTAGGGGAGTGGTCAGTGTAGGGAGGTCCTTGGGTTGCTTTTGCTGCGATGGCGGTCAGGCGAGGGATTCCTGCACTGGAGCTTCCTATAAACTGTAGTGGGATTTCTGAAGCTAGTGGAACTTTGTAAAGGCCTCGTAGTGTTACCCTGCCTCGCCTCCTCGGTAGAGGTGTATGGGATTGGCCGTCTCTTGGCAGATGGGTAACATGACTTGTGGGTAAAGATGCGCAACCTCTGCAGAGTGTAAAACTAGTATACTAGCCGTGCTCACTGTGGCAGAACCTCCCAAGTTATTAGGCCCACATGCACCTGCCCTTGTCTCAAAGACCTCAAACGGCTATGCATGTGCACCAGATAACTTAACAGGATCTGTTTGAGTGTCCCAAGAACCTCGGATAAACCACAAACAACCAGGACCGCAGGATTAAGTAAACACAAATCACACACCAACAATTTGCAGCGGAAATCTTATTACCAAATTTTACAAGTTACAACAAATTTACATTATATTTATCGGAGTGGTTACAATAGTGGTCCAAAGAATAAACTTTGAAATGTTATAAATTATTTATAAGTTTGAAATATATGCTAGCTCAATGACAATCCTCAATAAGAAGTATAGAAGAAGTACTTAGACTTATAAGAAGGCCGAGCCCACCGGCACTTAACACCATCAACAGCAGCACAAAACTATAACCTGAAAACAACAGGGAATAAAACCCTGAGTACGGAATTACTCAGCAAGACTTACCCGACTAAAGAAAAGACTCTCAAGGATATGCTGGCTTGTTGGGAATCAAGGTAAGGCTTATCAAGGTTCAATGACTCTTTTTGCAGAAAAGCTTACTAGTAGTGGATCCTTATGCCAAAATTTTACTCACAAATTAAGTACTTTTCCTAAATCTGGATTTGCCTAATCTAGAGCATTCACTTGTCCTGGTCTAGCTTTCTTTTACCCAAATCCTTATTTTACTTATAAACTACGATGAGTGGTCAGTGAGTTGAGTCTCCATAACTGAAGAGCAACGACGATTCGAACCGATTATACCCAGCTGGGGATCCCTAACCACACGACATATGTAGCACTTAACCCTTGCATATGTCAACCGTTCCCATAGATCCTCCACAACATGAACCGGTCCGCGCTACCCGGGAGCATAGTACTCCTCCATCCAGCCTCTAGCCAGGAGGGTATACGCTACTCCCACCATCTCCCATGCCCAGTGCGCGGTTGTCTTTTCACGTATGGAATAGCCGGGTTCAGGCTTACTGGAGTATGTGGCTAGTTGCAAAGTCTCACCTCATTAGGCCTACATCGAACGGTCCTTAATCGACACAGACGGGCAAACTTTCCCGCTCAACGTCTGGTCTCCATTACATATTATTTCCCAAAACTTGATACCTAAGAGAGGTACCCTACTTGAATGATGAAATCATCGCGGCCACAATGGCTTCATCATCACAAGTCATTTTATTTCATAAATTCCCATATCCCGTATTACACATCATATTTTAAAAACAATCCTAAATTTGTAAGCAGAGCTAAGCATCACTAAATTTTCATAAAACGGGTATTAGGGTTGTTTAGTCAAGGAAGGAAATGCATCAACTGTTTGATCACACAACTCCTATCACCTAATGCATCATTCAAGGTGATAAAACTTTTTAAAACAGAAGGAGATGGCAAATGCACCGGGGCTTGCCTGGGATAAACACTACGTTAGTGTTTGTTAGATGACGTCCACTTGGCGATCAGCTTTTGTTCTGACACTCGCTTAGTCCATCCATCTTCGGGTTGGCCCGACTGACGATATCGTTGTGCGAAGAAGACAATTCCTTGCACCATCTTGAGGTCAACTTGGCTCTTTTCCTCCACATCACGTGATTAATTATCGTACCTAAATGGAATGCATTATGCACATGAATGCATATAACAAGAATAGCACAAGACTAAATATTGCTACATAAAACATAAATAAAGCACTTAATGGTAAGGCATTACAACACTCATGAGTAAACGCTAGATGTCGATAGATGAACAAGCATCATAATCTCACTCCTCTAGCTTATGTGGATCTAACTCAATTATCAAGAAGTATTAAATTCTGAACAAGGCTTGTACCTTTATTAGCTAGTGCACAACATTAAAATATTAATTATACCTCAGCTCACCACTTCCGGACACCCACGACTTAAAACAAAATAGAAATAATTTGACTAACCTTTTAAACTGTGTTTCTTAATTAATCTTGAATTCCACACTAACTAAATAGAACATCACACCATTCGATCTAGCGGGCTGAGCATTTTGACCCAACATATAACTGCGTGAAAGCCTGTTTTATCGACTAAAGATTTAAACCAGTGATGTAGACCCTTTTTCATGGGGTTTCTCGCATTTCGACTGAAATCGGCTCGCTAATGCCACTCGCTTCCAATTTATTTAGAAACGATGCAACAGAACAGCATACATAAAAAAGTAAGAATATGGAGCTCATCACACAGCACGCCAACTAAACACGAGAATCATCACGACTAATAAATCTAACTAATCCAATAATAACACCAATTAACCGACGCGGCAGGGCCTGGTGCGCGCGGCCTGGTGCGCGCGGCCTGCGCGCTGGGCTCGCGCGTCGGCTTCTCGGCGCGGCAGGGCGGTCCTGGGCGCGCGACGGTATGCGCGGGTGGCGCGGGGGCCTGGATTCCTGGTGGCTGCGCGGTGGGAGAAGGAGGCAAGGGGGCGCGGCTTAGGGAAGAAAGCAGGAGAGAGGGAAGGTGGGGTCAGGGGTGGCGGCCATGCAGGGAAGGATGGGGGGCGTCTAGGTCAGGGAGGCTACGGCGCCGGTCCTGGCATGGGCCTAATTGGGCCGTTAGGTTTAGTTTAGGTTTTTTTCTTTTTCTTTTTTTTCTATTTCCTTTTCTAATTTTAAAATACATATTTAAATAACCCTAAAATCTATAATAATTAAACTTTAATTATTTATAAATAAAATATTTATTTTGGACTAATAATTATTATATTAGTTATGTGAATTTTCATTTAACAGGAAATGCTATTCAATATCTAAAATCAATTATGAGAAATAAAAAAAATCATTCCAAATGCAAATAAATAACAAACACTTAAAAGAAAATTTATTACCATAATTATCATTATTAACTAAATGTATTTATATTATTTTTATAGTGTCACAAATCTACCCCTCTTAAAAAGAATCTCGTCCTCGAGATTAAGAAAGGCTAGCACGAAAGCAAGGGAGATACATGGTTTATTTGTAGGTTCTTAGTTCTCATTGAACTCCTCCAAACTTAAGGAACTTCCTTACTTCTTTGCTCAAAATGTATACTAATCAAGCGACCTTCATCATCGTACTTATAAAATGGTGGGTCTTCTGAACTATTGCTTAGGTCATGCTTGGCAGCTTTCTTCTTTATTCGGTCTAGACGCTTCTTAGGGTATTCGCGAAATATGTCCTTCATTTTTGCAGTAGTAGCCAGCACCTCTTGCTTTGAGTTCTTTGCGAGTCAACATTGCTTGACCAACAGGGGGTGAGGGTTGATTGGGTGTCTGTATCTCATATAGCTGAGCCTGACTTGATTCTTCTGTTTGGGTATCCATATGTTTTGGGGCTTTTGCTTGTGGTTGAGGTGGACTAATCATGTATCCAAACATTTTTCTATTCCTTTTGTTGTTCTTCATTCCATTCATCGAATATCTCGGTGACTCATTTCTCTCGTTCATAGTTGTTAAGGTAGGAATATTGTCGTTGGCATCATTTTATTCATTTCCATTGGGGTTCATCATCTGGTTAGAGGGTAAAAGAGTTAGTGAGACAGACTGCATAAGAGGCTTGTATGACATTAAGATAAAGAGCGAACACAACTTTTTGATTTCCAAGATAAGATTAGTCAAGGAACAAGGATGGTTTCATATTTCTCTTAGCTTCATCATACTACCAGAGTGCACAAGTGTTATAATCCTTAACATAGATCTTTTGAATTTTATAGATTTCAGAGCATGATATCCAAACCATCTTTCTGATCCAACAATAATTCTTTGAGCACAAATTGAGAAAAAGACTTGAGCGGGATTTTAGGGCAACTAGAGCATCTCATTGTTTGCATATAGTAGATGACACCATACTTTATTATCTTTATAAAGAGGCAAAACACAATAGGTGCGAGAGATTCTCCAAATTTATTCATATATTACTTAGCACTATTACAAATCTTGAAAGGGGCAACACCTTGACATTTTTTCGTGAGACATACTCCTTCTAGCTAAATGATACATTATTCTTCCTTGGTAGATGTACCAATCTGAGCTGGAGGTCGATTGTCTTCAACTACTATTCTTTCTCCAGACGGGGTTTCCAAACACATGGTTCTCTCAGTATGTTGGATTACTGCTTTAGTTTTTTGTAACCAATTCTTTCCAAGAATCACATCCTTTCTCATTGATTCTATCACTAGGAGATCAGCTGGAAAATCTATCCCATTGATTTTAACACTTACTTTCGGACATATGTAGTTTACTAACATTTTTCCTTCATGTGTACTGATGGTCTTCCTTGATCTCAAGGGACACTTGAAGATGCCATACTTTGTTGCAAACTGGGCACTGATAAAAGAATGCGTCGTATGAGGATCATACAATACGATGGCGATGGTTGTGTGAATGACTAGTGTTCCAAAAATCACTGCATTATCATATGGAATAGTTCCTGTCACTGCATAACTTATCCTTCCTGTGGTCTCTTTCCGTTGTTTATTCTTTGTTGATGCATGGGTTTGAGGGTGTTGTCTTTTCTTTTGGACCTTATTGATCTCCACATCTTTCTTAGGACAACCATTAACAAGATGGCTGGTATCACCACAGCCAAAACAAGCACGACTTGATAAGTTACATGGTGGAGTTGTCTTTACGTTGTTGGTAGAAGTTTCTGTGCATTTTTGTTCATATTCCATGTCTGAAGACTAAGATAGCTTCATCTCGGAGGTGATCTGTAGTGAACTTTTCTCAGGACAGTTACGGAAGTAATGACCTTCACGTCCACATTGATAGCAAGCTTTTCTTGAAGTTATTTCTTGACTCTTTCCATGTTTCCCTTTTTGTTTCTTGGATCTGATGCGACGACGAGGCTGAAACTGTGTACAAGTAATAGTCCATCCATCAATGTAACACTCTTGTGTTTCTTCTTGGGGCTGGGCATCCTTGTGATGTTTCCTTTTTGAAATACCTGACAATTCATCGTCTGACAGTGCATCTGCTATTTGTTGTTCTTGGGGAGACCATTGTATTTTTATACCAGAAAACAAAATCCGGTTCTTCTGTTTTGTAGTTTCACTTTCGTTTGTACTGATCTAGCGACAAGGAATTCTGTAGTACTCACAACAACAACATGTTCCAAATTCACTTGTCTGTTGGTTTGGTTGTGCATCCTTTTGTGTCTTGAATGTCTGTTCATCAGTTGTTTTATTTATAGTGCTGTTTTGACTTGCCAACACACCGCATTCTTTGCATTTAGTGACATCACTTGTAGTTGACATTCCAAGGTCTGACATCTATATGGGTATGGGAGAATGGAAGGGACGAAAGGGTTGAGCAAAGACAGATTGTAGAGAGCAGAGAAAACCCATCTATTTAAGGTTTTACCTAGCTAACTGATGCCATTGTGGACAAAAGTAACACAATACACCAACAATCATTTCAAAGAAGCAAATCAAACATGAACACAAAGGACAATGAACTCAAGCATACCAGCACAATCCAATTCTACTCATTCAACCAAAACAAAAGGTGAGACAAGGTTTTGGAATAAGAAGGATATTATAACATCAAGGAGTTGGGTAGGAATTATCAAGGAGTTAGACAAGACATATTTGTTGGTGGCCAAGAGTGAAATAAGATAACCATGAATTATTAAAGTGAGGATAAATGATACAACCAAGGATATGAAGTGAGTTAGGGAGAAAGTATTATCCAGGAGAGAAGTAGAGAGGCAAAGGTTTAATATATCAAGGTAGATATTGCGCAAGGGTGGCAATACAATGGCATGAAAGCAAAAGTATAAGAATTCAATAGGGAGAAAGCATTATCAAGGAGAAAAGTAGAGAGGCAAAAGTTTAATATATGAAGATAGATATTGTCCAAGGATGACAATACAATGGCAAGAAAACAAGAGTAGAAGTCAAGGGTTATATAGCAATATTAGGGATTAGAAAACCACTATAATATAATATAATATCGCTCTTACCGATCTATTCGAAAATTTTAATACTAAAGAACAATCCTATCATCCTAGCCAAGAAGAATGGCAATAGATCCAAGAGATCTATAACGAAACTTCTTGCGGGGCGGGGATAAGACAGAGAATGGGGCATCTTCCATAGCTTCTAAAGGGTTCCTTCCGGTAGACTTCACTTTGAGTTCCACAATCCTAACTTGATCATCTTGTAGTGCTTCTGAGTAGAGTCTTCTGATAGACCAAAATCAGACTAGAAGAGTTGAAAATAAAAGAGACAAGTTTTTGATATAAAGTAAGTTTTTATGGAGGAAAATATATCAAGCTTTGAAAGACTGACTGGCTTTCCATTTCTAACTAATCTAGCGACCTATGGTCACATTGCTTTGATACCACTTCTGTCACACCCGTTTCTAAGGGCAGAGCCGGGTGTATAGCATATGTGTGCCAGGATCTATTTCCACACATATGTTGACGTCACAAGTGTAATATATCAAAAGAACAATGCATAAGAGCGTAAATAACGATTATATTAACATATTACACTTCGAACAGACATAATGTCTTAACCTTTATTCATCAAAGTACAGCGAACATGGACATCCATCCACAGGAAGATGACCAGGGGTATCACTAGACTAGCATCCATGGAGTTCAGCATCATATCTTCATCTGCAAACTTCTGATCAAAATTAAGCAAGGGTGAGCTCACTTATGGTCGGGGCTCAGCAAGTGGGTGAAAAATTAATGCAAGGTAACAAGGTGAGGCTAAGGTTGAGCAGTAAGCATTTTAGTTGGTCAACATTTTATTAACAACACCTGTCTTACTAATAAGTGTGAATCCCAAGTATTCCCATTAAACAAAGGTATAAGAGTATATCAAAAAAACACTTAAGTGAAACCACTTAAGCAAACCATTGGTAGATCATCGGATCTCGATTTATTTCCATCTTTAAGTTCAATTATCATGTGAGGAGTCCAGGCCGCTCATAACCGTAAGCACGGCTGATATATCAGTTTTACACTCTGCAGAGGTGGCGCATCTTTACCCATGAGTCGCGATTCCCTTTTTGCCCGGGTTAGCTAGACCTGTATTCACTTCCGAGGTGAATGGCCAGGGTCTCACTACGAGGCTTCTCCCTAGAGTCCTCATTACGCAAATGCTGGAAATGATCAAACTACATAAGGCACACCTACCGTAACCAACTTATAGTCCAGACTACAGGGTAAAGCTTTGGGAACTATGCTCGTATCCAATCTGCTTGAGCCAGAACTATAAGAGCTTGCCAGATGCCCTCGTTCCTGTCGACCACGACCAACACCCAACATAAGACTTCCCTAGTTATTTAGCCAAGACCAGAGCCATGATAGTTCTCATGGTAGCACTGTTTTCCCGGGTGGTCACTCCATGTTCCAATTAATATGCAATAATCTTGTTTAACCATCGGGTTAACAACAATAATGTACACTTACCATTTGGAACATTAATATCATAAGCGGGAGTGACTGCATAAAGTTAAGTTGTAGCAATAGCATAGCTACTTGATTGGATCATAATCCCAGGTTAAACAAGGAGTAAGGTTGGAAAGGTTATCTAAATAGGTAACCCGTCAAATTATGCATATATGTCCAAAAGAATAAACTTTATTAAATGTATTGTTTGGGATCAAACAGAATATGCAGAGGGAGAAGTCCACTTGCCTTGCTTATTAAAAACTTGAGGTTCTTCCACGAAATATATCTTGATTCTCAACTACTAGATCAACCACTGAATATCACACAAACAAAGAAGAAGAACAAACACCATTCAATAACATACAACAGTCACCATACGTAGAGCTAAAAGAAAGCCTAACGAAAAGAGCGTTCACTTTTCAAAAACATTGCAAGTCATGGTTATAATAAGAGGGTATTCTTTTAAAAAAATGTGTGATATATACTTTATAAAACAAGACATGAGCTTAAAATATCTTAATTAAAATATACAAATATTTGGTTTACCAATTAATCTTTTATAAAACGCCATATGTGATATGTCCAAGATTAAGGGTTTATAAGACGATAAAACACGTTATAACGATATTAAACCCTTTAGAAAAGATATATGTTATATCTAAGGTTAATGGGCTATGAAACACGTTATTAATTTTAGAAGCATTATGGAACATCTTATAAATATTGTTAACCACTCACTTATGATAAATCAAGATATAAGTTGTCGGGTACCATAATTAGGGGTACCCCCAACGCTCCTAATCACGGCTGGTTAACACCCTCAGACCAACTGACGGGTGCGGTTCAAGCCAAGACTTCGTCTACCCGAAGGACGCGATCTTACCGGAGCCCAGCCTCGGGTTGGAACAGTGGTCCCAGACGAATTCACACCTCGCCCGAGGACCTCCTTAGACGGCAGGCGCCCTCTCGACTCTCCCGAGGCCCGGCTCGGGCAGGCTTCGTTGTGAAGCAACCTTGGCCATACCGCCTCACCAACCGACCACCTCGCAGGCGCATTAAATGCGGGGGATGCCTGACGACGTATCCTGACACACGCGCCTCAGTCGGCCAGGCCGAAGTGACCGCAGTCACTTTGCCCCTCCCCTTTACTGTCCGATATGACAGGAAAACAGCGCCGCTCGCTCCGCTCCGACTGCCGTGTCAGGCACCCCGGCAACGACTGACAACAGGTCACGATCAACCACCAAGCTCAAGCCTCGGGCGCAACAGGAAGCTCCGCCTCGCCCGACCTCACGCTCCGGCCTCGGGAGGAGGTCTCCGCCTCGCCCGACCTCACGCTCCAGCCTCGGGAGGAGGTCTCCGCCTCGCTCGACCCCCGGACTCGGCCTCGACCCCGGTCTCGGGAGGAATCGCGTCCTCGCCCGACCCCGGCCTCAGCCACAAGAGAAGTCTCCGCCTCGACCGACCCTGGGCTCGGACTGACCATGCTGATAGGGGATGCATCATTCCCCTACTCCTAGCCTGCTCAGGCTACAAGGAATAAGACCAGCGTCTCATCTGGCTTACCCCGGCGACGGGTAATGATGGTGCCCGCGTGCGCCATGACGCCGGTGGCTCTCAGCCCCTTACGACAGCAAGGAGACGTCAGCAGGGTCCTTGCCGCGCTGCCAGTTGTGCTCCTACAGGACTTAGGCGCTCCTCCGGCGGCCACGCCATCACATGTACAGCGCCCAAGCTCTCCCCCAATGACCACGTTGGCATGTACACAGGGCTTAGGCACTCCACTGCCGGACACGTTAGCGCATAGCTACGCCCCCCGTTGTACATCTGGACTCTCTCCTTGCCTCTATAAAAGGGGAGTCCAGGACCACCCTGAAGGGGGGTTCGCGCAAGGGAAGCGGCGGACGAGCTCTATGTCCCCCTCTCTCTCTCCCTCACGCGACACGCTTGTAACCCCTACTGTGAGCGGCACCCCTGGTGCAGGATAATACAAGGCTTATCCCACATCTTGTGTTCCATCCCGCGCCAACCCATCTGGGCAGGGAGACCCAGCGACAATTTACTCGTCGGTCTAGGGACCCCCCCCCGGGGTCGAAACGCCGACAGTTGGCACGCCAGGTAGGGGCCTGCAACGTGTTAACGAACACCTTCCCGTTGAGATCCAGAAGGGGAGTCTTGAGCAACCTCTCTAGCCCGGGACGGTGCTCCGCTTTGGGAGTCTTGAGTTCATGTCCCTCGACGGCAGCTACGACATGGTACTCCTCCCCCGCGGCGTGACGACAACGACGGTCTTCGACTCGCCCGACGGCGGCGAGCTCTACGACAGCATCCCCCCGCGGCAGAAGAGGAGCACTTCGGTCG
Organism: Zea luxurians; assembly: GCA_029449295.1. Taxonomy (NCBI): domain Eukaryota; kingdom Viridiplantae; phylum Streptophyta; class Magnoliopsida; order Poales; family Poaceae; genus Zea; species Zea luxurians. The sequence goes on along the minus strand of JAOPSE010000027.1, from coordinate 5,853,183 downwards.
TCCCCGCCACCCTCCTCGTCGGAGGAGGCGGAGACGGGGCAACCATGGCCACACAGGAGGTGGCACCTTGTCGGCTGTCGCACCAGACGAGTCGACGACGCCGACACTCCCCCGCGGGACATGTCGGGCATTGCCCTCGCACCTGAGGCGACGGCAGGTGTCACTTCCCCATGACGTGTCAGCCCCAAGCGGACTGATGACGCCAGCACCCTCGCGAAGGACCTGCTGGGCGTTACCCTCGTACCTGAGATGATGGTGTGCACCGCCCCCGACGCGACTTCACCACCGTCCAACGACCAAGAGGTATCGTCCGTTTTCCATCCCATACCTTTTCGGTTCAGCTTCGATCCACCTAGCGACCCCGCTATGGTGAGCGCCTTCGTAAAGGCGTATCCAAACCTTCCGGGGTACCACATGTGGTCGACCTGGGACCGACTGACAGCCGTCTCGACCTTCGGACCGGCGGGTTCTGAGGAAGAGGACATCCCCGACTCCGGTTGGGATTTCTCTACCCTCAATGACCCCGGTGCCATGCGGGGCTTCATGTCCGCATGTGACCACTGCCTCTCCGGTTGTTCTGACGATGGCCATGACCTTGACGACGAGGGTTACGGCCCAAGTCGCGAATGCTTCCACGTTGATCTGGGAGATCACAACGAAGGCAACCACCTCGGTATGCCAGAGGTTGACGATCCCCCTGGGCCCTCATCTCGCGTTGACATCCCGCGGGAGCTAGCTGTCGTCCTAGTCCCTGTGGGGGATCAGGACATACAGATCGAGCAAATCCATGAGATGCAGGCCCGGGTCGACAGGGAAGCAGGCCGGCTTGTACAGCTCCGACAGAACATCGAACAGGAGTGGGCAGGCCGATCACTCGCCGGAGAAGCCTATCATCGGGGCCAAGACATCCGGCACCGCATCATCGACAATGCCAGGGCAGCGCTGCCTCCGGCCGTCAGCGGGTCCGGCCAGAACCTAGCTACAGCAGCGATGCTGCTTCGGGCCATGCCGGAGCCATCCACCACCGAGGGACGACGCATCCAGGGCGAACTCAAGAATCTTCTAGAGGGCGCCGCGGTTCGACGAGCCAAAAGCTCTGCCTCCCGTAGGCGAGCTGACCCCTCGGAGCATCACGTGGTGTCCTCCCAGCGCATTCGGGAAGCCTCGGTCCGTCCCGAGCGTACATGGGACGAGGCGCCCACCACCCGGGAACGCCTCGGCAACGAGCACCACCATCTCGACCATCGAGCCCGCCTCGACGAGAAGGTGCGCCGAGGCTACCATCCTAGGCGCGGGGGACGCTGCAACAGCGAGGAGGACCGCAGTCCTTCACCCGAACCACCCAGCCCGCGAGTCTTCAGCCGGGCCATACGACGAGCACCGTTCCTTGCCCGTTTCCGAGCCCCGACTACTATCGCCAAGTACTCGGGGGAGATGAGGCCGGAGCTGTGGCTCGCAGACTACCGATTGGCCTGCCAGTTGGGAGGGGCGGATGATGACAACCTTATCATCTGTAATCTACCCCTTTTCCTCTCCGATGCCGCCCGAGCCTGGCTGGAGCATCTGCCTCCTGCACAGATCTCCGACTGGGATGATCTGGTCAAAGCTTTCGCGGGGAACTTCCAAGGCACATATGTGCGCCCTGGGAACTCGTGGGACCTCCGAAGCTGCCGCCAGCAGCCAGGGGAGTCCCTCCGAGAGTACATCCGGCGGTTTTCGAAGCAGCGCACCGAGCTGCCCAACGTTACCGACTCGGATGTCATCGGGGCTTTCCTTGCCAGCACCACTTGCTGGGACCTGGTGAGCAAACTGGGGCGCAAGACTCCCACCTGTGCGAGCGAACTGATAGATGTCGCCACCAAGTTCGCCTCGGGTCAAGAGGCAGTCGAAGTCATCTTCTGGAAGGACAAGCAGCCTTAGGTCGAGCCAAAGACAGACGCCCCTGAGGTGTCCGCCCAGCGGGGCACGAAGAAGAAGGCCAAAAACAAGTCGCGAGCGAAGCGCGACGCCGCAGACGTGAATCTCGTCGCTGCGGCCGAGCACAGGAACCCTCGAAAACCACCTGGAGGGGCCGGCGCGTTCGACAAGATGCTCAAAGAGCCGTGCCCCTATCACCAGGGGCCCGTCAAGCACACCCTCGAAGAATGTATCATGCTCCGATGCCACTTCCATAAGATCGGGCCCCCGGCGGAGGATGGCAAGGGCCATGACAACGACAAGAAAGAGGGCGACAAGGAAGAGGGATTCCCGGAAGTCCATAACTGCTTCATGATCTACGGCGGGCAGGCGGCGAACGCCTCGGCTCGGCACCGCAAGCAGGAGCACCGGGAAGTCTGCTTGGTGAAGGTGGCAGCGCCAGTCTACCTAGACTGGTCCGATAAGCCTATCACCTTCGACCAAGGCGACCACCCCGACTTCGTGCCGAGCCCGGGAAGGTTCCCGCTCGTCGTCGATCCAATCATCGGCAACGTTAGGCTCTCCAAGGTCCTCATGGACGGAGGCAGCAGCCTTAACATCATCTACGCCGAGACCCTAGAACTCTTAGGGGTTGATCGATCCGAAGTCCGGGTCGGTGCGACACCCTTCCATGGGATCGCGCCCGGGAAGCGAATCCAACCCCTCGGACGGATCGACTTACCCGTCTGCTTCGGAACTCCCTCAAACTTCTGAAAGGAAGCTCTCACCTTTGAGGTCGTCGGGTTCCGAGGAACCTACCATGCGGTGTTGGGAAGACCATGCTACACCAAGTTTATGGTCGTCCCCAACTACACCTATCTCAAGCTCAAGATGTCGGGCCCGAATGGGATCATCACTGTCAGGTCCACGTACCGCCACGCATACGAATGCGACGTGGAGTGCGTGGAGTACGCCGAGGCTCTCACCGAGTCCGAGGCCCTCATCGCCGACCTTGAACGCCTCTCCAAGGAGGCGCCCGATGCGAAGCGGCACGCCGGCAACTTCGAACCGGTTGAGGCGGTCAAGTCCATCTCTCTCGACCCCAGCAATGACGCCAGCAAGCAAGTTCGGATCGGCTCCGAGCTCGACCCCAAATAGGAAGCAGTGCTCATCGACTTTCTCTGCGCAAACGCCGAAGTCCTTGCATGGAGTCCCTCGGACATGCCCGGCATACCGAGGAATGTCACTAAGCACTCACTGGATATCAGAGCTGGAGCCCGACCCGTGAAGCAAATCCTGCGCCGTTTCGACAAGAAAAAGCGCAGGGTCATAGGCGAGGAGATCCACAAGCTACTCGCGGCAGGGTTCATCAAAGAGGTATTCCATCCCGAATGGTAAGCTAACCCTGTTCTCGTAAGGAAGAAGGATGGGAAATGGAGGATGTGTGTAGACTATACTGGTCTAAACAAAGCATGTCCGAAAGTTCCCTACCCTCTACCTCGCATCGATCAAATCGTGGACTCCACAGCTGGGTGCGAAACCCTGTCGTTCCTCGATGCCTACTCAGGCTATCACCAAATCAAGATGAAAGAGTCCGATCAGCTCGCGACTTCTTTCATCACACCTTTTGGCATGTACTGTTACACCACAATGCCATTTGGGTTGAGGAATGCAGGCGCCACTTAACAGAGGTGCATGAACCACGTGTTCGGAGAACACATTGGCAGAACGGTCGAGGCTTACGTCGATGGCATCGTTGTCAAGACGAAGAGAGCCTTCGACCTCCTCTCTAACCTTGAAACGACATTCAAGTGTCTTAGAGCAAAAGGCGTGAAACTCAATCCCAAGAAGTGTGTCTTCGGAGTCCCCTGAGGCATGCTCCTTGGGTTCATCGTCTCCGAGCGGGGCATCGAGGCCAACCCGGAGAAGATCGCGACCATCACCAGCATGCGACCGATCAAAGATTTGAAAGGAGTACAGAGGGTCATGGGATGCCTTGCGGCTCTAAGCCACTTCATCTCACGCCTTGGCGAGAAAGGCTTGCCTCTGTACCGCCTCTTAAGGAAGGCCGAGTGCTTCAGTTGGACCCCCGAGGCCGAGGAAGCTCTCGAAAACCTTAAGGCGCTCCTTACGAAAACACCCATCCTAGTGCCCCCCGTCGCAGGAGAAGCCCTCTTGATCTACGTAGCCGTGACTACTCAGGTGGTCAGCGCCGCGATCGTAGTCGAGAGATGAGAAGAAGGGCATGCACTGCCCGTCCAGAGGCAGTCTACTTCATCAGTGAAGTACTTTCTAAGACCAAAGCTCGCTACCCACAGATCCAGAAGCTGCTCTACGCAGTGGTCCTGACACGATGAAAGTTGAGACACTACTTCGAGTCTCATCAGGTAACTGTGGTGTCATCCTTCCCCATGGGGGAGATCATCCAGTGCCGCGAGGCCTCGGGTAGGATAGCAAAGTGGGCGGTGAAGCTTATGGGCGAAACGCTATCATTCGCTCCTCGGAAGGCCATAAAATCCCGGGTCTTGGCAGACTTCCTGGCTAAGTGCACTGACACCCAGTTACCGACAACTCCAATCCAGCCCGAGCTCTAGACCATGTACTTCGATGGGTCACTCATGAAAACAGGAGCGGGCGCTGGCCTGCTCTTCGTTTCACCCCTCGGAAAGCATCTCCGCTACGTCATTCGCCTCCATTTTCCGGCGTCAAACAATGTGGCCAAGTACGAAGCACTGGTTAACGGGCTACGCATCGCCGTCAAGCTAGAGGTCCGACGCCTCAACGATCGAGGCGACTCGCAGCTTGTCATTGACCAAGTCATGAAGAACTCTCACTGCCGTGACCGGAGGATGGAAGCCTACTGCGACGAAATCCGGCGCCTGGAGAACAACTTCTACGGGCTGGAGCTCAACCACATCGCCCGACAGTACAATGAGACTGCGGACGAGCTGGTGAAAATAGCCTTAGGGCGAACGACAGTTCCCCCTGACGTCTTCTCCAGAGTGAGAAAGCCTCGGCCCAACCTGAGGAAGCCTCGGCCCATCCCGAGGCACCCTCGGCCGAGCCTGAGGTACCCTCGGCGGCACCCGAGGCACCCTCGGCCATCGAGGAAGATGCCTTGCCCGTCGAAGAGGAATAGAATGGGGTCACGCCAGATCTGAACTGGTAGGCCCCGTACCTGGAATATCTCCTCCGAGGAGAGCTTCCCATCGACAAGACCAAAGCTCGGTGGCTGGCTCGGCGAGCCAAGTCATTTGTCCTGCTGGGTGATGAAAAAGAGCTCTACCACCGCAGCCCCTCGGGCATCCTTCAACGATGCATATCTATCGTCCAAGGACAAGAGCTGTTGCAAGAAATACACTCGGGGGCTTGCGGCCACCATGCGGCGCCTCGAGCCCTCGTGGGGAATGCCTTTCGACAAGGTTTCTACTGGCCAACCGCGGTGGCCGACGCCACTAGGATTGTGCGCTCCTGCCGGGGATGTCAATTCTACGCAAAGCAGATGAATCTGCCCGCTCAGGCCTTGCAGACGATACCCATCACCTGGCCATTTGCTGTGTGGGGTCTGGACCTCGTTGGACCCTTGCAGAAGGCACCCGGGGGCTTCACGCACCTGCTGGCCGCTATCGAAAAATTCTCCAAGTGGATCGAGGTTCGACCCCTAAACAGCATTAGGTCCGAGCAGGCGGTGGCATTCTTCACCAACATTATTCATTGGTTTGGGGTCCCAAACTCAATCATCACCGACAATGGCACGCAGTTCACCGGAAAAAAGTTCCTGGACTTCTGCGATGACCACCACATCCGTGTGGACTGGGCCGCCGTAGCTCATCCCATGACAAATGGGCAGGTGGAGCGTGCCAACGGTATGATTCTACAGGGGCTCAAACCAAGGATCTACAACGACCTCAACAAGTTCGGCAAGCGGTGGATGAAAGAGCTACCCTCGATAGTCTGGAGTCTGAGGACGACGCCGAGCCACGCCACGGGTTTTACGCCGTTCTTTCTAGTCTATAGGGCCGAGGCCATCCTCCCCACGGACTTAGAATATGGCTCCCCGAGGACCAAGGCGTACGACGACCGAAGCAACCAGACCAGCCGAGAAGACGCGCTAGACCAACTCGAGGAGGCTCGAGACGTCGCCTTACTACATTCGGCACGGTACCAGCAGTCGCTGCGGCGCTACCACGCCCGAAGCGTTCGGGCCTGAGGCTTCCAAGTGGGAGACTTGGTGCTTCGCCTACGACAGGACGCACGAGGGCGCCACAAGCTCACTCCTCCCTGGGAAGGGTCCTTCATCATCGCCAAGATCTTGAAGCCCGAAACATACAAGCTGGCCAACGACCAAGACGAGGTCTACAGCAACGCTTGGAACATCCAACAGCTACGTCGCTTATACCCTTAAGATGTTTTAAGTCGTTCATATACCTCATTTACGTACACAAAGTCTAACCATCAAGGAAGGGTCGGCCTTGCCTCAGCAAAGCCCGACCCTCCCTCGGGGGCTAGAAGGGGGGAACCCCCTGCACGTCAAAATTTTCCTCGGAAAAGTTTTCCACCAAAACGACTTTCGTGTTTTCTCGACTATATCAGTAATAGAACCCCGCAAAACGAATAAGAGCGCGTGTAAGCGACAAGGCCGACTGAGCCGAGGGACTCCTACGCCTCCGGGATACGGATACCTCACTCGTCACCTTCAGCGAAAAATAACTCTTACTCGGATAAGCAATTCTGCTACTGACAAACGAGTCCGGATACTCGAAACAAGAGGAAAAGAAATGCAGCTTTATAACACGACGACAAAGTGTTTAGGCCTCGACGGCCGCGAAAGACACATGCATGTTCCGAACAAACTGCTCCGGCAGAATCAGGCATCGCCCGGGGGAGGAGCGGCACCCTCGGCGCCGTCTCCACCCTCGATGAGATCCGCCTCGGCCTTGGACGGCGACGCAAGCGGAAGGATCTCCACCTCGAAGGAGGATGCCAGCACTGCGCTTGGGCCCGCGACGGCCACGTCAAGCCTCTGAACTTCGGTCAGGGCAGCTTCATCTTTGTCGGGTAGACAGTACCCCTCGCTGACCCGCTCCACATCCACATCGTAGTGGGAAGCGAGCACGGTGAAGGCCCGCCTAACGCCGTGATGCAGCGCCTCGCGGAGTCTGCTGCGCACATGGCCGCCCAAGGCCTGCAGGCGACTACAGGGAGAGCTTCCCGAGGGAACGTCGTCAAGACCAAAGACCTGGCAGAAGGCCGAGATAGCTTCAGACATGGCCACGCGGTCGGCTTCCTCCCGCTCAGCCGCCCGGGCAAGTGCCTTGGCGGACTCGTTGAGGGCTGACTCAAACTCTACAAACAGCCAAAAAGGATTCTTCAAACACGAGTTGAAGAATGAATATCGAAGTCACAAAGCGGCCAAAACATACCTTCTGCCCGGACACGCTGCTCCAAGGCTGCGGCTTGGGCGGACTGAGCAGACCCGACGGCCGCGGCCAGGTCCTCCGCCAGGGCTCCGGCCCGAGCGGACACCTCGGCTAGCTGGCCCCCAAGGGCCTCAGCCCGACTTTCGGCCTCGGCGGCCTGGTTCCGAGATTGGTCCCGCTCGCCGACAACCTGGCCAAGCTCCAGCTGCCGCTGCTGCGCCTCTGCGCGTGCCGCCGCTGCCTCCACCCCCAGCTCGTCGTAGAGCAACCGAAGGTCCGCCGCCTCGGCGCTCCGTTGGGCGAGGCGCTCAATAGCCTCAGTAAGCGCGGCCCTCAGGAATCACAGTGAACCCCAGACGTCGGCCTTGCGGCGGATGAACGACGACTTGGCGGTGCTCAGATCCGTCGGATCCTGAGAAAGGGAAGCAGGGCGTCACAAAGAATACCCTGGCCATGCGAAAGGTGCGCCTGAAATCCTTACCTGGAGGATCCTGGGAACGTCCCTGGAAAAGATCTCCATGGTCGCCCGAAGCGACCCCATCGCCGCCTCGGCATACTCACGGAGCTCATCCCAAGACTGCTCCTCCCGCTCATCGTCAAGGACGAAGAGGGGTTTCGGGGTGCCACGGGTCCAGAACTGGAGCGCCTGCGCGCGCCGCTCATTAGGATTGCGCCGCGCGGGGATGAGGTCACCGCTCCCCAAGACGGGCCAAGGCTCTGCACCCCCTCCTCCAAGGCGTCGGGACCCCCGGCAGTCGACGCATCGGGTACCCCCTTGGCTAAGGAGGCGGGCTCCCGATCCGCGGCATCGAGCAGCGGCACCTCAACCATCTCAGCATCAGCGGCGATGGGTGGCTCCACGGGCAGAACGGCAACAGCCTCGGCAGAAGCTGGTGCCGATGACGACAACACGTCAGGTGGCTCAAGGCCGCGGCCGCGACGGCAGTCTCCCCCGGCACGACGGCCACCTCGACGGAGGGGTCAGCCTGCGGAGCTCGCCCCATGGCAACTCGCGCCGCCTGGGCCCCCCGCTTGGGGGCATCTGGTGCGGAGGCCGGCCGACCGGCGTGGCGCGGTGCGGCACTGGCTGCAAAAGCCGGCGCCGTCTTAAGGGCCTTCCTGGGAGCCAGATCGATCGAACCGTGCCTCCGTTTGCTAGGAGGAAAAGGTAAAGCAGGATCAGGACACACGAAGAAGGAGCCAGGACATAGGTATCCTCAGATACTTACCCGCTCCGGACCAGAGCCAATCGTGCCTGAGGGGAGGCCCCTCGGGCCTCGGTCCCCGCAGGCGTCGCCAAGGTTCGCCCCGCTGCCGGCTTCAGCGCCGCTCCCACTTCGGGCGCCTGGGGCGCCAAAGGGGCGGCCCGCCCGCGCGACGTCACGACGGCCCGAGGATCAACCTCCTGTACGGCCGGCACGGGTGACTGTTCTTGGGGGACAGGCGGGATGGCCTGACCCCCCGGGGTCACCTCAACTACCTCGGCGGAGGGGTCAAGTACCCCCTCGGCTTGCCCCTGCTCTTCGGACCGGGACCCTGATGTCCCGGCCCCGGACACTGACGGCACCAGCCCACTCGGGGGGTGGCTCGACGACCCCTGGCCCATCCTCAAATCCGGGCTGAGGCCAAGGCGGGCCGCCATGTCGTCGTCTTCGTCATCATCGTCGTCATCATCGTCGTCAGGCGTCTCCGACGACGGCTCCCTCGGGAGCCCGTCCCTCTCCTGCCTTCGACAACGCCTCTCCAAGGCGTCCCGAGCCCGCATCCGCTCGGGGGCCCGAGCCTTTTTCGCGTCCTTCTTCTCCTTCTTCTTCTCCGCAGCGACCCTATGCGCGGCTCAATCCACCGCGTCCTCCGGGACCGGTGGCAGGGAAGGCTTGTAACACCCCAGCTCCTGGAGACGAGCGGAAATCCCGACTGAGAGAATCGAAGGCAACCTGATGCAAAATAGGAGAAGGAGTGGATACTCACCAAGGACACGCACCCACGCTCGGGACGCATCAAGGGCTGGGTAAGGGCACCGGCCTCCAGCCTCCCCACTGTGCCCGCTACCCGCCTGCGAAGGTCGTCGGCAGATAGGGGGACCAAGGACATCTGCGAACCCTCCAAGTCGACTCTCGGCATCATCTCCGAAAGCGACAACTGCCGCTCTGCCAAGGGGAGCACCCTCCGGCGATGAATGGCGGCAACCACCCCCGCGTCGGTAAGCCCCCATCTCGTAGCTCCTGCAAGGCCTCTAGAAGGGTCTGGAGTTTCTCCTGTCTCTCGCGCGTGGCCCCATAGCGCCAATTGCTGCAGGGAGCGGTCACCACTCGTTGAGAAAACGACGGGAGCCTTCCATCGTCGTTCCGGAGGTAAAACCACCGGCGCTGCCACCCCTTATTCGAAGACACAAGGATGGCGGGGATGTACTGCTGCGCGCGCTTGCCTCAACTGGAGGGTGCAGCCGCCGGCTCGCACCGCCATACGAACCTTCTTCTCCCCCGTCGTCAAGGCAAAAAGCTCCGCGGAGAAGAGATGGATCCACAGATCCCAGTGGGGGTCAATCCCCAAAAAGCCTTCGCAAACCACCGCGAAAATGGCCGCTTGCGCGATGGAGTTGGGGTTGAGGTTGTGTAGCTCCACTTCGTAGTAATGCAGGAGCGTCCGCATGAAACGGCTTGCTGGCACTCCGAACCCCCGCTCATGGAAGGAGACGAAGCTCAGCACGTACCCCGGCGGCGGGGTCGGGTCAGCCCCGCTCGGAGGGACCATCCACTCCGGCTGCGGGTCACCGGAGAGGGGACGGAGCAAACCGTCGGCGACAAGGGCCTCCAGATCGTCCACCGTGACGATGGAAAAAGGCCACGGGTCGCGCGGAGGAACGACGGTCACCCGGTCGGCCATCGCCAAGCGAAGGGGGTGGCGGCGGAGCGGACAAGGTACGCGGTTTTCTTTCTCTGGCTATTCCCTTAGGTTGCGAAAACCCAAGCAGGAGGCAAGTAGCAGAGTATGGAACCGCAACCGGTCTCTCTTCCGGATATATAAAGGACCGGGCAAGACCCATTCAACACTTCGCCCGAACCCGCCGCGAAGTTCAAACCCAGAGGCGAAACGCCTGTTCCTCGAACGGCTCGCGCGCGCAACGGGCACCACACGAATCGCCCGTCCCGTCACATTAATTCCCCGGCGGAGCAGGCAACACCTTTGGCAGGCGAGGCGGGCGTCGCTTCGCCTTCGCCATAATGACCGCGTCAAAAAAGGTGCGCCAGTTTATTTAAAATTCATATCCTTCCCCTCCTCTCTCTCTCTCTCTCTCTCTCTCTCTCTCTCTTGCCACAAGGACCGGGAAAGGGGACGTTGTGGAAAGGATCCTTCCCGGCGAAGGAAGCGGGCCCCGAGCCCTCCTACTGATCAGGGGTTCGAAGGCTAGCCCCTCAGAAGGGTTCGACAGCCGCCCCAGACCGCCCGGGCTTCGTGCCCACTACTGATCAGGGGTTCGTAGGCTGACCCCTCATAAGGGTTCGACAGTCGCCCCAGAGCATGCAGAGTGAGGGATGACTCTGGGTACGTTCGATACATAACCAAGGCTCGGGCTATGCTCCCGAGGTACCCTAGGACATTTCCGAGACCGGCGGGAACGATTTGTAACGAAATCCCACCGGAGGGAGGCATCGAGCCCTCGGACCCTGTCGAAGGGGTCTGGGTCCAGCGAATCACCCGCGGGTACTTTTGAAGCGCGCCTCCGGGCCACAGCCGACCCCTAACGAACGGGGCACGGGCATCCACTCGGATCACCCATTAGCAGCTCACTGGAAACACCATGTTCGGCGCCCTCCGAGGGCAACATGGCGCTTTCCCCCTCTCCTCCTTGCAGAAAGGCGATGCAGGGGCGTATAATAAAAGTCGGGAAAGTCCTTGATCGTCCTCTCGCTCCGTGCAGAGGCTCGGGGGCTGCTCTCGCACCTGGCTACGGCCAAAACTGTTGACAGCGTCAACAAACCAGCCTGATAACTTGGAACCCGACCACGCACCTAGGCTACTGCCAGGCCGCAAGAGGGAACGACCAGACCGGCCGAAGCACCACGAAAAGCGTTCAGACCTCAGAGGAGTCAAACCACTCCTCCGAGGCCTCGGGGGCTACACCCGGCGGGTGCGCTCGCGCGCACCCACCAGAACAAGGCAAAAAACCGAGAAAGGCCGGTCCCCTCACAGAAAACGCGGCAAAAGCCTCCAAGCGAGTACCACCACTCCCTTTGAGGCTCGGGGGCTACTGTCGGGTACCATAATTAGGGGTACCCCCAATGCTCCTAATCACGGCTGGTTAACACCCTCAGTCCAACTGACGGGTGCGGTTCAAGCCAAGACTTCGTCTACCCGAAGGACGCGATCTTACCCGAGCCCAGCCTCGGGTTGTAACAGTGGTCCCAGACGAATTCACGCCTCGCCCGAGGGCCTCCTCAGACGGCAGGCGCCCTCTTGGCTCTCCCGAGGCCCAGCTCGGGCAGGCTTCGTTGTGAAGCAACCTTGGCCATACCGCCTCACCAACCGACCACCTCGCATGCGCATTAAATGCGGGGGATGCCTGACGACGTATCCTGACACACGCGCCTCAGTCGGCCAGGCCGAAGTGACCGTAGTCACTTCGTCCCTCCTCTTTACTGTCCGATATGACAGGAAAACAACGCCGCTCGCTCCGCTCCGACTGTCGTGTCAGCCACCCCGGCAACGACTGACAACAGGTCACGATCAACCACCGAGCTCAAGCCTCGGGCGCAACAGGAAGCTCCGCCTCGCCCGACCTCACGCTTCGGCCTCGGGAGGATGTCTCTGCCTCGCCCGACCTCACGCTCCAGCCTCGGGAGGAGGTCTCCGCCTCACCCGACCCCCAGACTCGGCCTTGACCCCGGTCTCGGGAGGAATCACGTGCTCGCCCGACCCCGGCCTCGGCCACAAGAGAAGTCTCCGCCTCGACCGACCCTGGGCTCGGACTGACCATGCTGATAGGGGATGCATCATTCCCCTACTCCTAGCCTACTCAGGCTACAAGGAACAAGACTGGCGTCCCATCTGGCTTACCCCGGTGACGGGTAATGATGGTGCCCCACGTGCGCCATGACGCCGGTGGCTCTCAGCCCCTTACGATAGCAAGGAGACGTCAGCAGGGTCCTCACCGCGCTGCCAGCTGTGCTCCTACAGGACTCAGGCGCTCCTCCGACGGCCACACCATCACATGTACAGCGCCCAAGCTCTCCCCCAACGGCCACGTTGGCGTGTACACAGGGCTTAGGCACTCCACTGCCGGACACGTTAGCATAGCTACACCCCCCGTTGTACACCTGGACTCTCTCCTTGCCTCTATAAAAGGGGAGTCCAGGGCCACCCTGAAGGGGGTTCACGCGAGGGAAGTGGCGGACGAGCTCTGTGTCCCCCCCTCTCTCTCTCCCTCACGCGACGCGCTTGTAACCCCTACTGCGAGCGGCACCCTTGGTGCAGGATAATACAAGGCTTGTCCCACATCTTGTGTTTCATCCCGCGCCAACCCATCTGGGCAGGGACACATAGCGACAATTTACTCGTCGGTCCAGGGACCCCCCGGGGTCGAAACGCCGACATAAGTCTAAATAGGTTTTATGTGAAAAGGTCATTATTATTAAACACCTATTTATGGAAAGTTATGATATATGCCTTAAATAAGCTTTTATGTAGGAGACAATGAACAAACAACTATATTTTATTTTTATTAGAAAGTACATGTCCTATATTCTTTGTAAAAAAAACTATATACAAAACTAACATTTTAATTATAAAAAGGACATGAACACTAATTTTCTTTATTTTATCCTTTAGGGACCACTAAATGATATAAATAAATAATATGGATTCAATGTGATGAACAAATTAATCGCGCTTGCATTACTAGTTATGGACAGATATAAATGTAAGTTAATTATTAAATTGTGAGGAAATATAAATAATCTATTGATTACATTTAGTTTCAATTTAGGAACATATGACCTAAATCATTTGAAAGGAATAAGTATAAACTATCATTTTTGTATATAAAAGCAATGACTCTTATTATCTTTTAATTAAGAAAATATAAATAATCTATTAATTGGACATATATTTATCTTCTGTTTTCACTAAGAAACATATGATCCACATATTCTTTTAAGCTTCTATTTAATACGGCTATACTTAAACTTCTATAATGAATCTTGTTAAATATGATAACTATTAAAAAGGTCATGTTAAAGTTAAAAACAAGTCATCTAATTCTTTAGTAAGAAACCTATATCAACATACTATCAATTTCTTTATTAGAAAAATATGAGCGCCTAATTAAATTATTATAAATTCTATCCTTTCGGTTTTCTTCCTTTCTTTTCTAAATAGAGTTTATACGTGTAACTAAGAATTGTTTATTTATAATTCTTTTGACGTTAATATACTAAGAATTAATTGTAAATTACTAAATGAGACTTTTAATAACATATTCATGGTTATTATGACATAAATGAGCATTTTACTATTCTACGTAATTAAGTGTTATGCTTATATTTATCATGACTAGAAAAATCTATATTTTTATTTGACCAAGAATATGTGGCCTACGTGTAATGACTTAACCAATTCTATAGAAATAAACTAATTATTACCTAATTATTTACTAGGAGAGTGCCCGTGCGTTGCAACGGGAACGTATAAAACCACGATAAACTATGTGGCAAATCGAGAAGTTTTACATATACCAGTGTTCTCGATTTGTATATCAGCTATGCTTCCTGTGGAGCAAGGAAGCGAACGCAAGCCAGCCTTTTGTATTAGTGCGTTCTGTTCAGTTCTTACTTGATAATCCTGTGTTCTCGCGTGTGTCATGGCCGAGTGGCAAGCTCAACACTGGTATTGTTGTCTTGTCTCAAATGAAGTCCGGTTCCACAAGTTAACCGGAAATCTTCATGGGTGATAGCTGTGTCAGATTCTTCCACGCATAGGGCAAGTAATGCAAGTGATAGCTGTGTCAGTTTACCCCCATTTTCTTGGGCATCACTTGTCTCAAATAAAGTCCATTGGAGGTTCGCAATTTATGTTCCGTGGCATCGCACGGGCACCTACCTAGTTACAACTGAGGTGCTGTTTGGTTCGCGTATTTTCATCCGTCAACGGTTCACAGCGGGACCCAATCACCTTGCTTCTCGTTTGGTTCGGTTCGAACGGCATCAATTCACGCGCTATTAGATATAGACCTTCAGAATGATGATACCGCTCTCATCCTGGCGTCTTCCCATCGCATATGCATCCGCTTACTGTCCCATCTCTACCAGAAGCAACCACGCGCAATTACCAAACAAAACCTGGTACCCGTTGAACCGGAACAGCTAGCGGGGTTTTGCATTTACGTTAACATTACCGCTCCTCACAAGGAACCAAACAGCACCTGAATGCAAGATGCCAGCCACATAACCCGCCTACTAACACGTCCATCCCCACGTCTGGGTTGTGCGGCCGGCCCACTACTGAAACTAAACATGCTCACTACTTCCTACATGCACAGCACGAGTGATCAGCCACGACCAAGCTGATTACCGGTGCTGCCTGAATGACGGAAAGACCAAAACAAAAACAGATGATGACCCACAAGTGCAGGGTTTACAGCAACAGGGGTTTCCCTAGTGAGATCAGTAATTTTCTCTTGAAGCCAATGAAATTTGAGTCCCAGGCTCCAACTTTGCTTGAAAACATAGCCCGTACGTTGCCACGGAAGTTAAAAGTTAGTATAAAATATAGATACAGAACGATAAACATCACTATGATATATAGAATCTGTGTACAAAAATATCACCGTAACATTAATATTATATTGATGATATAAATTCTTGCACAATAAAATTCCACTGAAGCTTATATTGGCAGCAAAATAGTGTTACGCAAATTCACACAAAAAACGGGTGCAAATGTGTTGGATATTATTTCAAATAAACTAATCAATAGTGTATAAATAGATGCCTAGCTAGTTCCAATCATTTAATATATAGGGATTTTTCCTTTGTACTCTCTATATATATGGACACTCGTTTTGAACTTGGCTTGTCTCAGGCATCCTCTTAGCATATTCCTCATCAACTTCTTCTACAACACAAATAAAAGAGCATGAGAACAAAATCCTCACCTAAAATCTCGCTTGAAACAGTAGGCGCAAGCAGATGCAGATCGAATTGTAGACATAGAAGAGAAAATATGCTGGTGTTTTGCACCAAAAACTGATACATTTTGAAACTGGATTCTGTATTATCATCGTTATACATGCCGATTATAAATCCATGTCGTGTATATTTAGCTTTGGTAATTATAGATATGATATAATAAAAATTTCCCAGTCTAGACAATAAGGGCCGGTTTGGTAACAATGAAATTAAGGCTTGTTCATTTTGCTCAACCATATGGACTGGGTGGTTTTAAATTCCAAGTAAATCAAAATCTTTCATTTTTTTTCAATTCCATCTAATTCATATGAGATAGGAATAAACGAACAAGCCTTTAAATGAGCCGTGCCTTAGGTTAGCCCGCTAGACACAACCCATTTGATCATTTATAGTTTAATACCTCTTTTCTCACCATCCTTGATCTCGTGAGCCTGAAAAAAAGCAAGAGAAGAAACTCCATCTTGTCTGACCCCACATCATATATCTCGTCATTCACACTCAACTAATTTATGAGTTTAGATCGTGTTTAAATAAATATCTCATTTAAGTAATATCTGCCTATTTGATATATAGAAAACGTACCTATACACATAGTTAGATTTAAAGGACAAAGTGTATCTGCACAGGACACAAGACATGGGCGTAGTGTTGATGTCAATACTGCCAACGGTTATCATCACCATTTACAAAAATAGCGAGTACATGACATATAAGAAACAGCACAACAACGGTAAGCCTAAGTCTGGGAGTTGTTAGGGGTGACTCCATCCTACAGGACCAGCTGATCCCAATCGAAAAATGAAGCTAAGCAAGCAGAGTCTTTTGGCACATGGTGGTTCCCTTGAAGCTCAGGATGGCGTGCTCTACGGCCATCTCCATCACGTCCGAGCGGGTCATGGCGTGGAAGCCCAGGGAGGCGGTCCACATGGGCAGCAGCTCCGGCACGGCGGGCAGCACCAGCCTGCGGACGCCCACCTGACGGAGCATCTTCTCCAGCTCCGTCACGAGGAGGCGGCACATCCCCTGCCGCCGGTGCGCGAAGCGAGTGCCCACCAGAGGCAGCTCCGCCACCTGGTTCCCAAACACCCGCAGCGTGCCCATGGTGATGAGCTCGCCGACTTTCTCCAGGCCCACCACATAGTACCCGCAGAAGTTGAGGCGGCGCAGACCCGACTCTTGGTTGAAGACGATGTCGGCGGCGAGGTCAGTCTGCGTGCGGGGCTCCACCATGTCGTCGAAGCACTCGTGGAGCACGTCCAAAGCCGCGCATAGCTGCCCGTGATCTGCGGCGTCCTCCTCCTCATGCTGCCATCTCGTGATTCGTGTGACCGTGGACATGTATCGCCGTCGCCGCAGGGTGCTGAGTGATACGCCCTCTACTGTAGTGGGGATGGATCTTGCCCTGGACGACGCAGCAAGGCCCTGCAGATGCTGAAACACCTCGCCACATTCAGGACTGCAAAGCCACGGCCGCCATTCTTCTTTTGGTCCCTCCGATTCTGATAGTCGGCGGCACCACTCCGCTGCGCTTTCTTCCTCGAAACCTCCTCGTCTCACGCATCCCACATGATGCATCCCACATGATCTGTTTATTTATTTATATACGTTAATTAGGAGGTACACTGTACACACACTATTATAGTAGAAGAGAAGAGAAGAATACGACTTACATTCTCGCTCGCATTGCTCGCAGTAGATGATTGTCTTGTCCGTGAACCCCTCAGCGGTATCATCATCTAAGTCGCTGCCGCCGCACACGCCGCATCTGCACAACGGGCAGCACCAGTCGCCCTCCAGAGTGGCCTGCAGCCCAACGCAGGCGTGGTGGAACGCCGACGGGCACTTGTCGCAGAGCAGCAGCTCTCCGCCGTCGATGCAGACGGAGCACACTGAGTCGCCCTCCTCCTCGCTGCATTTCTCCTTCACCCTCATCACGCTGCCATTCCTGTTCCTGTTAGCCGCAGCAGCGTCGACGTCGTCGCGCCTCATGAGCTCCACCAAGCACAGCGACAGGGACCTGCCATCCTCGATGAAATACAGAACAAAAAACTAAAGTGTGCTGTTGTGCAATCATATAAATCAAAATTCAATTAAAAGTCTGACAAAACATGTAGTGCTCTATCAAAAGATTTCGAGGTCTTTTACTTCGAGAAATTTGATCATCGGCTTCACAAATAGAGTCGAGCCATGCAAATGAGGGATCAACAGGACACAATGCGCTGATAGCAACAGATAAAGCCTTTAGCCTCTGTTGCAACACGTGAGGAAGATGGTGGCTGTCATCTGCATTAACATATAGCACTTCGAACAAACACTGATTCGACCTCCACAACCGTTACGTTATGCTTGGATCCAATCTTGTAGGCAATAAAAGAGCTTACGTTATGCTAACATCATATGTTCTGGTATGAAGAATGTTGTCATCTTCTGGTTCTTCTGCGATAAAGTATGATGGTTCAGCAGCAGCCTGCAATTAGAACAGAAAGGCAAAGCTGGAATCAGTAACTTTGGCAGCTTCGTATAGCCCAGTTTAAGATAGAGAATTTTGATCTTCCCTACCAAATATCCCCTGTGTCTTCATAAGTATCCATGTCAGGTATATCTTCCTCCTCTTCATCCTTGCCACCGCTAAAGTAAGAGGGGATAGACTTTATTCCATCAGATCTCCCTATGTCCAAGGTGTCCATAGAGGGAATGTCTTCCTCCTCTTCTGGCTTTGATGCTAACATGAGCAACGGACCCCAAAAAAAACAGTTAAGATCATAAAATTCAGAGTGGAAAACCAAACAGCACTTATAAGGATATTGACCTTGCACTCCATGTGTTGCAAGCCAGCCTTCGCCATCCTCATCGAGAACCACCTCTGCTCCTGCTGCATCATACTCTTCCTCAACCGAGATGGCACGTCTTAAACAGGGCACTGGGAGTAATAAAAAAAATCAAAAATTTTCAATGATTTGAGATAATTCGAAAACTACAAGCTTTAAACAGCAAAATAGTAAATTCAGTAGTCCAAAGGCATGAATGAATTCCCTCGAATTTTCTCTATTTCCCCGTGTTTATGTTTCAACTACAACAGAATTTTTTTTCTAAACTAAAATGTTTGATCTCATACACTACATCAGGTATGGGAAAATAAACCTAAAAATTGTCCAATTCTACTCGCCAATAACAATAATGCAGCATTCACAATACTCAACTTGCGGATACAGGAAAATAGATAGGAACTCAGTTCAGTAGCAGCATACCATTACGGGTGACGAGGAACTGCTTATTGGCGGGGAGATATGGCTTCCTCTTGCTTGGATCGCCCGCTTCCTGTGAACACACGAAACACACCAGATCAATCAGTCAACCAACCAATCAGCAACCACCTAAATCGGTTAGAGGGAGGCAGAGCGAGGGGAGAGGAAAGGAGAACGCACCAGGACCAGGTGGGGCACTTGGCGACGAGGTTGTCGCCGGCGAGAATGAACTCGGGGACGGAGAGGACGCCCTTCTCGAGGAACGCGGAGACGGTGCACGGGGCCGTGACCCGCACCACCGTGCCTTTGTAGAACTCGTAGACCTTCTGCTTCACCTGCATCATCGCCTCCTTCAGTCCTTCTCCTTCTGCTCGCGACACGGCGCCGGGACTAACTCTGGCACCCTTTGTCTCGACTCCCGACGGAGACGGAGGGGAAAGCGGAGAAGGCAGGTCAGTTTACTTGCGAGGCCTACGGTGATGCTACCGGAGATGCTGTGTTCTAAGCTCAGAGTCGTCAGGGTTGAGGGTCACGGCACGGTGATAGCACTTGACCGCTCGTTGATTGTCATCGCCGCGCGCATAGTGGTGGCCAAGGAAGCGGAAGGGGATGCCATCGTTGGGGTTCAGCTTGGCCGCCGCGAGAAAATGCTCCGACGCTTCCACGCGGAGCTTCCGCGCCTCTTCCCCATCACCCTCCTGCTCTGCCTCGGCGCGGTCCCATAGGAAGACGCCCTACACGCGCAGGACGGCAGGACCAACCAGCAGGTGATTAGGCGCAACGGAGAAGCGCGGGCGCGACCACGGGCTCAATGCAGTGGACAACGAAACCTACAAGGTTGTAGTGGTGGAGCGGGCTGGAGGGTTCAGCGGCGAGGGTTTGCTCCAGTTTTCTACGGAGGTTGGCCTCCACCGCCTGCGAGGGAGTAGAACACCAGCTCAGTAAGAAGGCGTGCGTGCTGGAGCCGCCGGCGGCCGTGGTGGAGGAGGCTAGGTCACGCGCACGCTCCCTCTGTGGGCTGGACGATTGAATGGGCCTCAGATCCACAAAATTCATTGGGCCGCACGAAAAAATGCCATAGGCGCGTGCCATTTATTTTATTAGTACCACATCGGGCATTGAGAGTGAAGGAACATGGTTTATAAGGGCAGCTGTGGATTCTATGTTGCTTACTGAGAGAGATGGAACGAAACGTGGTGTATAAACCTGTGCATGTACTGTTTATTTTGTTGCGCAGGACTAACGAAGGCAGAACGGCAGAACGGCAGAACGCGTCAGAGGCAGACTACTATTGCTTACTTAATAAGTAGTAGAGATACTATGAATAGTGATCTCCTTTTAGATTTATCTTTTCTTTCTAAAAGAAAAATGCCATTATAATAATTAGAGATCAAATACATTAAACCACTGTTTATACTATAATATTTATATTGTTATGAATTCTATACCGCTTACTCAATATATGTTAAGAGAAGCTTTTATTATCTATTTAGTGGTTTTAAATGCACTTATGAATATAAACTTTTAGATAAATTCTAAAATTCGTCATAAACAAAATTAACTAGGATATTATTTATCTAGTGTTTTCATCACTAACACATGGTCTACCAAAATCTGTCATTCCTCTTTCCAAACCCAAATTCTAAAGAAATCGTAAACCAATATCACGTCTAAAAACCATTCACTAATTCATCACACAAATACTCAAAATCAATCGTTTACACATATGAATTCCAAATCACAACGAATAACTACCAAATTCATGAATTAATTTAAAACATGATCTTGGAGTTATAAAAATATTCAGGTTGTCTTCAACCTTGTAGTGAATGGAGGGATTCGGTCGTGGTGCGGACGAGGCTCGGCGTTGGACGCGGATTCCGGTGAGGCTCCACGGATGGCGGACGATCGACGAACGGCGTGAGCACGATCGAGGTGTTACGCGGACGAGCTACGGTGACGGCGTTCGAACAGCGAGGCGCGGAAGGTCCAGTCGGGGTGCTGCGCGGACGGTGAGTACGAACTCCGGCGAGTTCCACGGGCGGCGAACGGCGTGCGAACGGTCCAGCGTGGTCCAAAGAGCAGGGTGCGAAGGTGAGAAGCGAGGGAGAAATTGGGGGAGGAAGGGAGCTCTGTTGTGGCAGGGAGAAGAAATCCGTCTCCAATTTATAGAGGAAGAGGAGAGGGAGAGAGAGGGTCGGCCGGCGAGCTTCAAGCGGTCATGAATGGAGGGAGTAATGGGGTAGAAACGACGGCATTGAACTCCATTAATGCCGGGAGAAACGGTCGGTCGCGCGGCGGTATGCGCGGGTCGTGTCGGGCGCTCAGATTTGGTCTTCGCGCGGTCGGTGCTTGAGCTTGGATACATGCAGGTTCCTGGCGGGGTCGCGCGGTGCAGGGCGCGATGCTCATGGCGCTTGGCTCGGCCTATGTCGGTCTCTGGCAGGGGCCGGGTCGGGTGTGCAGGCGAGCGGGCGTCGGGGCGCGTGCAGGCGAAGGGGCGCTTGGGTCCGGTCGGCTGCTCGGCTCGCGCAGGGTCGCGGTGCTGCACGGGGTCGGGTCCTCGGTCACCTGGTGCGCGCGGCCTGCATGCTGGGCTCGCGCGTCGGCTTCTCAGCGCGGCAGGGCGGTCCTGGGCGCGCGGCGGTATGTGCGGGTGGCGCGGGGGCCTAGATTCCTGGCGGCTGCGCGGTGGGAGAAGGAGGCAAGGGGGCGCGGCTTAGGGAAAAAAGCAGGAGAGAGGGAAGGTGGGGTCAGGGGTGGCCATGCAGGGAAGGATGGGGGCGGCGTCTAGGTCAGGGAGGCTACGGCGCGGGTCCTGGCATGGGCCTAATTGGGCCGTTAGGTTTAGTTTAGGTTTTTTTTCTTTTTTTTTTTCTATTTCCTTTTCTAATTTCAAAATACATATTTAAATAACCCTAAAATCTATAATAATTAAACTTTAATTATTTATAAATAAAATATTTATTTTGGACTAATAATTATTATATTAGTTATGTGAATTTTCATTTAAGAGGAAATGTTATTCAATATCTAAAATCAATTATGAGAAATAAAAAAATCATTCCAAATACAAATAAATAACAAACACTTAAAAGAAAATTTATTACCATAATTATCATTATTAACTAAATGTATTTATATTATTTTTATAGTGTCACACACGAGCAGGTACTAGTCAGCGTGAACAGTACGGGAGAACTATTCATCTATTTATAGGCACAGGATGCAGCCTGTGAGAAATTACATTCATGCCCTTTACATTTATTATTAACTAATAGACAATTATATGAGGACTAGATAGTCTTTTCCCTTTTAAGTCGGTTCCTTTCTCCACCATTTAGCCGAAGCTCCCTTGCACGTAGCTTCGGAGCAACTCCAACCTTTGTCACGATCATGCTTTTTACGTCGCATATGCTTTTAGCCCGAGTCCAAAGGTACCTGTTCTCATGTCACACTTGAAGATTTTGTTAAATCACGTTTTTGAGGACCTTCGGAGGACGAAAGCCCCAACACCTACAAAACAAATTTGGGCCTTGTTCTTAGGTACCCAAACGGTCTTGGTCCTTTCACATTAGAAACAAGCACCTTGGGTACCCAAACACAAGTCTTGGGACTCTTGTGTTTGCCCCCAACATATTTGGCAACTACCTTGCCTAATTTGTTTGTTTCACGAAAGATGCATCAAAGGTCTTAAATGAGATGCTATGTTCATTTGATGCATTTACAATTTTCTTTTTAGGCATTTTGATATGAGTTGAATGCCTAGAGTTAGAAACCTCATTACTATACATATAAGCATGATGAGAAAGTATGAGATTTTCTAGCATAAATTCTCCTAATCTTATGCTAGTATAGTTCTCAGGGTATAAAATATAACCTTCCCTATCCTGAACCATATGAGCCTTGCCCTTAACAAAATTAGAAAGCATGTTCTTAGGGGCATTAAGATTGATGTTGCTTTGGCTCCCTTGTTCGAAGCCAATGTCATCCTTAATGCCAGGGCGTCTCCCATTATAAAGCATGCTACGAGCAAATTTAAAATTTTCATTTTCTAATTCATGCTCGGCAATTTTAGCATTTAATTTAGCTATGTGACCATTTTGTTCTTTAATCGTAGCGAGATGATCATTCATAACATCAATGTTAACATCTCTACATCTTGTGCAAATAGTGACATGCTCAATAATAGATGTAGAGGGTTTGCAAATATTCAATTCTTAAATCTTAGCAATTAAATTATCATTCTCAATTCTAAGACAAGAAATTGAATCATTGCAAATATCAATCTCTTTAGATAATTTTTCTCATTTTTCTACTTCAAGAGCATAAGCATTTTTTAGCTTAACAAATTTTTTATTTTCTTTAACAAGTAGGTCCTCTTGGCATTCCAAGAGATCATCCTTCTCGTTAATGGTTTCTATTAATTCATTTATCTTTTTCTTTTGATCCTTAGTAAGGTTTGCAAAAAGAGAAGTTAAATCATCTTCATTATCACTAGAGGTACACTCATCATCGGAAGTAGTGTATTTGGGGGTATCTAGAATGTACCTTCTTCTTTTTGCCGTCCTTAGCCATGAGGCATTTGTGGCCGACGTTGGGGAAGAGAAGGCCTTTGTTGACGGTGATGTTGGCGACGTCCTCGTCAGAGGAGTCGATGGAGCTCTCATCGGAGTCTCATTCCCACCCCATGTGCGCCTCACCACCTTTCTTCTGGTAGTATCTTTTCTTCTCCATCTTCTTCCCTTTCTTATCGTCGTCCCTGTCACTATCACTTGTATATGGACATTTTGCAATAAAGTGACCGGACTTACCACACCTGTAGCACACCCTCTTGAAATGGGGTTTGTAGTCCTTCCCCTTCCTTTGCTTGAGGATTTACCGAAAGCTCTTGATGATAAGAGCCATCTTTTCGTTGTCGAGCTTAAAGGAGTCAATTGGGAGTCTACATGTGTAGACTCTTCCTTCTTTTCTCTCGTTGCTTTGAATGCAAGGGGTTGCACCTCGAGTGTGGACGTGGCGCCTTGCTCCAAGTTGACAATGTGTTTCGAGTCTTTAATCATAAGTTCAAAGCTCACAAACTTGCTAATTACCTCATCGGGAGACATCTATTTATATCTAGGATCTCCATGAATTAATTGAACTTGAGTGGGATTACAAAAAACAAGAGATCTAAGAATAACCTTGACCATTTCATGGTCATACCACTTGGTGCTCCCAAGGTTGCGCACTTGGTTAACCATTGTCTTGAGCCGGTTGTACATCGCTTGTGGCTCCTCTCCTTTGTTGAGGACGAATCAATCGAGTTCTCCCTCGATCGTCTCTCGCTTGGTGATTTCGGTCACCTTGTCCCCTTCAGCCCACTGTTGGGGTTTGGAGCGGTTGACCGTTGATGTCCTTTGTCCTCTTGCGGCACCGGACAATCCGGTGCGTTCTGACTTTGCAGTTCTGACTTCTGACTTCTACACTGTTCACTATTCCTCCGTCAGCACAGTCAACCGTTGGGCATGGTTGATTGTTGCTCCGTTGGCTCACCGGACAGTCTGGTGAATTATAGTGGATTGGTTCTGAGAAAAACCCGAGAGCGGTCAGTTTGTGAAGGCTACAGCCAGGGGCACCGGACAGTGTCCGGTGCACACCAAACAATGTCCGGTGCGCCACTGGCTGCACCAATACTTGTTTTTGCTCCAAACTTTCTAGAGTTCCCCAACTCATTTTATTTATTGGTTTATGTTGAACTTTATGTATCTGAGATAAAAGACAACTAGGCAAACTAGTTAGTCCATATGGTTTGTGATGGGCGTCAAACACCAAAATTGATTATAGGAAATGGTTAAGCCCATTTCCCTTTCATATACACACGCACCTTCATATCGCCCTTCTAAACTGTAAAAAAGAGGGAATGGCCTGTTGCGAAACTTTGATACCTTTGGATGAGCCTAAAAAATGGCATGAACCTAGAATCTGTTGCAATTTTGGTATGAGATTAGATAGAGCTAGGAAGCATCACAAAACATTGAGTTAGTGTGGGAACTATATCAAATACTTCAGATATTTTCCTATGGATAGTCTCTCCACTATGTTGAAAAACCTTTTGTAGCATTTGGTTACTAGCATTGTGGGAGATCATGTACATGAACATCCCAAGCTGCTCCTCAACGGTAACTCTTCGTGTGCCTTGTAGTAAATTCTCTCTTCTAAGAAATTTGTTGTTGTTTTGAATATTGCTGGCTCCATTCGAAACTCATATTTGCACCAACTCTCATGTCCTTCAAGATTTCTCTAACCTTTTTAGCACCAGTGAGTGAGGAGGTGTGGATGGGCTCTTTCTCTTATGAGAGGTATAAAATTATAGCAGGAAGAATAACAAAGAACAACTCATCGTCGTCTTCTTCCTCAACTAACAAAAATTGTCTAACTTTCTCCTCCCAAGAACCCATATCTAGAGAAGTGGAGATAACTCTTATAAGGAACTTAAGCATGCAAAACATGGAGATAGCTCTTATATATAGAACATGTTGTAACAAGGATAGCAGTAAACAAATCTAAACCCACTCACTTTCTTTATATAAGGCCTAGGACTATTCTTGTGAAAGGCATCTACACAAAGCAAGAAGGACCACTAGGTAATCTTTCTAGAGTACATAGTGACATCAAAGTCTCCCTTGTGACTCACAACTCAACATTGTTGAGAGTTGGGAGTGTCATTAACTTTATACTACTAGGAATCAACAATAATACCATCTGACTAATGACTGATGCTAAGAGAGGCTAAAAATATATGGTGTTATTTTATTTTCAAGGATCAATGACAGATGGTCCCTAGTTCTATGGTCCATCTAAATATCACAAATAAAATAAATAACTTGCTGCAAATTAAAATAACTTGTTGGATTAGCAACTACTAGCAAGAAATAAGGAATACGAGCATGTTGTGTTCAGCGCCTGATCTCAATCGAATTGATGGATGCAATGTACCACAGTCGAGACGTAAGTGTTTGCTCTAGTTGGCTCCTCCCTGGCAAGGCTGAAGTATGATAGCTTTGCTCTGAAGTCCTTGTCCAGTAAAATGTTGTAAGTTTTGAAGTCCTAGTAGATCACCTAACCAAAATGTAGAATTAAAATGCTGAGATGAGGATTGGCTTTTCTAAATGAAAAATTGAAAACAAATAAGAACAATATCATAGCTCCAGTGATCAAATCGATATAAAGCTAATCCATACATCCATACAAGGCAGACATAAGCTCAACAAATCAACTAACTTGTTACACACATTAAATGCTGGTGTATACTCAAATATATTATCCACTTTTTTAAGCACCAGTACTATGTATGCTAGGTATGTGTGACATTAAAAAAAAGATTCTTTGTCCAGCGTATGGAGTCAAGAGCTAGGCAGGCATGTTTCCATCGAACAAAGTTGACCAGTCAAATGCTGGATGATTGTGAATAGCACCATCGCTGAAATCGCCCAACGGACTTCACATTTTGCTATGTAAGAACAGGCTCGCTAGATGGCGACGTATCTTGCAGGTCAGCGAGGCGCGAAGGGTCGATGCCACCACCCGAAAGTCAGATCTAGAGCAACAGGAGCAGGCGAGAAGAGGGCACAACAATGTGGGATCTAGAGCGAGATAGATCGAGCTGACCTTGTCGAGGGGAAGGGGATGGTGTCAGAGAAGACTGTGGAATGGCGGCAGAAGTGCTCCCGAGGCCGGGTTAGCATCGCGGGGATGGCGTCAGGGATCCGCTCCCGAGGCGGGGCGTTGCCGTCACGGGGAGCTAGGGCGTTGGCCATCGGAGGAGATGGGGTTGGCAGCGTCGCGTGATGGCGTTCGTGGGGGAATCGCCTGGCCTCTCGAGACCAGGCGTCTTTCCAACCGAAAAATGCTCTACTGGGCAAAAATTCGTCGAACGATGGGCTTCCAAATAAGCACATGAGAAAACCAAGGAAAATGTCCATGTGGGCTTTCTCCCCAGTGAAAAGGCTGGAAAATTTGTGGGTTTTTGGGCTGCCAAACTAGCTCTTAGACATTTTTCGCACATGGAACACCACAATTGGTAGCAGTGGACGTATTTTCCCGATTGCACAGGGTATCAATAATCCTAGGTAGGGTATCATTGACCATAAGTGTTGTTACAGTTGATTATGGTTGTGCATTAAGGAATGAGTATGGGATTAAAGGAGTTTATTATGTGAGCATCTATCCATCGTTAATTTTCAGTTTTGGGTCATTTAGTTTCGGCATATTGAGAGCACCTAGAGGGGGTGAATAGGTGATCCTGTAAAAATCAAAAAACTAATAGCCACAAAACTTGGTTATAAGTATTAGAGCGGCTAAGTGGCTTGAAACGATCTCTTGCGAACACAAATAATCACAGAGAGGAGTAACACAAGAGACACGTGATTTTATCCCGTGGTTCGGCCAAGTGAAACTTGCCTACTTCCACGTTGTGGCGTCCCAATGGATGAGGGTTGCACTCAACCCCTTTCAAGTGATCTAATGATCGACTTGAATACCACGGCTTTTCTTCCTTATCTCTTTTTCCCGTTTACGAGGAATCTCCACAAGTTGGAGTCTCTCGCCCTTACAACAAAGATCACAATGAAACCACAAGAGTAAGGTTGGGGAGCAACACACACAAATCCGTAGCACACACACGCACACAAGCCAAGACTTGAGCTCAAAATGAAGCACAAAGAGTTCACAACTAGAACGGAGCTCAAATCACTAACACAATCGATCAAGTGCGCGGAGACGGAGTGTGGGAGACTTAGAATGCTTAGTGAATTCTTGGGTGACTCCTCCATGCGCCTAGGGGTCCCTTTTATAGCCCCAAGGCAGCTAGGAGCCGTTGGAGGCCAACAAGGAAGGTCATCCTTGCCTTCTGTCGAGTGGTGCACCGGACAGTCCGGTGCGCCACCGGACAGTCACTGTAGATGGTCCGGTGCCGATCTCCTTCCTTTTCTGGTGCAGATGACCGTTGCACCTCAGGGCCGAATGGCGCACCGGACACTGTCCGGTGCACACCGGACAGTCCGGTGCCCCCTTCCGACCGTTGGTGCGGGCCACGCGTCGCCCGCGGATTGCGCGGCCGACCATTGCGCAGTCGACCATTGGCTCACCGGACAGTCCGGTGCACCACCGAACAGTCCGGTGAATTTTAGCCGTACGCCGCTAATCCTTTTCCCGAGAACGACGACTTCGCCGCGGACGACTCACCGGACAATCCGGTGCGCCACTGGACAGTCCGGTGAATTATAGTCGTACGCCGCCGTCGAGTCCCGAGAGCGGCCAGTTCACCTTGGACTCGCCTGGCATACCGGACACTATCCGGTGCACCACCGGATAGTCCGGTGCACCCAGACCGAGCAGGAGTTGGTTGTACACAGCCAACTCTTTTCCAATTCCTTTTCTCCTATTTCTAGCACTTAGACAATATATGTTAGTACTCAAAACAATGTACTAAGTCTAGAAACATACCTTGTTACATGATTTGCACTTCTTCAATCTTTGGCACATTCAGAACTTAGAGAATGTGTGTTGGGCACTTAATCACCAAAACATTATAGAAATGGCCCAAGGGCACATTTTCCTTTCACATATGTTGTGCTATGGGCGCTTAACCTTCTATATTGTCTCCTATGTTGTGTTACTCAGTTCATTTGTTGATGCTGCTGTAGCTATACTCGGTTCAAGCAGCTTTTGCAAATGGAGGTGCCACTCAAGTTAGCTACTTTGTCAAGGATGGAGCTCTAGCTGATCGTCCTCCAGTCAGTGGGAAAGGCGTTGTCCAAGCCCATCGTACGCATGAGGGATGCTAAGGGCATTCTAGTCATATGTGTTGCACGGGCCCACCAATCAGGTGTGTAAAATAACGAGTGAACCATTTTGACAAAGGTAGCAAGCTGAGCGACACATTTTTATCGGTGCCACGACCAGCGTCCTTTTTTAAAGAGCATCATTCTAGACTAACCTATTTTGACAATTTTCTCCCTCGAGGAGAGAAGAGAGAGAAAATAGAAAGAAAAGGAGAACTTGAGGAAAAATATTGGGGGTATGGTTAAATCCGACCCCGGTATTATGATCAGAGATGATAACTGGTAAAACCCCGCTGAGTATCACTTTCCCAAACCCATACCCACGAAGAAAAAATATACCGCTAAAAACACATACCCATGAAGGGTATAAAAATTTGCCCAAAACCATACTCATGCGATTTTTGGGTACCCAACGAGTTTACCATACCCACTAACATTGTCGGTACCCTGGATCAGGGGTGCCCTCTTCTACAGCATGAAGACGCTGCACCCGTGCAACACCTCAAAGCCACGCGGAGAATGGCGCCCAACCCCACCACATGGGCAGGTCCAAGGGCGCCACGTGGCAAGGAAAGGAAGTACATCCTAGTATTCATCGTTGGCTCCGAACCTCCACAGAAGGATACCGGACCCCTATACGTACAAGTCCAGAGCCCCCAAGAAGGCACGCCGGGTCCCTTGGGAGGGCCCCAGTCCCCCTCCGAGTAAGGTCCGAGCCTTAGCAAGGTCCCAGGACGAGAAGGACCCTGGCATGAGTAGGGGTTCGGTGCCGGCACGTGTCCAGGCCTTGCCCTGTGCTCCCTACTGCTGCCGCGTGGCTTGTGGCTCGTGACATAAGCCAACGGGCCAAGCCTGACGTAAAGCCCATAAAGTCGTGCAGCCTCTGCATTTATTGCGGAGAGGACGCGCTGCCTGCCACCACGCTAACGGGCGACGTGCCCTCCCAACATTTAATGTGTCCTGTCCAATCCGCTGGCAGATGGCGTCAGGGTCATCCAGCAGACGGCGCGCCTGACCGGTCTGTTGGCAAACAGTGCGCCTGTGCCGAGCGGCGCACTGTACTCATCAACCCTTCTACAAGAAGCTTCCCCTGCACGCCAAGGATACGCATATCTCGGGTGTCAGGGCACTAGAAGATTGCCCCAGCAGCAAACATTTGTGGCTCCAGCTGCTATATTCGCTATATCCCCGGGCCCGCATGTCGGGGCTCAGTACCTTTGTGCATGCCCCCCTTCTGCTATAAAAGGGGAGGCATGCGGCGTTACAGGACAGATCCAATCTTAGGCTCACTCAGACACTCTCAAGTTCATACAAGCTCTCAAGCAATACATCACACAGTGGAGTAGGGTATTACGCTCTAGCGGCCCGAACCACTCTAAACCATCGCATGCTCTTGTGTGTTCATCCACCAGTCTCGTAACAAGCAAAACGCTTAGGCCCCTCCTCTTCTTAGGATTTAGGGCGGGTGCAATGCGCCACCCGGCCGGAGAGATTTCCTCTCCGACATTTGGCGCGCCAGGTAGGGGGTCTAGGCTTGAAGTTTTTGCTTGTTTTCTCGCTCAGCATGATGGTGCGGATCATCGAGCACCACGCCGAAACTTCAGAAGATTTGGTGATGGGGCAAGAAGTTGCATCCTCTGCGCCACGAGTACCGACCGCCCTGAGTCTGGAGCTACTGTTGTACACACCGTGCAGCAGCACACGCCAGCACAGGCATCCCGGACTCCATCGAGGGTAGCGCCTACGGCGCTGTCTACCGCCAGGGAGTTGCTACGCCACCCTCTAGCTCCACGGCTTCACCGGGGGCCATGAAGCAATGGCATGACGATGTTGACCGGTTACTCGGCATGGCGCATTCTAACTCAACCAGGTCCAGGCCTCGGTCATCCCGGCGCCAACGCGAGGCGACGGCGTTTGTACGCTCACCCTCCGTAAGGGGTGCACAGACCGACGACCTCCGGGCAGAACTCAACCGCAGGAGTATGGGAGAGGACGCTCGGATCTCTTTGGAAAGGGCACGCGAACGCCGCCAAAACATCGAGGGTCGCAGCCTCAATCAAGACTTTGCTGCGGCAGCACCGCAGACACCAATGGGCACCTGGTCCCAAACAGGTGTCCCCTTGGCCGACATGGGCTGCGCCGCCCTCGGCCCTCGCGGACCATCTTCGCACGGCGTCATGGCCGCTCAAGTTCCGGCCGCACCT
This sequence comes from Zea luxurians, assembly GCA_029449295.1. NCBI lineage: Eukaryota > Viridiplantae > Streptophyta > Magnoliopsida > Poales > Poaceae > Zea > Zea luxurians. Next base: position 5,822,408 of record JAOPSE010000027.1, on the reverse strand, counting down.
GCCGGAAAAATACGATGGAACATCAAACCCGTCGGAGTTCCTGCAGGTGTACGTCACCGCCATCACGGCAGCAAGTGGAAACACCGCTGTGATGGCGACGTATTTTCATGTCGCCTTGTCTGGACATGCCCGGACTTGGCTCGTGAACCTCGCCCCAGGGTCAATCTACACCTGGGAAGAGCTCTGTGCACGGTTCGTTGCAAACTTGGCCAGCGCTTACCAGCAACACGGCGTGGAGGCCCACCTACACGCAGTGAGGCAGGAGCCCGGAGAGACCCTCTGGACGTTTATCTCCCGCTTCACCAAGGTACGAGGTACTATACCTCGTATTTCCGATGCCTCCATCATCACGGCCTTCCGATAGGGGGTACGTGATAAGAAAATGTTGGACAAGCTGGCCACACATGACGTGGAGACTGTCCCCACGCTCTTCGCTCTGGCTGACAAGTGCGCCAGAGCCGCCGAGGGCCGTGCATAGCACTCGGCCCCACAAAGCGGGACTACCCAGACGGGTGGCTCGGGTGCCGCCCCCCGGGACGGCAAAAAGAAAAAGAAAGGTTGTGGCTACGAAAGGCCGCAGTCTACCACTGAAAATTCCCTTTGCCCGGGAACAGGATCTAGATGTCGCCTAGAGGGGGGTGAATAGGCGAATAAAAAATTATCACTTTAAAACTTAAATCTTACTCTACTCGAAGACGGGATCGCAGTGGAGTGAAGAACCCTTCGAGTAGGTTGCAGCGAAATTGAAGTTCCTGTCTTAAGAATATCCTGCACTTCAAATAAAGCTAGTACCACAAGTAAGCAGTGAAGTGCAGAAGTAAGAACTGAATAAGACAGAGAATCAGCACATAACACAGAGCAGAGCACGTGGACACAGGAATTTATCCCGAGGTTCGGCCAAGCCTGAAATGCTTGCCTAGTCCTCGTTGGAGTTAGCCACACCTGGGCTTGGAGTCTATTTCAACTCCTTCCTCTGTTTGCTCAGATCTGTCAGTCAGACAGATAGAGCCTTCCACTATGTTGAGGTAGTTACAACAGAGCCGCGGCTGCTTACAATCTTCTTGACAGCACTCCGGCAGAGTAACAATATGCTCAAGACTATGCTCTAGCTCTTAGCAGCACTTCTCCACTCTCTAGAGGCTTATAGCTTTGCCTCTACACAAACTAGAGAGATATACACGAGAGGGAGAGAGAGAATTGATCCGAGTGATGTCTACACTTGTTGGCTGCACTTGTTTTTTTGATTGCGGTGCCTAGAGGTCCCTTTTATAGGCACAAGGGGCCTAGGAGCCGTTGGAAGCAATCCAGGAAGGCAAATCTTGCCTTCTGTCGGGTGGCGCACCGGACACGGTCCGGTGCCCGATTTCCTTCCAAAATTGGTGCAGTTGACCGTTGCAGTCTTGGAGCCGTTGGCGCACCGGACACTGTCCGGTGCACACCGGACAGTCCGGTGCCTCCATCTGACCGTTGGCTCGGCCATGCGTCACGCGCGGATTGCGCGGCCGACCGTTGGCTCACCGGACAGTTCGGTGAATTATAGCCGAATGTCACCAGACTTCTCCCGAGAGCGGCCTGTTCACCAGAGTTCAGCCTGGCGCACCGGACACTGTCCGGTGCACCACCGAACAGTCCAGTGTGCCAGACTGAGCTGAGTCTTGGCTGTACACAGCCAAGCCTTTTGCATCTCTTTTCTTTTCTTCTTTTCTCTGTTTCTAACACTTAGACAAATACGTTAGTACACAAAAACCAATGTACTAAGTCTAGAAATATACCTTCTCTTGGATTTTCACCTCTCTATCATTTGACATGCTTAAGATTGATGTTGGACTCATAAATCATCAAGTCAGCTTAACTTGATATAGACTAACATTTTTGAGCTCCAACATCGTGCAAAGGTCACATAGAATATCTCCAAACATAGGAACAACCCAAACTAAAGGTCAGAGTGCACTTAGCTCTTTTAGGCTGCTTCCAGTTCTTATTTTGACATTTGTTCTCCTTCTAGTGACTTTGTTCCCTTCTTAGAGCTTGATCTTGAGCTTTATGACTTACACCACATAACTATAGATGTTTCCTCATTGGTTGTAAGTCACGTCCTTATTTAGTGATCCTTGATGTGCCATAGCTCTTCTCAACTCGATCACCCTTGACTTTGCAAGTCTTCTTCTTCACCCTTGGCTTTGGGTTCCTCAGCCTCTTTGACCTTCTCCCGTGCACTTGGTACCTCGAAGCTCTTCTTGCCTCCATCCTTGGCGTGATCAGTTGTCTTCGAGCTATGCACCCGAGTCTCACTTTATGCAATGTCCATCTTACTTGTGATGCCCAGTATCTATCCATCATCTAGTCCTTGGACCATCACACTTGTTCACTTGTGTTGAACCCTGTTAGCTTTACATTAAGCACCTGTTCAACACTTAGTACACTTGTTAGTCCTTTAATTGAGTTGTCATCCAAACACCAAAACCCACAAGAGAGCTTTCAATCTCCCCCTTTTTGGTGATTGATGGCAACACAATTAAAGCTTACATAAGAGTAAAATTTAAAGCACAAATTTTGAGTTCTAAGATTGTAGAATGCTCCCCCTAAATATGTGCTTACATTAAAATCTTAGCTTTGGCTTTAAATGCCAAAATGCACATACTTAGGCTAAATCGAACATTGCTACACCTTAGCACCTGTGGGATGCATTGTGTCAAGGATCAAACCATGATGCGTATAACACACAAATGCACAGAATCAGAGTTAAACACCATTCAATTGAGTGGATATATCACAGGAATATCAACCTACCACTATTCACCATTAAGATACCAATTTAAACTAAGATACCAATTTAAAACAATCTTAAAGCACCATTAAACCATTAACCACATGCACCATTATCCACATGACTATCTATTTCAGAATGAACACAATAGATGCCAATTAATTCATAGCAGCGGAAGCACTAGTCCATATGATGCAACACATATAATACTGCAAGAAGAATATGATAAGAATTATCAATAACACAATAACACACTAACAATGCTCAAACTAACACATCACCCCTTAGGATAAGCTTTCCTCTTAGTTTGAGATAAGCTTTAATGCACAAATTCTCCCCCTTTGACATCAAACACCAAAAACCATACTCAAGCAAGAACATAGGATGATGTCAAGGGACAGCAGGGTGTTGAGGAAAAACACACTATCAAAACTCCCCCTTACTTATTGAACATATGCACTACCAACATTTGAGTAAGATACATATACGCAAAAAGATCAATACTTCCTTTTGTACCTTTACCATGTTGTGGTGTACTTCCCATCTTGAAAGTATTAATCTCTCGGGAGCTTCTCCACACTTGTGCCTGATTCTTTATCCTAACCTTTTCTTGTTGCTAAGACACCAAGCTTAGAGCAAGTTATAGTATTGTGGCACAAGATGAAGCTTCTATTCTAGTGATTACCAAAAGATGTCAATTGAAGCAAACTATCACGGCTACCAATTGAAAACTCATTTATTATTATAGTTCCATGATATTAAAGATAAGCATCTAGTAACACCAAATATTTATAGAGCATGAGCAATAAAAAATGCGATTAGTCACGACTTAAGATACCAATTACTTGACTTACGGAGGTACCCAAGTCCTGATTACTCCATTTCTTGCTCATCTTCTCTTTTCCACCTTGAGACTATACAAGATTACTCAAAAAATAATTAGTCTCAAAAGACACAAGTTATGTGTGCTCCCCCTAAACTTGTGCATCAAGTATTTGAATAACTTGCACTTTGCACATTCTAGCTTTCTCAGAACTAGAGGGGATCACAACATATCTTGGTCAAGGCATACTCTCAATTTCATCACAAGAGATACCAATTGAATACCAAATGAAAGGTTGACTTAATATAACAATGCATGCCTCAAGAGGTAAAACATTTTACAAGCAACTTAGGCATGCTTCATACATGATAATCATTTCACCATATATGCCAATTGAAAACAACAAGATTATGCAAATAAAGCACAATGTCTAATCACATCAAGAAAAATTTTCTTAGGTACACCAAGAGAAACAATATTTTAAGGCACAAGTCACCTAAGCCAAGATACTACTAATGAAATGCAAGAACATAGCTATAATCACTTCAAGATATTTAATGAAATTGCATAGTTCCATTTTCCATACCTTTGCCTTTTACCTGTATGGCCATGAGAGCACCAGTTATTACCACAAGTTCCCTATTGTTTATGCACTTCATAGCTCGAGAGGGTGCATTAGAGGCATAACACATAGTGCCAAAATAGGGTAATCATGTGAACATGGACTAAACAAGATGTCATGCTTGCACACATAGGTTATTCATTACACACATATAGCATGATTTACAAAAAGATACAGGTTTATCCATGAACACATAAAGGATTAATCATGGTAAATATCTCAAATGTTAAGCTACCCAATGAATGATTCAAAAGATATGACTTATAGAGCACCTAGTCATGATTAAGCAAACATGAATGTGATCTTTGAAATCATGAATCAATTATTAACAAGAATCCAACGCAAGCAATCTTCAAAGCTTAACTACTCCAAGGACAGATAGCACGACATTCAACTTTTAAGAGTAATACTGATAATGTACTTAAGAAGCACAGGTACCATCCTTTGGAGAGCCAGATGCACAATCAAGGTCCTTTGCTTGATTCACCAATAATGATTAAGGACCTCTACAACTTATTTCACTTGAGATGAACATGGGATTAGTGTCTCACAATAATTTAACCTTGGGTCAATGAATAAACACCAAAACAATTAACAGCTTAAGCATAGAGTTTGAGTTAACCGTCTTAAGCTCTCCCATGGTCTCCAGTCCATCTCAAGTTACCTGCATGGTCTAGTTAACACAGTTTGGTACCCATCTCGGGATGAGTCCATGACGTTCAACTAAAAGTGCCTTTGGTACCCAAATAGTCTTTGTGCTAGTTCTAGGTGATCTCATTATAGATCTAGCACAATTTTATGATTTGGGTCTCCTAAGCGAATGAGATTGAGACAAATTCACTTGCTTAGGAACCTTACCTTTATTACATACCTTGGATAGATGACCCTGCTCACCACACTTGTAGCAGAAACGTCGCTCAACCTGACATGACGCTTGCTGTTTGTCATTTTCCTTGGTGAGAGTCATCTTGGAGAATGCACATCTTTGATTCTTCATGACCGGACATGAAGTGATCATGTGGTCCTTGTTGTTGCATCCAAAACATCTCCTTATCCCTTTGTCCTTGTCTTTGTATGGACAAGATGCGATGAGGTGGCCTAATGCCTTGCACTTGAAGCATCTCCGTTTTCCTCTTCTCTTGTTACTTTTAGATGACATAGAGAAATTATTAGTGCAAATAACATGATTAATTGAATCATTACCTTTTTCCTGTATCATGTTGATTGCTTCACTTATTGCTTTAGGAACATCTTTTTCAAGGAGTTTGACCCTTGCTGCGGTTTCTCCTTCCTCAAGCTTCTTCACCACGTTTTCGCAGATATCTTGAGGAAGTTGAGCATGGCGTCTTCTCCTTAATTGTCTTTGTTTCTTGTTCCCAAGCAAATTCCTTTTTGACCCTACAACTTGTTGCTTATTCAAACATTCGCTTCCTTTTGAGCGACAAGGGTTAGCACATGGTGATATATTATCCAAATGTGCACTTGTGCAAGAATGAGGTTCACATGACTTTAAGTTTGTAATTACAACCTCATGAGCAACTTCAAGCATGATATGTCTATCCAAGAGATTATCATGATAACAAGACAATAAATCATATTTTTTAGTTAGAGCAAGTGTATCATGACTTAACAATTCTACTTGTCTCTCAAGCATGGCATTTTCCATTTTAAGTTGAGCAACACAAGATAAAGCATCATCATTATTTCTTTGCTCAAATAAAATTGAATCATACCGTTGGACTAAATCATCATGAGAGCACTTTAGCTCCTCATGTTCTTTGGTCATCTTCTCCAGGCTGTTGTTTGTTTTGATGAGTGCCTCCTCTAGCCTGAGAAGCGTCTCGCCTTGTTCCTTGTTCCTTCTCAACAGCTTAACCAAGAGCGCTTTGTCCTCTTTGTTGAGATGGATGTAGAAACGCCGAATCTCCTCTTCTTTCACATTGCCGGTCTCATTTTCCCTGTCATTAATGTCAGTGGAAGCAATACAGGAAAATGCACCTTGTGGTGATGAAGATTCATCCTCGCTATCATCCTCATATTCCTCCTTATCATGGCTTTCGTCTCCACCGTCATTGTTAGCAATAAAACATTTATTACTAGTGGAGAACAAACCTGTCGACGAGGTGGATTCATCGTTTGGTGCCCAACACTTTTCTTCTCCCTTTGAAGGGTTAGTATCACAAGTAATATAGGGAGTAGGAGCATCACAATTTGCCACAGAATATTTTCCTTTAATTCTATTCCATAAATCATGAGCATCAAAAAATAAATCACTATCACTACTCATGATGGCAAAATAAGCACTTCTAGAAAGAGAGTCAACTAAGATGTTGCAAGCACGGTGATTGAGAGATAAACATCTTAGTTCAGCATTAGAAGGATTTTTACTAATGTCAGAGGGAAAAATACTTCTACTAAAGACCTGTCTCAAATCAGGATCAACATGCATGAAAGCATTATAAATAGAGACAAACCAAGATTTGTAATTAGAACCATTGCCTAAAAGAAGTTCTATAGTTACCTCTTGTGACGACATCGTCATCTCCGGACGGCTAAGCCCACACTAGAGAGGCCTAGCTCTGATACCAATTGAAAATTCCCTTTGCCCGGGAACAGGATCTGGATGTCGCCTAGAGGGGGGTGAATAGGCGAATAAAAAATTATCACTTTAAAACTTAAATCTTACTCTACTCGAAGACAGGATCGCAGTGGAGTGAAGAACCCTTCGAGTAGGTTGCAGCGGAATTGAAGTTCCTGTCTTAAGAATATCCTGCACTTCAAAGAAAGCTAGTACCACAAGTAAGCAGTGAAGTGCAGAAGTAAGAACTGAATAAGAAAGAGAATCAGCACATAACACAGAGCAGAGCACGTGGACACAGGAATTTATCCCGAGGTTCGGCCAAGCCTGAAATGCTTGCCTAGTCCTCGTTGGAGTTAGCCACACCTGGGCTTGGAGTCTATTTCAACTCCTTCCTCCGTTTGCTCAGATTTTTCAGTCAGACAGATAGAGCCTTCCACTATGTTGAGGTAGTTACAACAGAGCCGCGACTGCTTACAATCTTCTTGACAGCACTCTGGCAGAGTAACAATATGCTCAAGACTATGCTCTAGCTCTTAGCAGCATTTCTCCACTCTCTAGAGGCTTATAGCTTTGCCTCTACACAAACTAGAGAGATATACACGAGAGGGAGAGAGAGAATTGATCCGAGTGATGTCTACACTTGTTGGCTGCACTTATTTTTTTTGATTGAGGCACCTAGAGGTCCCTTTTATAGGCACAAGGGGCCTAGGAGCCGTTGGAAGCAATCCAGGAAGGCAAATCTTGCCTTCTGACGGGTGGCGCACCGGACACTGTCCGGTGCCCGATCTCCTTCCAAAATTGGTGCAGTTGACCATTGCAGTCTTGGAGCCGTTGGCGCACCGGACACTGTCCGGTGCACACCGGACAGTTCGGTGCCTCCATCTGACCGTTGGCTCGGCCACGCGTCACGCGCGGATTGCGCGGTCGACCGTTGGCTCACCGGACAGTCCGGTGCACCACCGGACAGTCCGGTGAATTATAGGCGAACGTCGCCAGACTTCTCCCAATAGCGGCCTGTTCACCAGAGTTTAGCCTGGCGCACCGGACACTGTCCGGTGCACCACCGGACAGTCTGGTGTGCCAGACTGAGCTGAGTCTTGGCTGTACACAGCCAAGCATTTTGCATCTCTTTTCTTTTCTTCTTTTCTTTGTTTCTAACACTTAGACAAATACGTTAGTACACAAAAACTAATGTACTAAGTCTAGAAATATACCTTCTCTTGGATTTTCACCTCTCTATCATTTGACATGCTTAAGATTGATGTTGGACTCATAAATCATCAAGTCAGCTTAACTTGATCTAGACTAACATTTCTGAGCTCCAACATCCTGCAAAGGTCACATAGAATATCTCCAAACATAGGAACAATCCAAACTAAAGGTCAGAGTGCACTTAGCTCTTTTAGGCTGCTTCCAGTTCTTATTTTGACATTTGTTCTCCTTCTAGTGACTTTGTTCCCTTCTTAGAGCTTGATCTTGAGCTTTATGACTTACTGAAAGGGAAATGTGCCCTTGGGCCATTTCTATGTATTTTGGTGATTGAGTGCCAACACAAGTGCTTAAGCATTAAAGTATCCTAAGTGATGGACAAAGTGCAAATCAAAAGTAAAGGTATGTTTCTAGACTTAGTACATTGTTTTATGGACTAATGTATTGTGTCTAAGTGCTGGAAACAGGAGAAATCGAATTGGAAAAGAGATGGCTTTGTTCAGCCAAAGTCTGCGCAGTCTGGCTGCACCGGACAGTGTCCGGTGCGCCAGGCTGGCTCTAGCGAACTTGCTGCTCTCGGGACTTCGACGGCGGTGTACGGTATAAATCACCGGACTGTCCGGTGGTGCACCGGACTGTCCGGTGAGCCGTTCACAGGCGAAGTCGTCGGTCTCGGGAAGCCATCAATGGCGTACGGCTATAATTCACCGGACTGTCCGGTGAGGCACCGGACTGTCCGGTGAGCCAACGGTCAGCCGGGGCAACGGTCGGCCGAGGATTCCACGCTGACGCGTGGCCGAGCCAACGGTCACATTGGAGCACCAGACTGTCCGGTGTGCACCGGACAGTGTTCGGTGCGCCAACGGCTCTCAATCTGCAACGGTCGGCTTCGCCAAATAAGGAAACAAATCCGCACCGGACAGTGTCCGGTGGTGCACCGGACTGTCCGGTGCGCCAGGCGACAGAAGGCAAGATCTGCCTTCCTGGAATGCTCTCAATGGCTCCTAGCTGCCTTGGGGCTATAAAAGGGACCCCTAGGCGCATGGAGGAGATAGTCAAGCATTCTTTGAGCATAGTTGATCACTCACACTTCGTTCTTGCGCACTTGTTCGACATTCTTAGTGATTTGAGCTCCGTTCTAGTGAGAAACTCGTGATAGTCTCTTGAGCTCAAGCCTGGGTCTTGTGTGTGCGTATTTGCTGTGATCTTTGTGTCTTGTGTGAGTTGCTCATCCCTCCCTTACTCCGTGCTTCTGTGTGAACATCTTTGTAAGGGCGAGAGACTCCAATTTGTGGAGATTCCTCGCAAGCGGGATAAAGTAAAGCTAAGCAAAACACCGTGGTATTCAAGTGGGTCTTTGGACCGCTTGAGAGGGGTTGATTGCAACCCTCGTCCGTTGGGACGCCACAATGTGTAAGTAGGCAAGTTTTGTACTTGGCCGAACCACGGGATAAACCACTGTGTCTACCTGTGTTGATCTTCTTGTGGTTATTGTGTTTTGCTAAGACTCCTCTCTAGCCACTTGACTTTATTGCGCTAACTCCTAACCAAGTTTTGTGGCATTAAGCTTCAAGTTTTACAGGATCACCTATTCACCCCCCCCCCCTCTAGGTGCTCTCAATTGGTATCAGAGCCGTTCTCTTCACGAAGGGACTAATCGCCCGAAGAGATGAATCCTAAGGGGAAGGGAATTGTGATCAATGATAAGGAGAAGGAGTCCTTCATCAACGAGCCGAAGGATGACAAGCCTACCGACTCGGGCTTGGGCCACAAACATAAAGATGGGAAGAAGAAGACAAGGCGCATCAAGGAGATCGTCTACTATGACGACAGCGACAAGTCCACTTCTTCCCAAAAGGACAACGACGACAACGACTACGACAAAAGAAAGACGGTTAACTCAAACTTCTCTTTCGATTATTCGTGTATTCCGCATAGCTCAAATACACATTTGCTTTCCATTCCTCTTGGCAAACCTCCACACTTTGATGGGGAGGACTACGGATTTTGGAGTCACAAAATGTGTAGTCACTTGTTCTCTCTCCATCCAAGCATATGGGAGATTGTAGAGAGTGGAATGAAATTTGACAGCTCGGATAGTCCCATGTTTATAAATGAACAAATCCATAAAAATGCGCAAGCTACTACTGTCATTTTAGCATCTTTGTGCAGGGAAGAGTACAATAATGTGAGCGGCTTGGACAATGCCAAGCAGATCTGGGACACCCTCAGGATCTCACATGAGGGGAACGACGTCACCATGCTCACCAAAATGGAGTTGGTGGAGGGCGAGCTTGGGAGATTTGCAATGATAAGGGGAGAGGAGCCAACCAAACATACAATCGGCTCAAAACCCTCATCAACAAGATACAGAGCTACGGAAGCACGCGATGGATGGACCACGACGTCGTTCGCCTAATGCTAAGGTCCTTTACTGTACTTGATCCACATCTGGTGAACAATATTCATGAAAATCCTAGGTACACCAAGATGTCGCCCGAAGAAGTCCTTGGGAAGTTCGTAAGCGGGCGAATGATGATCAAGGAGGCGAGATACGTGGACGACGCGTTGAATGGTCCAATCCATGAGCCTCAACCCATTGCTCTCAAGGCAACGAGGAGCAAGGAGGCGCTACCTAGCAAGGTGGCGCAAGTTGAGGCGGCCGGGCTCAATGATGAAGAGATGGCCCTCATCATCAAGCGCTTCAAGACGGCGCTAAAGGGTCGCAAGGGGCAGCCAAGCAAGACCAAGTCAAAGGGGAAGCGCTCATGCTTCAAATGTGGTAAGGTTGGTCATTTTATCGCTAATTGTCCCGATAATGTAAGTGACCAGGAACAAGGGAACAAGAGGGAGAAGAAGAAGGCATACAAGAAGGCTAAGGGCGAGGCACACCTTGGCAAGGAGTGGGACTCGGATTGTTCGTCATCCGACTCCGACAATGAAGGACTCGCCGCCACCGCCTTCAACAAGTCATCCCTCTTCCCCAATGAGCGTCACACATGCCTCATGGCGAAGGAGAAGAAGGTATGTACTCAGGATACCGCTTATGCTTCTTCAAGTGATGATGAGTCTAGTGATGACGATGAAATAGACTATTCTAGTTTATTTAAAGGTTTAGATAGAAATAAAATTGATAAAATCAATGAATTGATTGATGCTTTAAATGATAAGAATAGGTTATTAGAAAAGCAAGAGGATCTTTTATATGAAGAGCACGATAAATTTGTTAGTGCACAAAATTCACTTGCTCTAGAAGTTAAAAGGAATGAAATGCTTTCTTGTGAACTATCTACTTGTCATGAAACCATTTCTACTTTAAAAGGTGTTAATGATAATTTAAATTCTAAACTAGAAGTAGCAAGTAAATCTAACTCTTGTGTAGAACATGTTATGATTTGCAATAGGTGCAAAGATTTCAATGTTGATGCTTGTAGTGAACACCTAGTGTCTATTGCAAAGTTAAATGATGAACTAGCTAGTCTTAATGCCCAACTTAAGACTAGCAAGAGTGAATTTGATAAGTTAAAATTTGCAAGGGATGTCTACACGATTGGTAGACACCCCTCAATTAAGGATGAACTTGGCTTCAAGAGGGAAGCCAAGAACTTAACAAGCCATAAGGCTCCCATCTTCGCCAAGGAGAAAGGGAAGGCCCCTATGGCTAGTAGTGCTAAAAAGAACCATGCTTTCATGTATCATGATAGGAGACATTCTAGGAATGCCTATAGAAGTTATGATGCTTTTGATTCTCATGCCATGTTTGCTTCTAGTTCTTCCTATATGCATGGTAGAGATATGTCTAGGAGAAATGTTGTTCATCATATGCCTAGGAGAAATGTTGTTAATGTTCCTAGGAAAATTAATGAACCTTCGACAATATATCATGCTTGCAATGCTTCATTTGCTATTTGTAGAAAGGATAAGAAGGTAATTGCTAGGAAATTAGGGGCAAGATGCAAGGGAGATAAAACTTGCATTTGGGTCCCTAAGACCATTGTGACTAACCTTGTAGGACCCAACAAGAGTTGGGTACCTAAGACCCAAGCCTAAATTTGCCTTGCAGGTTTATGCATCCGGGGGTTCAAGCTGGATTATCGACAGCGGATGCACAAACCACATGACGGGGGAGAAGAAGATGTTCACCTCCTACGTCAAGAACAAGGATTCCCAAGATTCAATCATATTCGGTGATGGGAACCAAGGCAAGGTAAAAGGGTTAGGGAAGATTGCTATTTCATCCGAGCACTCTATTTCTAATGTGTTTTTAGTTGAGTCGCTTGGATATAATCTGTTATCCGTTAGTCAACTTTGTAAAATGGGATATAATTGTTTATTCACAAATGTAGATGTGTCTGTCTTTAGAAGGTGTGATGGTTCACTAGCTTTTAAGGGTGTACTAGACGACAAACTTTATTTAGTTGATTTTGCAAAAGAGGAGGCCGGTCTAGATGCATGCTTAATTGCTAAGACTTGCATGGGCTGGCTGTGGCATCGCCGTTTAGCACATGTGGGGATGAAGAACCTTCACAAGCTTCTAAAGGGAGAACACGTGATAGGTCTAACTAATGTGCATTTCGAAAAAGATAGACCTTGTGCAGCTTGTCAAGCAGGCAAACAGGTGGGAAGCTCTCATCACACCAAAAATGTGATGACCACATCAAGACCTTTGGAGATGCTTCATATGGACCTCTTCGGACCCGTCGCCTATCTAAGTATAGGAGGAAGTAAGTATGGTCTTGTTATAGTTTATGTTTTTTCCCGCTTCACTTGGGTATTCTTTTTGCAGGATAAATCTGAAACCCAAGGGACCCTCAAGCGCTTCCTAAGGAGAGCTCAAAATGAGTTTGAGCTCAAGGTGAAAAAGATAAGGAGCGACAACGGGTCCGAGTTCAAGAACCTTCAAGTGGAGGAGTACCTTGAGGAGGAAGGGATCAAGCACGAGTTCTCCGCTCCCTACACACCACAACAAAATGGTGTGGTAGAGAGGAAGAACAGGACGCTCATCGATATGGCGAGGACGATGCTTGGAGAGTTCAAGACCCCCGAGCGCTTTTGGTCGAAAGCCGTGAACACGGCTTGCCACGCCATCAATCGGGTCTACCTTCACCGCCTCCTCAAGAAGACTTCGTATGAGCTTCTAACCGGTAACAAACCCAATGTGTCTTACTTTCGTGTATTTGGGAGCAAGTGTTATATTCTTGTGAAGAAAGGTAGAACTTCTAAATTTGCTCCCAAAGCTGTAGAAGGGTTTTTATTAGGTTATGACTCAAATACAAAGGCGTATAGGGTCTTCAACAAATCATCGGGTTTGGTCGAAGTCTCTAGCGATGTTGTATTTGATGAGACTAATGGCTCTCCAAGAGAGCAAGTTGTTGATCTTGATGATGTAGATGAAGAAGACGTTCCAACAGCTGCAATGCGCACCATGGCGATTGGCAATGTGCGACCACAGGAACAATTGGAGCAAGATCAACCTTCTTCCTCAACAATGGTGCATCCCCCAACTCAAGACGATGAACAGGTTCATCAGGAGGAGGCGTGTGATCAAGGGGGAGCACAAGATGATCATGTGAGGGAGGAAGAAGCACAACCAGCACCTCCAACCCAAGTTCGAGCGACGATTCAAAGGAATCATTTCGTCGACCAAATTTTGGGTGACATTAGCAAGGGAGTAACTACTCGTTCTAGATTAGTTAATTTTTGTGAGCATTACTCCTTTGTCTCTTCTATTGAGCCTTTCAGGGTAGAAGAGGCCTTGCTAGATCCGGACTGGGTGTTGGCCATGCAGGAAGAGCTCAACAACTTCAAGAGGAATGAAGTCTGGACACTGGTGCCTTGTCCCAAGCAAAATGTTGTGGGAACCAAGTGGGTGTTCCGCAACAAATAGGACGAGCACGGGGTGGTGACAAGGAACAAGGCTCGACTTGTGGCAAAAGGTTATGCCCAAGTCACAGGTTTGGACTTTGAGGAGACTTTCGCTCCTGTGGCTAGGCTAGAATCAATTCGTATTTTGCTAGCATATGCCACTCACCATTCTTTCAGGTTGTTCCAAATGGATGTGAAGAGCGCTTTCCTCAACGGGCCAATCAAGGAGGAGGTGTACGTAGAGCAACCCCCTAGCTTCGAGGATGAACGGTACCCCGACCACGTGTGTAAGCTCTCTAAGGCGCTCTATGGACTTAAGCAAGCCCCAAGAGCATGGTATGAATGCCTTAGAGACTTTTTAATTGCTAATGCTTTCAAGGTTGGGAAAGCCGATCCAACTCTTTTCACTAAGACTTGCGATGGCGATCTTTTTGTGTGCCAAATTTATGTCGATGACATAATATTTGGTTCTACTAATCAAAAGTATTGTGGAGAGTTTAGCAGGGTGATGACGCAAAAATTCGAGATGTCGATGATGGGCAAGTTGAACTACTTCCTTGGGTTCCAAGTGAAGCAACTCAAGGACGGCACCTTCATCTCCCAAATGAAGTACACGCAAGACTTGCTAAAGCGGTTTGGGATGAAGGACGCCAAGCCCGCAAAGACGCCGATGGGAACTGACAGACACACCGACCTCAACAAAGGAGGTAAGTCCGTTGATCAAAAAGCATACCGGTCCATGATAGGTTCTTTGTTTTACTTATGTGCTAGTAGACCGGATATTATGCTTAGCGTATGCATGTGTGCTAGATTTCAATCTGATCCAAGGGAGTGTCACCTTGTGGCTGTGAAGTGAATCCTTAGATATTTAGTAGCTACGCCTTGCTTCGGGATCTGGTATCCAAAGGGGTCTAACTTTGACTTGATTGGATATTCAGACTCCGACTATGCTGGATGTAAGGTCGATAGGAAGAGTACATCGGGGACGTGCCAATTCTTAGGAAGGTCCCTGGTGTCATGGAACTCTAAGAAACAAACTTTCGTTGCCCTATCCACCGTTGAGGCCGAGTACGTTGCCGCAGGACAGTGTTGCGCGCAACTACTTTGGATGAGGCAAACCCTCCGGGACTTTGGCTACAATCTGAGCAAAGTCCCACTCCTATGTGACAATGAGAGTGCTATCCGAATAGCAGAAAATCCTATTGAGCACAGCCGCACAAAGCACATTGACATCCGGCATCACTTTTTGAGAGACCACCAGCAAAAGGGAGATATCGAAGTGTTTTATGTTAGCACCGAGAACCAGCTAGCCGATATCTTTACCAAGCCTTTAGATGAGAAGACCTTTTGCAGGCTGCGTAGTGAGCTAAATGTCTTAGATTCACGGAACTTGGATTGATTTATAGCATACATGTGTTTATGCCTTTGATCATGTTCCTTATGCATTTTGTTGTTTACTTGTGGTGCTCAAGTTGTACAAACACTCCCCGGACCTCACAAGTCCTTTTGCAAGTGATGCACATATTTAGGGGGAGTTGTGCTACAACTTGACCCTTTGAGACTAACCTTGTGCTTGAGTTTGCTTGATTTAGTCTCAAAGGAGGTTTGAAAGGGAAAAGGTGGACTTGGACCATGAAAGACTTCCACTGCACTCCGATGAGTGGGTAACTTATTCCAAGTTCATCTCATGTACTCCTATTGCCTTTGTATTCTTATTTGAAGATTTTGGTGAGGCAATGGGGTTAAAGGGCCAAGATTGATCCCGTTTTGGTGCTTGATGCCAAAGGGGGAGAAAATAAGGCCAAAGCAATAAATGGATCAGCTACCACTTGAGAATTTTGAAAAAAATAGAATAGAGCTTTTGTTTTGTCAAAATACTCTTATTGGCTCTTTTTGTCAAAAGTTGGTCTCTTGTGGGGAGAATGGTTGATTATGGGAAATAGGGGGAGTTTTTGATACTGTGATCAATTTCTATTGGAACAACTCTCTTTATGTCTCTACAAGTGCGTTTGACTTAGAGATAGGAAATTGAGGTTGATTTGCAAAAACAAACCAAGTGGTGGCAAAGAGTGATCCATATATGCCAAATTTGAATCAAAACAATTTTGAGTTTTCATTTGCATTGATATTGCACTGGTTCTAGTTGCTTTATGTTGTGTTGGCATAAATCACCAAAAAGGGGGAGATTGAAAGGGAAATGTGCCCTTGGGCCATTTCTAAGTATTTTGGTGATTGAGTGCCAACACAAGTGCTTAAGCGTTAAAGTATCCCAAGTGATGGACAAAGTGCAAATCAAAAGTAAAGGTATGTTTCTAGACTTAGTACATTGTTTTATGGACTAATGTATTGTGTCTAAGTGCTGGAAACAGGAGAAATCGAATTGGAAAAGAGATGGCTTTGTTCAGCCAAAGTCTGCGCAGTCTGGCTGCACCGGACTGTCCGGTGGTGCACCGGACAGTGTCCGGTGCGCCAGGCTGGCTCTGGCGAACTTGCTGCTCTCGGGACTTCGACGGCGGTGTACCGTGTACGGTATAAATCACCGGACTGTCCGGTGGTGCACCAGACTGTCCGGTGAGCCGTTCACAGGCGAAGTCGTCGGTCTCAGGAAGCCATCAACGGCATACGGCTATAATTCACCGGACTGTCCGGTGAGCCAACGGTCAGCCGGGGCAACGGTCGGCCGAGGATTCCGCGCGTGACGCGTGGCCGAGACAACGGTCACATTGGAGCACCGGACTGTCCGGTGCGCCAACGGCTCTCAATCTGCAACGGTCGGCTTCGCCAAATAAGGAAACAAATCCGCACCGGACAGTGTCCGGTGGTGCACCGGACTGTCCGGTGCGCCAGGCGACAGAAGGCAAGATCTGCCTTCCTAGAATGCTCTCAACGGCTCCTAGCTGCCTTGGGGCTATAAAAGGGACCCCTAGGCGCATGGAGGAGATAATCAAGCATTCTTTGAGCATAGTTGATCACTCACACTTCGTTCTTGCGCACTTGTTCGACATTCTTAGTGATTTGAGCTCCGTTCTAGTGAGAAACTCGTGATAGTCTCTTGAGCTCAAGTCTGGGTCTTGTGTGTGCGTATTTGCTGTGATCTTTGTGTCTTGTGTGAGTTGCTCATCCCTCCCTTACTCCGTGCTTCTGTGTGAACATCTTTGTAAGGGCGAGAGACTCCAATTTGTGGAGATTCCTCGCAAGCGGGATAAAGTAAAGCTAAGCAAAACACCGTGGTATTCAAGTGGGTCTTTGGACCGCTTGAGAGGGGTTGATTGCAACCCTCGTCCGTTGGGACGCCACAACGTGGAAGTAGGCAAGTTTTGTACTTGGCCGAACCACGGGATAAACCACTGTGTCTACCTGTGTTGATCTTCTTGTGGTTATTGTGTTTTGCTAAGACTCCTCTCTATCCAGTTGGCTTTATTACGCTAACTCCTAACCAAGTTTTGTGGCATTAAGCTTCAAGTTTTACAGGATCACCTATTCACCCCCCCTCTAGGTGCTCTCACTTACACCACATAACTATAGATGTTTCCTCATTGGTTGTAAGTCACGTCCTTATTTAGTGATCCTTGATGTGCCATAGCTCTTCTCAACTCGATCACCCTTGACTTTGCAAGTCTTCTTCTTCACCCTTGGCTTTGGGTTCCTCAGCCTCTTTGACCTTCTCCCGTGCACTTGGTACCTCGAAGCTCTTCTTGCCTCCATCCTTGGCTTGATCAGTTGTCTCCGAGCTACGCACCCGAGTCTCACTTTATGCAATGTCCATCTTACTTGTGATGCCCATTATCTATCCATCATCTAGTCCTTGGACCATCACACTTGTTCACTTGTGTTGAACCCTGATAGCTTTACATTAAGCACCTGTTCAACACTTAGTACACTTGTTAGTCCTTTAAATGAGTTATCATCCAAACACCAAAACCCACAAGAGAGCTTTGAACCACGCTGGTCGTTGCAACTACAGCCGGGGGCCAGGGCGACCGCAACAAACGCCCACGGCCACAAAGGGGTAACAGCGGCTCATGCCCTGTACACCCCAATGGTCGCCACAGCGCCGCGGAGTGTCGTGATATCATTGATCTCGCAAAACGCGTCAGCGAGCGCATCAGCGAGCGGCGTGAATAGTCTTCCAAGGACGGCTCCCCTCTTCGTCACCGCCCTGACAAGGAAAAGGTCGACGATGGCGAGGTAGCCGCGGCTGAGCGAGACCTCGGGTATCAGTCACCCGAAGGGGACCTAAAGGACGTCTTCACTAGGGACTCCCACTCCGATGGCGATGACTAGACGGACCACCGACGGGACCCCATGTCCCCCGGCCTACGGAGCTGAAGTCTGCCTTCCTCCGGAAACCCTTATGGATTTCCCACGGGTCCAGACTTCTAACAGGTTCATCCAGGAATGACCGCAGCCAAAGACGGGGGCTCCTTCGTCAAACGCAGATGGAAACCCAGGGTCGGGACCTAATCTTACGGAAGTACTAACCCAAATTAGGGCTCCGCAACACTCCCCTAGCTGGGAAGGACCCTTCAAGGTAACAGGAATACTCCGACCCGAGGGCAACTGTCTAGCTACGACTGAAGGAGTGCCTCCCCCGGTGCCGGAACATCTTTGTAAGTTTTATCTACAGAGCAAGTCTGAGGGGTCGAAGTGTTTCCCTTTTGTAACTAGGTAACGCATACGTGTACGCCAACCCGGTGGGGTCTGTCCCCATAAACCCGGCCTGTTGGTCCGCACCCATGCATGATAAGTTATAAAGGAAAACTACCCTCTCAGATGTACCTCTATGATAGTGTTATCCTACTGCTCCAAGGTCTTACCTTGTAGTTTCTAGATTATATTTTATCTAACCCACCCGATCAGTTCCCATCCTATCAGGCATGATGACATCTAAATTGAACAACCAGGCTTGCAGTTTAGGACCTCTATGCGAAAGTAGGAGGGCCTGACAACTTGGGGGCCGGCTCTGGAGAATGGGAGCCCGTTCCGTGGGGTGGTCCGGAGCCTGTGTGGCCAGTTAGCCTGGTTCCGTACCCGAAATCCTGCACACTCCACCACTCCGTGATGGGTACCCTAGTATTTGGAGCTATAAGTCCTGTGGGTCCGACAACCTACGGTCCGGAACTAGAGAAGAGACAATTGTCTCCTGGGGTGGTCTGGAGCCGTGTAGCCGCTCAGTCTGGACCCGTACCGTGGGCATGCACACTCCACCACCCTGCGGCAGGTGTCCTAGTACTAAGAACCACCATCCAGGGGGTCTGGACGCACAACTTGGCTCCCCTAGGCTAGACCCTGCAAGTCCTGAGCATGTATCAAAGGATGGCTAGTGTCAGATGACGGGTCCTACGGGTGTACTGCTAACGCTCCTTAGCTAAAGTTGTGTACAGATCCAGGTCTCGGCGAAGCTGCCTCCCGAGAATTGTTGACAACTCTTTCAGACGCGTTGGTATCCAATCTCGACACATCAAGCCTACATCCCAGGCGAGGGGCCAGGTACCAGGGGGAGTCAACAACGTAACATCTCACACAGCAGGAACGAGCGATACACAGATAAGTGTTAAATACTGCTTAATAAATAGTACTCAGTAGTACCATACAAAAACAGGAAAAAGCCTGGGACCGGTTCAAAAAAACGGTTACCCATTCCATAGGGTGGTCCGGAGCCTATGTGGCTGGTTAGCCTGGTTCCGTACCCAAATCTTGCACACTCCACCACTCCATGACGGGTGCCCTAGTATTTGGAACTATAGTCCTGTGCGTCCAACAACCTGGAGGTCCGGCTCTAAAGAACGGGCACTTGTCTCCTAGGGGGTCCGGAAACCGTGTAGCCGCTCAGCCTGGTCCCGTACCGTGAGCCTGCACACTCCACCACCCTGCGGCAGGTGTCTTAGTACTTAAAGCCACCACTGAGGGGGTTCGGATACACAACTTGGCTTCCCAGGCTAAAGTCCTGCGTACATATGTTATTACATTCTGCTTTTAAGCAAACATATGTTATTACATTCCCTTACAAGCGGGGCCCTAGTTCCATTTCTACAGGAATGGACTACGCTGCACCAGCAGGAGTCACGCTGGAAGCTGGCTCCCGGCAGCCTCACCAGTGGCGGCGACCACCTCTGCATCAACGGATCACTGGCGGTAGCGACCACCTCTGCACCAGCAGCGACAACGACCTCCGCTCCGAGTGGCTTGCCAGCAGCAGCGTCCACCTCAGGGTGAGCGCCACTGCGAAAGGGTGAGCGCCACTGCGAAAAGGTCCTCGCCCCCGTCCTCCTACAGGGGGCGACAACGAGGCCATTAAAGCCAAAGAGTCGGGAGACTCGGCGGCAGGTGGCTCTGATGGTCTCGCCAGCGGAGGCAACCACCTTTGCAATGGGCAGCCTCACCAGTGGCGGCGACCACCTCAGCACCGACGGCAGCGGCCACCTCCGCACCGGTGGACGGCGGCTACCTCAGCGCGCGCGAAGAGGTCCTTGCTCCCGTCCTCCCACGAGAGTGAGGACAAGACCATCCAAGTATGCGGCCGCCACCCCCGTGGCATACGACGCCTTGTACGGCCCCCTAGTACGGCCAGCAGCGCGGGAGAAGCCGTGGATGTGGCGGACCCGCGCATGGCGTGGCCGTCGCCCGTGCGGTGGACGGACAGCCACGCCCCGACCAAACGGCAGGAGGCAGCATCGGAGGCGGCACCAAAGCCATCCAGCCCAAAGGGCCAGACACGCTGCAGCTGACGGCCTGCAGCCAGCCGGCCCCGTGTAGCCGAGGTTCGCCTCCTCCGTAAGGCTGGTGAACATCCTCTTCCTCTGAATGCTGGAGGAAGAAGCGGGTCACCAGCCCATGCGGAGGGGAGGGCCCCACTCGACTCGCCCTCCACCCTAGCGAGGATGATGAACATCCTTGAAGCTGAGGGCGGGGGGGAGGTCGCAGCCCGGCTTGCTTCTCCCCACCATGAGGCTGGTGGTCATCCTTCTGGATGACCACTGACGGGGGATTGCAGCCGGGCTGCATGATGAAAATCCTTGAAGCCGAGCGATGGCTGAAGAGCACCAACCTCCACGAGGTCGTGCTCCTCCAACAGCAGCAAGAAGCAGACAAGGCTGACAGCCCCACTGCGAGCGCGGGCTCTCCGACGGTGAGACCGCCGGAGGGCATGGCCCTGACGTGGTCCCCTCCAGCGAACATCGGCGCACCCCATCTAGAGGCCCGGAAGGCGGAAGGGCACGAAGGATGCAAGAGGGGTGGGGCATGGCTGCTACCCGAGAGATTGATCCCTTTTTAAAGGCAGATTTCCCCTCTTGCGCCCCAGAGCGTCACGGGCAAAGTCTCCCTCGGTGTGTACCAAGGATCCCGCCCTATGATACGGGGGCTAGGCCCCACGCGTCATATAGGCTGACCCAAAGCACGAAGAAGGCGAACCTCCGCACAAGGAGCATGCAACTGCCCCGCAGTTATACAACCCTTCATTTTCGGAGCAACCAGCGGTCAGGAAGGCGAACCGCCGCACAAGGAGCATGCAACCGCCCAGCGGCTAAGCGCTCCCTCATCTTCGCCGAAACCAGCGGTCGAAAAGGAGAACCACCACGCAGGAAGCGTACAACCGCCCGCGGTTATGCGCCCCCTCAGCTTCACTGCAACTGGCGGTCCAACATGGGGGCCCAGACCCACATGTCATACAACCGGCGCACCGGTTGCCGGGTGCAGAAAAATCGCACCGTCGCTCGCGCCAATGCCACGTCTTCTTGGGGCCGTCGCAGCAGACTGAAAAGATAAGTTTTCAAAACCAGTGCAACGACTCGAGAAATCCCGCGCATGGCCCAACAGTGACATTAAGTGCGAAGGTCACGGGCCAGTCAACCGTGGGAATAGGCGTGGCAGTCGGCATGACCATAAGAGGGCTAGCAATAATTGCGTCAACAGGCGCATAGGAGCGCTAATCAGACTCTAGCCCCGCCTGCAGGTTCACACCCTCCCCTGAGGCGGGCCCGGGGGCCACTGTCGGTACTCTGGATCAGGGGTACCCTCTTCTACAGCATGAAGACGTCGCACCCGTGCAACACCTTAAGGCCACGCGGAGAATGGCGCCCAACCTCACCACATGGGCAGGTCCAAGTGTGCCACGTGGCAAGGAAAGGAAGTACATCCCAGTATTCATCGTTGGGTCCGGACCTCCACAGAAGGATACCGGACCCCTATACGTACAAGTCTAGAGCCCCAAGAAGGCGGTCCCTTGGGAGGGCCCAGTCCCCCTCCGAGTAAGGTCCGAGCCTTAGCAAGGTCCCGGGACGAGCAGGACCCTGGCATGAGTAGGGGTCCAGTGCTGGCACGTGTCCAGGCCTTGCCCTATGCTCCCTGTTGCTGCCGCATGGCTTGTGGCTCGTGACATAAGCCAACGGGCTGAGCCTGACGTAAAGCCCATAAAGCCGTGCAGCCTCTGCATTTATTGTGGAGAGAACGCGCCGCCTGCCACCACGCTAATGGGCGACGTGCCCTCCCAGCATTTTAATGCGTCCTGTCCAATCCGCTGGCAGACGACGTCAGGGTCATCCAGCAGGCGGCGCGCCTGACCGGTCTGTTGGCAAACAGTGCGCCCGTGCCGAGTGGCGCATTGTACTCATCAACCCTTCTACAAGAAGCTTCCCCTGCACGCCAAGGATACGCAGATCTCGGGTGTCAGGGCACTAGAAGATCGCCCCAGCAGCAAACATTTGTGGCTCTAGCTGCTATATTCGCTATATCTCTGGGCCCGCATGTCGGGGCTCAGTACCTTTGTGCATGCCCCCCTTCAACTATAAAAGGGGAGGCATGCGGCATTATAGGACAGATCCAATCTTAGGCTCACCCATACACTCTCAAGTTCATACAAGCTCTCAAGCAATACATCACACAATGGAGTAGGGTATTACGCTCCGGCGGCCCGAACCACTCTAAACCCTCGCGTGCTCTTGTGTGTTCATCCACCAGTCTCGTAACAAGCAAAACGCTTAGGCCCCTCCTCTTCTTAGGATTTAGGGTGGGTGCAATCCACCACCTGGCCGGAGAGATTTCCTTTTCGACAAACATGAACATAAAAAAATCATCATGTAAATTACAGTTAATATATTAATAAGCTAGGATAAAAGAAACAAGTGATAACTAATTTTAGCTTAAACTCCGTTACATGGAGTTTATTTCAATTAGAACATATTCAATTAATAATATTATGAGACATATTTATAATATATGTTGATTTTAAGGTGGGTTTTAAAACCCTATGGGTTTGCAGGATACAGACAATGGAAGAAAAAAAGCCCATGCTTATGTACCCATTGGTTTCCCATTTGAACCCATTAACAAACCCATGGGTAGAGAAATTGACCCAAACTCATACCCTAATAGAGCAAAAACCCACCAAGTAGCGGGTACCCATTGCCATCTCTAATTATGATGTGATCATCTATTTTACGATTACGATTAGGGGAGTGATAGAATTTGGACACTACCAACTATGAACAAAGAGCATTGTAACACTGGTTACGAAGAAGAGAAGGTGCAGAGGTTTCTCGCTGAGGGGAAACATCGGTGGCGAGGACGTCGAGGACGTCGATGCTCCGATAATGAAGGCGAGGAAAAGAATGGTGCTCCACCTTGGTTGTTGTAGGGGCATCTTGACGTCGCCTAGGGACTCCTCCGTGCGCAGAGATGGAGCGAAGGGGAAATTGGCGTTGTGAGCCAAGGTGTGCAAACAAGGAGGAGGAAGTGCGGAGGATGGAGTAACTCATGGGGAGGTGAGTAGGGATGGGTCTAGATACTTATTCAGATGTTAATTTTTTGTATTCTTTCTTCGATTGTGAACAAATAATATATAGAATTTGTTATGTAAATTTATTTTTCTTACTTTTAGTATTGAGCCTATTAATATTCATAGAAAGTAAATCTCAAATTCGTTCCATAATTTTTAAATAGCTAATATAAAATTCAGATACAATTTCAGATTAAAATATTTTTCACCTTTTTTGTTATAGGGAGAAAATAATGAACACAAAAATTATACAAAATTTTATTCTTGTACCTCATAATATTCTTAATAACATGACAAAAATAGCTTCAGATTTTATGCAAAATATTTGTTAAAATATTAGGTGTGTTATATAAGTCGGATGTTTTAGAAACATCACTCGACGTGTAAAGAAAGGGGTTACCCTTTTTACATAGGGGTTACAATGGATTCCCCCTCCCCTAGGAGAAACTACCCTACGAGACTACTTGGAGTGGACATGGTAATTATGTACAACGAATAGGGTATCCTTATGGGTTGAACCTAATTTTTTTTTCAAATTTCAAGAAATGGGCAACATTAATTCCACATCGCAACACATAGACTATGCTTCAACATGAGATACAACAAATCAAATTCCTTTAGAGTTTTATTTCCTAAACTTAACCCTTATATATAATACAAAATAACTCTCTTTTATTTAGGAAAAAAGAGAAAAGTGGATAATAAAGAGAGGTAACACCTGAATTTTGAGAGTAAAGAAAAGAAAATTTTATACCCCAAAATTTAGGGTGTTACAAGGATCTGCGATAGTCGCTAGAAGGATAAGAAGGAAGGGCGAGGGTAGGAGAGATCCACGACAACCGCTAAAAATATAGGAACATGGAAGGGAGAGATCGGGAGAAGGAGCGGGGGACAGGCACCGGCTCAGAGAGAGGAAAGTGGAACAGGAGCAGAGGAGCGTTGTGTCGAGGAAGAGGAGATGAGGCGTGAGCTTGAGCGCGAGCGCAACAAACACCACTTATATCGCGACCGTGATGTCATATATGAATTCGTGAACTCTCATGTATGCAAGTGGAAATGAGGAAGTACACAAAAGGTAGTAAGTATACAACTCTTCACTTAAATAGATTGCCGAAGCCACTCATCAAATATGATTATGTGCCGTCACAACATACTAACATTATAGTAGTAGATTTCTGAAAACTTTAGGGCATTCTCAGTGGTAGTTCATCACACTATTTCCAATATTGCCACATCATTAAAAGTAAGATGAAATAAAGAATGAAATATGCTCTCTCAGTGAGAGTTTCATGATACAATTTCATAAGCTAACATATGACTTAAATGGCACATATAAATAACCAATGATAATAGATAAAAGAGACATATAGTAAAATAAATTGCTTTCCAACACCTTAGAAATAGGTTGGCACAATTTCATGGTGATGAAACTAGTTTCACCTATTTCATAATAAATATAGTATCATGTCATAAAAATCATATATGGCATATTGATTAATGTCGTGAAATCTTTCGTGGAACTCCTATTGAGACTATTTACACTCATACTACTCTAAATTCGTATCCTAAAAGGAATATTATGTACTGGTCATCAAAATTATTCACCCTACACCACAATACTCAGCAGTCATATTACTCGATATCTCAATCCTACACCAACTACCACATAGTATATTACTACTTGGTTGCTCGTGCGTTGCGACGACTAACAACAATACCTACGTAAACTATCCACAAAAAAATCTCAAGATTTTTTATTGTTTGTTTGCTCTCCGTATAATTTTTTTTTTGATTTGGCTAACTGATGTTATTGTTTACTTCATCCAATATGTCTTGGTACAACACACAAATGAAGTAAGCGATTAGAAGAGAGTTCACAATGATTGACTGAACGAACAAAGATTATAGAATGCATAATTCCACCATACAGAGAACAAATAAGAGAAAGTTTGTGAGCTCAAGTTTCTAAAATAAGTCACATGAACACAAACGTATAAAAAAGATATATCAAAATATGGAGTGGTTGCTAAAGTCAGGCATCAACAAAAACTGGATGCGCTCCATATAAATTATGCTACTTCGTAGCAATTACTAACGTTTAAAACCAACAAATAACCTTTCATTTTACTGTTAGTGTGACAAACCATTGTTGCTTCATCTAATTCAGCAACCTTAAACACCATGGAGTCCATTGCGCCAATGTGGTCTCAGAAACGACCTAATGCTTCCAAGAGCCAAGAACGTCGTGTTGTGCTTGGGCTGTGTCTCGGCCCGTAGTGCTGGCCCGATCTGACATGATTATATTTTTATTTTAAAAACGTGTATACATATATACAATTTATATTCAATATTAAAAACATTTGAGCATGATGTTCTACTGGTTAGACAACTTCATCCAGTGTCTCTCGCCCTTCACCCATCAGGGTATGGGTTCGAACCCCACCTCCTGAACCGTTTTTAACGTTTTACGTTGATTTAATCAAATGGACCGACGAGCTAACGGCCGGTCCGGCGCAGACAGCAGGCCGACATGATGTGCCTGGGGCAGAGTTGTGGCCCACGGGCGTCTGGCCCGTACCGGGCCGCCGTTTGACCATCTATATGTGGAGGTGTGTTTTGGGACGTTAATCGGATGGGTGTGCAACGGATTAATTTGAAATAGCTGTGTGGGGTTATTTTTAAAAAGATGACGTGAGACGACCATTGAAACTGGTGCTTTAAGTATAGTAGAGATTTATTTTCAATTATATTCTATCCCCACCCAACTACCATCTACATCTACTGATGAGAGGCGCGTGCTGTGTGGTCGAGTAGGAGATAGTGGATTCTGTAAATAGCGTTTCTCATGCCCTCTTTAAATTTACAGTACCAGATACGTGCCTCGCATCAACATTTTTATTGTATATGTACCTCGAGTTTCGTAGTGTATCTATACCACTATATAATCAATCATTTTAAACTTTGCAAAACACACCCAATCAAATCACCCCTACACCCACAACCCCTAAATCCACCAAACAAATTGCTCACAGATAACACATCAAAATCAATGGTTCATATCGCTACGTAACCTTCCTCTCTTACTCATTCAAATCTAATGACCAATGTTGTTTAGACAATCATTTTCCCTTATCCCTCCCACGCATAGTTACCCCTAACTCCCCCTCCTCGCGACCTTGTCGCTCCCTCCCCCTAACCCGCGCCGCCGGTGCGACCCCACTCATTGGTATTATAGCGTTATCACGAATATTAGACTAGTTCTTTACAGTTCTTCACTATGAATAGCTTAGGGGTATGTTTGATTCAGTTTTTTGAACCTGCTTCTGCTTTGACTGCTTTGAAAAAGCAGAAGCTAAACCAAATGATTCAACTTTTCTTCAACTACTTTGAAAAAGTAGTTTTTTCTGTAGTACAAAATTAAAAGCAATTTTGACCCTGCTTTTTGTTGCTTATCTAAGTTTGTTATATTAATAAACAAAGATGGAAAATACAACTAAAATAGAATTAAAAATAATTAATTGCTATAATAAATGAAATATAAATATTTTTAATAAAAATATTAAAAACGGAAATGTAAAATTGATTTATTTGTAAAAATACCAGGAACACATCTAAATCGGTTTTTTTAATTAGATAACATACAACTTACAACAACTTTTTCACAACTTAAACAATCTCCTCACTTCATATCATACTTCTTATTTCAAGCTCTACTTTGTAAATAATGTCTATAATATAAAACAACGTTTTGCACGTCAATATAGACAACTAAATCAAAGCCAACTAGATCTTAGGCTATCAACAACATACTTCTTACTATATTCTCTATCTTAACTTTTATTTCAAACTAGTATTTACGCCTTATTCGATTATTTTCAATATACATAGATTGAATGAGATTAAAAAAATTAAGAAAAAATTTGACTTGTTTAAGATTTAAATTTATCTAATCTCACTCAATCTACATGAATTGAGAACTAACCAAATATAACGTTTTTTACATTCATATACACGTACGGGTAGGGGTGTAATCGGATCGAATACGGACGGATATCAATAAAATCATATTTGTTTTCATATTTTTAGTCGGATTCGAATTCGAATACGGATAGCTTCGAATACGAATACAAATACGGATGTTCTCGAATACAAATACGGATAGTCGTGGATCGAATACGGAGCTAATCGGACACGGATAGCGTCGGTAACGAATATTTTTGTCGGATATCGTGTAAGACATCATTCCACATATATCATAGTTGTAATCATTTAGCCCCTCCTTTAGTCCAAACATTTTTGAGGATTATATGTGCACATATACTACACCTCCATAAAAATCCATGAATTTCTAAGGCTATTTTAAGTATTATTAATTTCTTCACGTAGAAAATCATTAAAATGCAATTAAATTCATAAAATATTGATAACTATGATATGTGGTTTCACGTGTTATTATGATATGTGGTTTCACTTATTATTATGGTGGTTTCACATGTAATCATTACGGGTTTCACAAATAAGTGGAAATGAAATAATTGATGACATCTTGTGGTTTTTATGGTTCAAACATTTTTGAGAATGCTATATGGACATATGTTACTCATACGCCAAATTTCGTGAATTTCTGAGACTATTTGTATATTATTAATTTCTTTTTCCAGAAAATCATCAAAATGCATTTAAATCCATAAAATATTATAGTATCGACCAAAAATTGCAAATAAGTTATCAAGACTAATAAACATTCCATAAGAAGATAACCTCAAGTCCCTACATAAAAATGAGAAAGTGAACTAAAGGTTATGTTGAAACTTGGATACTTAAGTTGATTTCACGTGTAACTCACACAGGTGTAAGAAAATGAAAAGAATCACTCGCATCTTATGGACTTTATGGCCCAAACATTTTCTAGAATTTTATGTAGACAAATGTTAACCCTCCGTCAAATTTTATGAATTTCTAAGGCTATTTGTGTATTATTAATTTCTTTCTACAAAAAATCATCAAAATGTAATTAAAATCATAAAATAATCTAGTGTCTACCAAAAATTGCAAATAAGTTACCAGGACCAATGAACATTCTATTAAAGATAATATGAAGTCCCTATGTGAAAATGATAAAGTGAAGTATTGATTATGTTAAAATTTGGATAGTTAAGGTGATATCACATGTAACTCACGTAACAAGTGAAAGTGAATTGAAAGAAATGTTGGCAATCTTTAGATTTTATGGCCCAAACATTTTTGAGGATGCTATATGGGCATATATTGCTCCTCCGTCAAATTTCATGATTTTTTGAGACTATTTGTGTATTATTATAATTTTTCCACAAAAAATTATCAAAATGCATTTAAATTCATAAAATATTCCACTTTCGACCAAAAATTGCAAATATGTTACCAGGAACAATAAACATTATATAAGAACATAACCTCAAATCTCCATATAAAAATGATAAAGTGAAGTATTGATTATGTTGAAACTTGGATATTTAGGGCGATTCTACATGTAACTATCCGAATATCTGAAATCTGAAATCTGGTAAGATATCTGGGTAGATGTCCGGATATCCGAAATATGAAATCCGGACAGTTATCCGAGAAGACATCCGGATATCCGAAATCCGACGGATATCAGTCATATCATATCCGTATCCGATATTCGAACTGTACTATCCGAATCCGAATCCGAAATCCGAAAATTCTGCGGATATCCGAAAAAAAACTATCCAACCGAATAATTAGCCTCTTCGGACGGTCGGATGGTCGGATAATATCCGTACCGTTTACACCCCTACGTACGGGAGATGACCTTACACTGCGAAGCGCCAAAACCGGACGACACGGTTGTGGGCCCTGGGTGGAAATTTTGGGAACCACGGTCGCGTGCTGGCGAAGTTTCCTGGAAGTCGCAGGACGCGGTCGGAGATTGCAATCAAGGAAAGAAAAACCCTCTGGTCCCACTCGCCAGTGTCCCGGTCCAGCTCCAAACCCCCGCCTCTTTAAAAGGGCCCTTCCATAGCCACGCGATCCCCACACCCACCCACACAACCGCACCTCGCACCCATTGACCAGACGGCGGCGCTCATCTCCTCCCCCACGGTTCTCCCCATCGGCCTGCTGGCTTCTCCCCGGCTTCCCCGTAAGCCCCTACGATCAACCTTAGCCTTCATATTCTGCATGTTTATGTTCGAATTATGGACTTTCTAGGCCGATTAGGATGGGATTGGTGTCGATCTGGGGTTTCGATGCAAGCGCGGGGATTGTGGATACGGTTGGTTTGGGTTGAGAACTTTCCGGGTTCTGGGCTGATGACTGGGGCATTAATTCGTCGATTGTGCGATTAGCGGTGGTGGACTGTGGATCCGATTGGTTTCGTACTCGACCGATCGACCGTTCGGGGTTTGTTGGTTGGTTGTGTAGCGTTGACCTGTACGGTAGACTTGTATCTAGCCTCATGTCTATTTGGGGATGAATTGGAGATTCGATTTACGGCTGAAACTCCGGGTCTTCAATGGTTGATTTCCTGTTGTATGATACGATGAATATGAATATGCCCGTAAAAGTTTGATTAGATGGACGGATCTGTCTGCTGATGTGACAATTGTTGCCTTTACGGGTGAAACTTGTGTGGGTAGTTTGAGCTTTAGAATCAGCTACTGGCATGTCGTTTTTTTTTGTTTGAACTTTGAAGTGGAATATACTTATCGTACCATATAGTACCATATAGCGTATATGATCCTTCTGTGTATTAACCTATCCGGTGTTTTCTTTTCATTCAGGATACTGATCCTCATCACTCATGTCTGCTGAAGTTGCTGGAGGACACCCTTATTTCCTCTCGTGCTACTTCTGGTTCATATACTGCATAAAATTCCGAGATTTTACTTGATACAAGTGGAACACTCAGAGTTTTGTGCGAATACTTCCTACCATGTGAATCAGTTGTAGCTGGTGAATTTGGCAAGACTCAATTTCTCTCATCTGAGTTCAGAAACGTTGGTTGATTGCTTGGTCTCCTGCTTCCCTTGAGTCTTGCCAACCATAGTTTTCTCTCATCTCTTTCTGTGACTTGACCAACATCTCTTTTGGTCCTGTCAGTCTCGCAATACTCCCTTCCAAAGACTTGTCTAGAGGTTGGATTTCCCTGCTCTCTGCTGGCACTGCAGCCTGCTGAAGTCTTTACTTGCTGCATTCTGTGCTCACACTTTTGAAAGCTGCTCTCTTCTGCTCTGCGTTGTTGATTTCTGCACTCAAGCTTCTCTTGCCTGTGCACTCAAGCTTCTCTCTTCCTGGGCAACTAGTGATCTCCTTGAAGCATTTCAGCTTTTACCTAGAGATCTTTCTGTTGTTGCTGAAGGCAAGAGAGACTTTAGGGTGATGGCGCAAACTAGCCTGCCTCCTGGTTTTCGTTTCCACCCAACTGATGTTGAGCTCATTTCCTACTACTTGAAGAGGAAGATCATGGGAAAGAAACATATCGTGGATGCTATAGCAGAGGTTGATCTGTACAAGTTTCCTCCCTGGGATCTATGTGGTAATTCATTTCAACATTAGCTTTCTAATTTCATTTGTGTAACTGGTGCTTAGATGAATAGAATCTTCAGTGAGACTAAATTATAGTTTTTGAACTATTGATGTAAACTTTTGCTTTTATACCTGTGCACTAATCTTCTTTTCCTGTGCAGACAAGTCCTCTCTTCGAAGTAAAGATCTTGAATGGTTCTTTTTTTGTCCTCGTGACAAGAAGTATCCTAACGGGTCTAGGACAAATCGTGCCACACCAAATGGTTACTGGAAGACTAGTGGAAAGGATAGAATAATTATGCTTAACTCCCGCACCGTTGGGATGAAGAAAACATTGATATTTCATGAAGGCAAGGCCCCTAAGGGCGACAGAACTGATTGGGTGATGTATGAATACAGAATGGAAGATGAGGATTTGGTTTCTGCTGGTTTCTCAAAGGTAATGCTTTTGCCTCTTAATGTTCCAAGATCATATTTTACAAACAGTTTATTAGATGTTCTTGATGTTGGATGTTGTACTGGATTGTCCTTGGAAAGTGAAGCAGTGAAATGATTATGTTTTTGTTCTCTGGATGACCATAACAAACAAATTTGTCAAATGGTTCTTAATTGAAATATGGTGTCAGTCTAATTGCTCCTGTTTCTTGTGTGTTATGTTTACTGTTTAGTCAAGTTTAGCAGTGCTATTTCATATACTCTTCGTTACGTGTATGAGTTGTGTGGATGTCTTTTGGACTGAATCTGTATTATGCAATGAAGATTGAAATGGTGCAGAAAATAAACATTAATTAATGTGCAGTTTATCTGAGTTAATGTGCCTTTTGATTAGCCAATATGTATTACATGATCCATACGAGTTACCATGTTGAATATCCTTTGTCTTATTCAACATCCAGGATGCTTATGTACTCTGCAAAATTTTCAAGAAAAGTGGCCTTGGTCCAAGAATCGGAGAGCAATATGGGGCTCCATTTAATGAAGACGAATGGGATAATGCAGAAGTCGAAACTTCTCTGTTTCCTTTGACTTGTTCAGAAGTGAATCCAACAGAGGGACAACGTGCTCAGCCTACTGTCCTGGCTGGTGCTCTTCTGGAACCCGAACCACCTCTACATAATTCATCTGCTACATGTGCTGGAGAGGAATCATCATTTGGTCATGCCACTGCTGAGGACTTAACTTTTAGCTATACTGTTGCTAGCTCTGCTATCCAAGATACACCTGCTCGGATGTCAGGAGACGGTGTGGTTTCTGTGAACAACATATCCAATGTGGCCAATGACATGCGTAGTCCTCGTGACTGTGATGAATTTCTATCGGAGTTGTCTAGATTTATGAATGATTCTCCTCTGCGTAACAGTCCTCTTGGAGAGGTATAAGTCAGTGTTGTTCTTTCACTAGTTTCCTTGACAGCACATTGTTTTTATGCTTCTGCTTTAGATTAGAAATTCTTTTCCAGATGCTCACTATTTAGCTTTGATGTCTTTTACAGTGCTCTGGTCTTCCTCCGATGTCTGAAGCTGAGGCTCATGCTTTTGAAGTCAACTCTTTTGGCCTCTACAATGAATTATCGGAGCTTGTTGGGTTAGGAGGCGCGGATAACAACTTAAACACCAGCAATGTGGAAACTACAGATTACCTCATGTTGCCACCTGACAGAGAACTGTCGGCTAATGATTACATGGAACTAAACGATCTCCTTGCTCCTGACCCAAGCTTCCCCAGTGAATTTTCTGCTCAGGACAATCAATATATGCAGCATCTTCTTGCTCAGTACAATGGACATTATGATCTGTCAGGTCCTTTGGAGCCAACAATGTCTAGCATTTTCGATGTTTTTCCTCCCAATAATGGAGTTCTCGCAACAGATGATCCAGCCAACTACTTGGACCCAGCCATGCAGTTCCCTTTCTCATGATTGGTCACCATTTGTCATGGAGGTACGGATGTTTATACCTGCTCTTTTTGTGCTTGAACTTGTCTGGACTGCTTCGGTGTTGCAACTTGCAGCACGCTGTTGCTACAACTCTATCCACCCTGAACGTCAAGGACGTCATTGATGTCATGCCTGGGCTCATGAAATCGTCTGTTGCTCTTCTGAACCAAGCCGACCTTGGCTGGTATTTCTTGGAAGCGGACGTCATTGATGTCATGCCTGGGCTCATGAAATCGTCTGTTGCTCTTCTGAACCAAGCCGACCTTGGTATTTCTTGGAAGCACGGTGCTTGGAACAATCTGCATCGACTGCTGTATGCTCCCAACTGGTTGAGCTAACGGCCAATCTCGGCTCACTCTGCTGAGGAGATCATAGCCTGTAAATCTTTGATTATGCTATTACTTGTGTGTATCGCAACCTGCCTGATTACCATTGTCTTGTGTTTTGAGTTTTG
Source organism: Zea luxurians (assembly GCA_029449295.1). Classification (NCBI taxonomy): domain Eukaryota; kingdom Viridiplantae; phylum Streptophyta; class Magnoliopsida; order Poales; family Poaceae; genus Zea; species Zea luxurians. The sequence continues at coordinate 5,788,849 of JAOPSE010000027.1, read as the reverse complement.
ACAATATGCAAACCATAATAATGTCGTAATATGGAACTCGTTTATCATGTTTATTCCATCCTCCCGTTATGTGAGCTTTTGGATGGTCGATGTTTTCTAAGCTGTTACGTTCTCTTCTGTGTTATGTGGATTTCCTTAAAACAGGGCTAGGTTTCAACTATTTTGTGGTCTCTGTTTTAACAGTGGCTTTCAAAAGTGCCCTCGAATTCATTGACTCAGGATTGATAAGTAGGACCTGCTCGTCATAAAGTTGCACAAGGCCAAAAGAAAGGACATCGGGCCTGTTTGGTTTAGCTTTTTTATGACCAGCTTTTCTGAGAATCTGGCTGTAGGGAGAATCTGGCTGTGTAGAGAATCTGAGTATCACTAGGATTATGTGTGGAAGAAGATAAAGGTGTCCATAGGACTCAGAATCTAGAAAGTGACGGGTTCCTACTATTGCAACAACTCAACCGATTATGTGTTTATGTTGATTTTGAATGGTTTTTATCCAAACGAATTTTATAGAAGCTGACTGAAAAGCTGAGCATTTGGCAGTCCGCAGCAGCTTTTGGTGGCCAGAAGCTCCAAAAAGCTGAAACAAACAGGGGCATCAAGTGCCACCACCGGTAGAGAAGACGGAGCCGAAACTTGACTGCATCGACGAGCGCGCCGCGTGACATGATGGCTTTCTTAAGAAATATAAAGGCCCGAAGGAGAATTTGAGTGTCCACGTAGCATTAGTTTCGTTTCGTAACGACGTGGGGTCATTAGTTTCGTTTCGTAACGACGTGGGTCAGGTCGAAGTCGACCTATTTTTCTGGATTGGGTCGTATCCGTTTCTTGTTTAGTTTTAGTGACAGGTTGAATCTAGTTTTTTGTTTGATTACTGTCATACCCAGTTTTAGGGGCAAAATCGAATACATAGTATATGTGTGCCAGGATTTATTTCCACATATATGTTGATGTCACAAGTGTAATAATGTAATATATCAAAAGAATAATGCATAAAAATGTAAATAACGATTATATTTACATATTACACTTCGAACAGACATAATGTTTTAACCTTTATTCGTTAAAGTACAGCGAAACATGGACATCCATCCACAGGAAGATGATCGGAGGTATCACTAGACTAGCATCCATGGAGCTCAGTATCATAACTTCATCTGCAAACTTTTGATCAAAATTAAGCAAGGGTGAGCTCACTTATGGTCGGGGCTCAACAAGTGGGGAAAATTAATGCAAGTTTAACAAGGTGAGACTAAGGTTCAGCGGTAAACATTTTAGTTGGTCAATATTTTATCAACAACACATGTCTTACTAATAAGTGTGAATCCCAAGTATTCCCATTAGACAAAGGTATAAGAGTATATCAAAAACACTTAAATGAAACCACTTAAGCAAACCATTGGCAGATCATCGGATCTCGATTTATTTCCATCTTTAAGTTCAATTATCATGTGAGGAGTCCAGACTGCTCTTAAACGTGAGCACGACTGATATATCAGTTTTACACTCTGCAGAGGTGGCACATCTTTACCTATGAGTCGCGATTCCCTTCTAGCCTGGGTTAGCTAGACTCGTATTCACTTCCGAGGTGAATGACTAGGGTCTCACTACGAGGCTTCTCCTTAGAGTCCTCATTACGCAAATGCTAGAAATGGTCAAACTGCATAAGGCACACCTAACGTAATCAACTTATAGTCTAGATTGCAAGGTAAAGCTTTAGGAACTATGCCCGTATCCAATCTTGCCTAAGCCAGAACCATAAGCGCTTGCCAGATGCCCTCGTTCCGGTCTACCACGACCAACACCCAACATAAGATTTTTCTAGTTATTTAGCCAAGACCAGAGCCATGATAGTTCTCATGGTAGCACTGTTTTCCCGGGTGGTCACTCCATGTTCCAATTAATATGCAATAATCTTGTTTAACCATCGAGTTAACAACAATAATGTAAACTTACCATTTGGAACATTAGTATCATAAACAGGAGTGACTGCATAAATTTAAAGTTGTAGCAATAGCATAGCTACGAAGGTAAAGTATAATACCCAAGTTTGATCAAGGAACATGGTTGAAAAGGTTAGGTGTATACGAATAGGTAACCCAACAAATTATGCATATATATCCAAGAATAAACTTTATTAAATGTATTGTTTGGGATCAAACGGAGTATGTAGAGGGAAAAGTCCACTTGCCTTGCTTATTAAAAACTTGAGTTTTTTCCACGGATCGGAATAGATCTTGATTCTTAACTACTAGATCAACCACTGAATATCACACAAACAAACAAGAAGAACAAACACCACTCAATAACATACAATATTCACCATACGTAAAGCTAAAAGAAAGCCTAACAAAAAGAGCGTTCACTTTTCAAAAATATTACACGTAAGGGTTATAATAAAAAGGTATTTTTTCAAAAATGTGTGATCTATACTTTATAAAACAAGATATGAGCTTAAAATATCTTAATTAAAATATACAAATATTTGGTTCACCAATTTAATCTTTTATAAAACATCATATGTGATATGTCTAAGATTAAAGGTTTATAAGATGATAAAACACGTTATAACAATATTAAACATTTTTAACCTTTTAGAAAAGGTAGATATTATATATCTAAGGTTAATGGGCTATGAAACACGTTATTAATTTTAGAAGCATTATGGAACGTATTATAATTCATTGTTAAACCTTCACTTATGATAAACTAAGATACAAGTCTAAATAGGTTTTATGTGAAAAGATCATTATTATTAAACACCTATTTTATGAAGAATTATGATATATGCCTTTAAGTGGATTTTCATGCAAAAGATAATGAACAAATAACTATCTTTTAATTTCATTAGAAAAAACATAGCCTATATTATTATATTCGAAGTCAATATATAAAGTAACATTTTAAGTTATAAAAGAACTTAAACTCTTATTACTTTATTTTATTCCTTTAGGAAAAGCTAAGTGATTCGTATATAATGTGGACTAAATTCTATGAAATCATTAATCATGCCAACAAATTGACTATAGGTTTGATTAATACTGTCGAGGACCATAATTAGGGGTACCCTCAAGGCCCCTAATTCTCAGCTGGTAACCCCCATCAGCACAAAGCTGCTAAGGCCTGATGGGTGCGATTAAGTCAAGGATCGGTCCATTCAAGGGACATGATCGTGCCTCGCCCGAGCCTAGCCTCGGGCAAGGGAGGCCGACCCCGGAGAACCTACGTCTCGCCCGAGGACCCCCCTCCAGCAACGGGCACACTATCGGCTCGCCCGAGGCCCAGTCTTCACCGAGAAGCAACCTTGGCCACATCGCCACGCCGACCGACCAAATCGCAGGAGCATTCAATGCAAAGGTGGTCTGACACCTTTATCTTGACGCGCGCCCTCCAGTCGACAGAGCCGAAGTGACCGCAGTCACTTCGCCGCTCTACTGACCGGCCTGACAAGAGGACAGCGCCGCCTGCGCCGCTCCGACTGCTGAGCCACCCGACAGAGTGAGGCTGACAGCAGTCAAGGCCGGCCTCGGGCGTCATAGGAAACTCCGCCTCACCCGACCCCAGGGCTCGGACTCAGGCTCAGCCCTGGAAGACGGCGAACTCCGCTCCGCCCGACCCAGGGCTCGGACTCGGGCTCAGCCCCGGAAGACGGCGAACTCCGCTCCGCCCGACCCAGGGCTCGGACTAGGGCTCAGCCCCGGAAGACGGCGAACTCCGCTTCGCCCGACCCAGGGCTTGGACTCGGGCTCAGCCCCGGAAGATGGCGAACTCCGCTCCGCCCGACCCAGGGCTCGGACATGGGCTCATCCCCGGAAGATGACGAACTCCGCTCCGCCCGACCCAGGGCTCGGACATGGGCTCAGCCACAGGAGATGGTGGACTCCGCTTTGCCCGACCCCAGGGCTCGGACTTAGCTCTGGCCTCAGCCGACAGTCTCCGCCTCGCCCGACCCAGGGGCTCAGACTCGACCACGGCCACGGGAGACAAACTCGACCTCGACCTCGAAGGAGCCTCCACATCGCCCAACCTAGGGCGCGGACCGACCACGTCGACAGGAGGCGCCATCATTACCCTACCCCGAGCTAACTCAGGCTACGGGGAACAAGACCGGCGTCCCATCTGGCTCGCTCCGCCAGATAGGCAATGATGGCGCCCCGCGCGCTCCGTGACGACGGTGGCTCTCGCCCCCCTTATGGAAGCAAGAGGACGTCAGCAAGGACTCGACAGCCCCGACAGCTGCCCTCTCGCCAGGCTCCAGCGCTCCTCCGACGGCCACGACACCACACGAACCGGGTGCCAAAACCCCTCCGGCTGCCACGATGGCATGTACTTAGGGCGCTAGCTCTCCTCCGCTAGACACGTAGCACTCTGCTACACCCCCCATTGTACACCTGGATCCTCTCCTTACGCCTATAAAAGGAAGGACTAGGGCCCTCTTACAGAGGGTTGGCCCATGCGGGGAAGGACGGGACGGCGCTCGCTCAAGGCCGCTCGCTCCCACTCCCGCGTGGACGCTTGTATCCCCCTACTGCAAGCGCACCCGACTCAGGCGCGGGGCTAACACGAAGGCCGCGGGATCCACTCTCTCACGTCTACCTCCCTCCAGCTGCTTCCTTTCCCCCCTTCGCGTTCCGCCTTGCGTCGACCCATCTGGGCTGGGGCACGCGACGACAATTCACTCGTCGGTCCAGGGACCCCCCGGGTTTCGAAACACCGACAGTTGGCGCGCCAGGTAGGGGCATGCTGCGTGTTGACGAACAGCTTCCCGTCAAGCTCCAGATGGGCAGTCTCCAGCAACCTTTCCAGCCCGGGACGGTGCTCCGTTTCGGGAATCTTGAGTTCATGTCCCTCGACGGCAGCTACGACATGATACTCCTACCCCCACCGTGCGACAGCGACAATGGCGGTCGACAACCCGCTCGCCGACGGGGAAATCGACGATGCCTTCCCCACGTGGTGGAAGGACGACATTCGGGCTTGTCCCGTCCCCTCCCACGCCGACGGAGGAGGAGGCAGGGCAACCAAGGCCAAGCGGGAAGCGGCACCTCGTTGGCTGTCGAGCGAGTCGACGGCGTCGGCGCCCCAACGGAGGGCGTGTCGGGCATCGATCTCGCGTCTGAGACGAAGACGAGTGCCGCCTCCCCGCAACACGCCAATCTTAAGCAAACGCACGATGCCAGCGCGCTCGCGAAGGACTTGCTAGGCGTCACCCTCGTACCAGAGACAACGGTGTAGTCAGTCCCAGACGCGACCTCGTCACCGACCGTCGACCGAAAGGTACCGACCGATTCCCGTCTTGTGTCTTTTGGATTCGGCCTCGACCCACCAAGCGACTCCGCTTCGGTGAGCACTCTTTTAGAGGCGAGTCCAAACCCTCTGGGGTATCGTGTGCGGTCACCCTGGGACCGACTGACGGCCGACTCGACCTACGAGTCCTCGTGGTCCGAGGAAGATGGCGAGCCCGACTTCTGTTGGGATTTCTCCGGACTTGGTAACCCCAGTGTCGTGCGGGACTTCATGACCGCATGTGACTACTGCCTTTCCGACTGTTCCGACGGCAGCCGCGGCCTCGACAATGAGGACCGCGACCCAAGTCGTGAATGTTTCCACGTCGATCTAGGGGGTCCCGGCGAAGGCAACCATCTTGGTATGCCGGAGAACGGTGATCCCCCTAGGCCCGCGCCTCGCGTTGACATCCTTCGGGAGCTAGCTGTGGTCCCCGTCCCGGCGGGGGGTCCTGACCCACAGCTCGAGCATATCCGTGAGAGGCAGGCCAGGCTCGACGAGTGAGCAGGAACGCTTGTGCCGATCCACCAGGACATCGGGCAGGAATGGGCGGTCCAACCCCCGGCCGGAGAAGCACGTCATCTCCCCCAGGGCATCCAGCACCGCATCGCCGACGACGTCAGGGTGAGGCCGCCGCCGGATTCCAGTGGAGTCGGCCAGAACCTGGCTGCAGCGGCGATACTCCTCCGCGCGATGCCGAAGCCATCCACCACCGAAGGGCGACGTATCCAGGGAGAGCTCAAGAATCTCCTAGAGGACGCCGCGGTCCGACGGGCCGAAAGCTCTGCCTCCCGAAGGCAGGGGTTCCCCTCGGAACATCGCGCCGCGACTTCCCGATTTATGCGGGAAGCCTCGGTCCACTCCGGGCGCACGCGCAACACAGCGCCTGTGGCCCCGGGTCCCCTCGGCAACGAGCGCCATCATCACGGCCGTCGGGCCCACCTCGACGACAGGGCGCGCCGAGGCTACCACCCCAGGCGTGGGGGACGCTACGACAGCGGGGAGGATCGGAGTCCTTCGCCCGAACCACCCGGTCCGCAGGCTTTCAGCCGTGCCATACGACGGGCACCGTTCCCGACCCGGTTCCGAACCCCGACTACTATCACAAAGTAGCCCCAGGGCCGCCCACCGGAAGATGCTCCCGAGGCGTCAACTCAGCGCGACGCCAAGAAGGGCAAGAAGAAGTCGCAAGCGAAACGCGACGCCGCCCCAGGGCCGCGTCGCCGCCGCCGAGCACAAGAACCCTCGGAAACCTCCCAGAGGTGCCAACCTCTTCGACAAGATGCTCAAGGAGCCGTGCCCCTATCATCAGGGGCCCGTCAAGCACACCCTTGAGGAGTGTGCCATGCTTCAACGACACTTCCACAAGGTCGGGCCACCCGCGGAGGGTGGCAAGGCCCTCGACGACGCAAAGGAAGAAGATCACAAGGCAGGAGGGTTCCCCGAGGTCCGCGACAGCTTCATGATCTACGGCGTGCAAGTGGCGAATGCCTCGGCTCGGCACCGCAAGCAAGAGCGTCGGGAGGTCTGCTCGGTAAAGGTGGCGGCGCCAGTCTACCTAGACTGGTCCGACAGGCCCATCACCTTCGACCGGGCCGACCATCCGGACTACGTGCCGAGCTCGGGGAGATACCCACTCGTTGTCGACCCCATCATCGGCAACGTCAGGCTCACCAAGGTCCTCATGGACGGAGGCAGCAGCCTCAACATCATCTACGCCGAGACCCTCGGGCTCCCGCGGATCGATCTGTCCTCGGTCCGGACGGGCGCTGCGCCTTTCCACGGGATCGTCCCCGGGAAGCGCGTTCAACCCCTCGGACAACTCGACCTACCCGTCTGCTTCGGGACGCCCTCCAACTTTCGAAAGGAGACCCTCACGTTCGAAGTGGTCGGGTTTCGAGGAACCTACCACGCAGTGCTGGGGAGGCCATGCTACGCCAAGTTCATGGCCGTCCCCAACTACACCTACCTCAAGCTCAAGATGCCGGGCCCCAACAGGGTCATCACCGTCGGGCCCACGTACCGACACGCATACGAATGCGATGTGGAGTGCGTGGAGTACGCCGAGGCCCTCGCCGAATCCGAGGCCCTCATCGCTGACCTGGAGAGCCTCTCTAGGGAGGCGCCCGACGTGAAGCGCCACGCCGGCAACTTCGAACCAGCGGAGACGGTCAAGTCCGTCCCTCTCGACCCCTGCAACGACGCCTCCAAGCAGATCCGGATCGGCTCCGAGCTCGACCCCAAATAGGAAGCAGTGCTCGTCGACTTTCTCCGCGCGAACGCCGATGTTTTCGCGTGGAGTCCCTCGGACATGCCCGACACACCGAGGGAAGTCGCTGAGCACTCTCTGGATATTCGAGCTGGGGCCCGACCCGTGAAGCAACCTCTACGCCGATTCGACGAAGAAAAGCGCAGAGCCATAGGCGAGGAGACCCACAAGCTACTGGCGGCAGGGTTCATCAAAGAGGTATTCCATCCCGAGTGGCTTGCCAACCCTGTGCTTGTGAGAAAGAAAGGGGGGAAATGGCGGATGTGTGTAGACTACACTGGTCTAAACAAAGCATGTCCGAAGGTTCCCTACCCTCTGCCTCGCATCGATCAGATTGTGGATTCCACTGCTGGGTGCGAAACCCTGTCTTTCCTCGATGCCTACTCAGGGTATCACCAAATCGGGATGAAGGAGTCCGACCAGCTCACGATTTCATTCATCACACCCTTCGGCATGTACTGCTATGTCACAATGCCGTTTGGTTTGAGGAATGCGGGGGTGACGTACCAGCGATGCATGAACCATGTGTTTGGCGAACACATCGGCCGAACGGTCGAGGCCTACGTCGATGACATCGTAGTCAAGACGAGGAAAGCCTCCGACCTCCTTTCCGACCTTGAAGTGACATTCCGATGTCTCAAGGCGAAAGGCGTGAAGCTTAATCCCGAAAAGTGTGTCTTCGGGGCCCCCCGAGGCATGCTCTTGGGGTTCATCGTCTCTGAGCGGGGCATCGAAGCCAACCCGGAGAAGATTGCAGCCATCACCAGCATGGGGCCAATCAAGGACTTGAAAGGCGTACAGAGGGTCATGGGATGTCTCGCGGCTCTGAGCCGCTTCATCTCCCGCCTCGGCGAAAGAGGTCTGCCTCTGTACCGCCTCTTAAGGAAAGCTGAGTGCTTCACTTGGACTCCCGAGGCCGAGGAAGCCCTCGGGAACCTGAAGGCGCTCCTCACGATCGCGCCCATATTGGTGCCCCCCGCTGCCGGAGAAGCCCTCTTGATCTACGTCGCCGCAACCACCCAGGTGGTTAGCGCCGCGATCGTGGTTGAGAGACGAGAAGAAGGGCATGCATTGCCCGTCCAGAGGCCAGTCTACTTCATCAGTGAGGTACTGTCCGAGACCAAGATCCGCTACCCACAAATCCAGAAGCTGCTATACGCGGTGATCCTGACACGGCGGAAGTTGCGACACTACTTCGAGTCTCATCCGGTGACTGTGGTGTCATCCTTCCCCCTGGGAGAGATCATCCAGTCCCGAGAGGCCTTGGGTAGAATTGCGAAGTGGGCGGTGGAGATCATGGGCGAGACGATCTCTTTCGCCCCTCGGAAGGCCATCAAGTCCCAGGTCTTGGCGGACTTCGTGGCTGAATGGGCCGACACCCAGCTCCCGACGGCTCCGATCCAACCGGAGCTCTGGACCATGTTTTTCGACGGGTCGCTGATGAAGACGGGGGCCGGCGCAGGCCTCCTCTTCGTCTCGCCCCTCGGGAAGCACCTACGCTACGTGCTATGCCTCCACTTCCCGGCGTCCAACAATGTGGCAGAGTACGAGGCTCTGGTAAACGGGTTGCGAATTGCCATCGAGCTAGGGGTCCGACGCCTCGATGCTCGCGGTGACTCGCAGCTCGTCATCGACCAAGTCATGAAGAACTCCCACTGCCGCGACCCAAAGATGGAAGCCTACTGCGATGAGGTTCGGCGCCTAGAAGACAAGTTCTACGGGCTCGAGCTCAACCACATCGCCCGACGCTACAACGAGACTGCGGAGGAACTGGCTAAAATAGCCTCGGGACGAACAACAGTTCCCCCGGACGTATTCTCCCGAGACCTGCATCAACCCTCCGTCAAGACCGAGGACACGCCCGAGCCCGAGGCACCTTCGGCTCCGCCCGAGGCACCCTCGGCTCAGTCCGAGGTACCCTCGGCCCAGTCCGAGCTACCCTCGGCTCGGTCCGAGGTACCCTCGGCTCAGCCCGAGGTACCCTTGGCCCCCGAGGGTGAGGCACTGCGCGTCGAGGGGGAGCCAAGCGAGGTCACGCGTAATCAAAGCTGGCAGACCCCATACCTGCAATATCTCCACCGAGGAGAGCTGCCCCTCGACCAAGCCGAAGCTCGGCGGTTGGCGCGGCGCGCCAAGTCTTTCGTTTTGCTGGGAGATGGGAAGGAGCTCTACCACCGCAGCCCCTCAAGCATCCTCCAGCGATGCATTTCCATCGCCGAAGGCCAGCAGCTCTTGCAAGAGATACACTCGGGGGCTTGCGGCCATCACGCAGCACCTCGAACCCTCGTTGGAAACGCCTTCCGACAAGGATTTTACTGGCCGACAGCGGTGGCCGACGCTACTAGAATCGTCCGCACCTGCGAAGGGTGTCAGTTCTACGCGAGGCAGACCCACCTGCCCGCTCAGGCTCTGTAGACCATACCCATCACCTGGCCGTTTGCTGTGTGGGGTCTGGACCTCGTTGGCCCCTTGCAGAAGGCACCCGGGGGCTACACGCACCTGTTGGTCGCCATCGACAAATTCTCCAAGTGGATCGAGGTCCGACCCCTAAACAGTATCAGGTCCGAGCAGGCGGTGGCGTTCTTCACCAACATCATCCATCGCTTTGGGGTCCCGAACTCCATCATCACCAACAACGGTACCCAGTTCACCGGCAGAAAGTTCCTGGACTTCTGCGAGGATCACCACATCCGGGTGGACTGGGCTGCCGTGGCTCATCCCATGACGAATGGGCAAGTAGAGCGTGCCAACGGCATGATCCTGCAAGGACTCAAGCCTCGGATCTACAACGACCTCAACAAGTTCGGCAAGCGGTGGATGAAGGAACTCCCCTCGGTGGTCTGGAGTCTGAGGACAACGCCGAGCCGAGCCACAGGCTTCACACCGTTCTTTCTAGTCTATGGGGCCGAGGCCATCTTGCCCACAGACCTAGAATACGGTTCCCCGAGGGCGAGGGCCTACACCGACCAAAGCAACTAAGCCAACCGAGAAGACTCACTGGACCAGCTGGAGGAGGCTCGGGACATGGCCTTACTACACTCGGCGCGGTACCAGCAGTCCCTGCGACGCTACCACGCCCGAGGGGTTAGGTCCCGAGACCTCCAGGTGGGCGACCTGGTGCTTCGGCTACGACAAGACGCCCGAGGGCGGCACAAGCTCACGCCTCCCTGGGAAGGGCCGTTCGTCATCGCCAAGGTCCTGAAGCCCGGGACGTACAAGCTGGCCAACAGCCAAGGCGAGGTCTATAGCAGGTATGCCTTTTCGTGCTTTTCGACTACTTCAAAAAGTGGATCCTGAAAACGACGGAGTACACGTAAGCAGCCAAGGCTGACCGAGCCGAGGGACTCCTACGCCTCCGGGATACGGATACCTCACTCATCACCTTCTGCGATAAGTAACTCGCGCTCGGATAAGTGACTCCACGGACCGAACAAGTCTTCACGCTCGAGAAGCTCCTCTGCCGAAATGATTTCTTGGGCCTTCTCGACTGCGTCGGTAACAGAACCCTATGGACGAGTAAGAGCGCGCGTAAGCGGCAAGGCCGACCGAGCCGAGGGATTCCTACGCCTCCGGGATACGGATACCTCACTCATCACCTTCCGTGAAAAGCAACTCTCGCCCGCACAAACAATTCTGTTACCGACAAATGAGTCCGGATACTCGAAATAAGAGGAAAAGAAACGCAGCTTTACAACACGGCGACGGTGTGTTTAGGCCTCGGCGGCCGCAGAAAACATACACACGCTACAAGACAACCTGATCCTGCAGGCTCGGACGTCGACAGCCGAAGGGGGCAGCAGCACCCTCGGCATCTACTACACCTTCGGCGGGGTCTGACCTAGCCTCGGACGACGACGCGGTCGGAGGGACCCCACTCTGAAGGACGACATCAGCACCACACCCGGGCCATCGCCGCCAGGGTCTTCTTCGAGAATTCGGCCCGAGCAGGCGGCTCGGCCGGCCACCCCGAGGCCTCGGCCAGCTGACCCCCAAAGACATCAGCTCGGCTTGTGGCCTCGGCAACTCAACTCCGGCGTCGGCTCCGCCAGTGGACGACCTGGCCAGGCTCTGGCCAACTACACCTCCTTTTCGAAGCCAACTCTGCCTCCGTCTGTGCTGACACCACTACCTCCGGCTTCGGCTCGTCAAAGGGCGGCCGAGGGGTTCCTTTAACTGAGCAAGAGGGGCCTCGGACAGCAAGGCCGACCGAGCCGAGGGACTCCTACTCCTCTGGGATACGGATACCTCACTCGTCACCTTTGCACGAGGCAACTCACGCCCAGTGAAGCGGTTCAGATAATCGACAAGGCGAGTCTTAGTGCTCGAAATGAAGAAAAAACACGGCTCCGTGCCGAAAATACATACATGTTCAGGCCTCGACAACCACAATGAACAAAAACACTGGCATTCAAGGTGCCATTACGAACGGAACTAAGGTTCCACCTCCGCAGGTACAAACAACCCCACGCGACTGGGGGGGCCTGCGGAGCAACAAAAGACCGACGAACGGCTTGTCGTCGCCCGCCCCAGCAGCGGCGACGACGACGACTTCTGCTCCGGGGGGCCGAACAGCAGCAGTGATGACCTCAGGGCGGATGCTGCTGCCAGGAGGCCCCCGCCCGTGCCCAAACTCGTGAGGCAAGGACGGGCAGAAGGCCGTAGAGTTGGAGGTCGGTCCGCGGGTGGCGCCGGCAAGCTCGTCGGCGGCGGAACCTCTTCCAGCTGCCGTGGCGGAAGGCGGCACCGGGAGCGGCTCCGAAGCCGCTCGGCTCAGAGAGCCGGGCACGCTGCAGCTGCCCATGCCGTGAACGGCGGACGCCCTTCCCCCCGATCACTGAAGGAAGGAGCGGACCACCGCCCACGTGGGGGCCGACCCCAACTCAGCACACTCCCCTCCCCAGCACTAGTGATGAAAATCCTTGAGGCTGAGGGAGGGGCAGAGGCCGCAGCCCGGCTTGCTTTCCCCCGCCATCGAACTGGAGGTCACCGTCTTGGGTGACCGCCGGTGGAGGGGTGCAGCCGGGCTGCACGATGAAAATCCTTGAAGCCGAACGATGGCTGAAAGGTACCAACTTCCACGAAGTTGCGTTCCTCCGACGAAAAGACAGAAGGGCTCCGGGCGTCCCCCGCCCGGGGGCTCGGAAGGTGGAAAGACACGATGCATGAGGGGAGCGCGAAGACATGGTTGTTCTCTAAGGGGGTCGCCCCCCTTTTAAAGGCGACTCTCCCCACTTGCACCCTCAACGGGTCGAGTCTTCTCCAACACGCTCCAAGATCCCCCCCACGGCGTGGGGGCTGGGTCCCACACGTCATGCAAGCCGGTCCAGAGCAGAAGAAGCCAAACCGCCGCGCGCGGTGCATGCAACCGCCCGGCGGTTACAGGCACTCCTCCACTTCTGCCCAGACCAGCGGGCGAAAGGGCAGGCAGCCATGCAGGCGGCATGCAACCACGCCAAGTGGGCGCACCTCTCCGACTTCCAACGCGCCCAGCGTGGAGGTCCAGGCCCACGCGTCATGCAACCGGCGCGCCGGTTGCTACGTGTGAGCAACTGCACCGCCACTCACGCCACTACCGCGCCTCCTCAACTGTGGAGTCAATACCGCGACTCGAGGCAACCCTGTAGCACCAGCCAAGCACAACGGTCAAATGTGGTCAAAATTGGGCCGGCAGTAATGGCGGTGGCAGGCGAGCAGAAGCAGCGGTCACGTCGTCAGCCAAGCTTACGTCCCATCCAGGGGCAGCGAGGGAGTCCTCTCCCACGACGTGAAGACGGTGCGCCCGTGATCCGTTCCTCGAACGGCTCGCGCACGCGCAACGGCCGCCCCGCGAACCGCTCGCCCCGTCGCATTAACTCCGCGGCGGGATAGGCGGCGCCTTAGGCGGAAGGAGCAAGCGACGCTTCGCCTTCGCCGTAACGACCGCATCGAAAAAGGTACGCCACGTCGTTCGACTTTGCATCCTTTTCCTTTTCCTCTTTCTCTCTCTTACAATAGGGACCGGGAAAGGGGGATACCCCGAAAAGGACCCTTCTCCGTGAAGGAAACAGGCTCCGAGCCTCCCTACTGATCAGAGGTTCGAAGGCTGGCCCCTCGGAGGGGTTCAACAGCCGCCTCAGAGCACGTGGGCTCCACACCCACTACTGGTCAGAGGTTCGATGGCCGGCCCTTCGAAGGGTTCAACGGCCACCTCAGGCCACTCGGGCTCCGTGCCCACTACTGATCAGGGGTTCGTAGGCTGGCCCTCGAAGGGTTCACAGTCGCCTCAGACGCAGAGCGAGGGATGACCATGGGTACGTTCGATACATAACCAAGGCTCGGGCTACGCTCCCGAGGTACCCTAGGACATTTCCGAGACCAGCGGGAACGATCTTGTAACGGAATCCCATCAGAGGGAGGCATCGAGCCCTCGGACCCCGTCGACAGGGGACCGGGTCCGGCAGATCACCCGCAGGTACTTTTGGGCGCGCCTCTGGGCCTCTAGCCGACCCCTATCAAATGGGGCACGGACGTCCGCTCGGATTACCCGCCAGCAGCTCACCGGAGACACCATGTTCGGCGCCACCCGAGGGCAACATGGCGCTTTCCCCCCTCCTCCTTGCGGAAAGGCAACGCAGGGGCGTATGTAAAAAAGTCGAGTCTGTCCCTGACCGTCCCCTCGCCCTGTGCAGAGGCTCGGGGGCTGCTCTCGCAAACCCGGCTCCGGCCAAACCGTTGACAGCGTCAACATACCAGCCCGAGAACTTGGGACCCGACCGTGCACTCGGGCTACGGCCAGCCCGCATGAGGGGACAACTAGTCCAGTCGAAGTGTTGCGAAGCGCACTAAGACCTCGAAGGAGTAAAATTACTCCTCCGAGGCCTCGGGGGCTACACCCGGCGGGTGCGCTCGCGCGCACCCACCAGAACAGAATGCATCCGAAAAAGGCTGGTCCCCTTGCAAAAAAGTGCGGCAAAAGCCTCCATGCGAGTATTAGTACTCCCTTGGAGGCTCGGGGCTACTGTCAGGGACCATAATTAGGGGTACCCTCAAGGCCCCTAATTCTCAGCTGGTAACCCCCATCAGCACAAAGCTGCTAAGGCCTGATGGGTGCGATTAAGTCAAGGATCGGTCCATTCAAGGGACACGATCGTGCCTCGCCCGAGCCTAGCCTCGGGCAAGGGAGGCCGACCCCGGGGAACCTACGTCTCGCCCGAGGACCCCCCTCCAGCAACGGGCACACTATCGGCTCGCCCGAGGCCCAGTCTTCACCGAGAAGCAACCTTGGCCACATCGCCACGCCGACCGACCAAATCGCAGGAGCATTCAATGCAAAGGTGGTCTGACACCTTTATCCTGACGCGCGCCCTCCAGTCGACAGAGCCGAAGTGACCGCAGTCACTTCGCCGCTCTACTGACCGGCCTGACAAGAGGACAGCGCCGCCTGCGCCGCTCCGACTGCTGAGCCACCCGACAGAGTGAGGCTGACAGCAGTCAAGGCCGGCCTCGGGCGTCATAGGAAACTCCGCCTCGCCCGATCCCAGGGCTCGAACTCGGGCTCAGCCCCGGAAGACGGTGAACTCCGCTCCGCCCGACCCAGGGCTCGGACTCGGGCTCAGCCCCGGAAGACGGCGAACTCCGCTCCGCCCGACCCAGGGCTCGGACTCGGGCTCAGCCCCGGAAGACGGCGAACTCCGCTCCACCCGACCCAGGGCTCGGACATGGGCTCATCCCCGGAAGATGACGAACTCCGCTTCGCCCGACCCAGGGCTCAGACATGGGCTCAGCCCCAGGAGATGGCGGACTCCGCTTCGCCCGACCCCAGAGCTCGGACTCAGCTCTGGCCTCAGCCGACGGTCTCCGCCTTGCCCGACCCAGGGGCTCGGACTCGACCACGGTCATGGGAGACAGACTCGACCTCGACCTCGGAGGAGCCTCCACATCACCCAACCTAGGGCGCGGACCGACCACGTCGACAGGAGGCGCCATCATTACCCTACCCCGAGCTGACTCAGGCTTCGGGGAACAAGACCGGCGTCCCATCTGGCTCGCTCCGCCAGATAGGCAATGATGGCGCCCCGCGCGCTCCGTGACGACGGCGGCTCTCGGCCCCCTTACGGAAGCAAGAGGACGTCAGCAAGGACTCGACAGCCCCGACAGCTGCCCTCTCGCCAGGCTCCAGCGCTCCTCCGGCGGCCACGACACCACACGAACCGGGTGCCAAAACCCCTCCGGCTGCCACGATGGCATGTACTTAGGGCGCTAGCTCTCCTCCGCTAGACACGTAGTACTCTGCTACACCCCCCATTGTACACCTGGATCCTCTCCTTACGCCTATAAAAGGAAGGACCAGGGCCCTCTTACAGAGGGTTGGCCCGCGCGGGGAAGGACGGGACGGCGCTCGCTCAAGGCCGCTCGCTCCCACTCCCGCGTGGACGCTTGTATCCACCTACTGCAAGCGCACCCAACTCAGGCACGGGGCTAACACGAAGGCTGCGGGATCCACTCTCTCACGTCTGCCTCCCTCCGGCTGCTTCCTTTCCCCCCTTCGCGTTCCGCCTTGCGTCGACCCATCTGGGCTGGGGCACGCGGCGACAATTCACTCGTCGGTCCAGGGACCCCCCGGATTTCGAAACACTGACAAATAAATTATGATAAATGATAATTAATCTATTAATTATCTTTAATTCTATTGTAGGAACAAATGATCTAATTCATTAGAAGAAAATTATGTATAAACTATCATTTTAGTTTATTAAAGCACTGGTCCTTGTTATATTTTAATTAAGAAAATATAAATAATCTATTGATTATATTTAGTTTCAATTTAGGGACATATGACCTAAATCATTTGAAATGAATACTATATTCATTGGTATATTTATCAACTATCATTTTAGTTACGACGGTGTAAGCACTTAATTAAGCCATTATATCATTATTAGAAAAGTTATATGACATATTTCTATTGTAAAGCATACAATTATGGATACTTAAATATGAGACTAAATGAGTTTTGTGTGAATGGATAATAAATGATTATCATTCTAATAGGAAAAACTAAATCTATATTTGTTGAGAAAACTACAGTCAAACCGATAGGTTATCATTTTAAAGATATGAACACCAATTCTATTATTTTAGTATCTTTAGAAAACTCTATTCTTTCTGTTTTCTCCTTTCTTTTCTAAATAGAAATTATACATATCGTTACATTGTTTATTTCTAAATCACCTTTCATTAATATTCTAAGAATTAATGTAGATTACTAAATGGGACTTCTAATAACATATTCATGGTTGTTATGACATAGATAAATATCTTACTAATTATAAGTAATTAAGTGTTATACTTATGAATACATTTATCATGACTAGTAACATCTATATTTTTATTTGACCGGAAATATGTGGCTTAATTCCTATTTCAATTTCTTACATCACTAAAATTATACTTATATCAATACTAACCAATTATCGCTCCACACATTAAAGCGAAAACAAATCTGTAACGGGCCGTTTGGATCCCTTCATTTTAGAGGAATTGGAATTCACTCAATAAAGTAACTTATTTAGTTTGGAATTTGACATTCCACCACTTTCCTAAGTTGATATATAAGCCTATCCCAAATTCATGGGGTGGAGGGTGAGAAATAGTTTTATGCATTAGTAGAATTTGTTTCTACTCTGTAACTTACATGACACTCTTCGTCTCACTCCTCTATAGTAAAAATGTAACACATAAATATCTCTGACATCTTGCTAAAAATAGTATACAAATATATCTTATATAAAACCGATTTATCTTAATTGATATATGCCTAAATTACTATTATTAGAATGGAATTCAATTCCAATGATCCAAACGGGGCGTAAACGTTTTCTAGTATGAAAATCACTGAGGTAGTGAATAGTGACCATAATCATTTTTAAAATTATAAAATCATACATATATTCAAAGTATTGTCGCGGGGTTTGATTTTGACTACACGTATACATCGAAATCTCTAAAATCATACACGTGAATCACCAAATCACATTGTCTCAATATTACAACAATAATTCACAAAACTCATAAATTAATTCAAAACATGCTTTAGAAAATAAATCAATGTTTTGCGGTTGTCTTCAACCTTGGGACGAACGGCGGACGGGTTTGGGCGTGCGTCTAGGCGAAGGCTCGGTACGACGGGTGCGTAGCTCCGGCGAGGCTCCACGGACTCTAGCGATGGTGTGGCGAACTCCGGCGACGGCGGCGGTGGCTCTAACGGTGAGGAGTGTGAGAGAGAGTAGGGGGCGAGCTCGGGTAGGGAGGAGAAGAGAGGAGCTCGGCGTGGGTTTTATAGAGGAGAGGGAGGGAGAGGAAAGGTCGACCGAGGAGGGAGAGGGGCGGCCCGCGGGTTCTTCATGGCCATCAATGGCGTCGACATCAATGGAGGGAGGTAATGGGGAGGAGAATAACGGCTGCATTGAAGTTCATTACACGCGATGAAGAACGGACGTGGAGCTCGGCTGGCATGTAGGGCGCGGACGGGGTCGCGCCTGGGCGCTTGGGTGTCGGGGCTTGAGCGCTGCTACGGGTGCGGGTGGAGAAGGCTAGACAGCGGCGCTGCTTGGGGAGAGCAGCGAGGGGGGCAGGAGAGAGAATGGCCGGGGGGCAGGCGGCGGCTAGGAGCAGGGAGCCAGGGGCGGCGGCTGGGAAGGAGCCAGGGGCGGCGGCGGCTATGTCAGGGCGCACGCTAATGGGCCCTAGTGGGCCAAAAGGCGGCCAGGGCTTTCTTTATTTTTTCTATTTCCTTTTCTAAATTCAAAATATATTTTAAATATCCCTAAAATTCATAATAATTATATCAAAATTATAAATCTAAATATTTATTTTTGGACTAGTAATTATTATATTAATTATTTGGATTTTCATTTAAGAAAAATGCTATTAAATATCCATAAATCAATCATGTGAAAAAAATTATTCCAAATGCAATAAATAACAAACATTTCAATGAAAAATTTATTACCATAATTACCGTTAATAAACTAAATGTATTATTTTTATTTGATGATTTTTATAGTGTTACAATTATAGGGTTAAAGTGGGTTAGAGCTGCACCATCTCTTGTTTGTTTTGTGATGAAGGATGAACTAAATATGGTCACCTTCCTGGTCATATTACCACACTCAGGATGATATCTTCAATTCAATAAGATGACATCATTCAAAATAAATAAAACTGATACTATTTTAATATTTGAGGAATCCATAAACATAAGATATAAATAAGTTAAAGTTATTATTGACTAAGTCGTAAATTTTTAGTGACGAGATCTCACTGTTACATTTTAGTCATAATTACAGAAACATCCCAACAACATCAAGATGCATTTCAGTGAATTTATAACATTTGCCATCACTATCAAACTTGTCTAGGTGGTGACTGTAGAAAACGGGTGACGCCTAAGAGGGGGGGGGGTGAATTAGGACTTCTAAAACTTTTACCAAACTAAGCCACAAATAAATCTCTAAAGCAAAACCTATGTAAATAATCAAACTAGAAAGTGCAAACTAGGTTTTGTCTAGGTGTTGCTATCTCTACCGCAATGGCTAAGTTTCAATCTACACTATATAAGTATGAATACAAGATTGAAACTTAAATGCTTAATATAAATGCGGAAACTCAAAGAGCAAGGTAGAGATGCAAACTCTCGTGGATGACGCCGGTATTTTTACCGAGGTATCCGGAACCACTCATGGTCTCGACTAATCCTCATTGGTACCCCTACGCAAAGGGAAGCCCACGTGAGGGCCAAGCACCTCGGTCGAGTAACTCTGTAGAGAGCCACGGGCCTTCTCCACGCGCAAGTGGTGCTCCGCTTTCGGCTCCTCTCAGACGCTCCCCGCCGTCTCCACTATCGAGCTTCCGGCCAAAAACGCTGTGGGCCTCGTTCCCTCCGGTACATGGTGGTGGCCGTGACACAAACGCGGTTGTCACGGTCTCGCAAGACTCTCGCCCTACTCAGCACAATTACAACGGCTCGCGCAAGAGCCGAGGGGTTGTGTGGTTTTACAAAACTCACTCAACTAACTAGGGATTCACCTAGAGCAAGCGCTAATGCGGTCTAACTAACCTAAGCACTTCGCAAAGCACCTACGCTAATCACCGAGTGATTCTATTAAGCACTTGGGTGTAAGAGCACTTGGGAATGTCTACTATATGCCTTGGTATGTCTCTTGGGCTCCCACACTTGGAAATGACCGGTTGGGGGTGTATTTATAGCCCCCAACACAATTGTAGCCGTTGGAGAAAAGCTGCTGCTCTCTGCGGCACAACGGACAGTTCAGTGGCGCACCGGACAACGCACTGTTCCTTGTCCGGTGTGCCAAGCCGTTACCCTGACACCGCAGGTGATCGTTGGCGCCGCAGACTTTTCACACCGGACAGTTCGGACTCCACATCGGACAGTCCGGTGCTCTTTCCTTCGCAGTGCCACCTGGAACTAGCCGTTGGGCTTCGGTTCCTTGGTGCACCGAATAGTCCAGCGCGTGGCACCGGATAGTCTGGTGCTCCACGCATGGACAGTCCGCAGGCAACACATCTTCTTTCTTCTTGGACTTTTCTTTCATCTTCTTAATGTCTTCTTTTGAGGTATTGCTTTCCTCAATTCCTTGGTCCAAGTAATTCTAGCATCCTGTGAACTACAACCACAAACACTAGCAAACACATTAGTTCATGGATTGTGTTAATCATCAAACACTAAAACTCATTAAGCCAAATGGCCTGGGGTCCATTTTCCTTACAATCTCCCCCTTTTTGGTGATTGATGACAACACAACCAAAGCAAACAAATAATACAAACATTTGAATGAAAATATGCAATCTACTTGCTAGGATGCATGTTTGTCCCGACAATGTGATATTATGGACTTAAGCCTCCCCTAACTCTATAATTCACTTACTTTCTATTTTGGACCAAAGATCCAAAACCACTTGAAAAGTTACTTGAAGAAATAAAATTTTAATTTGGTGGTGTTTGGTGTTTGATGCATTTTTCATTGCTTTGGTCCCTAAACTTCTCCCCCTTTGGCATCAACCACCGAAAAGGAAGACATTAAAAGCATGTAGGAAGTAAATAAAGCTTGCCCTCATAAAGAATTTGTCAAATGATACCAATTATATTGTAGGATACTAAATTAAACCACATATAGGGTACCAGTTGAGCCATCAAATAGTTACTCCCCCTAAATGAGTGATCTCTTTAGAAAGAAATTTCTCCCCTTTTTAGAGACGAAATATACTCCCCATGACAGAGATCTTCTACTTAGGGAAAAAACATGTGAAAATTAGAGGTGCAAGACATGATTTGATTAGACTAACTTCCTTATGCATAGATAATAGAATATGATTTAACCACTTATGCATGTATAGCAACATGGAAGTATAAGATATGAATATATAGTCTAATCAAATATTGGAGAAGACATGTAAATGATATTAAATGTAGTCTCAAAGATACCGATTGAAAGTCAATGGCAGGCTGGTGAGACATGAGAGTTCTTGGATATTTTGCAGTGGAAGATTGTTGTCTTTCTCCGGTGACTTCATTTTTCTTACGATGAGACTAACACATGAAATAGACTTGAAAAAGATATTAGTCTCAAAGTCTTAGATTATAGAGGAACCTCCCCCTGAAAGTGTGCATACAAGTTTTGAATACTTGTAGGAGATATGCACTTTGATTTGATATCAAGAGGGGCAGATTATCTATAATCCGAACTTTGGCACATATAAGTTAAATGATACAAATTGTAGAATATTAGTGTTTTACCACTTGTAGCATTAAAAATATCAATTGGTGTATCATTTACTATGGAGTGATAAAGAAGCTATGTGTCGTGCTTAAATAAACATTTTAAACCATGTAGGTTTGCTCATTAATATGAATTGAGAACGAGCAATCCTACCATGAGATTTTCCTAGTATGCATGCATTTAAACACATGTAAGTACCAAATGTAATATTAGGCATGAGAGGTAAAACTAGATACAAGAAAAATTAGATATGCATATCTAAAAATAAGGAATGCAATAAATCTAGTTACCTTAGTCATGGGTGGGAAATTTGGGTCCAAAATTTTTACTACCTCACTTGGCAATAATCTTGATCCAATATGATGTATCCCATGATATACATCCCAACTTTGCCAAGTCTCCAAATTTCCTGTTGACCTTCGGTCCACTTACTTCCCTTTCGGGATCCAAACCTTCTTGGTGCTTTTCATGGTTGAAATTATTTCCTTTGGCACCCAGATGCGTTTGGCCCCCTTTCCTTTGTTGGCTCCTTTCCATCCTTTTTCTTTTTGATGTGTAGCAGCCTTTTGTCCACCTTTTTGATGTAGGTGTTGGAGATTTTGCTTATTGGCTTTTGCTTGAGCTTTTGCCTTTGCTTATCCCCGGTCATCGCCTTGCATTGGAAAGACTTATGGCCTTCCATGTGGCATAGCCTACAAATCATAGTTTCTCCCTCCATAGGCTTGTTCACTCCTGCAGTGGTGTTATCCTGTGGAGGTTGGATTTGTTTGTCTTTGCCTTTCTTGTCATACAAAGCCTTGCCAAGGCGGGCCACTTCTTGCTTTAATTGTTCATTTTCCTTTGCAACCTCATCCGAACATGTTTCTACAACAATATTCTTAACAAAAGCTTGGTTGCAGGGGTTAGAATCATCAATTAAATCAAAGCAGGAGGTAGAAGCATCTTTCTTAATTATTTCAGGTATTTTAACCAAAGATGTTACTGGGGTGCTACCAATGTTTTCTAGCTTAGTTGTTGGCTCATTATTGTGTATGCTAAGAATTTCCATTTTCTCTAGCAAATTTTCAATAGCTTCTTGGGAGCTAGCTAACTTAGCCTTAAGTTTTTCATTCTTTTTAACAAGGCCATCATCGATAGCAGTGGATGGAGCACTAGACTCTAATAGCTCAATTTTAGTTGATAGTTCACTATTTAAGTTTGCAGAAGTTTCAAAATTTTCTAGCAAACCTTTATAATCAATTTGAGAGCTAATCAACTTATTTTTCAACGTTTTAAGTTGAGTTTTTGCTTAGTGCAAACATCCTGGAAAAATTTAACGGCTTCTGCAAGCTCATCTACGGAGGGCTTTCCCTCACCTTCATCATCACTAGAGGATGGAATACTCATTTTACCTCTTGCCATAAGGCACTTGTGTGATGGTCGTGATGAGCGTGATGAGGACCGGTGGCTGCACGTCCATGGAGGTTCATCTTCACTTGGAGAATCATCCCAAGTTCTGGCACTTGTTAGCGCCTTGTCTTTGCTCCTCTCCTTTTTGGGTTCGGCCATAGTTGGACAGTCGTCCCTGAAGTCGCCCTTCTCCCCGCATGCGAAGCATCATCTCTTTCTTTGCTTTTTCCTATCAATGTTAAAGAGAAGATCCTCTACCTGCAGGGCACACCCATTAGACTAATCTTGTGTGAAAGGATCACGATGCCCAAGAGGGGGGGTGAATTGGGCTTTTCTAAAAATCAACACTAATTAAAAGCTAAACAAGAGCTAAGTAAGAGCCCAACTTCACCCCAACAACTAGCACTAAGATAGTAATACTAGAAATACAATAATGCTAAGACAATACTTCAAATACTTGCTTAAACAAATGCACAATGTAAAGTGCTTGAATTAAGTGCGGAATGTAAAGCAAGGTTTAGAAGACTCATCCAATTTTTCCCGAGGTATCGAAGAGTCGGCACTCTCCACTAGTCCTCGTTGGAGCACCCGCGCAAGGGTATCGCTCCCCCTTGGTCCTCGCAAAAACCAAGTGCTCACTACGAGATGATCCTTTGCCACTCCGGCGCGGTGGATCCCTCGAGACCGCTTACAAACTTGAGTCGGGTCACCAACAAGATCTTCACGGTGATCACCGAGCTCCCAACGCCACCAAGCCGTCTAGGTGATGTCGATCACCAAGAGTAACAAGCCGTAGACTTTCGCTTGACCAAGAGAAGCCTAATGCAAGTGGTGTGTGCTCTAGGTGGCTCTCGCTAGCGCTAATGAGGAACAAATGCGGATTAAGATTCTCTAATCTTCTCACTAGGCTTTTGGTGCTTGCAATGCTCTAGCAATGTGCTGGAATAAATGTGGAGTGCAAAACATTGAATATGGTGGGTGGAGGGGGTATAAATAGCCCTCACCCACCAACTAGCCGTTACCAGCATTTTACTGCGCACTGGCGCACCGGACAGTCCGGTGCGCCAACGGTGCGCCACCGGTGCGCCAACGGTCATTTCCAACGGCTAGTTCTGACAGCTAGCCGTTGGACTCATGGCACACCGGACAGTCCGGTGCACTGTCCGGTGCGCCACTATAATTCAACTCTGAAACCTGCACTCTCGGGTTTCTGCGTGGGGAAGGCTCTTCCCTGGGCCAGCCTGGCCCCACCTGGCAAAGGGTGCACAGGACAGTCTGGTGCCCCAGGGCAAGAAACCGTATCTCTTGTTTTTCAGCTGATTTTCAAATCAGTTTTCGTTCTAACTTGTGAGTGAGTTCTAGAGTGACACCTAGCACTATATGTGAGTGTGATTGTGCACCAACACTACACTAGAACTCTCTTGGTCAAACTACTCATCGACAACCCCTCTTTATAGTACGTCTAAAAGAGAATAAAAGACCTAACTAAATCACGAGTGTCTACATCTCCTTGACACTCGGACTCCGTAGTCCTTCACCTTTTGTTTCGTCGTTTTAGCCGTCGCTTCGAGTTCTTATCTCCGGGATTGTTTTCACGGTTGTAGTACTTCTACCTGTAATGCGACCTAACTTACCATTTGTCTCTGTAAAACACACGTTAGTCACATATAACATTACGTTGTCATTAATCACTAAAACCAACCAGGGGCCTAGATGCTTTCAATCTCCCCCTTTTTGGTGATTGATGACAACCCTACAAGATTTGTGAGAGTAGTTTGTTTTGAAGTTTCTATCAATAGAAAGGATGGTTAGTTATACTCAGTAATCTTTGACAGAAAGAACGTGTACCATAATAATAAGAGTGAGCGCATGCACATCGTAAGATTCTTGTTCATATAAAAGTGAAGTTAAATCAATGAATCAAGAACTAGAAGACTGGTGATAAAATATAAGGTGAAAACATAATACACACAGTCAATCATAAGCAACGAGAGTATAGAGTTTGTGAGCCAATAACACCAAGCTAGTACAGAGAGTAGCAAGCACATGTATTACATCAAAATGACTCTCTACTAACTCTCTAACTCCCCCTAGCTCTCACAACTCATATCTCTCCCCCTTTGGCGTCAAACACCAAAAGGGTACCCGAACCTACACATCTGAAGCGGGAGGAGGCGGCGGGGGCGCATCCGGTCGCGGTCGAGGCAGCAGAGCGAATGCCGGCTGGGGGTCAGAGTCAGTCTCGGATCCAGGATTTGCTGTAGAAGCTGGAGCTGGTACTGACTCAGACTAAGGCCGCGCTGCAGAAGCTGCCAGAACTGAAGTGGTCACAGATACTGCCATAGCAGTAGTGGAAACAGCAGAAGCTGGAGGCACTGGCGGCTGAGGGCAGACAGAGCTGAGAACCGGTGACGTGAAAGCCAGGGTGACCGGCCGGAGCGGAGAAGAAGGACCAACAGGGGTCCTGGCTGAAGCGCTGGCACAACAGGAGCCTGAAGAGGAGGAGGCAGGACTGACTGAACCGGGGGAATCGATATACCAGAGTGCTGTAGCATAAGAGTCATGAATGCCCTGCTCTCAGCCCGATCCTGAAGAAGCTGTTGTTGAAGAGAATCATGCCTGTCTTGTATGGTCTGAAACATCGAGAGCATCCTCTAGGACAACTGCTGATGGGCTGCTGCCTGGCGGGTCTGCTCGGCTGCCAAGTGAGCCTGATGTTGAGTAAGTGTCTGGAGAATCGAAGCAAAAGCAGGGTCAACGGCAGGAGGGGCAGCAGGGGTAGCACGAGAACTCCCAGCCTCATGATCATGTGAGCGTGGAGGCATAGGAGGCGGAGGCGGAATCCCAAAATCATCATCATCATCATCATCATCATCAACTGATGTGCCCTGAGCCTCGAACTGATGAAGTGCAGTATCCTCGGCCTGAGTGTCAAAAACTGGAGCAGAAGCTGGCACAGGAGCCTTAGGCGCTGGACGGTAGGATCCAAAAACAAGGCGTGAGGCCTCAAGTATGTCCTAGAACTGTGGAGGCCGAATCAGCTGAGCAAAAATGTGACATAGGTAGTGAGCATACGACAACTGTCAACGGGCACGCAGACCATCCAAAACGGTGTCCTCGATCTCACAAATAAGGAAATCAACAACGTCAAACTCAGAGTGAGAGACCAGGGCCCCAAGGAGCCAGAGCTGGATATGTGTGGTAGCCTCCCTGTATTCCATCCTTGGCAGAAGAGTCCGTCTGATAAGCTCAAATAAGAACTTGGCTGCTGTAGTGAAATCTGTCGGTGAACGTCGCGACCCATCTGAGAAGGGCGGGCAGAACAGAGCCGCGACGTGAGCTATACCCGGAGCCACACCGCCGTGAGGGCGACGAGGAGGGTCAGAGGTGCCGTAGAATAAGCTGTGAAGACGAGTCGACGACTCATGAAATCCAAAGAGCTGGCGAACCTGGCTGGCAGTAATAGTGACATCCTCTCGCTCAAAACGAAACCTCATCCAGTGATGGTCAGGGTCGATCCATACAGTCGCGTAGAATACTCGGACCCATTCCTCAACATACCTGTCGCTGGTAGTCAAAAGAGTCAGAAGGCCGGGTAGATATGAGAGGTGTACCTCAGAGTCAACACCGGCAGCTAGCAGAAAAGCTGGAAGGTCCAAAAGCTGGTGCACTCGCAGAGCAATCTGTGCAGACAACTGTACCCTGAAGAAGGATTCCTGAATCCTGGTGCTGAAAAGGTCAACTGCAGCCGGGTCCCTCTGAGCTAGTAACCAAGACTCCACGAGTATGTACCTGAACCTGCATACCCGTGCCGCTGTAGCACGCTGAAGGTCAAATAACCGGGGATCTGCAGCCAGAGGTCGCACCTCAGTCTCATCGCGCTCCCGGAAGCGAGCAGGTGGAATAGGAGGAGCGGAAATAGGAGCGGGAGTAGGAGCAGTGGAAGCTGGTGTAGTGGAGGTGGTGGATGGTGCAACAGGGGTGACAGGGGCAGGCAAAGTGGGAGGAGGAGTGGAAGCTGAAGCAGTGGTGGTAGCGGAGGAGCGAGACCGGGAGGCGAGACGACGAACACGGTATGCAATCTGATCTGAAGGTGTCTGAGGCTGATCTCCAAGCTCGGCCTGCGCAGCGGCTGCTGCTGCTGCTGCCGCTGCACGGGCTGCTCTGTCCATATGCCGCTTCTTGCGGCCTTCCTGCTGCTCCAAGTGTACTGTCTTGCCCTTGACCTGCCTGAAGGGGCGACGAGGATCCTCATCATCGCCTCCCCCTGGCGCCGACACATTCTTCGTGCGCGACATCCTGACCTGATGACTGCAAATGAGAGAGAGAGGCTAAGCACAGGTTGATAATTTCTGATAGAGTATCAAAGGATGAGATGACTACCTGGAAAGCGCACACGAGAGGTGACGATCCAGGTAGGACAGGAGACGGCACACGGACAGTCAAGGTCACTAAAATGACAGAAGAGGTGAGCACGTATTAGTCACATAGTCATAAGTATATGAAATGTGAATAAATACATACACAGAGAAATATGGCACATAAAATGAGAGAAATGGCGATCGAGAAGTCAAACGTCGTGAAAACGGCGTTTGAACGATAAAAAGTGCCATAGGAGGTTTGGAATTTGAATTGAGGCACGAAATGACATGGAATGGAGCCGATACTTCACGAATAGGTTTATATGGGTGGATAGGAGTGAAGTGTGTGCTTGGTTTGAATTTAGGCGAAGAAAATGTAATTTGGACACTCGGCTCGGAAACGATCGCTCGAAATAGAGAATTTGGTGAAATTAAAGCCTGGAATATCGGATGGGCGTGAAATTTTGCGAATATGTTACTGGAGGTGTTGTGAAGGTGCCCGAAAAATTTGGGTTAAATTGGAGCATTTTTGGCTGGTTTGGGCATTTCACCGAACACGTGGAGGGCAGAGTTTTAGGGTTTCGGGGAAATGGCCATTTGAGGTGGGAAAACCCTCCCGAAGGAGATAGGAACCTGCAGGGATGTTCAAAGCACACAGAGGAACACAAATGACCACTTGGTTTCACTGGAATTCACAGGAATTTTAAATGGGCACAAAGGGGTGGAGGTGATCTCACTGAGTTGAACAGAGAGAAGAGAGAGGGGGTGAAGACATGGCTTCTCACCAGAGGGAGAAGGGATGAGAGCAGGAGGTCGGAGGTCGCCGGAGCACGGCCGGAGACGGTGGACGCAGGGTGGTCGCCAGCGAAGGGGGGAAGATCGCCAGAGACAGAGAGCCAAGGCAGACAGAGAAGAGGAACCGCGAGGCCACGGGCGCGAGAGGGGAAAGTCTTTTTAAAAACCGGATATGGGCGCACCAGACAGTCTATAGTGCCTGTCCGGTGCACACCGGGCAGCGTACAGTAGCTGTCCGGTGAACGCACAGAAAAATGGATTTTGAGCGCGCGGCTGGCAGTGCACCGGACATTGCACAGTGCAGTGTCCGGTGCACACCGGACTGTCCGGTGAGCCCAGACAGAGGGAAAATTTGGATTTTTGAATTTTTCTATCTAGTTCCCAACCAAACCAAATCCCAACTAATAAACACACAAAATAACACTTGTTGGGACAAGTATTGGCACCCTCATATATTTTCTCATATTTTTCAAAATATTTTGCCATAGGCTAGATAATTTTTTAGAGAAAATAGGCAAATAGTGAAATTTGCATTTTGGCTTGCACTAGGGGTTTTCATGAGAGATTTGAGTACTCCCCCTAAGTGCAGTACCTTATGCATATTTCAAGAACCAACAATTGCATAAAAAGTAAGAATTTAAGTGCTAAAAGCTTAAAAACTAAGACTTGTCAAGTTTGATCCGAGTTAAGCTTTTTCACTCGCTTTGTTGGCGGTTATCTCAACTAGGTTAGACAAGCCCTATATGCAATACAAGAAATTTAAACATGCAATGCAAGCTTGACAACACCATTTGACATTTTACATAAAATTTCTGAGATCAAGAATATTTAGTTCGTTCCTCAACATGCAAAAGCGGGTCTTATCAAGTGGCTTAGTGAAAATATCCGCTAATTGATCTTCCGACCTCACTCCTTCTAAAATGATATCTTCTTTAGCAACATGATCTCTAAGGAAGTGATGACGGATATCAATGTGCTTGGTGCGAGAGTGTTGTACAGGGTTATTAGCAATTTTAACAGCACTCTCATTATCACACAACAAAGGTACCTTTTCTAGAACTACGCCATAGTCTAGAAGAGTTTGTTTCATATATAAAATTTGTGTGCAACAAGCACCTGCGGCAATGTATTCCGCTTCGGCGGTTGACAAGGCAACACTATTTTGCTTTTTGGATGTCCATAAAACTAGTGATCTACCAAGCAGATGGCATCCCCCAGAAGTACTTTTCCTATCAATTTTGCAACCGGCATAATCCGAATCGGAATAGCCAATTAAATCAAAACTAGCTCCTTTGGGATACCACAGACCAACGCTTGTGGTGTGCCTGAGATACCTAAGAATTCTTTTAACAGCGCGAAGATGAGCTTTCTTAGGATTAGATTGAAATCTAGCACACATGCAGACACTAAACGATATCGGGCCTAGATGCGGTAAGGTACAATAAGCTACCAATCATAGAACGGTAGAGAGTTTGATTAACCGGGTTACCTCCCTCATCTAGGTCGAGATGTCCATTTGTTGGCATAGGTGTCTTGATTGGTTTGCACTTCTCCATGTTGAACCTTTTCAACAAGTCTTTGGTATACTTCTCTTGTGAGAGAAAGTTACCATCTTTCATTTGCTTGACTTGAAAGCCGAGGAAGTACGTCAGCTCACCAATCATTGACATCTCGAACTCCTTCGACATCAACTCACCAAATTCCTTGCAATCATAGTCATTTGTCGAGCCAAAGATTATATCATCAACATATACTTGACAAATGAAAATATCACTGTTATGTTTCTTTGTGAATAGAGTTGTGTCGACGGTCCCGATCTTGAAGCCCTTTTCGATGAGGAAGTCGTGAAGGCGCTCATACCAAGCCCTTGGAGCTTGCTTTAGCCCATATAGCGCCTTGGACAACTTGTAAGCATGGTTAGGATATCTAGGGTCTTCAAATCCAGGTGGTTGCTCAACATATACAAGTTCATTTATGAAGCCATTTAAAAATGCACTTTTTACATCCATTTGATAAAGTTTTATATCATAGCATGATGCATATGCAAGTAGGACACGAATGGCTTCCAGTCGAGCAACCGGTGCAAAGGTCTCTCCAAAATCTAAGCCTTCAACTTGAGAGAATCCTTTTGCAACAAGTCTTGCCTTGTTCCTTACAATCACACCTTGATCATCTTGTTTGTTTCTGAACACCCACTTTGTTCCAATGATTCTTGCATCTTGTGGGGGCTTCTCCAGGGTCCAAACTTGGTTACGGGTAAAGTTGTTAAGTTCTTCATGCATAGCGTTCACCCAGTCCGGATCCTGTAGCGCCTCATCTATACAAGTAGGCTCAACACAAGAAACAAAAGAGTGATGTTCAATAAAAGAAGCATGTCTCTGTGATCGAGTAATAATCCCTTGTGAAGGACTCCCGATGATTTGATTTGGAGGATGAGCTTGAAGTAGTGATGAGTTTCTCCTGTCAACCACTTGGGAAGAAGATCCTGGAGCATCAACATCTTCGGCTTGTACCCTTGCTTGTTCATGAGAGACAAATGTATCTTCATTTGCATGCCTCTCATCTTTTTCATCATCTTGTGGTACATTTGATGAAGAAGACATGTCAATGTTTTGCACCTCTTCTTCATCTTCTTTTGGTTTGATAGCTCCAATAGGCATGTTCTTCATTGCTTCCCTAAGTGGCTCATCACCTACATCATCAAGATTTTCAAGTGCTCCTTGGGAGCCATTAGTCTCATCAAATTCCACATCATATGTTTCTTCTACCACGCCAGTGGCATGGTTGAATACTCGATATGCTTTGGACTTTAATGAATAACCCAAAAGAAAACCAATATCACAACGTCTTTGAAACTTCCCTAGGTGATGGCGTTTCTTGTAGATGTAGCATTTGCACCTAAACACCCGGAAGAAGGAGACGTCTGGCTTTTTCCTATTTAGCAGTTCATAGGGAGTCTTCGCAAGTAGACGGTGAGGAAATAGCCTGTTTGATGCATAACATGCAGTATTGACAGCTTCGGCCCAAAACCCCTCCGGTGTGTTATACTCATCAATCATTGTTCTTGCAAGAGTGATCAAGGTCCTATTTTTTCTTTCAACAACTCCATTTTGTTGAGGTGTGTATGTTGCAGATACTTCATGTTTGATCCCAATTTCATCACAGTACCCATGAATGTTGGTGTTGTCAAATTCTTTGCCATTATCACTTCTAATCTTCTTGATCTTGCAATCAAATTCATTTTGTGCTTTCTTGGCAAACTTCTTGAATATAGATGCAACTTCAGATTTGTCATGGAGAAAGAACACCCAAGTGTATCTTGAGAAGTCATCAACAATCACTAGACAGTAGAGGTTGCCACCGACACTTACATAATTTGTAGGTCCAAATAAATCCATATGAAGTAGTTCAAGTGGCCTTGATGTTGACATGAAAGCTTTAGTAGGATGTGTATTAGCAACTTGCTTTCCAGCTTGACATGCACTACATGGCTTGTCTTCTTCAAACACCACATCCTTTAATCCTCTAACCATGTCTTTCTTTAATACCTTCTTGAGTGTGCTCATCCCAACATGTGCAAGCCTCCTATGCCAAAGCCATCCAAGTGAAGCTTTGGTGAAGAGGCAAGTTCTTAAGTCTGCATCTTCTGAAGTGAAATCCACTAAGTAGAGGTTGTTGTATCTAAATCCCTTGAACACCATTGATTCATCATCCATCTTTGTTACAATAACCTCTATTGGAGTGAATAGGCATTGAAGTCCAAGATCACAGAGTTGACCCACTGATAATAAATTGAAGCTCAAAGGTGCAACTAAGAGAACATTTGATATTGATAAATCATTTGAAATTCCCACCTTGCCAAGTCCTTGCACTTTTCCTTTTGAATTGTCTCCAAATGTGATTTTATCTTGTCCATCAACATTCTCATCAAGTGAGGTGAACATCCGTGGGTTGCCTGTCATATGTTGTGTGCATCCACTGTCAATAACCCAATGGCTCCCACCGGTCTTGTAGTTCACCTACATCCACAGACAATTCAAGCTTGAGTTTTGAGGGCCCTATACTGCATAGGACCAGTGACTCTCTCAATCAAAGACTTTGCAACCCAGATTTGTCTAGGTCTACTCTTGTTTGGTGGACCTAGGAATGTAACTTTGACCTTTCCATTTGCAACCTTTCTTAGAACATAATGAGCATTGAAAGCAAATGGTCTTGAGTGCTTAGGCAAGGGAGTTGGTGGTTTGGCTTTGCAGTTGTGGGCAAAATGACCTTCATTTCCACACTCAAAGCATTTGATAGGCTTGTGAGTCTACTTTGGCTTGTATTGAGTGGTAGCTTTCTTTTGCACAAATGCATTGTATCCAATACCACTCTTGTTGTTTTTCATGACAGTGTTCATAAGCAGCTCATTTTGGAGGTATTGACCCTTGTTGAACTTTTGCACACTTGTTGCAAGATGTTCATTTTCACTTTTTAGTTTCTTGACCTCATTTTTAAGCCTTTGATTATCCACTGCCAACTTGTTGTTGAAATCATTGTTCTCAATAGCAACATTTCCTCTAGTAGTTGCATCAGTCAAGTATTTCTTCAATTTTTGGTTGTCTAAAGTCAGGACTTCAACTTTTTCAGTCAATTCAGCATGTAGACTAGTTTGCTCTCCTTGACTCAAATCATCACATGAGGTTGCTACATCAATCTTAACAACAGGGTTAATAGCCTCATGTGTTTTGCAAGATAAAAGTTCATTTTCAACAAGAAGATTGTCATGATCAAATTTAATTTGAG
This sequence comes from Zea luxurians, assembly GCA_029449295.1. Lineage (NCBI taxonomy): Eukaryota > Viridiplantae > Streptophyta > Magnoliopsida > Poales > Poaceae > Zea > Zea luxurians. The sequence goes on along the minus strand of JAOPSE010000027.1, from coordinate 5,756,192 downwards.
TATAGTCTTCCTTGATTTTTACTAGTCTATTTTGCAACTCCCTATTAGCTTCATTTAGCTTGTCACATTTATCCTTAGCATCTTTTAGGGAGTTTGTGAGCTCATTTACAGATGTTGACATAGTTTTATTTTCTTCTTTCATTTCATCACTAGCTTTCATAACTATGTCATATTTGGCATTTAAAGATTCATTTTCATTTTTCAACCTATCACATTTAGCTTTTGACTTTCTAATGATTTGAGTATATTCTTTAAGCAAGTCAGCTAGCTCATCATATGAAGGTGAAGCAAATTCCTCATCACTATCACTATCACTATCATCAGTAATATTAATATCATTTTGTACCTTCCGTTCACCCCTAGCCATGAGGCATAGGTGAGAAGTCGATGATGGCGATGGTGGTGGTGAAGAGAAGTCCCCGGCGATGGCGGCAACTTTTTCATCATTCTCTTCTTCACTTGAAGAAGATCCACTTGATGACTCAATGTCAGTGAGCCAGTCACCAACAATGTATGCCTTTCCATTCTTCTTCTTGTGGAACCTCTTTTGCTTCCCATCTTTCCTCTTGAAAAATTTCTTTTCCTTCTTTTCATCATCGCTGTCATCTTCTTTCTTGCCCTTGAACTTGTTCTTCTTGGGCTTGTTACATTGATGAGCAAGATGACCGAGCTCACCACAGTTGTAGCAATCCATCTCAGAAATGGGCTTTCTTTTGTTGGAAAAGAATTTCTTCTTTCTTAAATCAAATTTGATGCCTTCTCTGTTAAGTTTCTTCAACATCTTGGTGGTCTTCCTTACCATCAAGGCAATATTAGCGTCAAGGTCATCATCACTTGAGGAATCTTCCTCAACTTGTATTTTTGCTTTTCCTTTTCTTTCTTGATTTGCTTTGAGAGCCAAATCCTTTCTTTTGGAAGATGACTCTTCTTTGTCGTTGATGTGCATGTACATCTCATGAGCATTGATCTTTCCCAGAATCTGTGTAGGTGTGGTAACTGAAAGATCCATTTGATGTAGCACAGTGACAATGTGTCCATATTTGTCTATTGGGAGGACACTGAGAATCTTCCTCACAACATCCGGTTGTGAGATTTGAGTAAGCCCCAATCCATTAACTTCCTCTACAAGAATATTGAGACGTGAGTACATGGCATTGGCATTTTCATTAGCAAGCATTTCAAAAGAGTTTAACTTTCTCATGGCTATATGATATCTCTCCTCACGCTCACTTCTAGTTCCTTCATGTAAAGCACAAATGTCCATCCACAAATCATGAGCATTTTTATGATTTCTTACTCTATTGAACACATCTTTGCAAAGGCCTCTAAAAAGGGTGTTTTTGGCCTTAGCATTCCATTTCTCATAATTGAACTCATCACCTACAAGATTTGTGGGATCTCTAGGTTCGGGAAATCCTTGTGTGGCGGCTTTATAGACACCAATGTCTATAGCCTCTAAATACGCTTCCATACGAATTTTCCAATATGGAAAATCGTCACCATCAAAAACGGGAGGAGGTCCATCCCCACCGGACATCGTAACTCTAACGGTTAAGCTAATCTACGAGCAATAAGGCTTTGATACCAATTGAAAGGATCACGATGCCCAAGAGGGGGGGTGAATTGGGCTTTTCTAAAAATCAACACTAATTAAAAGCTAAACAAGAGCTAAGTAAGAGCCCAACTTCACCCCAACAACTAGCACTAAGATAGTAATACTAGAAATACAATAATGCTAAGACAATACTTCAAATACTTGCTTAAACAAATACACAATGTAAAGTGCTTGAATTAAGTGCGGAATGTAAAGCAAGGTTTAGAAGACTCCTCCAATTTTTCCCGAGGTATCGAAGAGTCGGCACTCTCCACTAGTCCTCGTTGGAGCACCCGCGCAAGGGTATCGCTCCCCTTGGTCCTCGCAAGAACCAAGTGCTCACTACGAGATGATCCTTTGCCACTCCGGCGCGGTGGATCCCTCGAGACCGCTTACAAACTTGAGTCGGGTCACCAACAAGATCTTCACGGTGATCACCGAGCTCCCAACGCCACCAAGCCGTCTAGGTGATGCCGATCACCAAGAGTAACAAGCCGTAGACTTTCGCTTGACCAAGAGAAGCCTAATGCAAGTGGTGTGTGCTCTAGGTGGCTCTCGCTAGCACTAATGAGGAACAAACGTGGATTAAGATTCCCTAATCTCCTCACTAGGCTTTTGATGCGTGCAATGCTCTAGCAATGTGCTGGAATAAATGTGGAGTGCAAGACATTGAATATGGTGGGTGGAGGGGGTATAAATAGCCCTCACCCACCAACTAGCCGTTACCAGCATTTTACTGCGCACTGGCGCACCGGACAGTCTGGTGCACCAACGGTGCGCCACCGGTGCGCCAACGGTCGTTTCCAACGGCTAGTTCTGACAGCTAGCCGTTGGACTCATGGCACACCGGACAGTCCGGTGCACTGTCCGATGCGCTATCCGGTGCGCCACTATAATTCAACTCTGAAACCTGCGCTCTCAGGTTTCTGCGTGGGGAAGGCTCTTCCCTGGGCCAGCCTGGCCCCACCTGGCAGAGGGTGCACCGGACAGTCCGGTGCACACCGGACAGTCCGGTGCCCTAGGGCCAGAAACCCTATCTCTTGTTTTTCAGCTGATTTTCAAATCGGTTTTCGTTCTAACTTGTGAGTGAGTTCTAGAGTGACACCTAGCACTGTATGTGAGTGTGATTGTGCACCAACACTACACTAGAACTCTCTTGGTCAAACTACTCATCGATAACCCCTCTTTATAGTACGGCTAAAAGAGAATAAAAGACCTAACTAAATCACGAGTGTCTACATCTCCTTGACACTCGGACTCCATAGTCCTTCACCTTTTGTTTTGTCGTTTTAGCCGTCGCTTCGAGTTCTTATCTCCAAGATTGTTTTCACGGTTGTAGCACTTCTACCTGTAATGCGACCTAACTTACCATTTGTCTCTGCAAAACACACGTTAGTCACATATAACATTACGTTGTCATTAATCACTAAAACCAACCAGGGGCCTAGATGCTTTCATTGTGGATCATCCTCATTACCTTTTCGATCCTCGGAGGATGATGTGCATGGTTGATTATCTTCATCATCACCACTTTCTTCTTCTTCCTCCTCTTCTTCACTTGAGGAACTTAGAGTGGGAGCCTTCTTTTTACCCTTCCTTTCATCACATGCAAAAGCATATGACCTTAAGGAAGTTGGCTCCTCTCCCTAACACATTTTTCGCGACATCTCAAAAGCCACGATTTTCCCAATCACAATGGTCGGGGTCATGGTACTCAAGTCCTCCATGTTGTGAAGGATGGTGATGATGCTCCCATATCTTTTTGTGGTAGTAGGGAGATAATCTTCCTCACAATGTCCGCATCATATAGCTTATTTATGCCAATAGAATTGAGCTCATTGATAATTAGATTCAAATGAGAATACATGTCTCTAACAAGCTCATCATCTTTCATAGCAAAAGAATTATACTCATTTAAGACTAGGCAATGTTGTTGCTCACGGATATTGGATGTGCCGTCATGGAGCTCATGCAATTTTAGCCAAATCTCATTAGCAGTTTTAAGGTAAATTCTTGATTAAAAATATCCATGCTAAGAGATTCATACAAGCAATTTTTGGCTCTAGCATTTAAATGAATTTCTTTTTTCTCACTCGTGGTGGGTTTCTCGGGATTCTTGGGGGGTTTCATCCCGTCACGAGTGACTCTCCAAACACCTAGATCAACGACCTCTAGGTAACAAGCCATTCTAGCACTATAATATGGGAAGTTAGTGCCGTCGAAGTGTGGTGGCCAATGGATATCCATCCCTTCCTCTAAAAGTGTCGTCTCTTTTAGCGGTGAAGCTAAAGCGTTTCAAATGAGCCAAAGCAGGCTTTAATACCACTTGTAGGAAACGGGTGACGTCTAAGAGGGGGGGGGGGTGAATTAGGACTTCTAAAACTTTTACCAAACTAAGTCATAAATAAATCCCTAGAGCAAAACCTATGCAAATAATCAAACTAGAAAGTGCAAACTAGGTTTTGTCTAAGTGTTGCTATCTCTACCGCAATGGCTAAGTTTCAATCTACACTATATAAGTATGAATGCAAGATTGAAAATTAAATGCTTAATATAAATGCGGAAACTTAAAGAGCAAGGTAGAGATGCAAACTCTTGTGGATGGCACCGGTATTTTTATCGAGGTATCTAGAACCACGCAAGGTCCCGACTAATCCTCGTTGGTGCCCCTACGCAAAGGGAAGCCCACGCGAGGGCCAAACACCTCGGCCGAGTAACTCCATAGAGAGCCGCGGGCATTCTCCATGCGCAAGTGGTGCTCCGCTTCCGGCTTCTCTCGGACGCTCCTCGCCGTCTCCACTATCAAGCTTCTGGCTGAAAACGCGCGGGCCTCGTTTCCTCCGGTACACGGTGGCGGCCGTGACATAAATGTGGTTGTCACGGTCTCGCAAGACTCTCGCCCCACTTGGCACAATTACAATGGCTCGCGCAAGAGCTGAGGGGTTGTGTGGTTTTATAAAATTCACTCAACTAACTAGGGTTCACCTAGAGCAAGCGCAAATGCGGTCTAACTAACCTAAGCACTTCGCAAAGTACCTACGCTAATCACCGAGTGATTCTATTAAGCACTTGGGTGTAAGAGCACTTGGGAATGTCTACTATATGCCTTGGTATGTCTCTTGGGCTCCCACACTTGGAAATGGCCGGTTGGGGGTGTATTTATAGCCCCCAACACAATTGTAGCCATTGGAGAAAAGCTGCTACTCTCTGCGGCACACCGGACAGTACGGTGGTGCATCGGATAGTCCGATGGCGCACCGGACAGCGCACTGTTCCTTGTCCGGTGCGCCTAGTCGTTACCCTGACACCGTAGGTGTCGCAGACTTTTCACACCGGACAGTCCGGACTCCACACCGGACAGTCCGATGCTCTTTCTTCCGCAGTGCCACCTGGAACTAGTCGTTGGGCTTCAGTTCCTTGGTGCACTGGACAGTCCGGCATGTGGCACCGGATAGTCCGGTGTGCCACCGGACAGTCCGGTGCTCCACGCATAGACAGTCCGCGGGCAACACATCTTCTTTCTTCTTGGACTTTTCTTTGATCTTCTTAATGTCTTCTTTTGAGGTGTTGCTTTCCTCAATTCCTTGGTCCAAGTAATTCTAGCATCCTGTGAACTACAACCACAAACATTAGCAAACACATTAGTTCACGGATTATGTTAATCATCAAACACCAAAACTCATTAAGCCAAATGGCCCGGGGTCCATTTTCCTTACAGTGACGAACACTGACCTTTACCTGTTCAACGACAACACTAGCAAGGCTCGCGGGTTGTGCTTACTAGAGAACACACCGGCATCGTGTAAGTGCAATCAACCCTAACTGAGTGTTTTGGTGATTAAATGACAAAATAAACAGAGATTCTAACAAGTTTGCTCCTAGCATGTATACAGTTATTTGACAGACAGGAGAAGCACAGATCATATATGTACGCAAATGTAAAAGCACAGCGGATTAAAAATTGTACTTCATATAGCGTGCTCCAAGTGATTGGGAACAACGGCAGTTTGCATTTTACAATTCTTGAGTCATAGAAATCGCCGTTCAATCAAGAGGGATCCGCAATAGTTAAGTAAGTAATGCGATGAGCTCAGTCCAAACCTTTTTCAAATCCTCTAAGAAAATATTTTACTAGATCATGAATACTCTTGGAAAACCATTTTCACTCCCCACTAAGATTTCCCCTTGGTTCACCTCAGTTTTCTCAAAATCTGTTCAACAGTTTTAAAAATCGGTTCAACCGGACCTAAAACCGGTTCAACCGGTTTTTGCACTGTTCCTTCTGTCACTTTTTGACCTGCCAGTCTGCCAGTCAATCCTGTCAGAAAAAGTCGTGTGCAGAGTTTTTGAAAACCGGTTCAACCGGATTTTCGAATTTGGGGCCGGTCGAGTCTCCGGCTGAGTCCCTCAGTGAACCAAGAACTCCCTGGTGGAAACCGGTTCAACCGGTTTAAGAATCGGTTCAACCGGTTTTGAGTCCACTTTTCCCAATGGCTGCTAGCCTGCCAGCTTTTGGGGGATCCTTTATATACCCCCACACTCTCTCTCTTCATTCACTTCTGCCCTCTCCACGAATTCTTGGCTGACTAACCTTCAAACAAGAGCATTCAATTCACCTCGCACACCCAAAATCGCATCTTCTTCAATCGTTTGAAGGACCCTTGGTGTGAGGTGAAGTCGATCTAACTCGGTGTTGATTTCATCTTGACTCTCCCATTTTCTCTTCATCTCTCGAGCTCATTGCAAACTTGAAACTTGTGTGAATTTGTTACTCTTGGAACCTTGCGTTCCTTAACGGATATAGGTTGCTTGGGACTCTCCAAATTTATGAACGACCCCAAGAAGTTTGTATCACCCGCTCGTTGAGCTAATTTGAGAAGAGATTGCCTTGACCTTGGTGGTCGGCTTGTGGAGGATTAGGGTTGGAAAAGACCCGGCCCTTTGTGGGCTCCTCAACGAGGAGTAGGACACCTTTGTGGTGGTTGCCGAACCTCGGGTTAAATTGTGTGTTTTTGTGTGTTCTTGATTAGTGCTTTAAATTGTTGGTTAGTTCATCTTCGATTATATTGTGTGCAAATCGTGTGAAACCAATTCACACCGATTTGTCATCTATTCGAGTGGATTTTCTCTAGGGCAAGTTTTAAGCAAAATCTCTCATTACTTTGTCACACTTGTTTAACTGTTTATCTAATCTAAGTTGAGCAGGTTCAAACTTGTTCAGCTGTAAACAAAATCAGCTGAACCAGTTTGCACCCGTGTAACTTGAATTTAACATTATCTCGAAGTTTTTAGTGAAAAATTTCAGGTGTAGCCTATTCACCCCCCTCTAGGCTACTTTCACATCAGAGGGTAGGCTAGTGGGTGACTGACGACAGGAAGCAGGCAGGGACTGACGATGGGAGGCAGGCGGGGGATTAACGTCCAAGGGCAGGCCGGCAGGGGTCCCTCGTCCTAGTAGGTTGGCAGTGGCGGCGCACTCTTGTGGTGGTCTCGAGTGGATAAGGCATGGGTGACGAGAGGGTGGAGAGAAAGTGAGTCAAAATAGTTCGCCTGTTTTTGAGGAATCACTAGAACCCACATTTTCAATAAGTATTTTGACCTAGGACCAACCTAACCCGCGAGCCTTTTGAACCAAACACGAGTTGTTGTGGGTTAAACTCGTTTCAAACCGCGTCAACCCGCTAACCAAATACACCCCTAAATTTTAAAAATTTAGTAGACGCCTTAGTTTGTTTTTTGTCTGTTGATCTATATTTAGCTACGAGGGGTTGAATAGGGACGTAGAGAGTATTTTTTTGTTTAAAGTGCGGTCTGGGCCTGCCACACGTTCGAATATTATGGGAATCAGGAAGTAAGTAAATATTGGACTGCCAACTGCTTCCTAAACTTTTACGTACCATTTGAATCTTGAAATTGAATTACATTCTAGTAATAATAATTTATGTATATACCAATTAAGCTAATTCGATTTATATAAAATAATATTTATATACTATTATTATTAAGATGTCGGAGATATTTATGTGCTACATTTTTATTATAAAAAAGTAAGTCAATAAATTCTACTGATACATAAAATCATTTTTTTATCCTACATCCAATAAATTTGATATATACTTATACATCTTAACTTTGAAAAGTGGTGTAATATTAAATTTCAGGTTACTTTATTAAGTAAATTTAAATTCCTCCAAAATGAATGGAGGCAAACGCCGAGTCAGAGAAATTGACAGAATTTGACTATATAATACTCCGAATCTTTTTCTTCGAACGCTGGAGGAAATGTGGTCGCAGGAGGAATTACATCTGCAGGTAATTAATCTATGTAGTCGGATACCCTGCGTAATTGTGCCCCACGTGTGGTAGGAACTGTTGATTCTGGTTTGGCATTGCCAATGCCCCCTGCTGCATTCCGTTCTTGCCGTACTGTCGCCACATCTGCTGCTCCTGCGTCAGAAGCTGGCGCTTCGTCTGCATGTCGGACATCTGAACATACGTCGGCGGAGGCACCAGCGCCGACGCCGCGAAAGGGTCCGCACCCGCTGCGGCGCTGCCGCCTCCTGGAGGCGCCGGCAAGGCGAGCATGTGCGGCCCTGGTGGTGGCCGCAGAGCCACGCTGCTGGCGCTGCCGGAGAACGTCGTCTGCGCGTTGGCCGCCGCCGCCGCGTGGTTGTACATCCCGTCCAGCACCAACATGCTGAGGCCGCCGCCGAGTTGGGCGCGCTGGTTCGCGAGCGCGCTCGCGGAATGCACCAGCTCCGTCTCCCAGTCCACCGAGGAGCCTTGGAACACGCTGCCTTCCGGCGCTGCGTTGCCGTCGAACAGCGCCAGCTCCAGCTGCCGCCCGTGCTCTTGGCCGGACATGGCGTTCGCGCTGAGGTTCAGGAAGTCGGCCTCCTCCTCGACCGGGTCGTCGGCCACGATGAGGGAGGCATCTGGCTCGGCTTTTCCGGCTGTGCTTTCCTCTTGCGCCGCAGCCGCCGCCGGCTCCTCGGGCGCTGGAAGGGCCTTGGTCGCGTTCATGTCGTCGTCGTCCTCTTCGACGGGGGCTGGCTCTTGGCTTGCCATCGGCTCCGGTTCCGGCGGCGAGAGCCTCTGCTGCGATTCCGCGGCGTGCCTGTCGCGGATGAACTCGTCCATGAGTTCCAGCTTCTTCTGCGTGACGGCCTCCACCACCTCCGGGACGTCGGACTGGCGGCACACGCAGGCGACCTTGCACCACGCGTAGAACGTCTCGAGCTCCTCCATCTGCTTGGCGAGACCGCAGAAGAGGGCGTGCACGCGCTCGCAGTCCGCGGTCTCCATCTCCGCGAACTGCTCGATGAGCGTGGCCGTCACCTCCGTGAGCTCGCAGTAGAGCTGCACGCTCTCCTTGATCAGCGGGTACAGAGAGACCCCCACCACTCGGTTCGCCTTCGCCGCGCCTGTGACGGAAGTCATTGGAAGTTCAGTAACAAATGCACATGCCAATGCACGGGACGGGCGGCGGCGGCATTGTGTTGTGGACATGCATGATGGTCCAAGTTCAGAAAGACAAATCGCGTGGCCGCGGAGGAAGAGCAACAGAGACTCACCTACAGGGCGGCAGGCGATGAACCGGTCGAGGAGATGATGCAGCTGGTTGGCCTTGACGAGCAGCTGATCCACCGTCATCTCGCTCGTGGGCGGGTCCCTGGCCACGAGAGCCACCGTCCTCTGTGCCTCGGCGTCCGCCGCGTCCTCTTGTCTCCCGTTGAAGGCGGCGATGCCGCAGGCGAAGCGGTTCCCTGGGGATGCGTACATCTCCTCGTGGAGCGGCCTGCCACCGCCGCGCGGGGCGCCACCACCACCACCCTGCTGCTTGCCCTGCATCCGGCACTCGAGGCTGTCGTCGAGGTACGCGGCGAAGGTGCGGACGAACGCGGAGAAGTCCCAGGCGTCGGCGCGGGAGCTGTCGCAGAAGTCGGACATGTTGAGCATCCGCGTCCCGCGGCGCGTGGCGTAGAACACCTCCTGCTGGAACGCCGGGTCCCCGTCGGCGAGGAGGCGGTGCACGATGACGAGGGTCTTGAGCGCGACCGCCCAGCTCCGGGTGCGGCCGAGGCGGCGCGACAGCGAGGACACGCAGGAGCCGACGTACACCCGGGAGAGGCGGGTGAGCGTGACGATCTCCCGGATGTGGCGCTCGTCGGCGGGGAACGACTCGCTGTGCCTGGTGGCCTTGACGATGGCCACGTCCAGGTCCGCCTCCAGGGATCCGCCGCTGCTGACCTTGGCGAGCCCGATGCTCGTCTGGTCCTTCACCGCGCCCAGCGCCTGGCGCAGCTTGCTCGGCGCCATGGTATGGTACGCACGTTTCCGTCGTCCTCGAGGAGGTCGATCGCCCCGCTGCTCGCGATAGATTGGTCGGGGTGGTCCTGCTGGGCAAATGGACGTGTGGTGCTGGTGTTTGGGCGCGTGGCGGGATGGGTGGTGACGGAAAATGCCCGCGCGACGAAAGCGGGTGGCGGCCTGGCGGGAGGACGACCGGGGAAAGAGGAGGCCGTGGACGGCGCGCAGAGGGCGTTGAACTTTGGGAGAGCGGATGTATGGTTGACTTTTCGAATCTTATTAGGATTCATTAGGACATGTGCAACCTATAGACAAGGACGCTGTCCGTAAGCTATGGCACATCACATAGAGCTATACAGATATCTTATGCAGCTGACCGTCTATTTTAAGGGCATGTTTGGGACAGCTTTGGGACGCTTATGACGGCTGCCAGCGTCTTCAGGAGCAGAAAGAAGAGGAGTGATGGTCGGCGTCTTCTAGATCCGACGCCCCAAAAAACGTTCAGACACCCCAGACCCAGAGGCTGTAACGAGAGTATGTGCACGATCTTTTATATTTGCGTATTTGCAGGTGCAAGCGCAACGAGAGTACGTGCACACCCACACGAAGAGCCCATCGGATTTCTTCAGATAATACCGCAGCTTTTATTACTCAGGACAGGAGCGATCATTCAGAAAAGAATGTGCAGGGGACAAATAATGGGCTGATGTAGTAGTAGTCTAATGGAGCACCGTGTCCGAAACGATATGCATACTCTACCTATCAAATGACAAAGTAGACGTTCGAAGGTAGGATATGCTGGGTTTCAGCGCGATCGTTCTAGACTTTAGCCGACCGTGCGTGGTCCAGCAAGCCCAAAAGAAAACTATGTTGGTAAAGAACCAGATCGAATACCTGTTATAAGAACACAACCACACAAGTCCAAGATCAGGACATCCTAACGCACCAGCCTAGGTTCAAAGACTGCAGCTGTCCCCACACTAGTGATTTTAAGTCGTCCGACTAATCACGATTTATTATAGTTAGTCCTTTGTATTATTTTTCTTCGCAATAATATACAGGTCGACACGACTTCAATGCCTTTAATATCGAGTCGTGTAACTCCGACAATTAATCACAGTCTTGAGTAGTGGGCTATATAAATAAAAAGGGCTTGCTTTATAAATAAAAAGGTCCTGGTTTTCATAATTTCAACACAGCCACCCCATAGGTCTTAGGGTTCTAACTTGAAACTGCAGTAAGGCCCACTCAGCCCGAGTAAAAATAAGATGAAGAACCGCAGATAGTGTAGCTTTTGGCCGTTCGTGATTCATATTCGAACCTTAACTCAGTCAGCGGTGAAAGGTATATTCATGTTTTTTACTTTTTATTTATAATTTTTAGAGTAAAAAACTACTATTTATCTTTTTTTACTGGATCTTTCATAGATCATCCCCTAATTATTGTATCCTTATTATCGTGTCGTGATGACTTGATTAAGTGATGGATACATGGATTGCTTACGCACCAGTAAAAAATAATCCTGAAGACGCAGCTAAAGTACAATTCCAAGTTCCAACTCACTCCGAGATGATTTCCTTATTTTACTTTGTTAGATTTTTACCATTATCGTGAAACACTTATGCTAAGGGCACTGAATTCGAATTGATAGGCCTGTTAATTGTTAGGTATTTAGGTTGGACCTTTTCCTATAAGAAAGGTCGTATAGTTTCCCCATATTTGTATGCACATGTAAAGGTTATGTTACAGTGCTTCTGTTACTTTAAAGCACCTGTCTCTTTTTTCACAATTTTGTTTCCTTGTGGTGTTTATATATTCATAAGATTTGATTTGCCTTCTTGCAGGTTCTAGAGGGAAACCCTTATCATATTGCAACATCCGGAGAGATGGCAATTTACAGGGCGAACAACGTTATTTTGAGATAGGTGATTCCATTTGGATACGTAAAGTGAAAACAAGTAAAATGGCAACCATGTATAATTGATTGATTCTAGCATCATTAAGCCATTTCCAACATTTCCTTAGAGAAACCACTCATGAACATTTTCTGCAATGGGCTTCAAATCATGCTCCTTAATTCAACAACTTATTATATCCAGCAAATTTGTAGGAAATCTTTGGTATGATCGCCTAACAACTAACAACTACCATGTAATTGTTCCCTTTTCCCAGTTTGGGCTACTTTGTTGACCTATTACCAATGTTGTGAAGTTTGTCGGGGAATTATTTTAGTACTCTGATAATGATCTAAATGTTTGTTCGCTTTGAGACTATGTATATGTTTGGACGTACGTCCAGGCTTCATGTGAGTGGCCACGTTTAGATGTCGCGACTATTCACCTGATAGGCGCCCGTATGGGGCGCATCATTTTCTAATGACTGAAATATAGACAGACGTTCAAGGTAGGATATACTGGGTTTCAACGCCATCGTTCTAGACTTAACCCACCGTGCATGGTCCAGCAAGCCCAAAAGAACAACCGCACAAGTCTACAGCTCTGAGATCAGGACATCCTGACGCTAAGCTGGTCACTCCCTTATCTGTAACATCATCACACCAGCCTAGATTCAAAGACTGTAGCTATCCCCGCAGCATTGTTTTAAGTCGTCCGATTAATCACGATTTAACGATTTATTACAGTTAGTCCTTTGTATTGTTTTTCTCCGCAATAATATACAGGTCGACACGACTTAGATAGTTAGATGCCTTAATATTGAGTCGAATGATTAATCGTCTGACTCCGACAATTAATCACAGTCTTGAGTAGTGGGCGATATAAATAAAAAGGGCCTGGTTTTCATAATTTCAACACACAGCCACCATAGGTCTTAGGGTTCTAACTTGAAACTGCAGCAAGGCCCACTCGGCCCGCTATTCTCTCCAGCCGCCAGCGATCCAGCTCCAGCGTTTCTTCCTGAGTCGGAGTCGTGCGGTACTGCGTGCGTTTTCAGGCTTCCAGCCCCAGAAGCTCGACGCCGGCGGTGCTCCACGGGAGCCACCAGCCCCACCTCCATCGGTGGCAGCCACCGGCCACGGGAGCAGCACGCCTCCTGCATCAACCTCCATCGTTGGCTACTTGGCTCCCTCCTCCTTGGTAGAAGATGGCCCCATCCTCGTCCTCCAGCTCCGGTAATCCCTGTGAGGCTGTGCCTGTGACCCTGTCTATTTATTCCCTTTTGAATCTGGTTTGCTCCGCTCCGGTACTGTGCTTGACTGCTTGCTGCGTGGCTGCCGGCCGTTGTGATGTGATGTTACATTGTAGATGGACATGGCCATGCTGCTCCGCGCCCTGGGACTGGTAGAGTTCAAGTGGCGTTGCCTAACGCAGATGCTGCTGCTGAAGCTGATGCAGAGGTTACCGGTGGTTATGCTGAATCTAACGAGCCAAATTCTACTGGTGCTCCATCATGTGGGTCTGCTGTCGTTCCCAGTGATTCTGAGTCTATAGTTGCCAAAACATTAGAGAAGTTACCACCAGAGCTTGCTGCACTAGCTAAAGATCCTAAGAGGCATGCTAAATCTAAGGACCCTGGGTGGAAGTATGGGTTCTGGCCATATGAAGGGAAGAGGGATATGGTTCAATGCATATTTTGCAAAAAGGTGGTTCCTGCAGGAATCAAGAGATTCAAGCAACACATTGCAGGTGGTTATGGAGTCGTCGAGAGGTGTCCAGCTGCACCTGCAATAGTCAGGAGAGAAATGTTTGATTTTTTGGTGAAAAATACAAGAAAAGAACTGAACTTGCAGCAAGGAAGGGAATGGGATTCTGAAAGTGGAGGTGGAGTGCAAGAAGTACCTGTTGTGCCAAGTTCAGGGACAAGAGTTAAGGAAAATAAAAGGAAGGTTCAAGCATCCATTGGTTCTTATATGGATTCAGTCAAGCAAGGGTCACAGAAGTACACCAAAAATGTTGCCTCAATGTTGTGCAAATCACCTGAAGAAGTGGTCAGTGAGAGACATAATTCAAAGAGTTATCAACCTTCAATGGAGCATTGTACAAAGAAATCTAAGGAATCAAAGCAAGTAGTTGATGATCATGTTGCAGATTTCTTGTATGAGAATGGAATTCCATTGAATGTTGTTAACTCAAGAAGCTGGGAAATAATGTTAGAGTCCATAGGACAATATGGTCCTGGGTATCTGTCACCTTCGTACCATCAGTTGAGGAATTCATTACTTGAGAGGGCAGTAGAGAAGACAAATGAGGTGAGAAAGAAGCATGAGGAAGCATGGAAAGAGTATGGCTACACTCTCATGTCAGATGCATGGACTGACACACGGCACCGTCATCTCATAAACTTTCTTGTCAAGAGTCCAGTGCTTGTTGAAAATGAAGAAAATGAGGAAGATGTTGACATGGAAGATGAAGAAGATGATTTCAATGAAATGCAGGACGACGAAGATGACGAAGAGGATGAGGATGGTGGAGGTGGAGCTGCAGGGGCCTTCCGAGTGGATGATGCTTTACTTTGAGCATTTACTCATTCCATTTTGTTTCCAGGAATTCAGACAATCAGACTTGTTAGTTTAGTTAATTTCAGTTTCAGAATTCAGACTCCCTTTTTTTTATCAATGTTCCATGCTGTGTAATGTATTATCCAAGTTTCTACTGTTCTGGAGTGGAACAGCCAAGCAGCACTACTGGCTGGCTGGCTTTAGTTTCAGTTTCAGAATTCAGAAATCTGAATTCAGACTCCTTTTTAGTTTATCAATGCCACCTACTGGCTGGCTGCTACTGACTTACTAAGTGGAACAGCCAAGCAGCAGTGTTAGACTACCCGTCTAGGGTTTGAGTTATTCCCTGTGTAATGACTGTTATACCCCTGTGTAATGGGCCTTGGCCCAGTTACTCTCTCTATTTAATATCACTCCCAACCCCTGATTAGGGCATGGGTTCTCATTCCAACATGGTATCACAGAGCTAGGTTTAGGTTTTTTTTTTTTCCCTCAGCCGTCGGTTCCAACCGACCGGCCTCCACCCAGCCGCCGCCCTCCCCTGACCCACCTCCGGCCGCCGGCCTCCCTCCCATCTCCCCGGCGCGCCGCCCTCCCCTGGGTCGCCGCTCCCGTCGGTGCGCGACCGTCGCTCACAGGGCCGCCGCCCCTGCGCGGCCGCCACTCCCCGGTGCCGCGCCTCCGACGTCCCGCCTGGCCGCTCCCTCCCCGACCCGGCTTCGTTCTCTGCCCCGACCAACCGCGCCTTGGTCGGCCGCCGCCGCCCGCGACCCCGCCCTCTGCGCCGCCAGGGAGCCACGTCGCCCAGGCGCCGTCCCCACCGCCCCTGAGCCGCGCCGCCCAGGCGCTGTCCCCGCTGCCCCTCTGCGCCGCCAGGGAGCCGCGCCGCCCAGGCGCCGTCCCCGCCACCCCTCTGCTCCGACCACGCGCTCTGCTCTGCGCCTCCGTCCTCGCCAGGTGCCACGACACCCCCGCCCGGCTCCTGGGTCCACGGGTCCCTCCCGCCTGCCTCCCCCGAGCGAGGTCGGTCGTGCCCTGTCCCGGATCCGCCATTCCCGGTTCCGCGCCTGGTTTCCTGCTCCGGCTGCGTGGTCCCTGGCTGCGCCCCGCCCGCCCGGCTGGCCGGCGACGCCACCCCGGGACCCGCGCGCGTGGAGCCCCGGCCTCTTCCAGCCGCACGTCGCCACCGGCGAGGTCGCGCACGCCTGCAGCTGCTGCCCGGTCCCGGCTGGCCGGCCGCCGGCACTCCGGCTGCCCCTCAGCGGCTCTGCCCGCGGCCATCCCGCGCCTGTCCGCCCGCGCCTGGCGACCGCCTCGCCTCCCGCTCGGAGGACCCGCGCCCCTGCTGTTCCGCGCCCGGCTGTCTAGTCCGCGCCTCCCTGCGTCGGCCTGCACCTGTCGCCATGAGCTTTACCTCGCCCGCCGCTCTCGTGACTGTGCGGGTCCTCCTCCACGACGGCCAGCTCATCCAGGGCATGTTCGTGTCCTTCGATCCAGTCTGGAACCCTATTCTTCGGGACTGCGTCGAGGTTCACCCTCAGACGGGCCGTCACGTGCCCGGACCGCTTGTCTTCCCCCGTGCTGCGATCGCCTCCCTAGCGGTTGAGCCCGTGTCATCTCCCTCCCTTCCTAGTACCTCTGTCGCGGCACCTTCTTTGGCCCTCTCCGCTCACACCGTACCTCCACCACTTCCGCCTCCCCGGACTATCACCGATTGGGTGGTTGACTCCGGGGCCTCCTTCCACACTACCCCCACCACTACTTCGTTACTCCACTCCCATCCTCCCCACCCCTCACATCCTACCTCCATCGTCGTCGGCAACGGTTCCACCCTCCCGGTCACCTCAGTAGGTACATCGGCTCTTCCAGGACCATTCTGCCTTAACGACGTCCTTGTTGCTCCCGGACTAACTCATCCCCTCCTCTCGGTTCGTCGCTTCACTAGTGACAACCAGTGCTCTATGGAGTTCGACCCCTGGGGCCTCACCATACGCCACCTTCCCACACATGCTGTGCTCGCTCGCTGTAACAGCTCCGGCCCCCTCTATTCTCTTCACTTGCCCTCCACTCCCCACACCAGAGGAGCCTCTTCTCCCGTACTTCATACTACCACCACATCACATGCTCTTGCTACTACCACCACCTCCTCCGCCATTTGGCACCGTCGCCTCGGGCACCCTGGACCTGACGTCATGTCCCAGCTTTCCGGCCACTCCGACATATCATATACTCGGGGCTCTTCTGAGCGCCTCTGTCATGCTTGTCAGCTCGGCCGTCACTCCCGTCTTCCCTTTTCCACTTCCACATCCAGGGCTGTTCAGGCCTTTGATCTTGTCCACTGTGATCTCTGGACATCTCCTGTCCTTAGTCTCTCCGGCTACAAATACTACCTGGTTATTCTGGATGACTACTCCCATTTCCTTTGGACTTTCCCCCTTCGGCTCAAGTCCGATACGTTCACCACCCTTACTCACTTCTTCGCCTGGGTTTCCACCCAGTTCCGGCGCCCGGTCCGTGCCCTGCAGTGCGACAATGGCCGCGAGTTCGACAACAACGCCTCCCGCTCTTTCTTCCTCACTCACGGCGTCCAGTTGCGTCTCTCGTGTCCCTACACCTCTGCTCAGAACGGCCGGGCCGAGCGCATGATTCGCACCACCACCAACATGATCCGCTGCCTTCTCTTTCAGGCGTCTCTCCCTGCCACCTACTGGGCCGAGGCCCTTCATACCGCCACGCATCTCCTCAACCGTCTTCCCTCGAAGGCGGTGAGCCACCCTACACCTCACTTCGCCCTGTACGGCACATCCCCTTCCTACGACCACCTGCGCGTGTTCGGCTGTGCCTGCTACCCTAACATTTCTGCTACCGCCCCTAACAAGCTTTCTCCTCGCTCCACTCGCTGCCTCTTCCTTGGCTACTCCCCTGACCACAAGGGGTACCGGTGTCTGGACCTCACCTCCCACCGCATCATCATCTCTCGTCATGTCATCTTTGACGAAGATGTGTTTCCCCTTGCTGGCTCCACCCCACCCACCGATCTTGACTCCCTCCTCGAGTCCGACCCAATTCCTCCCCCACCTTCGGCTCCCCGTCTTGCGCCGTTACCTGCTCCTCGCGCGGCCCCGTCGGTCCTGCCTGCGCCACGCGCGGCCCCGTCGCTCCTGCCTGCGCCACGCGCGGCCCCGTCGACCCCGCCTGCGCCACGCGCGGCCCCGTCGACCCCGCCTGCACCACGCGCGGCCCCGTCGGTCCTGCCTGCGCCACGCGCGGCCCCGTCGACCCCGCCTGCGCCACGCGCGGCCCCGTCGACCCCGCCTGCGCCACGCGCGGCCCCGTCGACCCCGCCTGCGCCACGCGCGGCCCCGTCGACTCCGGCTCGGTTCGCCAACCCCGCCCTCGTCTACCATCGCCGCGGCCACGCCACTACCTCGGCGCCCCCCGACTCGGGCCCGTCGACGAGCGCGGCCCGATTCGCCGACCCCGCCGTCGTCTATCACCGCCGTGAGCCGGCCCCACCAGCCGCTCCCGACGTTCCGGTGGCTCACTCCGAGCCGGCCGTATACCACCCGGTCGCCATCCATCGCGACCCCGGGCACGTTCACCCGATGGTGACTCGGCGCGCTGCTGGCGTTCTCCGCCCCGTCGACCGGCTGATCCTGGCTGCTGATACGTCCAGCACTCCCCCCGGCGCTTCCCCGGTGCCCTCCTCCGTTCGCACTGCCCTCGCCGACCCACATTGGCGTCGTGCTATGGAGGAGGAGTACGCGGCCCTCTTGGCCAACCACACCTGGGACCTGGTGCCGTGTCCACCAGGCACCAACGTGGTCACCGGCAAGTGGCTATTTCGCCACAAGCTGACCTCGGATGGCTCCCTCGACCGCTACAAGGCCCGTTGGGTCCTTCGGGGTTTCACCCAGCGCCCCGGAGTGGACTACGACGAGACCTTCAGCCCCGTCGTCAAGTTCGCCACTGTTCGCGCCGTCCTCTCCCTCGCCCTCTCCCGCGACTGGGCGATCCATCAGCTCGATGTCAAGAATGCCTTCCTGCATGGCACTCTGACGGAGACTGTCTACTGCAGCCAGCCCACCGGCTTCGTCGACGCTGACCGTCCGGATCTGGTCTGCCGGCTGAACCGGTCCCTGTACGGCCTCAAGCAGGCGCCACGGGCATGGTACAGTCGCTTCGCCTCCTACCTGGCCTCCATCGGCTTCGTCGAGGCCAAGTCGGACACGTCCCTGTTCATCTACCGGCGCGGCGACGACACCGTCTACCTCCTGCTCTACGTCGACGACATTGTGCTCACGGCATCCACCGCCGATCTTCTACACCGCACGATCGTCGCCCTTCAGCGGGAGTTCGCGATGAAGGACCTGGGGCCCCTCCACCACTTCCTCGGCGTCACCGCCGAACGTCGGCCTCAGGGTCTCTTCCTCCACCAGCGCCAGTACGCCATCGACATCCTGGCGCGGGCTGGCATGTCTGACTGCAAGCCCTGCACCACGCCTGTCGACACTCAGGCGAAGCTCTCTGAGGACGACGGGCCTCCGGTCGCCGACGCGACGTCCTACCGGAGCCTCACCGGCGCACTCCAGTACCTCACGTTCTCCAGGCCCGACATCGCTTACGCCGTCCAGCAGGTGTGCCTCCACATGCACACTCCGCGGGAGCCCCATCTCACTGCACTCAAGCGGATTCTACGCTACCTCCGAGGCTCCCTCGACTACGGCCTCCTCCTCCGCCCATCCCCGACGACGGAGCTCGTGGTCTACACCGACGCTGACTGGGCTGGCTGTCCCGACACGCGCCGGTCCACCTCCGGCTACGCCGTCTTCCTGGGCGCCAACCTCGTCTCTTGGGCCGCCAAGAGGCAGCCCGTCGTCTCTCGCTCCAGCGCTGAGGCCGAGTACCGTGCCGTGGCCAACGGCGTGGCCGAGGCCTCCTGGCTGCGCCAGCTCCTCCACGAGCTTCATAGTCCCCTCCAGCGCGCCACCCTCGTCTACTGCGACAACGTCAGCGCGGTCTACCTCTCCACCAACCCCGTGCAGCATCAGCGCACGAAGCATGTGGAGATCGACCTCCACTTCGTCCGCGAGCGGGTCGCTGCCGGTGACGTCCGCGTTCTCAGCGTCCCCACCACGCTTCAGTTCGCCGACATCTTCACCAAGGGGTTACCGTCAAGTGTCTTTTTAGACTTCCGATCCAGTCTCAACATCTGTACAGGATAGAGTTGTGACTGCGGGGGGGTGTTAGACTACCCGTCTAGGGTTTGAGTTATTCCCTGTGTAATGACTGTTATACCCCTGTGTAATGGGCCTTGGCCCAGTTACTCTCTCTATTTAATATCACTCCCAACCCCTGATTAGGGCATGGGTTCTCATTCCAACAAGCAGCACTGCCTTGCTGTCCTAGACTGCTAGTTGCTTATTTGCAAATCTAACTAGCCTTTACAGCTTATTTACAGGTTCAAGTAAGCAGTAGCCAAACAGCCAATAAGTCATCAACATATATATGGAGTTCCAGGTAAGTTCAGACATCTGCATTACACATATATGAACTGAGTAACTGACATATGCATGTCTGATATGCTTTAGAAAACACCTAATGAGGTGGTTGTTTTGTCTGAACTTCAATTTCTGGACTGTATGCAATGTTTACCGGTGAGCAACAGTGATTCCCGAAGCACTCTGGAGGGGACGGCGACCACGTGGCCGAGGGCGCCTGGAGCCACGGCAGGGGCAGCGCCGTGCGCCTCCACGGCGACCACCAGCGGCGATGTCTACCGGGCTCCGCAGCTTGAGAGCTGGAGGGAGGGGCGAGGAGTAGCCGCGTGGCTGAGGGCGTCTGGAGCCACGGCAGGGGCAGCGCCGCGTGCCTCCACGGCGACGGCGACCACCAGCGGCGACGGGAACCTAGGGCGGCGGCGCAGGGATGCTACAATTTTGCGATGGATTCTGTTCGATTGGGGATTTTGGGGATGTGGCATGTGGGGCCCAACTGCAGGTGACGGCAAACGGTAACGGCTGACGGTGAGAGCTTTACTGATGCGTTGCTCCGAACTTAGTAACCAGGTTCCCGGATCGATGGGATCGAGGAACGGGAACGTGGTACGCGGTATACTACAAAAACTAGGATTTAACACTACTGGAACGAGATTGTTCCCACGTTCCCGGAACGAGGAACGTGGCCAAGTTCCCAGTTCCCGGTTACTACGAATACAAGGGTATAACTGAGGAATTTTCATTGGTAAGGTGAAATCTGAGGTTGTGTGCCATGCAGTGGTGCGGCATGTAATTCTCCCTACATATTAAGTTAGTGAATTCGCAGGTTAGGTCGTCATCTGTGTACGGTGATTTTATCTGTGCATCGTAAAAGTTGTATTTATGCACTATGTTTACGGTGATGTTCTGGTCTGGCCTTGTATGGTGTTGCGTGCTGAATGCTGAAGAGCATACATGGATGTTGGGTCAAGTTCCTTGCGCTGTCTGTTTGCCTTCCAACTCGATAATCCACAAAGTTTTATTACCAGTTTGGTCTTCATTCTTTGTGTTTCTCATTTCTCATTCTCCGTGCGTGCATAGGTTTGCTGCAGCTTGGATTCCTGCAGTATGTCGAAGACATGTGAGTTACTGGCTCACGTCACGTGCTCTAGGTCGCGTGGACCATGTTGAGAGGTGACCGCGTCGTGCCGGTAAGACAAGAGTGAAAAAGCGCTCTCAAAACAACACCTTCATTTGAGGTTGCATGACCCAGCACTCCAAACTGTTCGCCACGTCTTATTTTTCTAATCCAACTGGTTCCGACCTTGAGCGATCGTCGGATAGTGGCAGATCCACGATGTATTGCAAGAGGTTGAAGACTGATTATCTTTTTTTTTCTCATATTCTTTATTTTTCTTTCATTATCTTCTTCTTTCCTCTCTCTCTTTTCTCTCTTTTTCCTTCCCCTCTCTTCTCCTTCTTCCTTCCTCTCCCTTTCTCCTGTTCTTCTTTCCTCCACTGTCTTCTCCCTTCCTTCGTCCTTATGTGCGCGCAGGCGCAAGGGGGCTAGAGGCCCTAGCCCCTCCGAACCGCCACTGGGGATCTATACCATTATATAAATCATATTTTTCTCGTACCAAAATAAACACACATCTCCTCTCTAGAAGCCAATCTTTTAAAATTTAACCAAATTTGTATAAAATGTAATGATCTTTATAATGTATAAGAAGTATTATTAGATTAAACATAGAATATACTATCATAATAAACTAGTTTATATTAGAGATTATGCTGATAGTGTTTTCTTAAAAGTATTTGACTCCTTTAACTCTTGGATTCAGAAATAAGATGCATATTTGGAATGGAGGAATTATATATTTAGGTGATCCCTTTTCTTACTTTCTGTGTGTTAATATTTCTCCACGTATTTGCGTTTGGTTTAGCCGTGAGCTGTCAGCTATGAAAAAATAATGTAAAAAAAGTTGAAAGTCATTTGGGGTGAGTTGTTCACTTTAAACAAACTTTATATTGTTTATATGCACTTTGTTGAATTATATCTCTTAATCAATATCTAATTAAAAAACCGTCTGGACATTTGTGTTTCTGTTATTTTTACAAATCAATTTTACAATTCTGTTTTTAACAATTTTTTATTTGAAATATTTTTGTTTCATTTATTATGATACTTATTTTTAATCCTATTTTAGTTTCTATTTACAGTGTCTCTTTGTTAGTGTAACGAACTTAGGTGAGCAGTAAAAGCAAGGTCTAAACCACTTTCAAGTTTATCCTGCAAAAAAGCTGCCGTTTCAAGAATGTCGAGGTCAACGGACAGTAATGGTCGTTATCAGAGCTACCGTTATACCCAGCTAGAAACTAGAAACTAACGTCATCAGTGACATCCGTTACTAGCTGACAGCCATTACAGCTCATCCGTTTTTTTACTAGCCATAACACAATAAACGACCAATAACGTACGACAGTAATGGACGGTCATCACTCTATGAAAAATGTGCAACTGTTAGGAAGGAATATTCGGACCAAGGTCCGATCTACCACAGCCACGGTCCGGCCTGGCAGGCGGTGCGCGCGCGTGTGACAGTCCTTCATCATTTTCTCAGCTTCATAATAGATGTATCAATGATCAACCTATTTAAGTTGATTGAATTGTTCTTTAAACTTCTGGTATGGTACTAAAATAATAATACACCGTAGCATTAAATTAAGCCTATAACATTGACTATTATTGAATATTAATATGGGTTAGACCCATATTAATTAAACAATCATCTAGTTTTAGTAGTAGCGATGATAATTATTTTTAATTATAATAAAATATAGTTGTGATTTTTGTGCAGGCTTGTTAGAATGTGGAAATTCATTCTTGAATGCCGTCGGAAGCAATTCCATACCATACTTCAAACTAAATCTCATATTCTCATCCCTAAGAATGGACCCGAAAAAAGTTCCTCCAAGGTTACACTTGAAATGGTACTTCTGAACTGGTGTTCTTGTTGCAGGAATTGGACCCTAACCCAAAGAACATACATCGAAACCCTCAATGGCTGGCTAGTCAAATGGCTTCCTCAGGAAAAGGAGACTCCGGATGGCATTGCACCCTTCTCTCTCGGTAGGCTTGGAGCTCCTGCTGTGTTCATTACAGGCTTACAGCTAACGATTGGTGTCAAGCCATGAAAAGGATACCAGAAGTCCAGAAGGCAGCGTTGTAGCTACAATAAAGGCTCTTCCTGTCAATGTACATACGTTATGGGAGCGGCACGACAAAGAGCAGCAGCAGCAGAAGCTGTAATGAACTGCTGTGTTTCTGTTATTTTTACAATTCTATTTTTAATAATTTTTTATTTAAAATATTTTTATTTCATTTATCATGATACTTAATTATTTTTTAATCATATTTTAGTTTCTATTTGCCGTATCTCTTTATTACTATAACGAACTTAGATAAGCACTAAAAGCAAGGTCTAAACCGCTTTCAAATTTGTCCTAAAAAAGCTGCCCTTTTAAAGTTGTAGAAAAATTGAACCCCTTTAAATAAGTAGGTTAAAAAACTGAACCAAACACACACTTAGATTTTGATTGACTTAAATCTTAACGGTTCTCGACGATGCTTATTGAATGGTCTTTTAGTGAGGATTATCTCATGTACAACATGAACATTCAACACCTTTCTTTGATTGTTACCTTGCTAAGAATCATTAACTTTGCTTTACATATAGAGAGACTTACTAGTATTAATCATCTAGCTAGATATTGGTATACTAACAAGGGAACCGAAAAAAGACTCCTAATTAGCATAGCGACAATATTTTAGGCCATTTGGCTTTTATCACAATGATGTGGTCTTTTCTACTTTCTAGTAAACCAATATCATCAACTATGTAAGTTCTTTTTAGGGGAATATATTAGTTCAGGTTCTGATGATTATTGCGAAAAGAAGGAGATCACTACAAAGTCCTTGCGGTGTGTTGGTCATTAGAGGTGGACCAGGTGGTGATATCTTTGCAAGCTATGGATGGAGGTCTAACACTATAATAGAGGGCACTTGATTAGTTCTTTCTAATGATCTCTCTGCAAAAGGCTGGAATATTTTTACTTCCATAATAAAAAACAAAAAATGTACAACACAACAAGAATTGTCTGTAAGTTCTTGGAACCTCACACGTTAGACAACTCTGTATCACTGAAATTGTATGCATTCTAAAAGACCACTAGGTCCCCGCTTCCATTACCTATATACAAAGCGGACGCAAACGTGCGATCACATGCGTCCACGTCACTTTTTTTCTAGCCGTTAGATTGGCGGCGAACGAACAAGAGCGCTTCGTACCATCTTTTTCCAATCTTTACATGATGTTTCCGGATGGAGCTGGATGGACAGGTGGAATAAAAAAATTTTGTGTCTTCCTTCTCCCAGGGGCTAGGGCGACACCATCCATGCGGAAAGAGCTCAGCGATCGCTACGGCAGGACACGCCCCGCCCGTCTGCCCACGCTTAAATAGATAAACGATCCTTCTTTTCCACAGTGTCTTCCTCCGTTAGTCGTCTCTTCCTCCACAACGTTGCTGGACTACGCCAGCATGACGAGCGCCACCCGTCCACGACCCGGTTCCTAGCCTTAGCATGCCCAATCAGCGCCCTCGCGACCACCTCCCGGACATCGAGAGCCTACAACATTGATTGGTCGGCGGCGAACACGTCGACGACGCTCGGACCGCCACCGCGACATGCGCATGTGTCGATGCTAGGAGACACTGTCCCGTTTCTTGTGTGTGTCTCTGCCAACAGCCCCTCCCTCCCTCAAACGTCGCCGAGAGCATCTACACCATCTAGCCTGCTACTGATTAGCCCTGTTTTCAAGCTGGTTGTCAGATGGTACAACTGCATCCAACCACATCTAGTCTGCTACTGGCTAGCCCGGACCAGTGGAGCCGTGCAAGTGCAATATGTTCAAATAAGAACAAGAACTGAAACTTGAGGAGTGGCTGAGTCTTTGAAGAAGCTGCCGGTGATGAAGACTGAATGTGTTAAAGCTGCTCGAGCTAGCTCTATGCCTCTATTATAGCATAACAGTGTCACCTTTATTAGATTTGGTTCATTTTAAACGAAAAAACAGAGCATTCCTGTCGGGGACCATAATTAGGGGTACCCCCAAGACTCCTAATCTCAGCTGGTAACCCCCATCAGCACAAAGCTGCAAAGGCCTGATGGGCGCGATTAAGGTTAAGGCTCAGTCCACTCAAAGGACACGATCTCGCCTCGCCCGAGCCCAGCCTCGGGCAAAGGCAGCCGACCCCGGAGGATTCACGTCTCGCCCGAGGGCCCCCTCAAGCAACGGACACACCTTCGGCTCGCCCGAGGCCCAGTCTTCGCAGAGAAGCAACCTTGGCCAGATCGCCACGCCAACCGACCGTATCACAGGAGCATTTAATGCAAGGATCGCCTGACATCTTATCCTGACGCGCTCTTCAGTCGACAGAGCCGAAGTGACCGCAGTCACTTCGCCGCTCCACTGACCGACCTGACAAGAAAACAGCGCCGCCAGCCCCGCTCCGACTGCCGTGCCACTCGCCAGAGTGAGGTCGACAGCGGCTAAGTCCAGCCTCAGGCGACATAGGAAGCTTCGCCTCGCCCGACCCCAGGGCTCGGCCCCCGTCTCGGCTCCGGAAGATGACGAACTCCGCCTCGCCCGACCTCAGGGCTCGGACTCGGCCTCGGCTCCGGAAGACGACGAACTCCGCCTCGCCCGACCTCAGGGCTCGGACTCGGCCTCGGCTCCGAAAGACGACGAACTCCACCTCGCCCGACCTCAGGGCTCGGACTCGGCCTCGGCTCCGGAAGACGACGGACTCCGCCTCGCCCGACCCCAGGGCTCGGACTCGGCCTCGGCTCCAGAAGACGATGGACTCCGCCTCGCCCGACCCCAGGGCTCGGACTCGACCTCGACCTCGGAGGAATCGCCACCTTGCCCAAACTCGGGTTCGGACCAGCCACGTCGCCAGGGGGCATCATTACCCTACCCCTAGCTAGATCAGGCTACGGGGAACAAGACCGGCGTCCCATCTGGCTCGCCCCAGTAAACAAGTAATGATGACACCCCGCACGCTCCATGACGGCGGCAGCTCCCAGCCTCTTATGTCAGCAAGGAGACGTCAGCGTGGACCCGACAGCCCCGACAGCTGTACTTCCGCAGGGCTCCAGCGCTCCTCCGACGACCACGACATCACATGAACAGGGTGCCAAAACCTCTCCGACTGCCACGACGGCATGTACTTAGGGCTCTAGCTCCTCTCTGCTAGACACGTTAGCACATTGCTACACCCCCCATTGTACACCTGGGCCCTCTCCTTACGTCTATAAAAGGAAGGTCCAGGGCTCTCGTACGGAGAGGTTGGCCGCGCGGGAGAACGGGCCGGCACGTAAGGCTCTCGCTCTCTCTCTCTCTCACTCCCGCGCGAACGCTTGTAACCCCCTACTGCAAGCGCATCCAGCCGCCCTAGGCGCAGGACAACACGAAGGCCGCGGTTTCCCCTCGCTGTTCTCCCCCCTTTGTGTCCCGTCTCGCGCCGACCCATCTGGGCTGGGGCACGCAGCGACAATTTACTCGTCGGTCCAGGGACCCCCCGGGGTCGAAACGCCGACAGTTGGCGCGCCAGGTAGGGGCCTGCTGCGTGTTGACGAACAGCTTCCCGTCAAGCTCCAGATGGGTAGTCCCCAGCAACCTTTCCAACCCGGGACGACGCTCCGTTTCGGGAGTCTCGAGTTCATGTCTCTCGACGGCAGCTATGACATGGTACTCCTTCTTCCGCCGCGCGACGACGACAATGGCGGCCGTCAGCCCGCCCGCCGGTGGCGGAATCGACGACGTCTTCCCCACGTGGCGGAAGAGCAACATTCAGTTCTGTCCCGTCGCCTCCCCGCCGACGGAGGAGGAGGCGAGGCAGGCATGGCCAAGCAGGGGGCAACACCTTGTCGGCTGTCGAGCGAGACGACGGCGCCGGCGCCCCAGCAGGGAACACGCCGGACGTTGACCTCGTGTCGGAGACGAAGACGAGCGCTGTTTCCCCGCAACACGCCAACATCGAGCTGACGGATGACGCCAGCACGCTCGCGAAGGGCTTGCTGGGCGTCGCCCTCGTACCTGAGACAACGGTGCAGTCCGCCCCTAACACGACTTCGTCACCACCCGTCGATCAAGAGGTACCGTCCGTTTCCCATCCCATGCCTTTCAGATTCAGCTTCGATCCACCAAGCGACCCCGCTTCGGTGGAGGCTTTCGCAAAGGCATGTCCAAACCCTCCGGGGTACCATGTGCGGTCACCCTGGGACAGACTGACGACCGTCTCGACCTATGGGCCCTCGGGTTCCGAGGAAGATGACGAGCCCGACTCTGGTTGGGATTTCTCCGGGCTTGGTAACCCCAGTACCATGCGGGACTTCATGACCGCATGTGACTACTGCCTCTCCGATTGTTCCGATGGTAGCCACAGCCTCGACAACGAGGACTGTGGCCCAAGTCGCGAATGTTTCCACGTCGATCTAGGGGGCCTCGGCGAAGGTAACCATCTTGGTATGCCGGAGAACGTTGATCCCCCTAGGCCTGCGCCTCGCGTTGACATCCTTCGGGAGCTAGCTGTGGTCCCAGTCCCTGCGGGGGTCAGGACGCACAGCTCGAGCAAATCCGTGAGATGCAGGCCAGGCTCGACGAGGAGGCAGGAACACTTGCGTAGCCTCGGCTGAACCTCGGACAGGAGTGGGCAGGCCGAGCTCCGGCCGGAGAAGCGCGTCATCTGGCCCAGGACGTCCAGCACCGCATCACCGACGATACCAGGCCAAGGCTACCCCCGGTTTCCAGTGGGGTCGGCCAGAACCTGGCTGCAGCTGCGATACTACTCCGAGCGATGCCGGAACCCTCCACCACCAAGGGGCGACGTATCCAGGGAGAGCTCAAGAACCTCCAGGAAGATGTCGCGGTCCGATGGGCCGAAAGCTCTGCCTCCCGAAGGCAGGGGTACCCCCGAGCATCACGCCGCGACTTCCGGATTCGTGCGAGAAGCCTCGGTCCACACTGGGCGCACGCGCAACACGGCGCCTGCGGCCCCGGGTCGCCTCAGCAACGAGCACCACCACCGCAACCGTCGAGCCCACCTCGATGAAAGGGTGTGCCGAGGCTACCACCCCAGGCGTGGGGGACGCTACGACAGCGGGGAAAATCGGAGCCCCTCGCCCGAACCACCCGGTCCGCAGGCTTTCAGCCGGGCCATACGACGGGCGCCGTTCCCGACCCGGTTCCGAACCCCGACTACCATCACAAAGTACTCGGGGGAGACGAGGGCGGAATTGTGGCTCGCGGACTACCGACTGGCCTGCCACCTAGGTGGAACGGACGATGACAACCTCATCATCCGCAACCTCCCCCTGTTCCTCTCCGACACCGCTCGAGCCTGGCTGGAGCATCTGCCTCCGGGGCAGATCTCCAACTGGGACGACCTGGTCCAAGCCTTCGCCGACAACTTCCAGGGCACGTACGTGCGCCCTGGGAACTCCTGGGATCTCCGAAGCTGCCGCCAGCAGCCGGGAGAGTCTCTCCAGGACTACATCCGGCGATTCTCGAAGCAGCGCACCGAGCTGCCCAACATCACCGATTCCGACGTCATCGGCGCGTTCCTCGCCGGCACCACCTACCGCGACCTAGTGAGCAAGCTGGGTCGCAAGACCCCCACCAGGGCGAGCGAGCTGATGGACATCGCCACCAAGTTCGCCTCTGGCTAGGAGGCGGTTGAGGCCATCTTCCGGAAGGACAAGCAACCCCAGGGCCGCCAGCCGGAAGACGTCCCCGAGCCATCCGCTCGGCGCGACACCAAGAAGAAGAACAAGAAGAAGTCGCAAGCGAAACGCGACGCCACCGACGCAGACCTTGTCGCCGCCGCTGAGTAGAAGAACCCTCAGAAACCTCCTAGAGGTGCCAATCTCTTCGATAAGATGCTCAAAGAGTCGTGCCCCTATCATCAGGGGCCCGTCAAGCACACCCTTGAGGAGTGTGTCATGCTTCGGTGCCACTTTCATAAGGCTGGGCCACTGGCAGAAGGTGGCAGGGCCCACAACAACGACAAGAAGGAGGACCATAAGGCAGAGGAGTTTCCCGAGGTCCACGACTGCTTCATGATCTACGATGGGCAAGCGGCGAACGCCTCGGCTCGGCACCGCAAGCAAGAGCGTCGGGAGGTCTGCTCGGTAAAGGTGGCGGCGTCAGTCTACCTAGACTGGTTGAAAGGGAATTAGGCTTACACCTAGTTCCTAATTAATTTTGGTGGTTGAATTGCCCAACGCAAATAATTGGACTAACTAGTTTGCTCCAGTATATAAGTTATACAGGTGCCAAAGGTTCACAGCAAGCCAATAAAAAGAACAAAGTTGGGTTCAAAATAGAGAGCTAAAGGCATCCCGAGAGGCTCCCTGGTCTGGCACACCGGACTGTCCGGTGTGCCACCGGACAGTGTTCGGTGCACCAGGAGACTTCCCAACGAACTCCTCAGCCTCGGGAAATCCTTGGAGCCGGCGCGCTAAAATTCACCGGACTGTCCGGTGTACACCGGACAGTGTCCGGTGCTCCAAGTCGACGCGGCTCTGGAACTTGGCAGCCTCGGGAATTCGCAACGGCTGCTCGGCTATAATTCACCGGACATGTCCGGTGTACACCGGACTGTCCGGTGTAACTGCGGGGCAACGGCTACTTCGGCGCCAACGGTCGACTCTGACAGTAAACAGTACACGCGGCAGAGTCGGAGCAGAGGATCAGAGAGGCACCGGACTGTCCGGTGTGCACCGGACTGTCCGGTGCCGCATGAGGACAAAGCCTCCAACGGTCGACCAGCTCCAACCCAACGGCTATTTGGTGACGTGGCTGTCACACCGGACATGTCCGGTGTGCACCGGACTGTCCGGTGCACCATACGACAGACAGCCTTCACCAACGGCTAGATTTTGGTTGGTGGCTATAAATACCACCCCAACCGGCCACTTCAAGTGTGGGAGCCCAAGCAACATTCCAAGTCATCTAGTTGACATACTCAAGCCCTCCCAACCACATATATTCATTGATCCATCCTATACACAAGATTTAGACCACTACAACCAACACAAGTGCCACAAAAGAGAGAGCAAGCAAAAGAGAGCTACTCATTTGAGTTTAGCTCTAGTGCCTTGTGAGATTCATCGAGAGATAGTGTGTGCTTCATCTTTGTGTTCATTTGCGCGTGGAGTTTTGACTCCCATTGAACTTCCTCCAAAGTTTTGGAGGCTTGTAAAAGCTAACAAGAGACACCAAAGATTGTGGTGGTCCTTGTGGGATCGAGAGTGATCCTTGAGAAGAAGAAGAGCTCACCGATCCTTGTGTGATCGGGGGAGAGAGGGAAAGGGTTGAAAAAGACCCGTCCTTAAGTGGACTCCTCAACGGGGACTAGGCCTTCGAGGGCCGAACCTCGGTAAAACAAATCACCCGTGTCCATTGTGTTTATTGCTTGTGATTTGTTCGTTTTCCCTTGCTCTAAGTTTTCTTGCACCTTTATTTACTAATATCATTTGGTGTTGCTTCAAGTTAAATTCCCATTTAGTGAAGCAACACGTTGCAAGAAAGAACTTGTACTAGTGCTCTTCTCATCTAAAGCTTCTTGCTTTGTTATTCTATAACTTACTAGTTGTATTGATTTATCACTTCCGCATTACTTAGCAATACTCCTTTCAAGCAAGAACTTAGTTTCTATTCTCCGATATTTGTATATCTTGTTCTAACCACTAATCAAGGGATCTAGTTGGGGGATAAAGTTTTAATTTTCAGGTTTCGCCTATTCACCCCCCTCTAGGCGACTTTCAATTGGTATCAGAGGTAGGCACTTCATCTTGAGTCTAACAACTCGAAGTGATGGCTCGTAAAAGATCCCAAAAGAACAAGAAGACCCAGGAGAACAAGGAGGTAACTCTTGAGATATTACTTTCCGATTGTTCTAATTATGATTCATGGTCTACTAGAGTGATAAATGCCTTTAGAACGGTAGATCCACAATTAGAACAAATTTTGGTCGAGAGTATTATTCCTCCTAATTATGATAGGGAAAATGCCTCCGAAGAAGATTTAAGATGTATACGCTTAAACTATCTAGCTTATGACATCTTAAGTAAATCCCTTAGCAAAGAAGATTATCATGCCTTCATAATAAAATATGACAAACCCATTTGTGATATGCATGACATTTGGACTAAAATTAAAAGCAAATTTAATAAGTCCAAACATGATAGTTCATTTTGTACTTCTACTTCCTTTGGTATTTGTGATACTAACCCTTGCAAGGAAGAAGAAGAAAATGAACGGTGGAGGCCAAACGATGAATCCACCTCTCCAAAAGGTTTGTCTTCCCATTTCGATTCCCACATGTGTTGTGTGGCTAATGCAAATGATAGCGGAAGCACAAATGAGGATGAGGAGGAAGAAAGAAGCTTTGTGCAACTCTACGCTCGCCTAAGCCAAGAAGATAAGGCGGTCATGCTCAAACTTCTAGAAAGAGCGAGAGAGCAAAGCGAAGCTCGTCAAAGGCTAGAAGATGTTCTCTCCATGAAAATGCTACACTTTGACGAGTTGACTAAAGAACATGAGGAGCTAAAGTGCTCTCATGTTGATTTGGTCCAAAGGTATGAAACTGTTTCAATTGAGCATGATAACGCTTTACATTGTATCGCTCAATTAGTAAATAGGAATACCTTGCTTAAGGACCAAGTAGAAAAGCTAAAAGTTGAAAATCTAGCTTTTCAAGATAAATATGATATGCTTCTATGTTCCCATGAAAATCTTATAGATGATCATATCATATTGAATTTGACTCATGAGGTTGTGATAGAAAACTTAAAATCCCAACAACCTCACTCATGCACATGTATTCAAATTGATGCTATATTACCATGTGCTAATGCTTGTTGTCCGTCGACAAGCAAATCTTCCTTTGAGTTAGAATTTGTAGGAACAAATGATGATACATATCAAAAGCTCAAAGAAGAAAATGAGAGGCTAAAGATGAGCTTGACACAACTAAAAGGGAAATGCATTGCCCAACCTTCTCAAGATAACCGTGATCACATGGTGAAGAAGCTTGAGACGGGAACAACCGTGGCATGCACTACATCCCTTAAAGAAAATGTCAAGGATTTGAGGATTACCAAGAGGAAGAAACAAAAGATGAAATTCAACACCTCCTCCAAAAGCCTCAACCACGCCTCCACAAAAGGTAACATCCAAGGTAATGATCAAGCCACACTTCACATTAAGAGGTGTAGTGAATGCTTTGAAGAGGGGCACTTGATTAGGTCATGTCCCTACATTAAAAATGGCTTGATTATTAACAAGGATGATAGACTTTGTTTTAAATGCTCCAAGAAGGGACACTTGCTTAGATCTTGTCCCCATTTAAAACAAAAAGGCATAGGGTTAGAAAAGAAAATATTCACTAACCATGTAGCAAGCAAGAAACAAGGAAGGAAGAAATCTTCAAGAGTTGAAGATCGCCTATGCTACATATGCCGAAAGAAGGGACATCAATGCAAGGATTGTCCCATAGGTAAATCTTCCACTCCTAGCTTGTCAATTACTTCTCATGTAACTAGGCAACCCAAAATTGCAACTTGTGCTAGAAAGGTAATGAGTTTACCTAATGCTAACACAAAGGACTTTTGGGTTCCTAGATCTTTGTTGACTAACCGTGATGGACCCATCAAGCGATGGGTACCAAAATATACTTGACAAGCTTTGTAGGGAAAGGAGATGATATGAAGCCTTGGTGTGCTTGAGAGGGTCCACTCAAGCTATCAATTGTCAATGATCTACATACATGATTGACCCAAGGTTATTTTTTAAATTGCTATGTCTTAAACTCATATCATCTCGAGGAAGATATTATATGTTGTAGGAAGTGAAGAGATATCATATGCGAAAAATCAAGGCCTACAACATGAAGGAAAGCCAAAGGATGGTAACACTTATCTTTTAAGTACAAGTGTTTTAGAATATCATTTCTTATGTGTCTTGTGTAGTCACATAGAAAAATTGAAGCACTTCAAATGCCTTTAAATTTATATTACCATTCTTTGAAGAATTTCCTATCATATGGTAGATTGCATACTCATCATTTCCATCCTATGGCAATCTACATGATTTAAATTGTTGGAAGTACCACATGGCATGTTTTTCGCTAAGTTATTCTATTATTGCCATGTTTCTAGATATAGAGAGATATTTCAAGTTCTTAAAAGAATAAGGTGTCATGTAAGGAATTCAAATCCTTAGGACACTTATAAAAGGAAAACTCTCTCTATAACTAGAATAGTGAGACTAATGATTTTATCTAAGTAACCCAAGTAGTCTCACTTGTAGAGAATAAGTTTCTCTGTGGAAGCGTGTAATCTAACATGAAAAGAAAAATCAATCCAATGTTTTACGATGTATTTTTACTTGCTCAAGTTGGATATGATCCTTTCACATTTATCGCTTTCCAAATCATGAATTAGATTTATTCCTATAATCTCAAAGGATTATTTATGCTTGTTTTATGAGTTAAAATTGAGCATAACATCATCTATGGATAATCTAGTTCATGTTATGAAGTTTCCATGTTTTAGTAATCGAGCTTTTTCATTCCTTATCAAAAATGGTTACAAAAATGGAAACTAGTGCTTGTATTACTAACAACGTATCTCTTGAGCTTACTTATGAATATCTACAAAAGAGAAAGTACACAAGCCTCATGGGTTGTTCTTCACCCAAAAGAAGAAAGGTAAAAGCAAAGGTATGGGAACTCATCTTCTTAATCAAATATAGTTCCCATCAATGATTATTTACTCTAGTTATATCTCTGTGAAGAAATAGATTCTTTATCGAATTTAAATTGGCTAAGATGTGCATTCAATCTCATTCTCATCAATGCACTTATCCATTAGAATTCATTTCATGCCTTTGCTATATTTGTTATCATATTGATTTGCTTCCAAGTATTGATTAACTAAATTTAATATGATAAAGTAAAATCTCCAATGATTATTAAAATGATTAAAAGGTGCTCACTCATATTTCTAAAATGAAATGCACTAATGTTAAGGATTTTACTTCATATCTGTGTGATCTATGGATGATAAATTATGCTTATTTCCTATCTAAAAGAAATCATCCTTCATTATATACTCCCTTGTGCTATTAACATCTTTCTTGAGTATTTTCAATAAGTTTGAAAGGAAAAGGAAACAACTACAAAGGGATGACTCTCAAATGAAAGAGGAGGACATCAAGAACAACAACACCTACTTGGATAATAAGGTCTACAAAACAATCAATGGTGTGGTTGTGAGTATTCTAAATACTTTCATTATGAGAATACTAGGCTCAAGTTGTTTATTACAAATTTAATGAGCCTTGATCAAGATGTATAATGCTTCTCTCTATTTGTCTTTAAAGTAAATGCATCCATTCAATTCATTCAAATACTTGATGCATATCTTTAGGGGGAGCCTTTTCATCTTGATTATGTTGAGACTATTGCTTTCTCTCATTAATTTCATATAGTCTCTTGCATGAGAATAAGTTCCTCATGAAGTATGCTACTACTTTAAATTCATGATTCATTTATGCAACTTGTGATCCATTTGATATTTGCTAACAACAACTTGAAAAGATCACTAGTTGTAGAACTCTCTCTTGTGCAAGATATTTCCATATATTGTCATTAAGAACAGGTCTTAAGCATCTAAGACTAAGGACAAAGCACAATGAAGAGAGCATCTCTATGTAAAGGTACAAAAGGGTAAAACTATCTCCTTTCATTTAAACTTGTACCTAAATCCTCCTTTTCTATACATTCTTTGCATATCTTGTATAAAAGGAAGAGAAAGCATGTCCATGTATTATCCCTGCTTCATACCTAGTTTAATTTCCCAAAATTCATTCCTGCCTTAGTGCATCTCTGGAAAAACTAGATGAAGTACTTTTATTGTCAAAGAGCTTAAAGCTTAACCTTGTAACGAGGATAAGCTGCCTTTATTTCAAAGGTGGATGGTCCTTAAGTCTCTTTGAAATCCTTAAGGGAAAATGCTTAAATTGTTTACAACATGCTTTCATAAGTGCATAAATTGTCATGAGCATCACACTTATACTATGACACAATGCACTTCATAATCTGTATGATATAGATATGTTCTCATTAACTTGATTATGTGCAATTGGCATTTAAGGCCAAAATATGTGTTCCTCTCCATGCACATACTTAGGGGGAGCAATCTATGTTATATAGAACTATGATCATGCTTAATTTGATATATCCTCTTGATCATATCTCTTTTATATGCTATGACTAATGTGTTTTCAAGTAAATTTCAAACCAAGTCATAGGTACATTGAAAGGGAATTGGAGTCTTCGGCGAAGACAAAGCTTCCACTCTACTCTATCAATATTATCTACCCTTCGCCATCACTCCACAATGTCTCTCCATCTTTGGTATAATCTTCACTCATATGTTTTATTTGCCAAAGGGGAGAAAAGTAGTTAGGAAAGGGCCTATATTTCATTCTAAGTATCCGTTTTTGGCGATTCATGCCAAAGGGGGAGAAAGTATTGGCCCAAAGCAAAAGGACCGCACCACCACCATCCTAATTTTACATATTAATGATTTTCAATTGGTAAATTTCAAATTAGTATCTCTTTATGTTCTAAAGGGGGAGCAAATAGTATTTTCAAAACTTGATATCTTAAAACCCTCTTGAACACTAAGAGGAGAATTTATTTGAGGGGGAGTTTTGTTTAGTCAAAGGAAAAGCATTTGAAACAAAAGGAGAAAATTTCAAATCTTGAAAATGCTTCTCAAAATCTTATTCATTTACCTTTGACTATCTTGCAAAAGGACTTTGAAAAGAATTTACAAAAGAATTTGCAAAAACAAAACGTGTGGTGCAAATGTAGTCCAATATGTTAAAAATAAAGAAACAATCCATGCA
Organism: Zea luxurians; assembly: GCA_029449295.1. Classification (NCBI taxonomy): domain Eukaryota; kingdom Viridiplantae; phylum Streptophyta; class Magnoliopsida; order Poales; family Poaceae; genus Zea; species Zea luxurians. The sequence continues at coordinate 5,720,312 of JAOPSE010000027.1, read as the reverse complement.
TATCTATTAAGTATTTATATTGGCTCAATTCCAAGCAACCTTTGCACTTACATTATGCAAACTAGTTCAATTATGCACTCTTATATTTGCTTTGGTTTGTGTTGGCATCAATCACCAAAAAGGGGGAGATTGAAAGGGAATTAGGCTTACACCTAGTTCCTAATTAATTTTGGTGGTTGAATTGCCCAACGCAAATAATTGGACTAACTAGTTTGCTCCAGTATATAAGTTATACAGGTGCCAAAGGTTCACAGCAAGCCAATAAAAAGAACAAAGTTGGGTTCAAAATAGAGAGCTAAAGGCATCCCGAGAGGCTCCCTGGTCTGGCACACCGGACTGTCCGGTGTGCCACCGGACAGTGTCCGGTGCACCAGGAGACTTCCCAACGAACTCCTCAGCCTCGGGAAATCCTTGGAGCCGGCGCGCTAAAATTCACCGGACTGTCCGGTGTACACCGGACAGTGTCCGGTGCTCCAAGTCGACGCGGCTCTGGAACTTGGCAGCCTCGGGAATTCGCAACGGCTGCTCGGCTATAATTCACCGGACATGTCCGGTGTACACCGGACTGTCCGGTGTAACTGCGGGGCAACGGCTACTTCGGCGCCAACGGTCGACTCTGACAGTAAACAGTACACGCGGCAGAGTCAGAGCAGAGGATCAGAGAGGCACCGGACTGTCCGGTGTGCACCGGACTGTCCGGTGTGCACCGGACTGTCCGGTGCCGCATGAGGACAAAGCCTCCAACGGTCGACCAGCTCCAACCCAACGGCTATTTGGTGACGTGGCTGTCACACCGGACATGTCCGGTGTGCACCGGACTGTCCGGTGCACCATACGACAGACAGCCTTCACCAACGGCTAGATTTTGGTTGGTGGCTATAAATACCACCCCAACCGGCCACTTCAAGTGTGGGAGCCCAAGCAACATTCCAAGTCATCTAGTTGACATACTCAAGCCCTCCCAACCACATATATTCATTGATCCATCCTATACACAAGATTTAGACCACTACAACCAACACAAGTGCCACAAAAGAGAGAGCAAGCAAAAGAGAGCTACTCATTTGAGTTTAGCTCTAGTGCCTTGTGAGATTCATCGAGAGATAGTGTGTGCTTCATCTTTGTGTTCATTTGCGCGTGGAGTTTTGACTCCCATTGAACTTCCTCCAAAGTTTTGGAGGCTTGTAAAAGCTAACAAGAGACACCAAAGATTGTGGTGGTCCTTGTGGGATCGAGAGTGATCCTTGAGAAGAAGAAGAGCTCACTGATCCTTGTGTGATCGGGGGAGAGAGGGAAAGGGTTGAAAAAGACCCGTCCTTAAGTGGACTCCTCAACGGGGACTAGGCCTTCGAGGGCCGAACCTCGGTAAAACAAATCACCCGTGTCCATTGTGTTTATTGCTTGTGATTTGTTCGTTTTCCCTTGCTCTAAGTTTTCTTGCACCTTTATTTACTAATATCATTTGGTGTTGCTTCAAGTTAAATTCCCATTTAGTGAAGCAACACGTTGCAAGAAAGAACTTGTACTAGTGCTCTTCTCATCTAAAGCTTCTTGCTTTGTTATTCTATAACTTACTAGTTGTATTGATTTATCACTTCCGCATTACTTAGCAATACTCCTTTCAAGCAAGAACTTAGTTTCTATTCTCCGATATTTGTATATCTTGTTCTAACCACTAATCAAGGGATCTAGTTGGGGGATAAAGTTTTAATTTTCAGGTTTCGCCTATTCACCCCCCCTCTAGGCGACTTTCACTGGTCCGACAAGCCCATCACCTTCGACCAGGGCGACCACCCCGACCGCGTGCCGAGCCCAGGGAAATATCCGCTCGTTGTCGACCCCGTCATCGGCAACGTCAGGCTCACCAAGGTCCTCATGGACGGAGGCAGTAGCCTCAACATCATCTACGCCGAGACCCTCGGGCTCTTGCAGATCGATCTGTCCTCGATCCGGGCAGGCACGACGCCTTTTCACGGGATCATCCCCGGGAAACGCGTCCAACCCCTCGGACAACTCGATCTGCCCGTCTGCTTCGGGACTCCCTCCAACTTCCGAAGGGAAACCCTCACGTTCGAGGTGGTCGGGTTCCGAGGAACCTACCACGCAGTGCTGGGGAGGCCATGTTACGCTAAGTTCATGGCTGTCCCCAACTACACCTACCTCAAGCTCAAGATGCCGAGCCCCAACGGGGTCATCACCGTCGGCCCCACGTACCGACACGCGTATGAATGCGACGTGGAGTGCGTGGAGTACGCCGAGGCCCTCGCCGAATCTGAGGCCCTCATCACCGACATGGAAAGCCTCCCCAAGGAGGTTCCAGATGCGAAGCGCCACGCCGGCAACTTCGAACCAGCAGAGGCGGTTAAATCCGTCCCTCTCGACCCCAGCAACGACACCTCCAAGCAGATCCGGATCGGCTCCGAGCTCGACCCCAAATAGGAAGCAGTGCTCGTCGACTTTCTCCACGCGAACGCCGGGGTTTTTGCGTGGAGTCCCTCGGACATGCCGGGCATACCGAGGGAAGTCGCCGAGCACTCACTGGATATCCGAGCTGGAGCCCGACCCGTGAAGCAGCCTCTGTGCCGATTCGACGAAGAAAAGCGCAGAGCCATAGGCGAGGAGATCCACAAGCTGATGGCCGCTGGGTTCATCAAAGAGGTATTCCATCCCGAATGGCTTGCCAACCCTGTGCTTGTGAGAAAGAAAGGAGGGAAATGGCGGATGTGTGTAGACTACACTGGTCTAAACAAAGCATGTCCGAAGGTTCCCTACCCTCTGCCTCGTATCGATCAAATCGTGGATTCCACTGCTGGGTGCGAAACCCTGTCTTTCCTCGATGCCTACTCAGGGTATCACCAAATCAGGATGAAAGAGTCCGACCAGCTCGCGACTTCTTTCATCATGCCCCTTGGCATGTACTGCTCCGTTACTATGCCATTTGGTTTGAGGAATGCGGGTGCGACGTACCAAAGGTGCATGAACCACGTGTTCGGAGAGCACATTGGTCAAACAGTCGAGGCTTACGTCGATGACATCGTAGTCAGGACGAGGAGAGCCTCCGACCTCCTCTCCGACCTTGAAACGACATTCAAGTGTCTCAAGGCGAAAGGCGTAAAACTCAACCCCGAGAAGTGCGTCTTCGGAGTCCCCCGAGGCATGCTCTTGGGGTTCAATGTCTCCGAGCGGGGCATCGAGGCCAACCCGGAAAAAATCGCGGCCATCACCAACATGGGGCCCATCAAGGACTTGAAAGGCGTACAGAGGGTCATGGGATGCCTTGCGGCTCTGAGCCGCTTCATCTCGCGCCTCGGCGAAAGAGGCCTACCTCTGTACCGCCTCTTAAGAAAGACCGAGTGCTTCACTTGGACCCCCGAGGCCAAGGAAGCCCTCGGGAACCTGAAGGCGCTCCTTACGAACGCACCCGTCCTGGTGCCCCCCGCTGCCGGAGAAGCCCTCTTGATCTACGTCGCCGCTACCACTCAGGTGGTCAGCGCCGCGATCGTGGTCGAGAGACGAGAAGAAGGGCATGCATTGCCCGTCCAGAGACCGGTCTACTTCATCAGTGAGGTATTGTCCGAGACCAAGATCCGCTACCCACAAATTCAGAAGCTACTGTACGCGGTAATTCTGACGCGGCGAAAGTTGCGACACTACTTCGAGTCTCATCCGGTAACTGTGGTGTCTTCCTTCCCCCTCGGGGAGATCATCCAGTGTCGAGAGGCCTCGGGTAGGATTGCAAAGTGGGCCGTGGAAATCATGGGCGAGACAATCTCGTTTGCCCCTCGGAAGGCCATCAAGTCCCAAGTCTTGGCAGACTTTGTGGCTGAATGGGTCGACACCCAGCTTCCGGTAGCTCCGATCCAACCGGAACTCTGGACCATGTTTTTTGATGGGTCGCTGATGAAAACAGGGGCAGGCGCGGGCCTGCTCTTCATCTTGCCCCTCGGGAAGCACCTCCACTACGTGCTGTGCCTCCATTTCCTGGCGTCCAACAACGTGGCTGAGTACGAGGCTCTGGTCAACGGGTGCGCATCGCCATCGACCTAGGGGTCCGACGCCTCGACGCTCGCGGTGACTCGCAGCTTGTCATCGACCAAGTCATGAAAAACTCCTACTGCCGCGGCCCGAAGATGGAAGCCTACTACGACGAGGTTCGGCGCTTGGAAGACAAGTTCTACGGGCTCGAGGTCAACCACGTCGCCCGACGGTACAACGAGACTGCGGACGAGCTGGCGAAGATAGCTTCGAGGCGGACAGCGGTTCCCCCGGACGTCTTCTCCCGAGACCTACATCAACCCTCGGTCAAGAACAGCGACACGACCGAGCCTGAGGCACCCTCGGCAGAGCCCGAGGCACCTTCGGCTCAGCCCGAGGCGCCCTCGGCTCAACCCGAGGCACCCTTGGCCCCCGAGGGTGAGGCACTGCGCGTCGAGGAAGAGCAGAATGGGGTCATGCCTAATCGGGACTGGCAGACCCCGTACCTGCAATATCTCCACCAAGGAGAGCCGCCCCTCGACCGAGCCGAAGCTCGGCGACTGGCGCGACGCGCCAAGTCATTCGTCTTGCTGGGTGACGGGAAGGAGCTCTACCACCACAGCCCCTCCGGCATCCTCCAGCGATGCATATCCATCGCCGAAGGCCAGGAACTCTTACAAGAAATACACTCGGGGGCTTGCGGTCACCACGCAGCGCCTCGAGCCCTTGTTGGAAACGCTTTCCGATAAGGTTTCTACTGGCCGACCGCGGTGGCCGACGCCACTAGAATTGTCCGCACCTGTCAAGGGTGTCAGTTCTACGCAAGGCAGACGCACCTACCCGCTCAGGCTCTGCAAACAATACCCATCACCTGGCCGTTTGCTGTGTGGGGTCTGGACCTCGTTGGTCCCTTGCAGAAGGCACCCGGGGGCTACACGCACCTACTGGTCGCCATCGACAAATTCTCCAAGTGGATCGAGGTCCAACCCCTAAACGGCATCAGGTCCGAACAGGCGGTGGCATTCTTCACCAACATCATCCATCGCTTCGGGGTCCCGAACTCCATCATCACCAACAACGGCACCCAGTTCACCGGCAGAAAGTTCCTGGACTTCTGCGAGGATCACCACATCCGGGTGGACTGGGCCGCCGTGGCTCACCCCATGACGAATGGGCAGGTAGAGCGTGCCAATGGCATGCTTCTGCAAGGACTCAAGCCGAGGATCTACAACGACCTCCACAAGTTCGGCAAGCGATGGATGAAGGAATTCCCCTTGGTGGTCTAGAGCCTGAGGACGACGCCAAGTCGAGCCACGGGCTTCACACCGTTCTTTCTAGTCAACGGGGCCGAGGCCATCTTGCCCACAGACTTAGAATATGGTTCCCCAAGGACGAGGGCCTACGACAACCGACGCAACCAGACCAACCGCGAAGACTCAGTGGACCAGCTGGAAGAGGCTCAGGACGTGGCCTTACTACACTCGGCGCGGTATCAGCAGTCCCTGCGACGCTACCACGCCCGAGGGGTTCGGTCCCGAGACCTCCAGGTGGGCGACTTGGTGCTTCGACTATGACAAGACGCTCGAGGGCGGCACAAGCTCACGCCTCCCTGGGAAGGGCCATTCATCATCGCCAAGGTTTTGAAGCCCGGGACATACAAGCTGGCCAACAGTCAAGGCGAGGTCTACAGCAACGCTTGGAACATCCGACAGCTACGTCGCTTCTACCCTTAAGATGTTTTCAAGTCGTTCATATACCTCGTTTACATATGAAGTCTAACCATCAAGGAAGGGTCGGCCTTGCCTCGGCAAAGCCCGACCCTCCCTCGGGGGCTAGAAGGGGCGAACCCCCTCTGCGTCAAAATTTTCCTCGAAAAAAAGTCTTTCGGCAAGAACATTTTTCGTGTTTTTCGACTACTTCGATGGTGGGATCCTAAAAACGACGGAGTACACGTAAGCAGGCAAGGCTGACCGAGCCGAGGGACTCCTACGCCTCCGGGATACGGATACCTCACTCATCACCTTCTACGATAAGTAACTCGCGCTCGGATAAATAGTTCCGCTGTCCGAACAAGTCTTAACGCTCGAAGACTCTTCTGCTGAAACGATTTTTCGTGCCATCTCGACCATGTCGACAAAAGAATCCTACGGACGAGTAAGGGTACACGTAAGCGGCAAAGCCGACCGAGCCGAGGGACTCCTACGCCTCCGGGATACGGATACCTCACTCATCACCTTCTGTGAGAAGTAACTCTCGCTCGGATGAACGATTCTGCCACCGACAAGCAAGTCTTGACACTCGAAACAAGGGGAAAAGAAACACAGCTTTACAACACGACGACAGTATGTTTGGGCCTCGGCGGCCGCAAAAAACATATGCATACTACAGGCGAACCGATGCTGCAGGCTCAGATGTCGATGGAGACGGGGCAGCAGCACCCTCGGCGTCAACTCCACCTTCGGCGAGGTCCGACCGAGCCTCGGACGGCAACACGGGTGGAGGATCTCCGCACTGAAGGACGACGTCAGCACCACACCCGGGCCATCGCCGCTAGGGTCTCCTCCAGGAACCCGGCCTGAGCAGACGGCTCGGCCAGCCGCCCCGAAGCCTCAGCCAGCTGACCCCCCGAGGACACCAGCCCGGCTCGTGACCTCGGCAACTCGACTCCGGCGTTGGTCCCGGCCAAGCCCCGGCCGAAACAATGTCTTTGTCATTTGATCTAGGAGCCTTCCGTTAGATAGGAACAGCTTTGCTAAATACTGAGAACTCTCGGATAGAGTATTAGAATGAAAAGACCATTAATTATATAAGGAAGAGCCCAGGGTTCTAGCCCATTCCCATTCCTAGATCAATAATTCGTAGTGCTTTTGCCTTTCTTGCGTACTCCTGGTGAACCAGTTGTACGAAGCTCTCTTTTTCGAGCCAACTCTGCCTCTGTCCGTGCTGGCACCGCTGCCTCCTGCTCTGGCTCATCGAAGAGCGGCCGAGGGTTTCTTTGACTAAACAAGTGAAGCCTCGTGCGGCAAGGCCGACCGAGCCGAGGGATTCCTATGCCTCCGGGATACGGATACCTCACTCGTCACCTTCCGCACAGAGCAACTCACATTTGGTTAAGCGGTTCGGCTAGCCGACAGGCGAGTCTCAGTGCTCAAAAATGAGGGAAAAACATGGCATTACACCCAAAAATACCTACATGTTCAGGCCTCGACAGCCACAATGAACAAACACCGGCACTCAAGGTGCCATTACAAACGGAACTCCGGTTCCGCCCTCGCGGGTATAAACAACCTCCACATCGGAGAGCCTGCGGGACGACAGACTCCGGGCGACTCGCCAGCAACCTCCACAGCAGCAGCCATGGTCCCAGGACGGACGCGGCCACCGGAGGGCTCTCATTTGCGTCCCCACCCAAGCGACGCGAACCAGATATTAAAGCCAAAGAGTCGGAGGTTGGTCCACGGGTGGCGCTGACGGTCTCGTCGGCGAAAAGGCCTACCTCTCTAGCTGCCACCACCTCAGCACCGACGGCGGCGTCCACCTGTCCACCAACACCGCACTGGTGAGCGCCGGCCGCCCCGAAGTGCACCGGCAGGTCCTCACTCCTGTCCTCGCCACGAAAGCGAGGACAGAGGACGGAATGTTGCATCCTAACTGGGCAGCAACAGTCCGCCTTCCCCGGCATGGCTGGAGGGCGCCTCCTCCGTAGAGCTGGGGGATGGTTTCCACCCCCAGAAGATGGAGGAGGCGGGACGCCAACCCACGCGAAGGCAGGCCCCCACTCGGTGCGCCCCTCTGCCTCAGCCCGGATGACGAAAATCCTTGAAGCTGAAGGCGGGGCGGAGGCCGCAGCCCGACTCGCTTCCCTCCACCAAACTGCCCATTGGTGGGGGAATGCAGCCGGGCTGCACGACGAAAATCCTTGAAGCCGAGCGATGGTTGAAAGGTACCAACTTCCGCGAAGTTGTGTTCCTCCAACGACAGCAAGACGAAAGCGACGCAAGCGCTCCCCATCTGGGGGCTCGGAAGGTGGAAGGACATGACGCATGAGGAAAGTGCGAAGACATGGTTGCCGTCCAAGGGGGTCACCCTCCTTTTAAAGGCGACTCTCCCCACTTGCATCCTCAGCCGTCGCGGACTGAGTCTACTCCAACACGCTCCAAGGTCCTCCCCCTACGACACGGGGGCTGGGTCCCACGCGTCATGCAAGCTGCCCCCGGACAGAAGGAGCCAAACCGCCGCGCACGGAGCGCACAACAGCCCAGAGGTTACAAGCATTCCTCCACTATCGCCCGGACCAGCGGGAGAAAAAGCGGACCACCATGCAGGCGGCATGCAACCGCACCAAGAGGGCGCACCCCTCCGACTTCGCCGCGTCCAGCATGGAGGCCCAGGCCCACACGTCATGTAACCGGCGCGCCGGTTACTACGTGCGAGAAACTACACCGCCACTCGCGCCAGTCCCACGCCTCCTCGACTGCGGAACCGGTGCCGCAACTCGAGGCAACTCTGCGCACGGCCCAGCAGTGCCAACCAGGCACGCCGGTCACGGGTCAGTCAGCCGCGGGAGAAGGGGCGACGGTCGATACGGCCAAAAATGGGCCGGCAGTAATGGCGATTGCAGGCGGGCGAAAGCAGCAGTCAAATCATCTGCAGGCTCACGTCCCCTCCTGGAACAGCGAGAGAACCCTCTCCCACGGCGTGAAGACGACGCGCCCGTGTTCCGTTCCTCGAACGGCTCGCGCACACACAACGGCTGCCCCGCGAACCACTCGTCCCGTCGCATTAACTCTGCGGCAGGGCAGGCGACACCTTTGGCAGGCGAAGCGGGTGACGCTTCACCTCCGCCATAATGACCGCGTCAAAAAGGTACGCCACGACGTTCGATTTCGTATCCTTTTCCACTTCCTCTTTCTCTCTCTTGCCACAGGGACCGGGAAAGGGGATACTCCGAAAGGGATCCTTCTCCACGAAGGAAACGGGCCCCGAGCCCCCCTACTGATCAGAGGTTCGAAGGCTGGCCCCTCGGAAGGGTTCGACAGCCGCCTCAGAGCACTCGGGCTCCGCGCCCACTACTGGTCAAAGGTTCGAAGGCTGGCCCCTCGGAAGGGTTCAACAGCCGCCTCAGGCCACTCGGGCTCCGCGCCCACTACTGATCAGGGGTTCGTAGGCTGGCCCCCGAAGGGTTCGACAGCCGCCTCAGAGCACGTAGAGCGAGGGATGACCCTGGGTACGTTCGATACATAACCAAGGCTCGGGCTACGCTCCCGAGGTACCCTAGGACATTTCCGAGACCAGCGGGAGCGATTTTCGTAACGGAATCCCACCAGAGGGAGGCATCGAGCCCTCGGACCCCGTCAAAAGGGGACCGGGTCCAGCGAATCACCCGCAGGTACTTTTTGGAGCGCGCCTCCGGGCCACTAGCTGACCCCTAACGAATGGGGCACGGGTGTCCACTCGAATTACCCGCTAGCAACTCACTGGAGACACCATGTTCGACACCCTCCGAGGGCAGCATGGCGCTTTCCCCCCCTCCTCCTTGCGGAAAGGCGACGCAGGGGCGTATGAAAAAAGCCGAGTCTGTCCTTGACCGTCCTTTCGCTCTGTGCGAAGGCTCGGGGGCTGCTCTCGCGAACCCGGCTCCGGCCAAACCGTTGACAGCGTCAACATACCAGCCCGAGAACTTGGGACTCGACTATGCACCCGGGCTACGACCATCTCGCATGAGGGAACCACCAAACCGGCCAAGCCATCACGAAAGGCACTAAGACCTCGAAGGAGTCAAAACACTCCTCTGAGGCCTCGGGGGCTACACCCGCCGGAACAAAATGCAACCGAGAAAGGCCGGTCCCCTTGCAAAAAAGTGCGACAAAAGCCTCCAAGCGAGTGCCAACACTCCCTTCGAGGCTCGGGGGCTACTGTCGGGGACCATAATTAGGGGTACCCCCAAGACTCCTAATCTCAGCTGGTAACCCCCATCAGCACAAAGCTGCAAAGGCCTGATGGGCGCGATTAAGGTCAAGGCTCAGTCCACTCAAAGGACACGATCTCGCCTCGCCCGAGCCCAGCCTCGGACAAAGGCAGCCGACCCCGGAGGATTCACGTCTCGCCCGAGGGCCCCCTCAAGCAACGGACACACCTTCGGCTCGCTCGAGGCCCAGTCTTCGCAGAGAAGCAACCTTGGCCAGATCGCCACGCCAACCGATCGTATCGCAGGAGCATTTAATGCAAGGATCGCCTGACATCTTATCCTGACGCACTCTTCAGTCGATAGAGCCGAAGTGACCGCAGTCACTTCGCCGCTCCACTAACCGACCTGACAAGAAAACAGCGCCGCCTGCCCCGCTCCGACTGTCGTGCCACTCGCCAGAGTGAGGTCGACAGCGGCTAAGTCCAGCCTCGGGCGACATAGGAAGCTCCGCCTCGCCCGACCCCAGGGCTCGGCCCCCGTCTCGGCTCCGGAAGACGACGAACTCCGCCTCGCCCGACCTCAGGGCTCGGACTCGGCCTCGGCTCCGGAAGACGACGAACTCCGCCTCGCCGACCCCAGGGCTCGGACTCAGCCTCGGCTCTGGAAGACGATGAACTCCGCCTCGCCCGACCTCAGGGCTCGGACTCGGTCTCGGCTCCGGAAGACGACGAACTCCGCCTCGCCCGACCTCAGGGCTCGGACTCGACCTCGGCTCCGGAAGACGACGGACTCCGCCTCGCCCGACCCCAGGGCTCGGACTCGGCCTCGGCTCCGGAAGACGATGGACTCCGCCTCGCCCGACCCCAGGGTTCGGACTCGACCTCGACCTCGGAGGAATCGCCACCTCGCCCAAACTCGGGTTCGGACCAGCCACGTCGCCAGGGGGGCCATCATTACCCTACCCCTAGCTAGATCAGGCTACGGGGAACAAGACCGGCGTCCCATCTGGCTCGCCCCAGTAAACAAGTAATGATGACACCCCGCACGCTCCATGACGGCGGCAGCTCCCAGCCTCTTATGTCAGCAAGGAGACGTCAGCGTGGACCCGACAGCCCCGACAGCTGTACTTCCGCAGGGCTCCAGCGCTCCTCCGACGACCACGACATCACATGAACAGGGTGCCAAAACCTCTCCGACTGCCACGACGGCATGTACTTAGGGCTCTAGCTCCTCTCTGCTAGACACGTTAGCACATTGCTACACCCCCATTGTACACCTGGGCCCTCTCCTTACGTCTATAAAAGGAAGGTCCAGGGCTCTCGTACGGAGAGGTTGGCCGCGCGAGAGAACGGGCCGGCGCGTAAGGCTCTCGCTCTCTCTCTCTCACTCCCGCGCGAACGCTTGTAACCCCCTACTGCAAGCGCATCCAGCCGCCCTGGGCGCAGGACAACACGAAGGCCGCGGTTTCCCCTCGCTGTTCTCCCCCCTTTGTGTCCCGTCTCGCGCCGACCCATCTGGGCTGGGGCACGCAACGACAATTTACTCGTCGATCCAGGGACCCCCCGGGGTCGAAACGCCGACAATTCCATTCATCAAATAGATTTGATTGGTGTAGATGCACAAAATGCCGACGCTGTAGGCAACTGCAACATCGCAAGCGCCAACGTCGAGAGCCTCGCCCCCTCTCTACACACAACTCTCAAATGGCGTTGCGTTGCGATGCCAATCCATACTTCATATTTTCCTTTGCAGATTTGGTTACATAGTTTGATGGTCGTTTATTAACATGCTTTCTGATCGATTCTGCAGGTCGGCCGTTGGTGCTGAGAGAAAACATCTCTAGTTTCTATGATTTCCAATTCTAAGCACAACTGGTACGTGCAATTAGCATATCCACTCTTCCCACTTTCAGTTACAGCCCATCAATGTAGTAACATATTCTGAAACACCTTTTCCATCTAGGTACCTTCTTTTATTTATATATTTGCGTATTCTTATTATCAATTATAAAAAAAGGTAAATCAACCTTAAATGCATTTACTATGCATATAAGAAGTATCAGCTGAAGTTATGTTTTCACTTTACTAACGTACACCTGAAACTTTACATGGTGTTCCTGTATACACATTCTTATTTTTTTATAAAGAAAACAAATCTCTCTTGGAAAACTGAATTTAACGAATTTGATCTTCACCTTCTTAATTTCACACGTTTATTAAAATCTCTTTCATTCATTTTCAAACTAACCTGAGTATTAATAGATTACAATAAGATCCACTCATATCCTATCTGTTCCATGTTTATAGACCAAACAAAATGATATTGCCAGCTTACAAAAGGATGATACTGACGAAGACAATACCGAGGTACGATTTTTCTTCTTTCACTAACCTACCAAATTTCTCTCTTCTACCTAAAATTCTAACGCTCATGACACAACAATTACACTTTCAAACAATCTTACCACATCTTAGTTGCAATTAGGGGGACTCACTAATCATATTCTGTTCTTTACAACTAACTTTCCTATATACAGTTTGCATCAATGTATGATGAGAGAAACAAAGGTCCAATAGATACAATTACAAGAGAAACAAAGATCCAATAGATACAATTACATCGCCACCCAATGGATTAGAATCCATAACATAGTCTCTTATTCTATTATCAATCTACCATCTACACATACGTTTTTTTTTTAAAGAACATTCGCTGATATGAATTCTTTCCTTAAAATGATATGAACCTTCTTACAATGAGTTACCATGAACATTCTTTTTCCATATTGCCATTCTATATAATGTTCTCTATTTGATTTAGGTCCATCCTTACCTTAATTTGAACTAGAACTTCGTGTTCCTCAGTTTGTAGATGCCATCAATTGCTTTGTTACCCAGAACATAGTACTGAATAAATGCCATCGCATCAACAAACAGTGTACTTATTAAATGCATTTAACTACTATGGCTAACTTGCTATAGCTTCATTATATCTATTCTAAACTAGGGATGTTCCTAAAACATCCGATTTGTATCACAAATCTAATATTTTAGCATAGATATATATATAATTTAAAGCTAATTTTTGGCAATGTTATGAAGAATATTATGAAGTATTTAAATAAATTTTTGTATACTTTTTATGTACATTATTTTCTCCCTACAACAAAAAAGGTGAAAAAACATCCGAATCCGTATTCGGATAGACATCCGAATTTTATATCAATTATTTAAAATTATCTAGAACGAATTTAATGTTTATTTTTTGTGAAGATTAATAGCCTCAATGCTAAAAACAAGAATATAAATTTACATAGCAAATTCTATATGTTATTTGTTCACAATCAAAGAAAGAAGACAAAAAAATTGACATCCGAATAAATATCCGGATCCATCCCTATTCTAAACTATGCAGTAGCGACTTCCTTACAATTTATAAAGACCACGCATACTATGCTAACATGTTGTTCAAGCATTTCTTTTACACAACACCTGCTAAAACATAAGATATATAAATAGTTCAAATCACACACATGAACCGCAATGGATTGCACAACAAATCATACTTGAAAATATATATAGGCACTCTGCTTAACAAATTATTCTCCTTCCATTTTCAAAACAAAACATGTTTGTAATAATAAAAGTTCTCATAAGCATATGAATACGGTTCAAGTTGCACTAAACAATTCAATAAATAGTCAGGTATACACACCAATAATTCCATGTCAATGGAAGGAATTCTAATTGTAATGCACTAGCCAACCTGATAGTGAAGAGTTTTTAAAATACGTCATAGCCTCTTTCGTCTGGAACCAATGTATTCAAGATAACTACGAGACAAGAATGTCTAACATCCTGTACACGAATCATGGAAGCACGACATGTTCAAAAATAAAATCTTCCACTCTCCATTGACCAACACTCACAACCAATATTTACAGCCCTTCATTTCACACCAACAACTATTGTCTATCCCAAGTTCTTTTATCATGCTTAGACCCCGTTTAGTTAGAGAAACTAATCTTTAGTCCCGTTTAATCTCTATTTTATCAAACGGAAAGACTAAAATAGAGACTAATTAGCTTTAGTCTCTAGTCCCTTACATGGGTGCTAAAAGAAAACTGGTGTCAAACAAAAAAGGGGCATTTTGGTCTTTATGTGTTGCATTTAATGTATTTAGAATCTGTTTAGACCCTACAACCAAACAGGGTAGGGACTAAAATTTAGTCTCTAGACTAAACTTTAGTCCTAGGACTAATGGAACCAAATAGGGCCTTAGCCGTTTGCTGAATAATAACTCCCATACTTAAATACAAAGCTCAAGAGACAGGCTGTCTAGATAATCAATTCATATATATATATATATTATATATATATATATATATATATATATATATATATATATATATATATAATAGCTCACTGTTTTTCATAACTGACCAACATGTTCAAGCAAGAATCCGTGCACATCCCAGAAGAACCTACCGAGAAATATTCCCAAAACTGAATGTCGCCTTCTACCATCAACACTGGGGAGGTGTTTATTTTGTAAGCTCTATCTAGTTATGTATGGATGCATCATCAATCTTTTGAAGATAATATTTATAAATGTAACAACTTGATTTCAGATATTGACTCAGTCGGAACTAGCTTTTGTTCTAGCTCTTGTAATAAATATGAATAGCTTACTTAATGTGCATCTTACAAGCAATATAGCACCGTTATCACTTATATTGTGATTTTTTTCTACTTATATTGCAAAAAAAAAAAAATTACACGCGTAGGGCGCGTGTCAGTTACTAGTAGTTCCATGACTTCCATCCATTCCAACAAAACCCACGGTACGGCTCGGCCGTTGGCAAGGTAGCCAAACCACGGTAGGCGCCTAGGCGGCCACGGCGCGGCGCACGCGACCAACCATGCAACACCTCTTTACCCCACCACAGGGCACGAGCCCAAGCGCCGTGTGGCGTGTCCAAAGGCCAGGAAACACAAACACCCACGCCACTCTGACCCGGGCACCCGTCCGGCGGCCCCTCGCTCCGCCCGCATCCTGGGGACCGGACGACGACGTCGTCGTCGCCCGTCGACCCTTTTCCCGCACACGGTAGCTAGCCTAGCTTCTTCGTCACAGCTCTCCACGGCGCAGCAACCGCAGCCCACGCAGGCGACGAAAAGCTGCCGAACCACCAGCAGAGGAGAGCGAGGGACCGCGCAACCGAGCCACTCCCTAGTCCCTAGTCCCTCCCTCTCTCTCTCTCTCCTTCTCTTCGCCTCCGGATCTCGCATGCGCGGTGGCCGCCGCCGCGCCCGACGGTGGAGGGTGAGGAGTTAGCGAGGGGCCCTGACCCTGTGTGCTGGACGGCGGCGTGATGGGGGGAGCGCAGCTGGTGGGGAGATGGGTGGAGTCGTACACGGGGATGTCGACGGACAACATCAAGGGCCTGCTGCTCGCGCTCTCCTCCAGCCTCTTCATCGGCGCCAGCTTCATCGTGAAGAAGAAGGGGCTCAAGAAGGCCGGCGCGTCCGGCGTCCGAGCAGGTGAGGGCCCTTCGGTCAGCTCTGGCACTGGCTCTGCTTGGGACTATGCTTTCGTTCAGCAGGATGCGGCTATGCTTTCGTTCGCTGCTGGTGTGCTGTGCTTGCCGCTTAGATCTGAGAGCCTTGCAGGTCGGATCTCAGTGGTGGTGTCAGTGGGTCCGAGACTCCGAGTGCAATTAGGACTTGGGGCTTAAGCAGTGAGGTAGCACGGTATTGATAGTTCGGTCGTGTGATGTTGGGGAGCTGCTCCGTTGAAACTTGCAATGTACTTCAATCAGTTGTTGCTTATTCGGCATTGACCCCCGGAAGATCACTAGCAGAATAGTTGATTGCTGACATGGTGGTGTTGGGGCGATGCATTATTGCTAATGCTTCTATGTTGCCATTACCGATTAGCTACTTGTAGTTCCTACTTCCTACTGCTTCCATTATGCTTTGACAAATTCGAAAAATATCAACTGCAAATGGAATGGTGCGAATGGGAATGCTGACAGGAAGGCATATTCATTTATTGAAACGTACCAATGCAAAAGATATGTGAATATCCGTTTTGTTGACCTGTGCCACTCAAGAGTTGAAGACGATTGGTGCTTGGTCAACCATGTGCAATCAGCCTCTGTCCATAGCTAGTGAATTATGTAACTTCTGCATTGCCTATTTTGCTTCTATCTTGCTAGATGGGTTGCAACATTGTGTATTTCCTCATTAATTATGCTTAATTTTCGTCAGGCGTTGGTGGCTACTCATACTTACTTGAGCCACTGTGGTGGGCAGGAATGGTAACAAGTGTGTCCCTCTCCCGATGAATATGGTTCTAGCATATTAACCTTGTTTTATTATCTCGTACTAATGATATCCATACTCCATTTCAGTGATTGTTGGCGAAATCGCTAACTTTGCAGCTTATGCATTTGCTCCTGCTATCTTAGTCACTCCCCTTGGTGCACTTAGCATAATTATCAGGTCAGAATTAGACTAATATATGTGAGCTACAACTGGTACATCAACAGCTTTTTACCACTTAGGTTTCTGCAAATCTTATAGTTTTGGCATGCCTCATACAGTGCTGTTCTTGCCCATATAATGTTGCGGGAGAAACTTCATACATTTGGTATACTTGGCTGTATTCTTTGTGTGGTTGGTTCGACAACAATTGTGCTTCATGCCCCTCCAGAGCGTCAAATTGAGTCTGTGGCAGAAGTGTGGGATCTTGCGACTGAACCAGGTACTGCGTTTTTTTTTCTGAATTTTCTACCTCATGAGTCAAAAGTCAAAACATTACTCCTTATACTATCATCACCATACTAATTTATCAGGTACTAAGGTTCAAATTATGTCCTGCAGCATTCCTATGCTATGCAGCTGTTGTGCTTGCAGCAGCTTTTGTGCTCATATTCCATTTTGTCCCTGAGTATGGTCAGACACATATCATGGTATATGTTGGCATATGTTCTCTTGTGGGATCTTTATCGGTACGCTTCTCGTGACTAACAGTTATTTTCATGTGAATTCACATAGCAATTCTAAAGAAGCTAGGATATAAATGCTCTCCTTATGTATTTGTCTTGGTTTGGCAGGTCATGAGTGTCAAAGCTCTTGGGATAGCCTTGAAGCTGACATTTTCTGGGATGAACCAGCTAGTCTATCCACAAACATGGGTGTTCTCATCCGTTGTAACCTTATGCATTGTAACACAGATGAACTATCTGAACAAGGTATGATCAGTGCTATGCTCATGTACAATAACCTGTAGTCGTGTCAAGAGAAAAGGTTTTTCTTAATGGTTGAATCTTGTAAAAAATATTCGCTATTTTAATGTCTTATGCACGTCTGTTCTGTCCTACCATTTTTGAACATATCAAAATTAAATTTTGCAGGCCCTTGACACATTCAACACTGCAGTTGTTTCACCCATATATTACACAATGTTTACATCCTTGACCATCTTGGCTAGTGTAATAATGTTCAAGGTAACAGATTTTGACCTTAAACGTGTTTGTTTACAGAATTCTGCACCAAACTTTGACTTATTCATACTAAATTAATTAACTAATCTTTGTAGTCTTAAGATTTCAATCAGTACGCCGTATATTGATCTTTAATTTGAATGACTCTGCTTTTGGTTTTAGTGTCAGCCATTTTGTTCATTGTGCACTTATGGTACAATTCAACACACTAGATTTCAACACAACAACAAAGCCTTGTAGTCCCAACCAAGTTGGGCTAGGCTAGAGTTAAAACTCAAGAGAAGCTACAAATCAAGGTTCTGACACGTAGATAGCGGTTTTCTATTGGATAAATCTTTGGGTATATTTCATCCTTTTAAATCTCTTTTTACTGCCTCTTCCCATATTAACTTTGGCCTTCCACTGCCTCTTTCCATTACTATCATGTCTTAGTATCCCACTATGCACTGATGTCTCTGGAGATTTCCATTGAGCAAATCATCTCAATCAGCGTTGGACAAGTTTTTCTTTAATTGGTGTTACCCTTAGACTATCACGTATATCATTCTTCTGGACTCGATTCTTTCTTATATGACTATGAATCCATCACAACATACACATTTTCACAATACTTATGTGCTGAACATGACGTCCTTTTGTAGGTCAATATTTTGCACCATACAATATAGCAGGTCTAATCACCATTGTATAAAACTTGCCTTTTAGATTATGTGGTAGTGGTACTCTCTTGTCACATAGAATGTCAGATGCTTGGCGCCACTTTCTTCATCCTGATTTGATTCTATGGCTAACATTTTCATCAATATCCCTATCTCTCTGTAGCATGGATCATCATTAGTGAAATGTATCTTTTCTAGACATTACTTAACCTTTCAAACTGACATCTCCTTCCTCATGTGTAATAGTGCCGAAGTATCATCTCATGTATTCAGTTTTAGTTCTACTAAGCCTAAAACCTTTGGACTCTAAAGTCTCCTGCCATAACTCCAGTTTTCTATTTACCCCTACTCAGCTTTTATTAACTAGCACTATAATGTCCACAAAAAGTATGCGCCGAGGGATATTCCCTTTATCTTTCTTGTCCAAAACAAAAATGTAAGGACTCAAAGTTGACCTTTGATGTAGTTCTATTTGTATTGCATAAGAGATGTGGTACATATATATAGACTCAGAACCCTAACCCTAATTAGCCGGCAGCCCAACAGTAGTGCCAGCCCACCTACACATAGGAACACACTCTAATACTATTCTAATAGGGAATTCAACGCAATAGATTTAACTTAAGTAAATAGTTAATATTTGCAAAAAGTTCTACTTATGAGTTCACAATCTTGTTGTGACGTGGCACATTTAAAATTTCAGTCTTGTCCTCATTTAACTTTCCATCCATCACTAAAAAAGAAAATCTGGAATCGAAGTCAGTATTAGTAATCAGTGAAAATTTTCACTGGAAGACCTGTCAGATATATCAAACATGATAGTATTACACCGTGTCGAGCAGTTCACCTATATGGTAACCTAAAAAACTGTTTTGCATTGTAAACTGCATTGTTCATAGAATGGAATTTGAGTATGGATATGGGGATGAATAAACTGCTAGAGATAGCCTGGAGAAAGCATAGTAGAAAACAACATTGCTACGTAAGATGGACTGTCACGGTGCATCAGCGAACCCCCCTCCACAATGCTGTGATACTGTTTTTTTAATATACTCTGATTTGAATACAGGATTGGGATCGTCAAAATCCAACACAAATTGTAACGGAGATGTGCGGCTTCGTTACAATCCTTTCTGGAACTTTTCTTCTTCACAAGACAAAGGATATGGTGGATGGTATGTCCTACATTTACGCCCCTTTTGACCTGTAACTACTCACGTTCATAATGTCGGCGTCGTGACAGGTCTCCCACCAAATTTACCGATTCGGCTTCCTAAACATGCGGATGAGGACGGCTACGCTGCTGAAGGAATTCCTCTCAGATCCGCTGCTGACGGTATTCCGCTCAGGTCACCAAGGGCTACAGATTCATTTCGCTCGTCATGATGCCCCGCTGAGATTTGCATGCGCACTCAAATCGTGTCACTTGAAGGCTCATACCCAGCAGGCGTCAGTCCTATATATACATGGGAAGGGAAAGATAACCCTCCATTCACTCGGTTGGATACACAACGTAGGTTTTAGCTGTAGGATTCAAAAGGTAACCGCTCGGCTGCCTCCTTGTAAATTCTGAGGCATTGGTACAGAATTTTGAGGATTATATCAGTTATACTCGTCCGGGTAAGATCACCAGGATGACCAAGAGCCCAAGTTTTGGGTTGTATACTTGTATGTATATTGCGGTGAGCCATATAGGTCGTCACTATCTTGAATTGCTGTATTCTTTCAACACAACTCTCGGAGTACAGGATGTTGAACAAGCACATCATGCCACTAAACCATTTACCAGTTTTATCTGAGCACTTATAATATGTATCTTTTTCATCCTAACTTGCTTTGCCACAAGCCGATACCCATGGGCCATGGAGCTCTCTATCCTGCTGCTCCTCCCGGGCTCCCTTTCCTCGGCTGCTTCTCAGGACCGTCTATGAGGTTTTTTTTTACTCCCATGCAAAATACAAAAATGAGCCCTATGACCTATACAATAGAGATAAAAATAGTCTATATTTTTATTGTATTTACCTCAATAATTAAAACAACAATAAACATTAATGTTAACAAGTAAAGTATAAATATATATCACACTTAGACTATGGCCAGCAGATCTAGACGCCACTATTTACAGAGCGGTGATTGAAATAGAAGATGTGGATGAGTAAGCTCCTGAAGATAGCCTTAGTGATATATTTTGATGTTCTTTGAAACAAAATATTCAATTACATCTTCATATTTATAACCTTTTCTAGGACATCATTTTCAATCAATGCATTGAGTCTTTCTTCTCTCATAGAACTGCGCTTGTAGGACTTGAGCAACTTTAACTTGAAAAGATTTTCGGCAGAATCACGAAATCAAGAACGGAAGGTGAATGCATAAAGGATACGAGACAAGAGGATTTAGACAAGTTCGGGCTCTCAATACAAGATAATACCTGTCGGGTACCATAATTAGGGGTACCCAAATCACAACCTAAAGTGCCTAGATGCTTGGGTAAGAAGGGTAACAAGCAAACATGTTCTAAGGGCACACGGAACCTAAATCACGACTCGCTCGAGGCCAACCTCGGTCAGGAAACGGATTTCTGACTTGCCCGAGGGCGTCTCGGGCAACGCTCCAGGGGTGCCCGCCTCGTCCAACCACTACGACCCCAGAATGTGCGTAAACTAATGTAGTTCGTATGACCACCTGCCCCTCTGAAGGTGTCAAAGTCAACAAAGGACGACACGACCACATTTTAATCTACTTTTACTACCCATGAAGATGGTCAGGGCGCGAATACATGGTACTATTCCCCCACTTCGACCACTGTTTCAACCACTCAGAGCGTGACTACATGCAACGTCTAATCTCGGCCTCGGTCTCGGAAGAAATATTCGCCTCGCCTGAGCTTGGCCTCGACCAACTACCCCAACAGGGAAGCACACGCATTAAATGCCACCTGCTCTCTCGCGAACCCCGTTGAAGACCCATGCCGAGCACTGCTTCAACCACTCCGACTGGACACACTTGAAAATATCTCATCCGCACTCCTGTATAGGCCGGGCTCAGACACACGCCCATGCTCTCGAACTCGGCCTCGACTCTCTACCTAGTCAAAGGAACGAGCTACAGGGATTAGGTGTCCATCTCCTGACCAAAGACGCAACAAAGACGAGGGCCATCTCGCCGGCCATACCGCTAAAGGGCTCGGACACACCTCCTCCGACCATAACAAAGCAACACCTGTACCCCTGGGCCTCCTCCTTACGACTATAAAAGGAGGAGCTCGAGGCCTTCTACAGGCAGGTGGAGGACAACACTTCATCATTCATTCCTCGCCCCACTCCTGATATTGACATTCGCCTCAATCATACTCAGAGACTTGGGACTCACTCCTTCTCTCGACCTGCTTGTATCCCCTACTAAAAGCACTTAGGTGCAAGATAATACAAGTCTCCCTCCCTCACTAGATGTAGGTCTTTCTCTTGCCCGAACTAGGATAAACCTATGTGTCTTCTTGCATCACTACACGACGGTTGATCTTTAGCGACCCTTATTAGGTACCAACTGTTGGTTGCTAAAGGTTAGGGACCGACGGTCAGTCGCTAAATCCTTTTGTAGCAACGGTCGGTTGGTCGCTAAAAGTCTAGAAATCTAACAACTTATGGTTGGTCACTATAGATGTCGTCGGGGACTAGCAGTGGGTCGCTATAGAGCAAGGATCACTATCAAATCTTATAGCCTGAACGTACATGTAGATGTTAGTGACTAAAAATTAATTAAAACAAGTAAACATTGATCGCTAAATTGCGTGGTGATTTATTTCTTTTTAATATTGCTTGTATGTTTATTTCATGGTTTGTTTATGTATGGACATGACTATAATATGCAATTGTGTTCTTTGTGCTTATATGATATTAGATTCGAGTTGAAAGTCGTTTCAAATGTTTATTATTTATTTGCATTCGTAATAATGTATTCAAATGCCTATTATTTATTTGGTAATTTTTTATGAATTTTTGAGTAATTTAAAAATGCATTTCGAAATAAAAAAAGAAAAGAAAACCCTCCCTAACCCTAAGGCCCACTAGGGTCCCATCTACCTAACTCTCCCTCTCACGCCGTCCCTGTCTCCTCCCGACATCGCCGTCGTCGCCCACCTCCCTCAGGTAACACCCTAAATCCATCAATTGAAGATAACTTAGTTTATATTATTATTTTTCAATAGAAAGGAAAAAAATACTTATGATTTCTAATAGTAAAAGGGTAATATAAATAATTTGAACAATTCTTGAATAGATAAAATTTTACCAAGTGTTTGTTGCACTCGTGCCAAAGTATATGTTTTGTTTGAATTGATTTTTGCAAATCCAGTTTATGGATTTGATCTTGTAAAGAAAATTTCATTTTACAAAACAATAATGAATTGCTAAAATAAGGTTTTCGGAAAATATGTATATTAATAATTTTAGTGGTAATCAGGGTAATAAGTTTTTCATTTAATTATGTGCCATTTATTTGCATTTGGAATGATTTTTGATTTGCTCATAATTAATTTTTAAAATTTAATAACATTTCTACTTAAATAGAAATCCAAATAAGTAATATAATGATTATTAGTTCAAAAATAAATATTTTATTTATAAATAGTTTTGTTGTGATTATTATGAAATTTAGGGTTATTTAAAAATATAATTCGAATTTACAAAAGGAAATAGAAAAAAAAGAAATAAAAAAAACTAAAACCTAACCTAACCTAGCCGGCCCACTTGGCCCATCTCCCCAGCTGCCGCCCATGCCCTATCCTCCCTCAGGCCACCGCCGCCACTGGTAGCCGCCGCCTCTCCCTGCTCCTCTCTCTCCCAAGCGGCTCTCTCTCTCTCTCTCTCTTCTCTCCCCTCCTCTTCTCCAGCCGCTGCCAGGCAACCGGCCGCCGAGCAGCGCAGCCACCCGAGCCCCACGCCCGCCGTCACCGTGGGCCCTGCTGGCGGGGAGGCGGATCAAATTCCTCGGGCTCGTCCGCCCCGAGGACCCTAACCACACCTGCAACCTCTGCCTCGAGCTTGAGCGGGATGTCGATGCGGCCACTCCTACTCCGATGAGGGACGATGGTGGCCCCTGCTCACGTCAAGGACTATGGTCGTCGCGCCGAGGATGGTGGTCCCTGCTCGCGTCTTGGACGACGGTCGTTGTGTTCATGATAGTGACCCTTGCTCGCGCGAAGGACGCGCTGCACGCCGCCGAACCCCAACGTGAAGCCATGCGAGCACCGCACGACACGCTCACCTGGTGTTCGACCAAATGCATCAAAGGTAAACATGTTTTTAAACGAAGGTGGAGCTGCAGGTGTTTGCTGCAATATGAACCTATTCCATTTCATTTGTTTACATCAGTGCTTGATGCCCAGCTTGAATAAACTACAAGTGTTTGCTTCCATTAATTGGTTCTAATCCACATATGCACACTAATAGATCGTTCTAGTGCCTTGTAATCATAAGACAAAAGTCTATAGTCTATATCCATTATGATGTGGTAGCAGTTCTGCCATTATAGTTCCAATACCTTCTACTAGCAGTATGCTGCTCCTATCGGTTTGCCCATAAACAGCACGGTAGTGGCCACCAAAGTTGTTGTAAGTTGCTCAGTATTAGTCCACATTTGCCGTATAGCAAGTATGCTTTCAAGTTTCTAAAATGATGTAGTCTTATTTTATTTGAAACTTCTTGTGTTGCTGATAAATTACTTGCTTTATCTAGAATGATGGATTTGGCTTTGGATCAGGCTAACAAGGAGACAATACTCCCTGTTATTCAATGAAGTGTGACAATAGCAAGCCGAACTACAAAAGAACTTATCCTGAAGGTTACTTTCTGATCTGCTTTGGTTTAAAATGTTAGTTTGATGATATTGTTGACGTACATTTTTTTTGACGGATTATACAATGGATTGTGTTTTTTTGGTATACCATTCAAATTGATTAATCTCATGCATTTGAAGCTGGGTATTCCAAATAAAACTGTTGTCAATTTTCTGTTAGAATTTAATAATCTGTGGTAGGTATAGTACTAACAAGAGTTATGACAACTGTCATCTCTTCCTTAAAAAACTTGACTAGGTCTGTTTATATGACTTGCTGCCTAGTGTATTGACCCAGCTCGTTGAAGTTGATCTTTAACTACACAAGACTTCCTATAATTTACTTTTATTTCATATATTGGCTATGTTGCATAGTTTTCACCTTTTTCTTTCTCTTCTTTGGCACCCTGCTGTTTATATCTCTATAGTTTTTCCTCTGCACTTTGTATGGTTGCTATCCGATTCTATATTTGATTATTTATAATATACCACAGTAGGGGTGTACTGAATTTCCCTGCAACTTGAATCCTCTGCACTTTGTGTGATTGACAAAGAGAGGCCAAAATGCTTCTGAATACTAGGTTTCTTTCTTGACTAGTGAAGACAAAAGGTACAATTCAACCAACAAGGAGTATGGATAAAGTCAATCATAACATTGGATCATCTAAAAATTATATTTATATTGATGGTCAAATGTGAGGTATGCTCAAGATTTATCTTATTAAATTTCTTGGATGTTTATTTGCTAATACATAGAGGGACCGTCTAAAAGTATTGTGCAAGATATAGAGCATGCACTCATCATATCTAAGTGATCGGAGTGATATTGATTGGCTTATTAGATGGATATTGGCCCAGTTTATCTTTCATTTTTTCTATAGCTGTTAGAAATTTACTTTGCTCATAGTTCATACTATAATTAATATGAGACTCTTGTTTTGTGGTCCAAGTGTTCAACGCTCAGGGTGCCTTGGAAGTACTCTAGCTTGTTGTCATGAAGAAGTCATTCAAATTCCTTCCAGTGAGTTATTAGTTCATATGTATATTTCTGTTTATATCTTATCTTGTTTATGTTTAGATTTATATGAGCTAGCAACTTAATGATGATTAACCTTGATTGCACCAGCTGAAGTTGGTGCATAAGGCTGCAACACCATCTAGTGGAGGTAGATAAGGCATCAAAACTGTATTTTTATTTGCGAATGCAGCAACAATATACTAATTTGATGTACTTTTTTCTAGGGTGTTCTGGACAAAGAAAGCTTGTACCTTAAAACAGGAGGATACAAGAAGCTGGAGTGGTTGTCTGAAGGCTTTTGAACTGCTTGAAGCATTAGTGTAGCTTTGGTGCTTTTGTGACTGATCAGCTCTGGAGCAGCTAGAGTGATATAGTTGTGGGCTTTTGAACAATAGTTGGAGTGATATGAAACATTAGTGATCTAGTTGTGAATGATATTATAATTGTGATGCTTTTGTGAATATATAATTGTGGTGCTTTTGTGTTTATGTGATGGATCTATGACTGTGGTATACTGATTAACTGTGTATGTCTTTATGATTTGTGTATAAAACTCTGTGATCTGTGGTGCTTAATTAAATGTATATTATTATTAATAACAACTGTAAAAAGGGCGACTTTTTGTTGGTTGCTAAATGTATAG
Source organism: Zea luxurians (assembly GCA_029449295.1). Lineage (NCBI taxonomy): Eukaryota > Viridiplantae > Streptophyta > Magnoliopsida > Poales > Poaceae > Zea > Zea luxurians. The sequence continues at coordinate 5,694,764 of JAOPSE010000027.1, read as the reverse complement.
TATGACGACTTACGGTTGGTTGCTAAATCTATAGTATAGCAACCCACGGTTGGTCGCTAAATATACAATATTAGCAACGGACGGTCGGTCGCTAAAAAGATGTTGGTCGCTAAAGCCTTTAGCGACGGCACTTACAACGACCATCCTTATGGGTCGCTAAAAGTTTTTAGCGACCAACCGTAGGTCGCTGAAGACCATTTTAGCAACCAACCGTAGGTCGCTGTAAGTGAACCGTCGTGTAGTGCATCAACTATTCGGGACAAGAGCACATAACACAAATTTACTAATTGGTTAGGACCCTCGGGTTCAAAACACCGACTACCCTACACTCTATGTGTTGCAGAGTCTATTGCCTATGCAATGTTGAAAGGGAAATGTGCCCTTGGGCCATTTCTAAGTATTTTGGTGATTGAGTGCCAACACAAGTGCTTTTGTGTTAATCTATGCAAAGTGGTGGACAAAGTGCAAATCATGTCAAAAGGTATGTTTCTAGACTTAGTACATTGTTTTATGGACTAATGTATTGTGTCTAAGTGCTGGAAACAGGAAAAATTGAATTGGAAATAAGATGGCTCTGTTCAGCCAAAGTCAGCTCGGTCTAGGTGCACCGGACAGTGTCCGGTGGTGCACCGGACAGTGTCCGATGCGCCAGGTTGACTCTGGCGAACTTGCTGCTCTCGTGACTTCGACGGCGGTGTACGGCTATAATTCACCGGACTGTTCGGTGGTGCACCGGACTGTCCGGTGAGCCGTTCATAGGCGAACTCGTCGCTCTCGGGAAGCCATCAACGGCGTACGGCTAAAATTCACCGGACTGTCCGGTGGTGCACCGGACTGTCCGGTGAGCCAACGGTCAGCCGGGGCAACTGTCGGCCGAGGATTCCGCGCGTGACGCGTGGCCGAGCCAACGGTCACATTGGGGCACCGGACTGTCCGGTGTGCACCGGACGGTGTCCGGTGCGCCAACGGCTCTCAATCTGCAACGGTCGACTGCGCCATAGAAGGAAAGAAATCCACATCGGACAGTGTCCGGTGGTGCACCGGACTGTCCGGTGCGCCAGGCGACAGAAGGCAAGATCAGCCTTCCTGGAATGCTCTCAACGGCTCCTAGCTACCTTGGGGCTATAAAAGGGACCCCTAGGCGCATGGAGGAGGAAACCAAGCATACTCAAAGCATTCCTAAGCACCAAGACTTCGATTCCACGCAATTGTTTCTTCGTGATAGCATCTAGAGCCCTTGTTGAGTTGTGAACTCGTCGAGTTGTGTTGCGAGCTCTTGTTGCGACTTGTGTGCGTGTTGACATTCTGATTTTGTGTCTTGTGTGCGTTGCTCATCCCTCCCTTACTCCGTGCTTCTTTGTGAACTTCAAGTGTAAGGGCGAGAGGCTCCAAGTTGTGGAGATTCCTCGCAAACGGGATTAAGAAAAGCAAAGCAAAACATCGTGGTATTCAAGTGGGTCTTTGGACCGCTTGAGAGGGGTTGATTGCAACCCTCGTCCGTTGGGACGCCACAACGTGGAGTAGGCAAGCGTTGGTCTTGGCCGAACCACGGGATAACCACCGTGCCATCTCTGTGATTGATATCCTTGTGGTTATTGTGTTTTGTTGAGACTCCTCTCTAGCCACTTGGCATTATTGTACTAACGCTTAACCAAGTTTTTGTGGCTTAAGTTTCAAGTTTCACAGGATCACCTATTCACCCCCTCTAGGTGCTCTCAATTGGTATTGGAGCCGTTCTCTTCACAAAGGGACTAATCGCCCGAAGAGATGGATCCTAAGGGGAAGGGAATCGTGATCAACGATAAGGAGAAGGAGTCCTTCGTCAACGAGCCGAAGGATGACAAGCCTACCGACTCGGGCTCGGGCCACAAATGCAAAGATGGGAAGAAGAAGACAAGGCGCATCAAGGAGATCGTCTACTACGACGACAGCGACGAGTCTACTTCTTCCCAAAAGGACAACGGCGACTACGACTACGAGAAACGAAAGATGGTTAATTCGAACTTTCTTTCGATTACTCTCGTATTCCGCAGAGTTCAAATGCACATTTGCTTTCCATCCCTCTTGGCAAACCTCCACACTTTGATGGGGAGGACTACGGATTTTGGAGTCACAAAATGCGTAGTCACTTGTTCTCTCTCCATCCAAGCATATGGGAGATTGTTGAGAATGGAATGAAATTTGATAGCTCGGATAGTCCTATATTTATTAATGAACAGATTCATAAAAATGCACAAGCTACTACTGTGTTGTTAGCCTCTTTGTGCAGGGACGAGTACCATAAGGTGAGTGGCTTGGACAATGCCAAGCAGATCTGGGACACCCACAAGATCTCTCATGAGGGGAACGATGTCACCTTGCTCACCAAGATGGAGTTGGTAGAGGGCGAGCTTGGAAGATTCGCGATGATAAGGGGCGAGGAGCCAACCCAAACATACAACCGGCTCAAGACCCTTATCAACAAAATAAGGAGCTACGGAAGCACGCGATGGACGGACCACGACGTCGTCCGCCTAATGCTAAGGTCCTTTACTGTACTTGATCCACATTTGGTGAACAATATTCGTGAAAATCCTAGGTACACCAAGATGTCGCCCGAAGAAGTCCTTGGGAAGTTTGTAAGCGGGCGAATGATGATCAAGGAGGCGAGATACGTGGACGATGCGTTGAACGGTCCAATCCATGAGCCTCAACCCATTGCTCTCAAGGCAACAAGGAGCAAGGAGGCGCTACCTAGCAAGGTGGCGCAAGTTGAGGCGACCGGGCTCAATGCTGAAGAGATGGCCCTCATCATCAAGCGCTTCAAGACGGCGCTAAAGGGTCACAAGGGACAACCAAGCAAGACCAAGACAAAGGGGAAGCGTTCATGCTTCAAATGTGGTAAGATTGGTCAGTTTATTGCTAACTGTCCCGATAATGAAAGTGACCAGGAAAAGGGAACAAAAGGGAGAAGAAGAAGAATTACAAGAAGGCCAAGGGCGAGGCACATATCGGAAAGGGGTGGGATTCAGATTGCTCCTCTTCTGACTCCGACAATGAAGGACTCGCCGCCACCGCCTTCAACAAGTCATCCCTCTTCCCCAACGAGCGTCACACATGTCTCATGGCGAAGGAGAAGAAGGTATGTACTCGAGATACCACTTATGCTTCTTCAAGTGATGATGATTCTAGTGATGATGATGAAATAGACTATTCTAGTTTATTTAAAGGTTTGGATAGAATTAAAATTGGCAAAATCAATGAGTTAATTGATGCCTTGAATGACAAGAATAGGTTACTAGAAAAGCAAGAGGATTTGTTGTATGAAGAACATGATAAATTTATAGAGGCACAAAAATCTCATGCTTTAGAAGTTAAAAGAAATGAAATGCTTTCTTGTGAACTATCTAATTGCCATGAGACAATTTCTAGCTTAAAGAGCATAAATGATGATTTAAATGCTAAGTTAGAAAAATCTAGTAAATTAACATCTTGTGTAGAACATGTTGTAATTTGCACTAGGTGTAAAGATTTTAATGTTGATGCTTGTAGTGAACACCTAGATTGCATTTCTAAATTAAATGATGAAGTAGCTAGTCTTAATGCCCAACTTAAGACTAGTAAAAGTGAATTTGATAAGTTAAAATTTGCAAGGGATGCCTACACGATTGGTAGACACCCCTCAATTAAGGATGGACTTGGTTTCAAGAGGGAAGCCAAGAACTTGACAAGCCATAAGGCTCCCATCTCCGCCAAGGAGAAAGGGAAGGCCCCTATGGCTAGTAGTGCTAAAAAGAATCATGCTTTTATATACCATGATAGGAGACAATCTAGAAATGCTTATAGGAGTTGTAATGCTTATGATGCTTTTGATTCTCATGCCATGTTTGCTTCTAGTTCTTCCTATATGCATGGTAGAAATATGTCTAGGAGAAATGTTATTCATCATGTGCCTAGAAAGAATATTGTTCATGCTCCTAGGAAAGTAATGAATGAACCTTCTACAATTTATTATGCTTGCAATGCTTCCTTTGCTATTTGTAGAAAGGATAAGAAGGTAATCGCTAGGAAGTTAGGGGCCAAATGTAAGGGAGACAAAACTTGCATTTAGGTCCCTAAGACAATTGTGACTAACCTTGTAGGACCCAACAAGAGTTGGGTACCTAAGACCCAAGCCTAAATTTGCCTTGAAGGTTTATGCATCCGGGGGTTCAAGCTGGATTATCGACAGCGGATGCACAAACCATATGACGGGGGAGAAGAAGATGTTCACCTCCTACGTCAAAAACAAGGATTCCCAAGATTCAATAATATTCGGTGATGGGAACCAAGGCAAGGTAAAAGGGTTAGGTAAAATTGCTATTTCATCCGAGCACTCTATATCTAATGTGTTTTTAGTTGAGTCTCTTGGATATAATTTGTTATCTATTAGTCAATTATGCAATATGGGATATAATTGTCTATTCACAAATGTAGATGTGTCTGTCTTTAGAAGGTGTGATGGTTCACTAGCTTTTAAGGGTGTACTAGACGGCAAACTTTATTTGGTTGATTTTGCAAAAGAAGAGGCCGGTCAAGATGCATGCTTAATTGCTAAGACTTGCATGGGCTGGCTGTGGCATCGCCGCTTAGCACATGTGGGGATGAAGAACCTCCACAAGCTTCTAAAGGGAGAACACGTGATAGGTCTAACTAATGTGAATTTCAAAAAAGATAGACCTTGTGCAGCTTGTCAAGCACGGAAACAGGTGGGAAGCTCTCATCACACCAAAAATGTGATGACCACATCAAGACCCTTGGAGATGCTTCATATGGACCTCTTCGGACCCGTCGCCTATCTAAGCATAGGAGGAAGTAAGTATGGTCTCGTTATAGTTGATGATTTTTCCCGCTTCACTTGGGTATTCTTTTTGCAGGATAAATCTGAAACCCAAGGGACCCTCAAGCGCTTCCTTAGGAGAGCTCAAAATGAGTTTGAGCTCAAGGTAAAGAAGATAAGGAGCGACAACGGGTCCGAGTTCAAGAACCTTTAAGTAAAGGAGTATCTTGAGGAGGAAGGGATCAAGCACGAGTTCTCCGCTCCCTACACACCACATCAAAATGGTGTGGTAGAGAGGAAGAATAGGACGCTCATCGATATGGCGAGGACGATGCTTGGAGAGTTCAAGACCCCCCGAGCGATTTTGGTCGGAAGCCGTGAACACGGCTTGCCACGCCATCAACCGGGTTTACCTTCACCGCCTCCTCAAGAAGACTTCGTATGAGCTTCTAACCGGTAACAAACCCAATGTGTCTTACTTTCGTGTATTTGGGAGCAAGTGTTATATTCTTGTGAAGAAAGGTAGAACTTCAAAATTTGCTCCCAAAGCTGTAGAAGGGTTTTTATTAGGTTATGATTCAAATACAAAGGCGTATAGGGTCTTCAACAAATCATCGGGTTTGGTTGAAGTCTCTAGCGACGTTGTATTTGATGAGACTAATGGCTCTCCAAGAGAGCAAGTTGTTGATCTTGATGATGTAGATGAAGAAGACGTTCCAACGGCCGTGATACGCACCATGGCGATTGGAGATGTGCGGCCTCAGGAACAAGAAGAGCAAGATCAACCCTCTTCCTCAACAATGGTACATCCCCCAACCCAAGATGACAAACAAGTACCTCAAGTGGAGGCGCATGATCAAGGGGGAGCACAGGATATTCAAGTTGAAGAGGAAGAAGCACCTCAGGTACCTCCAACCCAAGTTCGAGCGACGATTCAAAGGAATCATCCCGTCGACCAAATTTTGGGTGATATTAGCAAGGGAGTAACTACTCGTTCTAGATTAGTGAATTTTTGTGAGCATTACTCTTTTGTCTCTTCTATTGAGCCTTTCAGGGTAGAAGAGGCCTTGCTAGATCCGGACTGGGTGTTGGCCATGCAGGAGGAACTCAACAACTTCAAGCGTAATGAAGTTTGGACACTGGTGCCTCGTCCCAAGCAAAATGTTGTGGGAACCAAGTGGGTGTTCCGCAACAAACAGGACGAGCACGGGGTGGTGACGAGGAACAAAGCTCGACTTGTGGCAAAAGGTTATACCCAAGTCGCAGGTTTGGACTTTGAGGAGACTTTTGCTCCTGTGGCTAGGCTAGAGTCCATTCGTATCTTGCTAGCATATGCCGCTAACCATTCTTTCAGGTTGTTCCAAATGGATGTAAAGAGCGCTTTCCTCAACGGGCCGATCAAGGAGGAGGTGTACGTGGAGCAACCCCCTGGCTTCGAGGATGAACGGTACCCCGACCACGTGTGTAAGCTCTCTAAGGCGCTCTATGGACTTAAGCAAGCCCCAAGAGCATGATATGAATGCCTTAGAGACTTTTTAATTGCTAATGCTTTCAAGGTTGGGAAAGCCGATCCAACTCTTTTTACTAAGACTTGCGATGGTGATCTTTTCGTGTGCCAAATTTATGTCGATGACATAATTTTTGGTTCTACTAATCAAAAGTCTTGTGAAGAGTTTAGCAGGGTAATGACGCAGAAATTCGAGATGTCGATGATGGGCGAGTTGAACTACTTCCTTGGGTTCCAAGTGAAGCAACTCAAGGACGACACCTTCATCTCCCAAACAAAGTACACGCAAGACTTGCTAAAGCAGTTTGGGATGAAGGACGCCAAGCCCGCAAAGACGCCAATGGGAACCGACGGACACACCGACCTCAACAAAGGAGGTAAGTCCGTTGATCAAAAAGCATACCGGTAAATGATAGGGTCTTTACTTTATTTATGTGCTAGTAGACCGGATATTATGCTTAGCGTATGCATGTGTGCTAGATTTCAATCCGATCCAAGGGAGTGTCACTTGGTGGCCGTGAAGCGAATTCTTAGATATTTAGTCGCTACGCCTTGCTTCAGGATCTGGTATCCAAAGGGGTCTAACTTTGACTTGATTGGATATTCAGATTCCGACTATGCTGGATGTAAGGTTGATAGGAAGAGTACATCGGGGACGTGCCAATTCTTAGGAAGGTCCCTGGTGTCATTGAACTCTAAGAAACAAACTTCCGTTGCCCTATCCACCGCTGAGGCCGAGTATGTTGCCGCAGGACAGTGTTGCGTGCAACTACTTTGGATGAGGCAAACCCTCCGGGACTTTGGCTACAATATGAGCAAAATCCCACTCCTATGTGACAATGAGAGTGCTATCCGAATAGCGGAAAATCCTGTTGAGCACAGCCGCACAAAGCACATTGACATCCGGCATCACTTTTTGAGAGACCACCAGCAAAAGGGAGATATCGAAGTATTTTATGTTAGCACCGAGAACCAGCTAGCCGATATCTTTACTAAGCCTTTAGATGAGAAGACCTTTTGCAGGCTGTGTAGTGAGCTAAATGTCCTAGATTCGTGGAACTTGGATTGATTTATAGCATACATGTGTTTATGCCCTTGATCATGTTCCTTATGTATTTTGTAGTTTACTTGTGGTGCTCAAGTTGTCCAAACACTCCCCGGACCTCACAAGTCCGTTTGCAAGTGATGCACATATTTAGGGGGAGATGTGCTACAACTTGACCCTTTGAGACTAACCGTGTGCTTGAGTTTGCTTGTTTTAGTCTCAAAGGAGGTGAAAGGGAAAAGGTGGACTTGGACCATGAAAGACTTCCACTGCACTCCGATGAGAGGGTAACTTATTCCAAGTTTATCCCATGTACTCCTATTGCCTTTGTATTCTTATTTGGAGATTTTGGTGAGGCAATGGGGTTAAAGGGCCAAGATTGATCCTGTTTTGGTGCTTGATGCCAAAGGGGGAGAAAATAAAGGCCAAAGCAATAAATGGATCAGCTACCACTTGAGAAATTTTGAAAATAGTAGAATAGAGCTTTTGGTTTGTCAAAACTCTTTTATTGTCTCTTTTGTCAAAAGTTGGCCTCTTGTGGGGAGAAGTGTTGATTATGGGAAAAAGGGGGAGTTTTTGAAATCCTTGATCAAATTCTTTTGGAATACCTCTCTTTATGTCTCTACAAGTGAATTTGACTTAGAGATAGGAAATTGAGTTTGATTTGCAAAAAACAAACCAAGTGGTGGCAAAGAGTGATCCATATATGCCAAATATGAATCAAAACTATATTGAGTTTTCATTTGCATTGATATTGCACTTGTTCTAGTTGCTTTATGTTGTGTTGGCATAAATCACCAAAAAGGGGGAGATTGAAAGGGAAATGTGCCCTTGGGCCATTTCTAAGTATTTTGGTGATTGAGTGCCAACACAAGTGCTTTTGTGTTAATCTATGCAAAGTGGTGGACAAAGTGCAAATCATGTCAAAAGGTATGTTTCTAGACTTAGTACATTGTTTTATGGACTAATGTATTGTGTCTAAGTGCTGGAAACAGGAAAAATTGAATTGGAAATAAGATGGCTCTGTTCAGCCAAAGTCAGCTCGGTCTGGGTGCACCGGATAGTGTCCGGTGCGCCAGGCTGACTCTGGCGAACTTGCTGCTCTCGGGACTTCGACGGCGGTGTACGACTATAATTCACCGGACTGTCCGGTGAGCCGTTCACAGGCGAACTCGTCGCTCTCGGGAAGCCATCAACGGCGTACGGCTAAAATTCACCGGACTGTCCGGTGGTGCACCGGACTGTCCGGTGAGCCAACAGTCAGCTGGGGCAACGGTCGGCCGAGGATTCCGCCCGTGACGCGTGGCCGAGCCAACGGTCACATTGGGGCACCGGACTGTCCGGTGTGCACCGGACGGTGTCCGGTGCGCCAACGGCTCTCAATCTGCAACGGTCGACTGCACCATAGAAGGAAAGAAATCCGCACCGGACAGTGTCCGGTGGTGCACCGGACTGTCTGATGCGCCAGGCGACAGAAGGCAAGATCAGCCTTCCTGGAATGCTCTCAACGGCTCCTAGCTGCCTTGGGGCTATAAAAGGGACCCCTAGGCGCATGGAGGAGGAAACCAAGCATACTCAAAGCATTCCTAAGCACCAAGACTTCGATTCCACGCAATTGTTTCTTCGTGATAGCATCTAGAGCCCTTGTTGAGTTGTGAACTCGTCGAGTTGTGTTGTGAGCTCTTGTTGCGACTTGTGTGCGTGTTGACATTCGGATTTTGTGTCTTGTGTGCGTTGCTCATCCCTCCCTTACTCCGTGCTTCTTTGTGAACTTCAAGTGTAAGGGCGAGAGGCTCCAAGTTGTGGAGATTCCTCGCGAACGGGATTAAGAAAAGCAAAGCAAAACACCGTGGTATTCAAGTGGGTCTTTGGACCGCTTGAGAGGGGTTGATTGCAACCCTCGTCCGTTGGGACGCCACAACGTGGAGTAGGCAAGCGTTGGTCTTGGCCGAACCACGGGATAACCACCGTGCCATCTCTGTGATTGATATCCTTGTGGTTATTGTGTTTTGTTGAGACTCCTCTCTAGCCACTTGGCATTATTGTACTAACGCTTAACCAAGTTTTTGTGGCTTAAGTTTCATGTTTCACAGGATCACCTATTCACCCCCCTCTAGGTGCTCTCAAATGTGATATGATGATCTACCCTTTTGAGGCCGCTTGGCCCTTCTTTTATAGTTCAGGGAAAGGGATAGTTTGTTACATAATGCTTATCTAGCTGTCAGCTCGATAAGAATGGAGATCGGTCTAAAATGACTCCTAAAATTAAGGAGATCTATCTCTTTCTTTATGTGAGGAAAACTTTATAGATCGGGACATGCTGTTGTTACAAAAATATTGTTCTTGTCATAAATTATCATCTTCTCTTATTTGTTCATGCGTGTTGATCTGGTTCGGATGGGTGGGTCTATTGGAATACGAACCCATGCCCCTAACTAGGGATGGAGAGTAGTATTAATAGACTTGGTAACTGGTCCAGGCCCATTACAGTGAGGGGTGAGACGGTAATTACATGGGGAACACCTCAAACCCTAGAATCCTAGACGGGTAGTCTAACACCCCCCCCCCCGCAGTCACAACTCTATCCTGTACAGATGTTGAGACTAGATCGAAAGTCTAAAAATACACTCGACGGTAGTCCCTTGGTGAAGATGTCGGTGAACTGCAGCGTGGTGGGGACGCTGAGAACCCGAACGTCACCGGCAGCGACACGCTCGCGGACGAAGTGTAAGTCGATCTCTACGTGCTTCGTGCGCTGATGCTGCACAGGGTTGGTGGAGAGGTAGACCGCACTGACGTTCTCGCAGTAGACGAGTGTGGCGCGCTGAAGAGGACTGTGGAGCTCGTGGAGGAGCTGGCGCAGCCAGGAGGCCTCTGCCACACAGTTGGCCACGGCACGGTACTCGGCCTCAGCGTTGGAGCAAGAGACGACGGGCTGCCTCTTGGCGGCCCAAGAGACGAGGTTGGTGCCCAGGAACACGGCGTAGCCGGAGGTGGACCGGCGCGTGTCGGGACAGCCAGCCCAGTCAGCGTCGGTGTAGACCACGAGCTCCGACGTCGGGGATGGGCAGAGTAGGAGGCCGTAGTCGAGGGAGCCACGGAGGTAGCGTAGAATCCGCTTGAGCGCAGTGAGATGGGGCTCCCGCGGAGTGTGCATATGCAGGCACACCTGCTGGACGGCGTAAGCGATGTCGGGCCTGGAGAACGTGAGGTACTGGAGCGCGCCGGTGAGGCTCCGGTATGACGTCGCGTCGGTGACCGGAGGCCCGTTGTCCTCAGAGAGCTTCGCCTGAGTGTCGACAGGCGTGGAGCAGGGCTTGCAGTCAGACATTGCAGCCCGCTCCAGGATGTCGATGGCGTACTGGCGCTGGTGGAGGAAGAGACCCTGAGGCCGACGTTCGGTGGTGATGCCGAGGAAGTGGTGGAGGGGCCCCAGGTCCTTCATCGTGAACTCCCGCTGAAGGGCGACGATCGTGCGATGTAGAAGGTCGGCGGTGGATGCCGTGAGCACAATGTCGTCGACGTAGAGCAGGAGGTAGACGGTGTCGTCGCCGCGCCGGTAGATGAACAGGGACGTGTCCGACTTGGCCTCGACGAAGCCGATGGAGGCCAGGTAGGAGGCGAAGCGACTGTACCAAGCCCGTGGCGCCTGCTTGAGGCCGTACAGGGACCTGTTCAGCCGGCAAACCAGATCCGGACGGTCAGCGTCGACGAAGCCGGTGGGCTGGCTACAGTAGACAGTCTCCGTCAGAGTGCCATGGAGGAAGGCATTCTTGACATCGAGCTGATGGATCACCCAGTCGCGGGAGAGGGCAAGGGAGAGGACGGCGCGAACAGTGGCGAACTTGACGACAGGGCTGAAGGTCTCGTCGTAGTCCACTCCGGGGCGCTGGGTGAAGCCCTGAAGGACCCAACGGGCCTTGTAGCGGTCGAGGGAGCCGTTCGAGGTCAGCTTGTGGCGAAATAGCCACTTGCCGGTGACCACGTTGGTGCCTGGTGGACGCGGCACCAGGTCCCAGGTGTGGTTGGCCAAGAGGGCCGCGTACTCCTCCTCCATAGCACGACGCCAATGTGGGTCGGCGAGGGCAGTGCGAACGGAGGAGGGCACCGGGGAAGCGTCAGGGTGGAGTGCTAGTCGTAGCAGCTGCCAGGATTAGCCGGTCGACGGGGTGGAGAACGCCAGCAGCGCGCCGAGTCACCATCGGGTGGACGTGCCCAGGGTCGCGGTGGATGGCGACCGGGTGGTAAACGGACGACTCGGAGTGAACCACCGGAACGTCGGGAGCGGCTGGTGGGGCCGGCTCGCGGCGGTGATAGACGACGGCGGGGTCGGCAAATCGGGCCGCGCTCGTCGACGGGCCCGAGTCGGGGGGCGCCGAGGTAGTGGCGTGGCCGCAGCGATGGTAGACGAGTGCGGGGTTGGCGAAGCGAGCCGGAGTCGACGGGGCCGCGCGTGGCGCAGGCGGGGTCGACGGGACAGCGCGTGGTGCAGGCAGGATCGACGGGGCCACGTGTGGCGCAGGCAGGGTCGACGGGGCCGCGCGTGGCACAGGCGGGGTCGACGGGGCCGCGCGTGGCGCAGGCGGGGTCGACGGGGCCGCGCGTGGCGCAGGCGGGGTCGACGGGGCCGCGCGTGGCGCGGAAGAGGTCGTAGTGGCCGTACGAGGAGCAGGTAACGGCGCAAGACGGGGAGCCGAAGGTGGGGGAGGAATCGGATCGGACTCGAGGAGGGAGTCAAGATCGGTGGGTGGGGTGGAGCCAGCAAGGGGAAACACATCTTCGTCAAATATGACATGACGAGAGATGATGATGCGGTGGGAGGTGAGGTCCAGACACCGGTACCCCTTGTGGTCAGGGGAGTAGCCAAGGAATAGACAGCGGGTGGAGCGAGGAGAAAGCTTATGTGGAGCGGTAGCGGAAGTGTTAGGGTAGCAGGCACAGCCAAACACGCGAAGGTGGTCATAGGAAGGGGCTGTGCCGTATAGGGCGAAGTGAGGGGTAGGGTGGCGTACCACCTTCGAGGGAAGACGGTTCAGGAGGTGGGTGGCAGTGTGCAGGGCCTCTGCCCAGTAGCTGGCAGGGAGAGACGCCTGGAAGAGGAGGTAGCAGAGCATATTAGTGGTGGTGCGGATCATGCGTTTGGCTCGGCCGTTCTGTGCAGAGGTGTAGGGGCACGAGAGACGCAACTGGACGCCATGAGTGAGGAAGAAAGAGCAAGAGGCGTTGTTATCGAACTCGCGGCCATTGTCACACTGCAGAGCACGGACCGGGCGACGAAACTGAGTGGATACCCAGGTGAAGAAGTGTGTGAGGGTGGTGAATGTGTCCGACTTCAACCGAAGCGGGAAGGTCCAGAGAAAATGGGAAAATCATCCAAAATCACCAAATAGTATTTATAGCCAGAAAGACTGAGTACAGGGGAGGTCCAAAGATCACAGTGAACCAGGTCAAAAGCCTGCTCAGCCCGAGAAGAAATAGTAAATGGGAGACGAGTATGTCGGCCTAACTGACAAGCATGACAGAGACCCTCAAAATGTCCCCTACTACATGAAGGATCTAGACTACTGGTAATCTTGGTCATGACGTCGGGTCCAGGATGGCCGAGACGTCGATGCCATGTGGTGGAGGAGGTGGTGGAGACCAGGACAGGGGGTGGAGACACACCAGCGGTGGAGGGCTGGAGCGTGTAGAGTGGCCCCGAGCTGTCACAGCGGGCGAGAAGGGTCCTGGTGGCCAGATCCTTCACAGAAAAACCAGAGGGGTCAAACTCAAGGGAACAGAAGTTGTCAGTGGTGAATCGACGAACAGAAAGAAGGTTGTGAGTGATGTGGGGAGCTACGAGAACATCGTTGAGGTAAAACGGCCCAGGGAGAACCGAGGCACCTACTGAGGTGACTGGCAGAGTGGAACCGTTTCCAACGACGATCGAGGATGGGTGAGAGGGGAGGGGGGGGATGAGAGCGAGAGAGCGTGCCTGTCGTGGGAGTGGTGTGGTACGAGGCACCGGAGTCGATCACCCAGTCGGAGGGGGGTGGGGTCATCGCCATGGTGCTGAAGGCAGCAGCGAGGGAGGCGTTGTCCCAACCACCAGCCGGTGGGGACCAAGGCGTCGAGGTGTGGGTCCCCGGGGGCAGGAGCGCGGGCGGAGCCTGGGGCACGACGGGGACACCGTAAGGAGGCGCGCCCTAGTGAGGTGCAGTCAGGAGGGCCGACGCCGGAGGACGGGAGGCACTCGGTGCCTGGCCCGGCCACATGGCGATGGTCCCGGTCCTGGGGTTGTAGAATGACAGCCACGCGTGGCCGCCACCCCGACCGGAGGGACCACCACGAGAGGAGCCGCCGCTCCCACGGCCGCCCTTGCGGGAGCGACGACCCCCGTCGGTCGTGGAAGTCGGACGAGGGGCCACCGGGACGGCGGGTGGAGGGCGGGTGGGAGCCCCGGTCGACGGAGGACGGGTGGCCTGGCCCCCTGAAGGTGGCAGACCGCTGGTCGGAGTACTGTAGAGAGCCGAGGCAGGAGTGGGTGCCTCATTCGCCATGGTGAGCTCCTCAAGGAGAAGCTCGTTCCGCACGACGTGGAAGGTGGGGAAGGGCACGCTCCGCTTGATGAGAGCCTTCAGGTGGCCGTAGTGAGGGCTGAGGCCACGCAGGAGGTTCAGCACCAGGGTACGATCGGCAACGGGCTCGCCGAGATCGCGGAGAGAGTCAGCCAGGACCTTCATCTGGCGGCAGTATTCGCCCACGGAGAGGTCCACCTGAGAGAACAGGTGGAACTGGGCGTCGAGGTGGAGCGCCCGCGCATCCCGATTCCCGAGGAACTGATCCTCGAGAGCGAGCCACGCCTGGCGCGCAGTGTCCGCCTGGTCGCGAATGATGTCCTGGAGCTCCACGGTGATGGTGCCGTGGAGCCACGAGAGGACAACGCTGTCCATGAGGCACCCGGAGCGAGGCAGCAGAGCGTCGTGGTCGATGAGGACGTGGTCGTCGAGGACGAACCTCCGCAGCGTGAGAAGGACCTGTCCTCGCCAACGGGGGTAGTGGGGAGACGCCGGATCCAACACCACGGACACGAGAGCCCGGATGTTGTGCAGACCTGCGGCTTGAGCGTGGAGAGCAGCGATGAGGTCGGCGTCGAGGTCAGAGGCGAGGGGGCCCTCCGGGGGTTCCACAGAGGCGACCGGCGGGCGGCCGATGAGGTGCTGCGTGGTGGCCATCTGGGTGGTCAGTGCAGCACCCAGGGCACGCCCACGCTCCAGGGCGAGGGAGGCGGCGCGCTCACGCTCCCGCGAGGCCATCACAGCCGCCTGGATCGTAGCGAGGGTGTCGCCGAGTGTGGAGTCGGTACCGGGGGGTGCCGCGAGGGCAGGAAACCCCGGTGGAGAGCCTCGACGGTGGGCCGAGGAAGAGACGTCGCGGAGGGGCCGGAGGCCAACGATGTAGGGAGCCTCGGCATCTGCCACGGAGCGGCCGGGGCCCATGGGGTGGGTCTGGCCGGCAGCAGGGAGGCCCAGGGAGGCGACGCCGGTGGCCAGGGAAGCGGGGGCCGCGCCCAGGCCCGCGGTCAGGGGCGGGTGCGCCAGGCCGGCGGTGGGCGCGTCCGGGGGGAGGTCCGCCATGGGCAGAGAGCGCGGTGGCGGTCAGCAGGGGGCTGCTGGCGGCGGCGGCGAAGGGGGAGGAGGGCGCGCAGGCTGGAGCGCGACCGGCAGGGGAGGAGAGGCGGGCGCGCGCGGATCTGGCGAAGGGGGAGGAGGGCGCGACGGGGAGGAGGGCGCGCAGGCTGGTGCACGCCGGAGATGGGGGCGCGGCCGGGGAGAGGGGGAAGCAGAGAGGACCGGTGAGAGGACCGGCGGCTGCGCAGGGGCGGGCGCGCATGGATCCGGCGGGTGGTGCACACCGGAGATGGGGGGCGCAGCAGGGATGGAGGGGGAGGAGAGAGGACCGGTGAGAGGACCGGCGGCTGCGCAGGGGCGGGCGCGCATGGATCCGGCGGGTGGTGCACGCCGGAGATGGGGGGCGCAGCAGGGATGGAGGGGGAGGAGAGGCCGGCGCAGGGGAGCTCCGGCGGCTGGGCAGGGAGAAGCCCCTGGCGGCTGTAGCTGATAAGGCCTAAACCTAAACCTAATTTGATACCATATTGGAATATGAACCCATGCCCCTAACCAGGGATGGGGAGTAGTATTAATAGACTTGGTAACTGGGCCAGGCCCATTACAGTGAGGGGTGAGACGGTAATTACATGGGGAACACCTCAAACCCTAGAATCCTAGACGGGTAGTCTAACAGGGTCGAGTTTCCCTGTGCCCGAGTTCGAGTCCCCTAACTGAGTCCAAGTTACCCAGTTCGAGTTAGTCAGACCCACATGTAAGCATTTTCATTGTTGGGGCGCCTTGGGTACCACTGGTATATATATCCTTAACACAACTGTCATTTGGGTATTAGGAAAACGACACATCCGTTCAGAAACTTCAGAATATCATATGATGATCCATGTCTTTGTTATAGATAAACTCTTGGAGGAACATTAACTCTATTTGCAAGTCTTTGCAATCGACATTAGAATGTTGACCACTCTTTAGTCTCATCTCAAGTTAAGTACAAGAAGACTACAAACTTTTGTGATATAAAAAGCACAACTTATGTGAAGTAAATAAAAACCCAAAGAATTTTCTTATACTCATGATATTGTTTAAACCAGTAAATTAATAGCTTGATCAACAATGGATAAAAAATAATTGTTCAAACTTTATAGAACAAAAATTGAAGATAATAAAATGCAGCACGTACTGAAGCTGTTCTATTCCAGCACATTGCAGCAGCATCTATCTATCAGTAGCGCGCGCATCCAATAATGCATGCCCTCCAACGGTCCAATCCTCATCGCATCTCACAGTAGAAACAGTGCCGGGACGATAGCGTTAAGCGTATAAACACCATCCGTCAAAAGCAAACAGAATGCGGCAACGGATCCTGTACTAATGGGATAAGAATGGAACAACGTACGCAAGCAGTTAATCGACCCCTCCCTAGCCTGTCGACCGTCCCCGATTAATTACAACTCCTGATTACTGAAAGACCATGGGTGCAACGATTTTCTTACTCTAAGGTGTTGTTTGATTTACGAATTGTAATGTAAATGATAATGATAAAGATTCACACTCGAGTGACATCGGTAATAAGTTTGAATAGACCGGTATCCATTTTTAGCATGGTATTATGGTTAGACTTAAACAAACATGATTTAACGTTATGTGTTACCCATCGCATTACAATTATGTGAGTCAAACAACACCTACTATTGCGGTTGGTAGGAATCGAACTCAGAACTTTAAGGCTCGCCCATGTTGCACCCCTCCAACAAAGGTACTAAACTAGGTCTCATATATTAAATTAAAGGGTTTAGGACTAAGAAATATTTTCAAAAAAAGATCCTAATTTATAAATTTTAAGCAAATTTATATATGACTCCAACGATTGGGGTCTTAAATTAAATATACAATCCCAGACAAGAGGTCCTATCTTGTTATCTCAACCTTGTATAGTGCTCGCAGGTATGCCTGTGGCCTCGGGCGTGGCTATACTGTCATCCATTGCTATCGAGTTTAGTGTAGTTTGGTAGTCATTATAGTCGCGCACATTGTGTTGTGCTCATGGGTATATCCGTAGCCTCAGGTGTGGCTACAACAACGCCTTTGAATGTAATGTTGCCCCTACCAATAAATATGAAGTACAAGAGTCTCATCTCAACCACATGGCACCACACGATCGGTTTGGTCACGAGCGCACGTACATGGTGCCAAGGCCATGTCACCAGGGCCATTGTGCCCCAAGATGTCTTAGAGAGAGGTATAGGGTTCATAGGGCCCCGAGAGGTCTGGTTGACACGAGGCATGGTCCCTCGGGGGAGGAGGTAGCCCGGAGTCTGGGATGTTGCTTTACGAGCATTCAGAGATATATGTCTTCCTTCAGTCTTTGATAAAATTGATTCTAAATTATTGATAATGGTGCTATATTATGAAAACCGCCAATACAGTTGTGTTTTTACTGACTATTTTTCTTAAGCCCGCCTCTAGAAAAATAATACATAATTTCTATCGGCGGTATATACATAAGGAAACCATCATTATACAAATAAATTTTACCACTAGATATATGGGCCTGTATTTCTATTTCTATCGGTGCCTATAAATTATGATCCGCCAACGAAAAATTACAACCATCAGCAAAACTCGAATGTGTATACTAATTAATGTGTAGTTCTATGAAAATACTAGTAGGGTGCCCGTGCGTTGCAACGGAAATGAATTATAACACGATAAATTACATATCTCTGTTGTATGTTATAAATATGTGTCCGTGCGTTACGACGGAAGTAAAAGATTTGTATGAAACATTAATACGGAACAACAAACATCACTATAATATATAAAATCCGTGTGAAAAACATTATTTCAGCTCTGCATATCTTGCTTGTATTGTTATGGCCAAGGGACGGTTTTTTTCTTTCTAAAACTATTTGGTAATCCTTGATCCAAACCGATTTCGTCTGTTTTACAGCCCTATGATGCGGATACCCGATTAAATTATTTTCATTTTACTCGCAACATAATGTATGTCTCTGTTCTTGATGGCTTGCAACAGGATGTTCATAGCACCTCTAGGCACGTAGGTCAAAGATTCATCATGAGATAGGGTATATCCACCACCAGACAGTCACTATGATCAGGTTAATATATTCTTTCATCCATGAGTTGTGCTTCCATCTATGAGCTACCATTTGCAAATATAACAAAGACTGGCCAAGCAAATTCTAGCATGAATTTAGTAAGACAGATAACCATCTCAGTACATGTAAGAAACTGATCTCGAGAAAGAGATCTATTTGGACATCGCATGCATAAGGAACTATTATTTACAATTCTCCAGCATTCTATTGTACTCCGTAGAATGTTTCCCTTGCTCCCATCTGAGATCATGTAAACCGAAAGGCTATCATTGGTTCTCACAGAACTCCATTTCCTGCAGCTCAGACTTCATGTGAGATCATGTAAACCGAAAGGCTATCATGGGCTCTCGCAAAACTCCATTTCCTACAGTGTAATCAGGTTGGAGTAGAAATTGTCAGCTATGTCTTAGGAACCGATGATAGGGTATTAGTGATTACGAGAAGCAAAAACTTGAAGAGTGCATAACCATCAATATCGTACCTTACCACAAATTGGGTATGTATCACTTCTCTCCATCCATTCATAAATACAACCAAGATGAAAATGGTGACAGCACTTGGTTATTATTTTTGGATTGTCTGGCGTGTATTCTGCATAAGGAATTTATAATAATGAATCAGTGAAGAAATGTTAAGGCACCAAGATAAAACTGCCATGTGTTGATGCAGATCTATACGGACACAAACCTTCCAGGCAAGTAGGGCAGACATCCTCATCTTCTGAAGCGACAACAGCATAGCTGCTACTATAAGCTTTTGCAGACAAACTCTTAGTTGATTCAGATCGATGGACCTTATATTCACCCTCATTTTCAGTGTTGTTGCGTTTCTTCTGAGCAGCTAAATGTTCAATACCAGAGCTGCTGGCATTTCGTCTAAGGGTCAGTGACTCTTCTTGTGCAAGATTTATGGATTTCTCACGCCTGGAGACTAAT
Organism: Zea luxurians; assembly: GCA_029449295.1. NCBI lineage: Eukaryota > Viridiplantae > Streptophyta > Magnoliopsida > Poales > Poaceae > Zea > Zea luxurians. The sequence continues at coordinate 5,675,756 of JAOPSE010000027.1, read as the reverse complement.
CCCTCTCTTTGCACACGGGCATATCTAGGATCGGTATCATATGGAGGTGATCTAGAAACAAGATTGAGTGAATTGTCATTTATGTTGACACTTGGATTAGTGGATCCCAGTGGAGCAACCCCTTGAGCTGGGTTGTTTGGCCTAGACTCAAGCCTCTGGAATGTTGCAGTATACTACATAGAAGGAAATACTATAGTTAGAAGAAACCTTACATATGAAAGTGGACATAGAAAATACTATGGAAGTGCCATTAATATGCACAACATAATTTATCTACAATATCGTGGTCATCGACGGACTGACCGATGGACTTGAGTTTATCGGAGGCGGCAGACGCGCTGGACTCCAACGCGCCAGGTAGCAAACAACACTGATCTGTATCCCACACCAAGGCATGTTATTTTTGTTGCAAAGACCAAGGAAATGCAAAGTGAAGAATTTATTGACACTACATCAGTATGTGGTTTCAACAGGTCCAAAACAAATACAAGAAAAATGTAGAACCGTAGGATAGACTCACCATCTGATCAGCAAGCATTAGTACTATTTTAAGTGAGAACTTTGCTGCAGTAGTTAAATAAGTCCTTCAGACTTGGACCAAGCAGATCAATCACCATGACATTGTACTGCCCCTCCACCCCGAACCACTTAAGATGTGGAATCCCAGCTGCAAATCAGGGCATAAAAGAAACGCAATTTGATGTTCTTGATCTGCTTTCTGCTGCAGTAGTTAAATAAGCCCTTCAGACTTGCTACGGAGTGAACATATTCTGATAAGATGCATTGAAATTCAAAAATACTAATTGCCATTTTATGTTCTTGTTAACATCTTTTAAAAATTAAGAATTTTTACATACCTTAAAAGCATTACACATAGAATAAATCCATCACCCTCAATAAAATTCAATGCTTATTGGCCACTCAAGTAATCTGCTCTAGAAATACTGTTCAAATGTAGCTTAGAATTTATTGAGATAAGCCCGCCCTCAGATTCAGTTGTGGCTTAGAAATCAAGGCATGCAGATGTATTTGGCTTCTGAACCTCATTTATATGAAACATGCACATCACCTCAATAGTTTTCTGCTGCTTGTATCAAGTGGACAGTACTGTTACCTATAAGAGCCTTGTTTTAGAACATATATGGCACAAATGGTGATGACTGAAAGTGAACTCAGAAAAAAATAAGTCACAAAAAATATTTTCTTTGAAGGAATTACTTCACCGTGTACTTACACAACAGACATTTTTTCAACTGCTGGATTCACATTTTTTTGTTTGTAGTGGACTTCAAGCTTTGTCAACATGAACTGAGTGCCACGATTCAAACATGAGTTGTGAATTCATATAAAAAACTTATATCCTTCTACAGTTATAAACAGTGGAAACTGAATTAATTAACCAGATATTTGTACCCCACCAAGTGCATGCTTATCAACCTAGAAGACCAAATCAAGGTATCAACTGAGATGCCTTTGCCATAAACAATCTGTTCCAGTATTGAAGATTCCAAAACAATTTGACAATCTCATTAAGAGGTAGTAAAAAATAATATGTTGACAGGTTTGCTGGTGCAGTAGCTGCCTAATAGGAAGTTAACTAAGTAAAAGGAAATGAGCCACAGAACAAGCAATAATCACATGCATCTTCATGCCATCTTCAGCAAGCCACAAGTAATCATAGACTCGTGGGATATGAAGTTAGAAGGCATTCGAGTTGGATCTTCAATCCATCAAGCAAGCATATTCAATACCTCCACAAGGTTCCTTGCAGTAATCAGTCGAACAACATTAAAAAATAAAACAGTGTACACTTATAATAAAAGTTTCTCAACTTATGAGCATAAAATTCAACAAAATTGACAAATGAGAGTCAGAAATACACTATACTCAAGAGTCAAGACAAAGAAATCCATCCCAGACATCAAGGCACTAACAGAAGGATATTTTTTGTTAATGTAAATTGTTGGAGCAAAAAGAGAAAAGCATTTCCATAGTTTGAACATATCATTCAACTAATGTCTTGTTTGGCATAATCCTATACTGTTACAAAGGACTGGATTGCATAACTGGATACAGTTAGCAAAATCACAAGTGCTTGTAGCATAAAATGCATTTATCATGAATACATGATATAGATCACATTACAATCATAGTGAATGAGGTGGAAGAAGTGACACATCACATAACCCACGATGAATATTGTAATATTTAACAAAAATATATGGTGGACTGGTAAAAATATTTTAGTCAGACAATTCAGGAGAGTAGTGGGTTTATGCCATAGTAAGCTAAAACATCACAAGCTGAAAGTTAAATGAAGCACTAAAATCTCAATCATCTTGGCCTCTTTCTTCTAGGAGAGTAAATAAATCTATATCAAAGTTGCTAGCATATGACCTTGTGATGCCTACAGCAAGAATAGAATAAAATAAAACTACACCTCATTTTATAAGGTTCAGCAAGCAATGATAGCCCTCAATTTACCTTATTTACATGACCAATGCAAATGTTACCATTGTTGTCATCTTCGTGTGAACATGCCGCAACACTATTTCCAGGTCTTTCTCATTCAATTTGCAGCCAGGCCAATGTATCAAAACTGGTTCAACGACGACGCCAATGAGAGGGAGGTGCCCGAGACCCCTTGATGTACTCGCCTTGATCAACGCCAGAGAAATAGCCAGTGTTTCTCCTCGACCTCTCCGCGGGCTCTTCCTGAATTGCATATATGCAGAGCAAGCAAGAACAACATATAAAAGAAAAAAATACAAATAAAAGAAAAAAAATATTGCTCACCTAACACCTGTTACCTGCCTTACTTGACAATGGCTGTAATTATGTGAACTATCCATGCAATTTGGTCTTCAATGACAGATAGCTCATCAGCATCACCGGGAGCTGGTAATCTAGACGTTTCCTGTAGTAGATTGAGAATGTTTTTATTTATATGCAATTTTACTACCCAGATTGAGAATGTTTTTATCTAGCACTATTTTCCCTAATAACGCTGGAACAGAGCATACATACCTTTTACAGGATATATGGTAGTGTCAATAGGAACCGCAATGGTAACAGACATGTACTCCAATAGTCCAATCAACCATTTGCAAGACAAGGATATCATAGTCATATGCACGATGAGGTCCTTCTGATACTGATGGGCCTACAACTAATCAGACAAGCAATCAACAAAATGTGTTATCAAAATCTCCCACGAAGATGGGAGGATCCTCCAAGACAGCTTGCCCTAGACGAGGCCACAGAAGACCTTGAACTATAGGAGGTACAGGGAGGCCTTGTCGTCAGGAAGGCAGGACTCCAGCTCCTCTTGTATCTGAGAGCCAGTATGTAGTCTGCGGGCTTGAAGTGCCCAGGCACGGTAGGCTCTGGCATCTTCACAACCATGAATAAATTATTATACCATTATTCCATTTCTAAGATGAATGCCCTCCATTATTGTGAGCATTTAAGTTTTCAGAAAAAAGAATTGCTAATGGAAACAAATATATATTATTTTCTGGTACCTTGAAGAGGCAAGTGCATTGTAATTATAGACTTGGCATTATTTGCAGAGATGTATATTACTATCGGATAGGAAAAATCATTTGCTAGCTAAACAAAGAATATTGTGGAGTAATCACTGGAAAATGCATCTTAATCTCAGGAGTTCCCTGGCCGTGGTATAGCAAAAAAAAAAAGAAACTAACACAGAGGAAGCCAACCTCATGTCCATTGGCCCATTGCCTCGTGCCTCATACTGGTGCCGCCTCACGCTGGTTTGTTGTCTCCCAGCCACTGGCTTCTTCCCCTAGAAGTAGGGGTACAGGAGCAGGAGGCCCGTGATGGCAGCGCTGCAGTCTAGCCCGTCTTCTGTGCTCGCCGTTCTATAGTCTCTCCGGCCATCGACTTCTTTCCTCGGAAGTAGGGGTCCAGGACCAGGAGGCTCGTGATGGCCACACCGCCGTCCAGCCCGTTGGGAGTCTCTGCAACACAAACAAAATAGGATGAACATCTGGATCAGACAACTTTGCATAGCCAAATCAACACCAGTGCCTAAAAGACTGAGTCTTGCGCGACACAATTCAAGTGCAAACGAACGAGCATATGTTGACATATCAAGCCGGAAACAAGCGAAGGGCTGAGACCTTACATGGAGGAGCCACCAACAGCATGTCCGGAGAACTTGAGAGCTTCCCTCCCACGAGGGGTAGCCATGACGGGGGCGTGGAGTGGAGCATGGTCTCCTTGCAGGATGACTCAAAGAAGAAAAAGCTTCCTTATTGCACATAGCACTACGGGGCCCCTAGATTAGAATTCCACCTCCACTTGTTACTCTCAAATCCACTCAAATCCTCGCCATCCAGGGGCCCCAAATCACCCCCGAATTTGCAAGGAAACGTCAGGAATCAAACCCCCCACACGCTATCTACGGGTGACAGAGAGGAGTAAGCTGATGGCAGCACCATCGAGCCTGAGGGGGAGCAGGTCACCACGGGAATGGAGTAAGCAGCGGCGTTGAGGGACTCAATGGTCGGATCTGGCTGTCATCTCCATGGAGGCCCGCTCGGCATTGAGCTCTTGCAGCAACCCTCGCGCGGCATACTCTGTGGACTCCTCTCAGCGCCGCCGCCACCAGCTCATCAGGTAGGGAGAAATCTCTGAGGGGGTGGGCATGGACCTCCGGCCAGTGCGAGCCCCTGCGGCGGGTGTGTGTGGTACGCACACGGGGGGAAGGGGTGCGGGGGCGGCAGTGTCGGCATGGAGTGTGGACGTCTTTGCTGCGTTCTTATTTCCGGCAACGTGACGTCGGCCTAGACAACGTGGGTCCGCCTCCGCGTGGTGGTTGTGACGACGGCGGCGGGGCAGTAGAACGGCCAGCCGAGGGAGGCAAGGAGAGGGAGGTGTGGTTGACGCCGATGAGGGAGGCGAGGAGAGGGAGGGTGGAGAGGAGGGAGGTGGGAGGAGAGGGGTAATCAGGGATCCTTCTCCTTCCATGGGTTAGGTTAGCGGCGGAGGTGAGGGAGGCCGTGCCACCGGTTGGGTCGGCGCACGCGGCCAGCGACCACGCGCGGGCGGCGGCAATGGCGGGGCGCAGGCTAGGGTTTTGGGCGATAGAGGGTGAGAGGGAGGCAGAGGAAGGGGGACACAGACGGATGGATCAACGGGGGCATCGTGAGCCACGGTGAGAGCGGGGGCAAGGAACGAGCGAGATTTTCTGGGGAAGCGGGGGCTCGTGCGATGTCCGGGCGGAGCCGTGGTGGACGCCCTCCTTACCTGCTTATAGAGTAGTAGAGATAGAGCCAACAAACGAGGTTCAAAGCCGATGCCAGTAAAACGACACCCGGTTGGTTGGTTCTCATCCCTAACACACAAGCATATATAAATAAATGCATGTATCCGATGCTGCCCCACTCCCCACCTGGGCTAGCTCGCTTTCCCCGGCCGAAATAATGCAGGCCAATCCACTCCATGGCACCGCTAGCTTTTGACCTTTATATCTCGCCGGCGGTCGTCGTAGTGCTTTTGCTAGTAATGATCGAGTGGCGCCCTATCTTGGCGCTTTTGTTCGAAACGTGAGCGCACATTCTCTGGCCCTGGTTTAAGGTTTCACATCAACCGGCTGGTGGTACGGTGAAAGAAAGGGCACCGGGCAGCGGGGACACACGCTTGGATATGATCATCACATGTCTTGTTCAGAGTGGCAACACGTTGATGCCTTTTTCCGTACTAGATCAGCTGGTCGACTGGCCCGTCGACCGGTAGGTGGCGGCGGCGATGCCCAAGTCATGCGCCTCGCTGCGGCCGAAATTTTTTTATTTGTCTTTTTTTTCAAAAAAATTACCTTTAAACTTCTGAATGATTTATTTCTGTATTTTGATCCTTCGCTCTGCGTCATAGGTTATGACACCGAGATAACATAGCTCGGCACCATAGACTATGGCGCCAAGCAACTTGACCCGCTGGCACGCGAGAGCTGAGGCGGCGTCGACGTGGCACCTATAGTTCGGCGCCGCATATCTTGGCGCCGAGCTAGGAAGACATATAAATCGGTCGTTTCCTGGCCGAGAGCTATGCCCAGCCATTTGAATCTTCTTCCATACCGCCCAGAGGTGCTCCAATCTTCATATTCGAGTTAGAAAACTTTGTAGACCAAGATATGGTGTCTCACTGATTCGTTTGTTACGTATATTGTGTTGTATGGTTTGATTAGTTAGTTTTAGTTGTTGCTCATATTTTATGATTCCTAGGATATATGGTTATGACTACAGTTTGTTAGATAGTTTGTGAAAGACATGTATTTATAAGTTAAAATCATTTCTGCTATTTCTATATAGTTGTGTTAATATATAATCATTTGTTAGATGAAAGACATGTATCAGGAGTAATTGTGGCAGAAGGGAGGTCGTCCTCGGGAGTTATATCCGGATGTATCTAGTAAGGATGCTCCTGATATTTCTGTGCCTAATTGTGACTGTGGCAGACCGACTTGGATATGTCAATCCAAACATCCAGACACGGTTGTTCGCTGCTTCTACACTTGTGGTTGTTTTAACGTATGTAGCTTATGACTTGTGTGTTATTGATGTTTACTACATGTACTAATGCTTCATTCCATTTCTGTAGGATCACTTGAGGTGTTTTTTTCTAGTGGATCGACGGTCCTGATAAATTTGACCCTCGATATCTCCTTTTCGCTAATTGGTTGTGCGTAAGGAATACACATGAGCATTTTAAGCGTTGGGTGCCTACTCCCCCAAACCCGCCACCAATGACGGATGAGGAGAAAAACTTAGCCACAGAAAGACAACTGGAGTCTCCGTCTCGGTGCGATTATGGAGATCGTGTTGTCTTTTGTGAGGACACTGCGAAGTACGTCGTGTGTCCTAACAGTAATTATGTAAAAGGGAAATAGGGTCAAACATTTTTCTATAAATGATTTTGGTGGTTAAATGCCCAATATAAATATTGGACTAACTAGTTTGCTCTAGATTATATATTCTACAGGTGCATAAAGGTTCAACACAAACCAATAAAAAATTCAAGTTAGGGTTCAAAAGAAAGGAGCAAAAGAAACTGAAGAGAACCCTGGTCTGGCGCACCGGACTGTCCGGTGCACCAGGGACCGTACATTCCAAACTCTTCACCTTCCGGTTTCTCAGGCGCCGCTCCGGTATAATTCACCGGACTGTCCGATGTGCCACCAGACTGTCCGGTGCACCAGCGGAGCAACGACTGTCGGTTCTTTGAGCTCTTGTTCTTGGATCACTTTCTTCTTCCTCATTCTTGTTCTTCAAGCAACTTGTAATCAAAGCAAGAGACACTAATTGTGTGGTGGTCCTTGTGGGGTCTAAGTGACCCGTTTGATTAAGGAGAAAGCTCACTCGATCTAGGTGACCGTCTGAGAGAGGGAAAGGGTTGAAAGAGACCCGGTCATTGTGACCACCTCAACAGGGACTAGGTTCTCAAGAACTGAACCTCGGTAAAACAAATCACCGTGTCATCCGCTTTATTTCTTGGTTGATTTATTTTTGTCCTCTCTTTCAGACTCATTTTTAATTCTAACGATAACCCCGGCTTGTAGTTTGTCTTTTAAGTTATAAATTTCAGATTCCACCTATTCACCCCCCTCTAGGCGACTTTCAATTGGTATCAGAGCCCAGTACTTCATTAGAGTCTAACCACTCGAAGTGATGTCGGGAGATCACGCCAAGAGGGAGATCATGACCGGCGAGAAGTCCACAAGCCACGAGAAGGCTCCATCGAGGGAGTCCGGTAAAAAGCTAAAGGAGGGATCACCTCGTCACAAGTCGCATCGGAGCAGCGACAAGAAAAAGAAGATGAAGAAGGTGGTCTACTACGAGATCGACTCTTCGTCGCTATCCACCTCCGGCTCCGACGTGCCGTCCGTCACTTCTAAGCGCCATGAGCGCAAGAAGTATAGTAAGATGCCACTTCGTTATCCCCGTATTTCTAGACGCACTCCTTTACTTTCCGTCCCACTAGGCAAACCACCAGTTTTTTATGGTGAAGATTATTGTATGTGGAGTGATAAAATGAGGCTTCACCTAACCTCACTCCACGCTAGCATATGAGACATTGTTGAGTTTGGAGCGCAGGTACCATCGGTGGGGGATGAAGGCTATGATTCGGATGAGGTCGCCCAAATCAAGCACTTTGATTCCCAAGCAACTACTATACTCCTCGCCTCTCTTTGTCGAGAGGAGTATAATAAGGTGCAAGGATTGAAAAGTGCCAAAGAGATTTGGGATGTACTCAAGACCGCACACGAAGGAGATGAGGTGACCAAGATCACCAAGCAGGAGACGATCGAGGGGGAGCTCGGTCGATTCATCCTCAACCAAGGAGAGGAGCCACAAGCCATGTATAACCGGCTCAAGACCTTGGTGAACCAAGTGCGCAACCTCGGGAGCATAAAATGGGATGACCATGAAATGGTCAAGGTTATTCTAAGATCACTCGTATTTTGCAATCCTACGCAAGTTCAATTAATACGTGGTGATCCTAGATACAAGCTAATGTCCCCCGAGGAGGTTATAGGAAAGTTTGTGAGCTTTGAATTGATGATCAAAGGCTCCAAACAAATTGTCAACTTGGAGCAAGACGCCACCTCCACACCCGAGGTGCAACTCGTCGCATTCAAGGCGATAGAAGAAGAAAAGAAGGATTCTACACCAAGTAGGATCCCCATCGACGCCTCCAAGCTCGACAATGAGAAAATGGCGCTTATCATCAAAAGCTTCCGCCAAATCCTCAAGCAAAGGAGGGGGAAGACTACAAACCCCGCTCCAAGAGGGTGTGCTACAAATGTGGTAAGCACGATCATTTTATCGCTAAATGTCCTATGTCTAGTGATAGTAACAGGGGCGACGACAAGAAGGGGAAGAAGAAGAAGAAGAAGAAGAGGTATTATAAGAAGAAGGGCGGCGATGCCCACGTGTGTTGAGAATGGGACTCCAACGAGAGCTCCACTGACTCCTCCTCTGACGAGGATGCCGCCAACATCACCGTCAACAAAGGCCTCCTCTTCCCCAACGTCGGCCACAAGTGCTTTATGGCAAAGGACGGCAAAAAGAAGAAGGTAAAATCTAGAGCCTCCACCAAATATACAACTTCTAGTGATGAGGCTAGCTCTAGTGATGATGAAGATAATTTGCTTACCCTTTTTGTCAATCTTAACATGCATCAAAAAGAAAAATTGAATGAATCGATAGGTGCTATTCATGAGAAGGATGAACTCTTGGATAGCCAAGAGGAATTCCTTATTAAGGAAAATAAAAAGCATGTTAAGGTGAAGAATGCTTATGCTTAGGAAGTAGAGAAAAATGAAAATTTGACCGAGGAGCTTAGCATTTGCCATGACACTATTTCCAACCTTAGAACTGAGAACGCTAATTTATTTGTAAGGTTGAGAAGTTAAATGCTTGTGATGATTCAATTACCAATCTTAAAAATGATAATGCTAGTTTAATTGCTAAGATTGATAAATTGAATGAATCAATTGCTAGCCTTAAAATTGAGAATGACAAATTAATTTCTAAGGCTAAAGATTTAAATGTTTGCAATGATTCTATTTCCAGTCTTAGAAATGAGAATGCCATATTACATGCTAAGATTGATGAATTAAATGCTTGCAAACCCTCTACATCTACTGTTGATCATATCACTATTTGTACTAGATGTAGAGATATTGATGTTGATGCTATCCATGATCACCTTGCTTTAATTAAACAACAAAATGATCACATAGCTCAACTAACTACTAAAATTAATGAGCATGAAATTGAAAATGAAACATTTAAATTTGCTAGAAGCATGCTCTATAGTGGGAGACGTCCTTGTATTAAGGATGACATTGGTTTCCAACAGGGAAGCAATGTCAAGCTTAATGCCCCTAAGAGATTGTCTAATTTTGTTAAGAGCAAGGCTCCCATGGCTCAGGATAACAAGGGTTACATTTTATATCTTGCTGGTTATCCTAAGCACAAGATTAGGAGAATTCATACTAGGAAACCTCATAATGTTTCTCATCATGCTTTTATGTATAAGAATGAGGCTTCTAGTTCTAGGCAATCAACGCATATTAAATTGCCTAAAAAGAAATCTCCTACTGTATCAAATGATAATAATATTTCATTTAAGGATTTTGATGCTTCTTATGTGCTGACTAACAAATCAGGCAAAGTAGTTGCCAAATATATTGGGGCCAAACACAAGGGCTTAAAAGACTTGTGTTTGGGTGCCCAAGGTGCTTGTTTCTAATGTGAAAGGACCCAAGACCGTTTGGGTATCTAAGAACAAGGCCTAAATTGTTTTGTAGGTTTATGCATCCAGGGGCTCAAGTTGGATAATTGACAGCAGATGCACAAACCACATGACTGGGGAGAAAAGAATGTTCTCCTCCTACGAGAAAAACGAAGATCCCCAAAGAACTATCACATTCGGAGATGGAAATTAAGGTTTGGTCAAAGGACTTGGTAAAATTGCTATATCACCTGACCATTCTATTTCCAATATTTTTCTTGTAGATTCATTAGATTACAATTTGCTTTCTGTTTCTCAATTATGCAATATGGGCTACAACTGTCTTTTCACAGATGTAGGTGTTACTGTCTTTAGAAGGAGTGATGATTCGGTAGCATTTAAGGGAGTGTTAGAGGGTCAGCTATACTTAGTTGATTTTAATAGAGCTGAACTTGACACTTGCTTAATTGCTAAGACTAATATGGGTTGGCTCTGGCATCATCGACTAGCTCATGTTGGGATGAAGAATCTTCATAAGCTTCTAAAGGGAGAGCACATTTTGGGACTAACAAATGTTCATTTTGAGAAAGACAGGGTTTGTAGCGCATGTCAAGCAGAAAAGCAAGTTGGCGCCCATCATCCACACAAAACATCATGACAACGGACAGGCCGCTCGAGCTACTCCACATGGATCTATTCGGCCTGATAGCTTATATAAGCATCGACGGGAGTAAGTACTGTCTAGTTATTGTGGATGATTATTCTCGCTTCACTTGGGTACTCTTTTTGCAGGATAAATCTCAAACCCAAGAGACCTTAAAGGGATTCTTGAGACGGGCTCAAAATGAGTTCGGATTGAGGATCAAGAAAATAAGAAGCGATAATGGAACGGAGTTCATGAACTCTCAAGTTGAAGGCTTCCTTGAGGAGGAGGGCATCAAGCATGAGTTCCCTTCTCCCTACACACCACAACAAAATGGTGTAGTGGAGAGGAAGAATAGAACTCTACTTGACATGGCGAGGACCATGCTTGATGAATACAAGACTCCAGACCAGTTTTGGGCTGAGGCGATAAACACCAACCGGCTCTACCTTCACCGAATCCTCAAGAAGATATCTTATGAACTCCTCACCGGTAAAAAGCCCAATGCTTCATACTTTAGAGTCTTTGGTAGCAAATGTTTTATTCTTGCTAAAAGAGGTAGAAATCTAAATTTGCTCCTAAGGCTGTAGAAGGCTTTTTACTTGGTTATGACTCAAACACAAGGGCATATAGAGTCTTCAACAAATCCACTGGATTAGTTGAGATTTCTTGTGACATTGTGTTTGATGAGACTAATGGCTCCCAAGTGGAGCAAGTTGATCTTGATGAATTAGATGATGAAGAGGCTCTGTGCGTCGCACTAAGGAACATGTCCATTAGGGATGTGTGTCCCAAGGAATCCGAAGAGCCTACACAAACACAAGATCAACTGTCATCTTCCATTCAAGCATCTCCACCAACTCAAGATAAGGAACAGGCTCAAAATGATGAAGAAGAAGATCAAGAAGATGAGCCACCTCAAGACAAGGTCAATGATCAAGGGAGAGATGATAAAGATAATGACAAGGAAGATGATCAAGAAATACAGGGTCAAAGACCACCACACCCAAGAGTCCACCAAGCGATTCAAAGAGATCACCCCGTGAACTCCATCCTCGGCGATATTCATAAGGGGGTAACCACTCGATCTCGAGTCGCTCATTTTTTTGAACATTACTCTTTTGTGTCCTCTATTGAGCCTTACAGGATTGAGGATGCACTAAGAGATTCGAATTGAGTGTTGGCAATGCAAGAGGAGCTCAACAACTTCACGAGGAATGAGGTATGGCATTTGGTTCCACGTCCTAATCAAAATGTTGTAGGTACCAAATGGGTATTCCGCAACAAGCAAGATGAGCATGGTGTGGTGATAATGAACAAAGCCCGACTTGTGGCCAAGGATTATTCACAAGTCGAAGATTTGGATTTTGATGAAACATATGCACCCATAGCTAGGCCTGAGTCAATTCGCGTATTACTTGCCTATGCTACTTACCATGGCTTCAAGCTTTATCAAATGGACGTGAAGAGTGCCTTCCTCAATGGACCTATCAAGGAAGAGGTCTATGTTGAGCAACCTCCAGGCTTTTAAGATAGTGAGTATCCTAACTATGTTTATAAGCTCTCAAAGGCGCTTTATGGGCTCAAGAAAGACCCAAGAGCATGGTATGAATGCCTGCGATACTTCCTTATCACTAATGGCTTCAAAGTCGGAAAAGCTGATCCTACACTCTTTACTAAAACTGTTGCAAATGATTTGTTTGTATGCCAAATTTATGCTGATGATATCATATTTGGGTCTACTAACAAATCTACTTGTGAAGAGTTCAGTAGGATCATGGTTCAAAAATTCGAGATGTCAATGATGGGGGAGTTGAGATATTTCCTAGGATTCCAAATCAAGCAACTCCAAGAGGACACCTTCATCAGCCAAATGAAGTATATTCAAGACATCCTTAAGAAGTTTGGAATGAAGGATGCCAAGCCCATCAAGACACCCATGGGAACCAATGGGCATCTCGACCTCGACACGGGAGGTAAATCCGTAGATCAAAAGGTATACCGGTCGATGATAGGATCTTTACTCTATTTATGTGCATCTCGACCGGATATTATGCTTTCCACATGCATGTGTGAAAGGTTCCAAGCCGATCCTAAGAAAGTTCACCTTAGGGCCGTGAAGAGGACCATGAGATACTTAGTTTATACTCCTAAGTTTGGGCTTTGGTACCCCAAAGGATCCACATTTGATTTGATAGGATATTCCGATGCCGATTGGGCAGGGTGTAAGATTGATAGGAAGAGCACATCAGGGACTTGTCAGTTTCTGGGGAGATCCCTGGTGTCTTGGGCTTCAAAGAAACAAAATTCAGTAGCTCTATCAATCGTCGAAGCCGTGTATATTGCCACGGGCCATTGTTGTGCGCAATTACTTTGGATAAGGCAAACCCTCAGGTACTATGACTACAAATTGAGCAAAGTCCCTCTCCTATGTGACAATGAGAGTGCTATCCGCATGGCGGAGAATCCTGTTGAACACAGCCGCACTAAGCACATAGACATTCAGTATCACTTTTTGAGGGATCACCAACAAAGGAGGGATATCAAGATAGCCTATATTAACACCAAAGACCAACTAGCCGATATCTTTACCAAGCCTTTAGATGAGAAAACCTTTAGCAAACTTAGGAATGAGCTAAATATACTTGATTCTCGAAATTTTGACTAAAACATTGCACGCATTGCTCATTTACATACCTTTAATCATATCTCTTTCATTTGCTATGACTAATGTGTTTTCAAGTGTATATTATATGCTAAGTCGTAGGTTGAAAGGGAAATGGAGTACTCGACGAAGACAAGGCTTCCACTCCACTCTAACCGATATCATTTACTCTTCGTCGTCACTCCACAACACTCCTAATTGGTATAATCTTTTCACTCATACTTACTCGTACCAATGGGGGAGAGAATGTAAAGGGCTCACAAAGTCTCCGTTTTTGGCGATTAATGCCAAAGGGGGAGAGAGTATTAGCCCAAAGCAAAAGGACCGCACCACCACCACCAATTTCAAAATATTCAAGAACGTTTCAAAATTGGTATCTAAATGTATTTGATTTGGTATTTTTCAAAATTGGTATTCCTCTAGAAATTATATCTCAATTGAGATCTATATTTCAAATTGATATATATCTCAAAACCCTCTTGAACACTAAGAGGAGATTTCATTCAAGGGGAGTTTTGTTGTAGTCAAAGGAAAAGCATTTGAAACAGGGGAGAAAATTTCAAATCTTGAAAATGCTTCTCAAAATCTTATTCATATACCTTTGACTATTCGCAAAAAGACTTTAAAAAAATTTCCAAAAGAATTTGCAAAAACAAAACCATGGTGCAAGCGTGGTCCAAAATGTTAAATAAACGAAAGCATCCAAGCATATCTAGTGAAATTATAAATTGGTTTAATTCTAAGTAACCTATGCACTTACATTATGCAAACTCGTTCAATTCTGCACTTATACATTTGCTTTGGTTTGTGTTGGCATCAATCATCAAAAAGGGGGAGATTGAAAGGGAAATAGGGTCAAACATTTTCCTATAAATGATTTTGGTGGTTGAATGCCCAACACAAATATTGGACTAACTAGTTTGCTCTAGATTATGTATTCTACAGGTGCATAAAGGTTCAACACAAACCAATAAAAAGATCAAGTTAGGGTTCAAAATAAAGGAGCAAAAGAAACCGAAGAGAACCCTAGTCTGGCGCACCGGACTGTCCAGTGCACCAGGTACCGTACATTCCAAACTCTTCACCTTCGGGTTTCTCAGGCGTCGCTCTGCTATAATTCACCGGACTGTCCGGTGTGCCACCGGACTGTCCGGTGCACCAGCGGAGCAACGGCTATCTAGCGCAACGGTCGTCTGCAAAAGCGTGAACAGTGCGTGAACAGTGCGCGTAGAAGTCAGAGCAGGCGTCAGAGGCGCACCGAACAGTGAACAGTCCCTGTTCGGTGCAGCACCGGACTGTCTGGTGCGACATGAAGACAAAGCTCCAACGGTCAGAATCTTCAGAACCCTAATGGTTGGGTGATGTGGCTAGCGCACCGGACAGTGTCCGGTGGCGCACCGGACTGTCCGGTGCGCCCATCGACAGACAGCCTCCCCAACGACTATGTGGTGGTTGAGGGCTATAAATACCCTCCAACCACCACCACTCCAAGTATCCAAGTTTTTCAGACATCTTATTCAATACAAGAGCTAGTGCAATCAATACAAGATACAATTCAAAAGAATCAAAGCCTCTCCAAGTCCCAAATTCACTCCAAACAACTAGTGACTAGAGAGAGTTTTTTCCATGTTCTTTGAGCTCTTGTTCTTGGATCGCTTTCTTCTTCCTCATTCTTGTTCTTCAAGCAACTTGTAATCAAAGCAAGAGACACCAATTGTGTGGTGGTCCTTGTGGGGTCTAAGTGACCCGTTTGATTAAGGAGAAATCTCACTGGGTCTAGGTGACCGTCTGAGAGAGGGAAAAGGTTGAAAGAGACCCGGTCTTTGTGACCACCTCAATGGGGACTAGGTTCTCAAGAACCGAACCTCGATAAAACAAATCACCGTGTCATCCGCTTTATCTTAGTTGATTTGTTTTCGCCCTCTCTTTCGAACTCGGTTTTAATTCTAACGCTAACCCCGGCTTGTAGTTTGTCTTTTAAGTTATAAATTTCAGATTCCGCCTATTCACCCCCTCTAGGCGACTTTCATTATGTGAGTGCATAACAAATGTCCAAAATTTTGTTATTTTTTGAACAAATTTACTAATTTATTCTTCTGCATCTATACAGTGGGCGTAAGTGTAATTTCAGAGAGTGATTGTATGGTCCTAGGTCCCATTAGTCTGAGCCAGAGGGAAAGGAAAAGAAAAAATGAGTGGGCGGAAGAGTTGAAGTCCGATCCACTACTCTACAAATGTGGTATTAAAGCTAAGTATGGATTAGTTCATTCCGAGCTTGGTGTGGGCTATTTTGTGGACATATGGTAGATTACGATGAGGTTGATATTTCTTTTTGATTGCATTAGGTGTAATGTTGCATCAATACTTACTATTTTTTTGTGTAGGAGGCGAAGAAATGCAATTGGGAGAGATACACCGACAAAGAAGAGGTTATGCATACAGTAAAGTCCAAGAGACTAATGGGACAAAAGATGCGTTGTGGATCTCAGCTCGTCGATTCCTAGATTAAAGATCGCAGACAGGAGATGCGTAGGTTCGCGAAATCAATGTGTTATGACAGCTTGATGCGTGTTGAGTGGAGGAGATTGAAGGTGGCAAATGAAAAGAGAGCACATGATGCATGGGAAATGGAGGCGGCTAGAGCCGAGAAACAGATGTTGGGAAATCTTGCTAGTCGTCTGAGTGCAAGTGAGTGAGAAAAAGGACATGTTGGTTTTGTTTGTACATTGTATTTATCTTGTCTTTGCAAACTTATTTATCCAATTATATTTGCAGATATTGGATGTGTCGTGAACTATCTCGCAGATGAGGCTCGTGCAAGATACATTCAGGAAAAAATCGTGATGGTGGAGCTGATGGAGGAGGAGGAGGACACATCAAGGTTGAGTGAGCTTATCGCGCTCGCTGAGGCAGGATTACATGGGGAAGAGGAGGATGACACATCAAGTTTGACTGAGCTCATTGCACTAGCTGAGGCAGGATTACATGTGCAAGAGGAGGAGGACGAGTTCATGTCTTAGGCCGCCGAAGAAGCAGATGTCGCTTATTACAAGCAGAAGTGTGATGAAGCAGAGGCTAAGGACCAGTTATTCTCCCAAGTTGCAGATGAAGCAGAAGCCACTTATTACAAGAGAAAGGCAGAAGAGTGTGATGCAGGACAATCCAGCAAGTGGAACGAGGTTGTCGTTGAGGACTGCGTGATGGATGACTCTGATGATGAGTTACTTATAGATTACATTTCAGATTGATTCAGCTAGTAGTGTATTATGTAGTACTTTTATATACAAAATGTTTAAGAACCATAACATTTCATATGCATAATGTTTCTATTGCATTGTCATGTTTTTTCTAATTCACAAAAAAATCGCAAGAGATTCTCTTGTTTTATTAACAACCACAAAAAAGTTGCGATGACGTGCAGCGGCAACATAATGAGAACATGGAAAGTGTTATTATCTAGGTTTACCACAACCACACGAGAATGCATCAAGTAACACAACATATGTCCTCGAAGGCCGCACCTCACCGTCGGAAGTTGTGCCACCCATCGTTGTTACCTCGTATTTTCCCAACTCCTCGTCAAAGCATTGTACCCCATGTCTATTGGCCCATTCCTTTGCATTATTAAGATGTGCTATTGGTTTAGGTGCCCATCTCTAACCTCGCATCTGCATTGCCTTGGCCTGTGCGTATCTCTCATTAAACCACGCCATAAGCCTATAGAATGTGAATGTTACTATAGCATTGACTAGCATGGCACGTATACCCTTTAGCACACTATTAAATGACTCGACCATGTTGCTAGTATGGAACTCGAACCTCCAACCACCTTCGTCGTAGGCCCTTGTCCACTTCTGGGGTTCCCTCAGCAATCCAACAATCTAATTTTTACCTTCAGCATTTGTTGCATCTTTTAGTTCCTTCAACTTGTCCTCGAAGAACGAAACCTCCAACTGTCGACATACCTCCATAAAAAGGGGAATTATCCTTGGTATGATCCTTTCAAAGAAGATTTTTTGCTAGGTCTCGAGTGCACCATCTGTGGTGCATGGATGCGTAGCCAGGAATCTGCTCTTGCATTGCATTAAGAATACCCTAGTGTCTGTCAAATATGACACCAACCTCTCTACCAGGGCCCACGACATGAATCCGAACAAGTCGTAAGAACCAAGGCCAACTATCTCTGTTCTCCCTTTCCACCAAAGAAAATGCCAACGGAACCAATGCGTTGTCCGCATCACATGAAATGGCAACCAACAATGTGCCCTTATACTTCCCAAGCAGGAAAGTACCATTAATAGAGAGCATGGGACGACAATGCCTGAAGGCCTCTACGCACTGCGAGAAACACCAGAAAGCACGAAAGAATATCTCTCTGTCATTCCTCCATTCGTTGGGTTTAGGGATGTACTCGTAATGCATGCCTGAGTTTTTTGCTTTCATTGCATTGAACAATGCTGTCAACTTCTCGTAACTCTCCTCCCAATCCCCGTATATCATCTTCCATGCTCATTGCTTTGCCCTCCATGCTTTCCCATACTTGATCCTATAACCAAACAACTCTCAAGTCATGGTCATAATTGACTTCACCTTTAAGTTTGGCTGACCCTTCAATGTCACCAATAGCCTTTTCGCAATTAGGGTAGATGTCAACTGTTGATGCTTAGAGCTCAGCTCTGTCTAGGCACAAGTGTGTGGACCTACAATTTTTGTGATCTTAAACTTTCTAGTTTCCTTCTACTTGCAGGCACATACCCTCCAATTACAATCCAACACCTCGCACATAATTGTGTAACGTCGCTGTGCATACGAGTGTCTCACCTTGAACGGTCTCTTGCGGTTCACAGAATATTCCTATAGCCATCGTCTCAGGGTAGACAAGTCCTTAAAATTTAAGCCTTTCTTAATCTACATGCTGTCAGCGTTATCCGGAGCCTCTAGCAGTTCGTCATCTCATTCTTCTGCGTATGCACCATTGGAATGACTTAGACTGCTAAATTCATGTACTGTAGGGTCACGCTCCAGACACAAATGTCTCGTGAGTTGAATTTCTTGCTCGGTCAATTCTTTAACCGGACGGTCTTCATCGGAATCTAAGGCCCATGCAGCCTCATATGACTCCTCCTCATCCTCAATCTGAACATCAACACTATTTGAGGCCCTGCATATGTGGTCCATATTGGATGATAAGGGCACAGGAAGATAAGCACCATTATCTCGTTGTGGACCTCCTGCATCGCGTCGAAGGAGCAAATACTACATTAAAGTCTCATCAAACGAATTAATGATGTATATGAATAGCGTGATAAAGACACTTACTAGGATGATCCTAGGTCAAATGGATCTCCTGGGGGGCTACCACAGGATTCGAGGCCCCACAAACGCCACGAACAGGATGAGAAATCTCAATCTCGTTCTGGGCCGATTGAGCATCCGACACAATAACCACTTCTTCCGGACGCTCAGGCAAAGGAGCTTCACAAGGAGATGCATTTGGCATTTGTGGAGATAACCCGACTAGACCATCGCAATGACCAAAGGATAACTTTCGAACGACCACATCCAAACATAGAGGAACAATCGTCATCACAATTTTGACATATTTCACCCAGTAATCTTCAGAGCCAATGGAGATCAACCTTCAGAATACTGTCCCAGATGCAACATGGACAATAAACCCTCAATCGATACGCCAGGGTCGTTTAAATTGCAACTAATCTCCTCACAAGCCCTAGCAAAAATCTGGCCAAAAGAGGGCCTTTCACCAAACATAGGCTAAAATACTAACTAAATATAAAAACACTAAGACAATACAATACTAAGTACTAAACTAAATTAATACTAACTAACTAACCACTAGCTACTAGCTAATAAACTAAATTAATACTAACTAAACCCTAAACTAATTTAATACTAACTAAATTACCGCTAGCTACTAGCTACTAACTAACCACTAGCGGCAGCGACCAAGCGAGCGGGCGGCGGGCCGCGGCTGGGGCGACGTGGCTTCTAGGGCACGCGTGTCTGGGCCGGCGAGCCGTGGCGACGCTAGGTTGAGGCGGCGACGTGCGGTGGGGCTGGACGTTGTTTGGGCAAGCGAAAGAATGGAGAAATAAAAGGTTGGTCGGCGTCTAAATCCTACCTCCACGCCAAGATCTATGGCACCGAGATAGGGGCCACGTCGGCCTCGCGTAAGCCCTCAGCGCCAGCGGGGCAGCAAGGGTCCAAATGCAGAAATAAATCGTTTAGGGATTTAAACATGAATTTTTTCGGAAAAGGACGAAAATACAAAAAAAAAGAAATGGTCCTTGCAGTTCCTTGCAATGGCCAATTTTTTTTGAAAGGGAGAGGCAAAAGACTTGCCGCTCCAATATATTAGATAGGAAAGAACTTACAGGAAGTTACAGGAAACAGAATCGACTTACACGACCACTGAAAACTACTGAACAGACCTACTTGCTAGACAAAAACTGATAACAACCAACGAGCTCTTTGACCACTAAAGCAACCTGCTCCGCTGATCTATGCTGACTATGGAAGATTCTATTGTTTCTTTCTAACCAAACGCTCCACCAAAAGTAAATCATAAGGCCATCGAAAAATCTTCTCGAATGCTTGCTGCACATACTTCTTAAATTCCTCCACCAATCATACAAGGACTCGGTGCCGTAGATCCCTCTAAACGACGAAAGGTTCACCCAAGACAAGATTTTGTCCCACACCTCTCTGTTGAAGGGACAGTCCTTGCATAAGTGAACCGTCGTTTCAAAGGTCGAATTACAGAGGCAACAAGAAGGATTGCAAGGCCATCCGCTTTTCTGGAGGTTCTCTGCTGTCAACACTCTATTGTGTAAAAGAGTCCAAGCGAAGAAGCGATATTTTGGTTTAGTTTTTGCTTTCCAAATGGAACATATTTTCATTGTGCAGAAGTTTGTTGAGAACTGAATGTTATAGGCGCTACTTGCACTGTACTGTCCATCAGCCGTCCATCTCCAAGAGATGGTGTCCTCCAAGTTGTTAAGCTCGTGCATGTTGTTGATAGCCTGCCAAAGGGTTACAAAGTCTTTTATTTCGTCTTCTCGTATGCATGGCAGGCATAACTAAATCCATCTATTGGTTCTAAGAGCATGAAAAACCGAAATGTTTTTCTTCCTTGCTTTCATGAACAGACTTGGTGCAATATTCTTGGGTGCCTGACCATGGATCCAACTCGATTTCCAAAAACTAGTTGTTCTCCCATTACCAACGTTGACCACCGTAGATGCATTGAAGAGCTCTTCATCTGTTTTGTCGCATGGCGATTGTAAATCGATCCATGCCTTATCTCTGTCCTTCCAACGCATCCACAGCCATCTGATTCTTAAAGCCCTTGCGAAGCGTTCAAGTTCTAGTATGCCCAGACCCCTTGTTCTTTGGCAGGCATGTAGTAGACCAGTTGATCAAACAGTGACATCCACTGCAAGTTTCAGGATTGTTTCCTTTCTAGAAAAAGCCTCTTCTTATCTTATCAATTTTTTGCATCAACCATTTTTGAACCGAAAAAATCGTAAGTTGATAAATCGATTGGGCGGTTAACACAAATTTTTGAACCAATGTTTCTCTGCCTGCCTTTGAGAAGAGTCTGCCTTTCTAGCTGGCCAACCTTTTACTGATTTTTTCCAATAGCGGTTGCAGGGTGATCCTTTTAACCTTCCTAAAGTGTAGGGGGAGACCAAGATACTTTCCGGGCAGATTAGCATATTTGCCAGGGAACACTTCAGAAAGATTTGACCAAAGGGACTCAGGATAACATATTGGAAAGATTTCAGTTTTATCAAAATTTATCTTTAGCCCTGAACAACCTTCGAAGACTTCCAGAATCGTTTTAAGAACTTTGAGGTCCGAATTGTCCGCTCTCACAAACACACCGGCATCATCTACATACAGGGAACAATGAAGCTTTGCCCCTTTCGGCAGGACACTTCCCAGTAGCTCGGCCCGTGCCGCCTTTTCGATCATTCGCTGGAGAGGATCCATTGCTAAAATGAATAGAAAGGGAGAAAGAGGATCCTCTTGCCGTACACCACGCTTGTGGTTAATTCTGTTTGTTTGCTCACCGTTGACTATTATTTTGGAAGAAGATGAACCCAGAATTAAAGCGATCCAATCACGCCACCTTTGGATCAAGCGGCTGGGGCGACGTGGCTTCTGGGGCACGCACGTCTAGGTCAGCGAGCCACAGCGACGCTAGGTTGAGGCGGCGACGTGCGGTGGGGCGGGGCGTTGTTTGGGCAAGCGAAAGAATGGGGAAATAAAAGGTCGGTCGGCGTCTAAATCCTACCTCGACGCCAAGATTTGTGACGCCGAGGTAGGGGCCACGTTGGCCTCGCGTAAGCCCTCAGCGCCAGCGGGGCAGCAAGGGTCCAAATGCAGAAATAAATCGTTTAGGGATTTAAACATGAAATTTTTTCGGAAAAGGACGAAAATACAAAAAAAAGAAATGGTCCCTGCGGTTCCTTGCAACGGCTATAGATGGCCAAACGGGCCGGCATGTGACCAGCATGGACCGTGGTCGGCACGGCCCGCCAGGCCCGGCTAGCGAAGCGTGCCGTGCCAGATGGGCCAGACGGGCCGTGCTTGGTGGAGGTTTGAACTCACAACCTAGTGCATAAGAGACTTAAACGCATCCATCTAACCAGTGTAGCTGCAGTTTTATTATGTCATATGTTGAATTTTTATACTTAATATATGTAAACTATTATTTTTAAAATAAAAAATGTAACCGTGTCGTGCCCGTGCCAGCACTACGGGTCGAGATAGTGACCCAGGCACGGCACTATAACCGTGTCGTGCCAGACACTGACACTATACTAACCGGGTCGGGTCGTGCCTAGACCATGCTTTTTCGTGCCGTGACTGGGCTGGCCCATCGTGTTAGTGCCAAAGGGCCATCTATAGCAACGGCCAATTTTACCCACCATGTGACGTCTAAGTATATGTCGCTGCTGGTCGACAAGGTGAGATCCAGAGGGCCATCCAGAGAACGGCAGCGGCACATGTTGGAGGTGGACGTGCAAGGAACAGCCAGCTAGCTCAGCCGCGCGCGTACGTACGAACGAACGTTCCCTCGACTGGCGGACCGGAGGTGGACAGGATGTTTCTGCTGCCGTTAATCACCGGGCGGCGACGGCAAGAGTGAGGGCGACGGCAGAGGAGCACATCACTACATCAGCGGCCTGGGCCCGGCAAGCAATGAGCCACCGCGCTGGATCAGTCGCTCTGAGAGTACGTGAGAGGCACGCGCCAAAGAGAGGAATCAATTATTGTATCTGTAGTGGAGGCGAGCCGAGACGAGAGGGAGGGTTAGGAATCCCCGGAGATCCTTCCCGGAGGCCGGAGATCCGACCAGTCATGTCGATCGACCGTGGTGGCCAGGGTTGTTCAGCCCACGTCGCGTCGTCCCGGTGTCCCCGTCCAGGGGATCCTCCGGTGCTGACACGGCGGCGCGGGGGAGATCTTTCCACGGTCCCTTTCGCCTGGGGCTCCTGGAGGCTGGGGCCTTGCCTGCTGCCTGCTGGCCTTGCCCTTGGGGTCTACCCTTTCGTCTTTCCAGCTCGCGCGGAACGTGCATATGGATGCCTGCCTGCTGCCGTGCGGAGGTGGGCTCGCTCGGCCTTTCCTGACCTGACCCACGCGCGCGAGGCGCGACGCGAGTGCGCGACCAAAGAAGAAGAGAAAGCGTCGCTATATATATGCCTTTGGTTGGGTGTCCTGTCCTCTGCCGCTTTGCGCGGGCCGGCCGGCGTGTGGCTGCAATAACGCCGCGGAACGGCGCCTCCGTCGCGTCGCCGTCGCGCCATTGCGCTGCGCCTGCGCCTGCCCAGCCTTGTCCCTTCTTCACCCACCGCACTCTGCAGACGATAGATGCTCCTGTTTTGCTAGCTAGCTAGCTAGCTAGTTGCGACTCGGGAGAGCGACGATGCGCGTCCGGCGTGTTTTGTGTCTGTGTGCTGTGCTTGTTGTATGGAGGAGGCATATGCTGATATGCGTAACAAGCAATCACGACACGTATACGAATGTTAGTAGACCCTTACAATACAAGTCCACTAGCAATGCTTTTATAACATAAATTCATTAGCAACGATTTTGAGTAGGTCGTGTGTATACACATTGGCTGCTGATGCTGGCACACACGGGCGTTCACTACTTCTACTACATCTACACGTCATCCTTCCACGCACCGCATCGCATGTCTAGCGGCAAGGATCCTTTTTAACTTATACTTCCCTCCGTTCTAAAATATAATTCGTTTTAGACTAGCTAGTTACACATTTATTAAGTAACATATAAACGTAGTTTGCATATATGTCTATATTCACTATTATTCCAATGGTGGTAGAAAAAAATGATGGACTAGAAAGAACTCTATGTTAGGAAGGAGGGAGTATGATATATCGATTAAACATGGCAGATATGTATATGTGCAACATACGTGTTCGTTTTCTACGCTTCGTATCAAAACGGAAACCATTCAACAATCTATGCATTAAAAATGTGGCTCTCTAGCATCACGAATCGCTAACGCTGAATTTTTGCCCTTAAAGACGTACCATGAAGAAAACATCTCAAGTTGTTTATTTAGAAGTTGTAGGAACAAACATGTCCTTTTTATTTTCCTCATATATGAAACACGTACAATTCTTCTTGATTAATTGAAACACAAACATTTTACAAGCGTCTTGTACCGCCGACAACTTCAATAACGTTGTTGGGGACTTGTTCTCAAATGCTTTGGATTAAGAACAAGACAACATAAAAAGTGTTAAATAATAAAGTCCTTCGTCCGTTGAAACATTATTTCCCTTCGGGATATAATGTGTTCCGGACGAAGGTCACAAACAACATATCTTCGTAAGCACAATAAACTATGACGAAGAACTTACATGCAATATAAAAAGTAATATAAACATTTAAATATTACCACAACGTTATTTCTATTTTATTATCATAGAAAAATAGAAATGATTTTAGATTATAAGTGTACCTTCGGATTGCAGGAAGGCAGAAGTACAAGGATGACAGAAAAGCAAATGCCAAGTCAGCGTGAACAGTACGGGAGTACTGTTCATCTATTTATAGGCGTGGGACGTAGCCCATGCAAAATTACATTCATGCCCATCACATTTGCTAATGACTTATGGGAATCTATTAAGGCCTAAGTAGTCTTTTCATCTTTAAGTCGGTTCCCCTTTCTGCTATCGCGACGAAGCTTTCTGCGCATAGCTTCGGCTGTGCACCATCCTTCGTACAGCTCGGTAATCAGCCCGTCCTTCATCTCAATCCCCCTTCGTCTGGCTTGGGCTTCGTTCCGACCGTACTCCATGTTCATGATATGAGTCCGAAGATACCTGTTCATATAATTCACTTGGAAAATATTGTCAAATTATGTTTTTGAGGACCTTCGGAGGACGAAGGCTCCCAACAGTAGCCCCTCGCAATATTTATTTGTTAGTGATAAATTCAGATTGCGATATGGACGAAGGCCTTAAGCCGAAGGTCCGAAAAAACACCTTCCCTTTGCTAGAATAGCAAAAGTCACTGACACCTGGGACCACACAGTTTCCGTCATATCGAGTGTATAAATAGGAGCCCGCCACATTTGATTTGGCACGCTCTCTTTGCCATCTGTTTTGCCTGCTTATAAAGCTTTCTGCCCAAAAAATATTTGTTTTCTTTCCTAGTTTTAAGCTTCGGAAGCGAGAAGTAAGATTTCCGAAGGGATGTCTGAGGAGAAGAAGGCTGCTGTCGAAATGAAGCTAAGTCTCTCTGAAGAGAAGAACCTGGGGTTTCTTGAAGCAATGTCGAAGACCAATACAGAAAAGATCACCAAAGAGATTTTAGAAGGTTTATCTGAAGATACTGGTGACAGCGACAGTTATGATGTAGAAAGCGGCGGGGGAGAGTGCGAAGATCGACCATGGCGGCCAAGTCACTCGGTTTTCGGGAAAACCACTATTAAGCAGAGTCATATTGAGAATATGAGGGGGAGATATTTTCGAGATATATCTATTGTGAGGGCTGATGCTGGAGAAGAAACCTCTCCTACCCCCGAAGAAGATGAGGTCGTGATCTTCCGAAGCTTTCTCAAGGCTGGGCTTCGGTTCCCCCTAAGCAGCTTTGTTGTCGAAGTCCTGAAGACATTTTAAATCTACCTTCATCAAATTACTCCCGAAGCTATCATAAGAATGGGAATCTTTGTCTGGGCTGTGAGAAGCCAAGGTTTAGAACCAAATGCTAAAAGCTTTTGCAAAATTCATGAGTTGGTATATGAGACGAAGCCCTGGGGGAAAGAACAATATCACAACAACTTTGGTTGTTACAGCTTCGGTGCCCGCTCCGGGTCAAGCTGCCCCGTGCCAACCTTTCGGAAGAGGTGGCCCGGTGCCTGGATGACAGAATGGTTCTATGTAAAGAATGACTTGACAGCGCAGGAAGATGTTAAGAGTATCATTATGCGCCCTATCTGGCAACGCTTCGGACTCCGAAAGCCGAAGGTTGAAATGGATGAAGCGGCCGAAGAATGCCAAAGAGCCTTCGGCGTAATCTGCTCTTTTATTGGGACAAGGGATCTGGTCCAAGAGCATATTGCCTTCAGAGTTTGGCCACTTGCAGGAAAGTGGGAAATGCCGAAGGAGACCATCAAAGAGTCTGGCGAAGGTGGACTGGTCAGACTAAAATACACATTCAAATACGGAGATAAGTTTGTTGAACCTGATGACGACTGGTTAAAAAGCATTGAAACCTTAAGTGACGAACTGCTTGGGGTATATTCGAAGGCCGAGAATACTGCATTATCGGCAGCCTTCGGAGGCCGAAAGAAGAAGAGGCTCAACCGGGTATTTGATGCAATCGGGTTTGTCTACCCTGACTATCATTATCCGGTGCCAGGCCGCAAAAGAAAAAACACTTCTCCTGCAACAGAAGTTGCCTCAGGTACTTCTAGTGAGGCAGCGCCGCAAAGAAAAAAGATAAAGGTGCTCACCCACCGGGCACGTTTTATTGAACCAGCCACAGTACCTGAGTTTATTGGTGAAGTCTCTTTGGCCACTGAGACTACAGAACCAGCTCCAGTGCCGAAGATCGAAGAAAAGACTGAAGCACCTTCAGCAGAGAAGGCAGAAAAACCGAGAATTGAAGGACCAAAAATATTGGAAATCTTAAGTCCTTCAGCAAGTGTTGAGACAATAAAAAATCAAAAGGGTCCATCGGTGACCCCGAAAAGAAAAAGAATGGTGAACGTGCTAGATGTTTTGGAGACAATTAAGTCTTCAAGCATAACTCCAAAAAAGACTGTTGAAACTTCAAAAACGGAAACTGAAATCTTTGCTGCTGAAGCTCCAAGGCAACAATCTGAAACTGAAGCTGGACCTTCAGAGCCCACGAAGGTAAAACCCTTGGAAACCGAGGAAGAAAAAATGATGGAGCCAATTTTAATTGAAGAGATTAGTACTGCTGCCCCCGAAGCATCCCCCACAGCCCTTGATTACATCGTTCGACATGCTTCAGGGAAAAAGTTAACAGAAGAAGAAATTTTTGAAGCTAATCATTATGCCAAAGAATTGAAATATCCGAAGGGGGCACTAGTGTTCAATGGTACAAATGAAGAAGATTTCCTATACTGCCTCCCGGATAACAAAGAACTACTTGTCTGCCGGGAAATGGCCCGAAGCATGGGGTTTCCGAAGCTGGAGGCTGGCCTCTGCGCGATGACGAAGGACGATCTTGCGGACAGCCTTGCGTATAATAGCCTGAAGGTACGAGATCTACGCATTTGGAAACTTTATGATTCGAAATCTATTGTTTTATTCTTATACTAACTGAAAGGGAATTAGGCTTACACCTAGTTCCTAAATAATTTTGGTGGTTGAATTGCCCAACACAAATATTGGACTAACTAGTTTGCTCTAGTGCATAAGTTATACAGGTGCAAAAGGTTCACATTTAGCCAATAAAAAGACCAAGTGTTGGATTCAACAAAGGAGCAGCAAGGCAACCGAGGGCACCTCTGGCTGGAGGCACCGGACTGTCCGGTGTGCACCGGACAGTGTCCGGTGCGCCCAGAGGACTCCAACTCCAACTCTTCGCTCTCGGGAATTCTCGGAAGCCGGCGCGCTATAATTCACCGGACTGTCCGGTGTGCACCGGACATGTCCGGTGCTCCAAGGAAGCGCGGTCTCCGGAACTCGCCAGCCTCGGGTTCGCGCGGCAGCCGCTCCGCTAAAATTCACCGGACTGTCCGGTGTGCACCGGACTGTCCGGTGTGCCAGCGGAGCAACGGCTACTTCGGCGCCAACGGTCGACTCTGACAGTAAACAGTACACGCGGCAGAGTCAGAACAGAGGATCAGAGAGGCACCGGACTGTCCGGTGTGCACCGGACTGTCCGGTGCCGCATGAGGACAAAGCCTCCAACGGTCGACCAGCTCCAGCCCCAACGGCTATTTGGTGACGTGGCTGTCGCACCGGACATGTCCGGTGTGCACCGGACTGTCCGGTGCACCATCGAACAGACAGCCTTCACCAACGGCTAGTTTTTGGTTGGTGACTATAAATACCACCCCAACCGGCCACTTCAAGTGTGGGAGCCCAAGCAACATTCCAAGTCATTTAGTTGACATACTCAAGCCCTCCCAACCACATATATTCATTGATCCATCCTATACACAAGATTTAGACCACTACAACCAACACAAGTGCCACAAAATAGAGAGCAAGCAAAAGAGAGCTACTCATTTGAGTTTAGCACTAGTGCCTTGTGAGATTCATTGAGAGATAGTGTGTGCTTCATCTTTGTGTTCATTTGCGCGTGGAGTTTTGACTCCCATTCGAACTTCCTCCAAAGTTTTGGAGGCTTGTAAAAGCTAGCAAGAGACACCAAAGATTGTGGTGATCCTTGTGGGATCAAGAGTGATCCTTGAGAAGAAGAAGAGCTCGCCGATTCTTGTGTGATCGGGGGAGAGAGGGAAAGGGTTGAAAAAGACCCGTCCTTAAGTGGACTCCTCAACGGGGACTAGGCCTTCGAGGGCCGAACCTCGGTAAAACAAATCACCCGTGTCCATTGTGTTTTTGCTTGTGATTTGTTTGTTTCCCTTGCTCTAAGTTTTCTTGCACCTTTATTTGCTAATATCATTTGGTGTTGCTTCAAGTTAAATTCCCATTTAGTGAAGCAACACATTGCAAGAAAGAACTTGTCCTAGTGCTCTTCTCATCTAAGGCTTCTTGCTTTGTTATTCTATAACTTACTAGTTGTATTGATTTATCACTTCCGCCCGCATTACTTAGCAATACTCTTTCAAGCAAGACCTTAGTTTCTATTCTCCGATATTTGTATATCTTGTTCTAACCACTAATCAAGGGATCTAGTTGGGGGATAAAGTTTTAATATTCAGGATTTGCCTATTCACCCCCCCTCTAGGCGACTTTCACTAACTTTTTACATATAGGGTTTAATACTAAGCAACGCGCTGAGAGCGCAAAAGAATGCCGAAGACGAAAGCTATGAAATTGCTTTCAACAACCTTCGGACAGAGGTTATCAAACTAAGGAATGAAGCCCTGGAAAAGGACAAAATTCTAGTTACATTGGTGGATAAAATAAAGGAGAACGAAGCTGCGTCTAAAGCACAAGTTGCAGCTCAAAAGCACGAGATTGACGATCTTCGGAAGCAATTGGCCCGGGCGAAAGAAGAACGCATACTTGAAGAAACGAGGCGGGAATGTAGCGACCAATGGGCCAATCATTTGGAAGGAACCGTTGAAGAGCTTCGGTCTTCTAAGAAAAGGTGCTACGAAAAATCCATGGAATGTGTCAAGTTGTTGCAAGTTTTTCATGGCATGTATTTTCACTAAGTGTGTTATTGTTGCCATGATTCTAGATATAGAGAGATATTTCATGTTCTTAAAAGAATAAGGTGTCATGTAAGGAATTCAAATCCTTAGGACACTTGTAAAAGGAAAACTCTCTCTATAACTAGAATAGTGAGGCTAATGATTTTTATCTAAGTAACCCAATAGTCTCACTTGTAGAGAATAAGTTTCTCTTTGAAAGCGTGTAATCTAACATGAAAAGAAAAATCAATCCAAATGTTTATGATGTATTTTTACTTGCTCAAACTGGATTTGATTCTTTCACATTTATCGCTTTCCACATCATGAATTAGATTTATTCCCATAATCTTAAAAGATTATTTATGCTTGTTTTATGAGTTAAAATTAAGCATAACATCATCTATGGATAATCTAGTTCATGCTATGAAGCTTCCATGTTTTAGTAATCTAGCTTCCCATTCCTTATCAAAATGATTACAAAAATGGAAACTAGTGCTTGTGTTGCTACTAACATTTCTCTTGAGTTCAATTATGAAAATCTACAAGAAAGAAAGAACACAAGCCTCATGGGTTGATCTTCACCCAAAGGAAGAAAGGTAAAAGCAAAGGTATGGAACTCATCTTCTTAAGTTTGGTTCCCATCTCAATGGGTATTTAATCTAAATTATCATATTCTACCCTTGTGAGGAATAGATTCTTTATTGGACCTAAAATAACTAAGTGTGCATTCAATATCATATTCATAAATGCGTTTGTCCATTAGAATCTAATTCATGCCTTTGCTATATCCATTCTCATATTGATGCACTTCTAAGTCATGATAATAAAGTTCAATATGAAGAAGTAAATTTCTATGAGTGAGAAAATTGCTTAATAGTGCATGTTCCTCTTTTTAAATAAAAGTGCACTAATGTTAAGGATTTTACTTCATGTCTGTATGACTTATGGATGATGAATTATGCTTATTTCCTATCTAAAAGAAATCATCCATCACTATATACTCCCTTGTATTACTAACATCCTTCTTGAGTATTTTCAATAAGTTTGAAAAGAAAAAGAAGCCACTGCAAAGGGAGGACTCTCAAATGAAAGAGGAGGACATCAAGAACAACACCACCTACTTCTACAAAACATGGTGTGGTTGTGAGTATTCTAAATACTTTCATTATGAGAATACTAGGCTTAAGTTGTTTATTGCAAAATTTAATAAGCCTTGATCAAGATGTATAATGCTTCTCTCTATTTGTCTTTAAAGTAAATGCATCCATTCAATTCATTCAAATACTTGATGCATATCTTTAAGGGGAGCCTCTTTTTATATCTTGATTATGTTGAGACTATTGCTTTATCTCAGTAATTTCATATAGTCTCTTGCATAAGAATAAGTTTCTCATGAAATATGCTACTATCTTTAAAATACTTGTCTTTCACTCTAAAGTAGCGTATTTGTTGGATTCTCCTACTCCTAGCTTAATTGATAATATAATGTGTATGTTGTTCTTTTGATCACATCTGTTATTTGTTTGATCATTGAATAACTTCAATCAACAATCATGCTTCTTAGTGCCGTATATACTTTCAATTGATATCTTGATATGCACTAAGTTAAAAGGAGAATTCATGATACTTTTATGCAACTTGTGATCCTTTTTGATATGTGCTAACAATAACTTGAAAAGATCACTAGTTGTAGAACTCTCTCTTGTGTAAAATATTTCCATATATTGATAAGTATAGGTCTTAAACATCTAAGACTAAGGACAATGCACAATGAAGAGAGTGTTCCCATGTAAAGGTACAAAAAGGTAAAACTATCTCCTTTCATTTAAACTTGTACCTAAATCTTCCTTTTCTATATATTCTTTGCATATCTTGTATAAAAGGAAGAGAAAGCATGTCCATGCATATCCCTGCTTCATACCTAGTTTAATTTCCCAAAATTCATTCCTGCTTAGTGCATCTTTGTTGAAACTAGATAAAGTGATTTAATTGCCAAAGAGCTTAAAGCTTAACCTTGTAACGAGGATAAGCTGCCTTTGTTCCAAAGGTGGATGGTCCTTAAGCCTCTTTGAAATCCTAAGGGAAAATGCTTGAAATGTTTACAACATGCTTTCATATGTGCATAAACTGTCATGAGCATCACACTTATAATATGACACAATGCACTTCACTCTTTGAATAATATAGATATGTTCTCATTAACCTAATTATGTGCATTTGGCATTTAAGGCCAAAATATGTGTTCCTCTCCATGCACATACTCAGGGGGAGCAATCTATGTTATATAGAACTATGATCATGCTTAATTTAATATATCCTTTTGATCATGTCTCTTTTATATGCTATGACTAATGTGTTTTCAAGTGTATTCCAAACCAAGTCATAGGTGTATTGAAAGGGAATTGGAGTCTTCGGCGAAGACAAGGCTTCCACTCCACTCTACCACTCATCCTTCGCCGACGCTCCGCATCATCTCTCCAACTTTGGTATAACCTTCGCTCATTCATTTCATGACCAAAGGGGGAGAATGTACTTCACTTAGGGCCTATATTTCATTCTAAGATTCCGTTTTTGGCGATTCATGCCAAAGGGGGAGAAAGCATGAGCCCAAAGCAAAAGGACCGCACCACCACCCTATTTTTAAATTTGATGATTTTATTGGTAAATTTCAAAATTGGTATCTCTTTGTGTTCTAGAGGGGGAGCAACTAGTATTTTCAAAATTGATGTCTTAAAACCCTCTTGAACACTAAGAGGAGACCTTATTTGAGGGGGAGTTTTGTTTAGTCAAAGGAAAAGCATTTGTACAAAGGTAGAAAATTTCAAAACTTGAAAATGCTTTGCAAAATCTTATTCATTTACCTTTGACTATCTTGCAAAATGACTTTGAAAAGAATTTACAAAAGAGTTTGCAAAAACAAAACTTATGGTGCAAATGTGGTCCAATATGACAAAAACAAAGAAAATAATCCATGCGCATAAGTACTTATATTGGCTCAATTCCAAGCAACCTTTGCACTTACATTATGTAAACTAGTTCAATTATGCACTTCTATATTTGCTTTGGTTTGTGTTGGCATCAATCACCAAAAAGGGGGAGATTGAAAGGGAATTAGGCTTACACCTAGTTCCTAAATAATTTTGGTGGTTGAATTGCCCAACACAAATATTGGACTAACTAGTTTGCTCTAGTGCATAAGTTATACAGGTGCAAAAGGTTCACATTTAGCCAATAAAAAGACCAAGTGTTGGATTCAACAAAGGAGCAGCAAGGCAACCGAGGGCACCTCTGGCTGGAGGCACCGGACTGTCCGGTGTGCACCGGACAGTGTCCGGTGCGCCCAGAGGACTCCAACTCCAACTCTTCGCTCTCGGGAATTCTCGGAAGCCGGCGCGCTATAATTCACCGGACTGTCCGGTGTGCACCGGACATGTCCGGTGCTCCAAGGAAGCGCGGTCTCCGGAACTCGCCAGCCTCGGGTTCGCGCGGCAGCCGCTCCGCTAAAATTCACCGGACTGTCCGGTGTGCACCGGACTGTCGGTGTGCCAGCGGAGCAACGGCTACTTCGGCGCCAACGGTCGACTCTGACAGTAAACAGTACACGCGGCAGAGTCAGAACAGAGGATCAGAGAGGCACCGGACTGTCCGGTGTGCACCGGACTGTCCGGTGCCGCATGAGGACAAAGCCTCCAACGGTCGACCAGCTCCAGCCCCAACGGCTATTTGGTGACGTGGCTGTCGCACCGGACATGTCCGGTGTGCACCGGACTGTCCGGTGCACCATCGAACAGACAGCCTTCACCAACGGCTAGTTTTTGGTTGGTGACTATAAATACCACCCCAACCGGCCACTTCAAGTGTGGGAGCCCAAGCAACATTCCAAGTCATTTAGTTGACATACTCAAGCCCTCCCAACCACATATATTCATTGATCCATCCTATACACAAGATTTAGACCACTACAACCAACACAAGTGCCACAAAATAGAGAGCAAGCAAAAGAGAGCTACTCATTTGAGTTTAGCACTAGTGCCTTGTGAGATTCATTGAGAGATAGTGTGTGCTTCATCTTTGTGTTCATTTGCGCGTGGAGTTTTGACTCCCATTCGAACTTCCTCCAAAGTTTTGGAGGCTTGTAAAAGCTAGCAAGAGACACCAAAGATTGTGGTGATCCTTGTGGGATCAAGAGTGATCCTTGAGAAGAAGAAGAGCTCGCCGATTCTTGTGTGATCGGGGGAGAGAGGGAAAGGGTTGAAAAAGACCCGTCCTTAAGTGGACTCCTCAACGGGGACTAGGCCTTCGAGGGCCGAACCTCGGTAAAACAAATCACCCGTGTCCATTGTGTTTTTGCTTGTGATTTGTTTGTTTCCCTTGCTCTAAGTTTTCTTGCACCTTTATTTGCTAATATCATTTGGTGTTGCTTCAAGTTAAATTCCCATTTAGTGAAGCAACACATTGCAAGAAAGAACTTGTCCTAGTGCTCTTCTCATCTAAGGCTTCTTGCTTTGTTATTCTATAACTTACTAGTTGTATTGATTTATCACTTCCGCCCGCATTACTTAGCAATACTCTTTCAAGCAAGACCTTAGTTTCTATTCTCCGATATTTGTATATCTTGTTCTAACCACTAATCAAGGGATCTAGTTGGGGGATAAAGTTTTAATATTCAGGATTTGCCTATTCACCCCCCCTCTAGGTGACTTTCACTAACTTTTTACATATAGGGTTTAATACTAAGCAACGCGCTGAGAGCGCAAAAGAATGCCGAAGACGAAAGCTATGAAATTGCTTTCAACAACCTTCGGACAGAGGTTATCAAACTAAGGAATGAAGCCCTGGAAAAGGACAAAATTCTAGTTACATTGGTGGATAAAATAAAGGAGAACGAAGCTGCGTCTAAAGCACAAGTTGCAGCTCAAAAGCACGAGATTGACGATCTTCGGAAGCAATTGGCCCGGGCGAAAGAAGAACGCATACTTGAAGAAACGAGGCGGGAATGTAGCGACCAATGGGCCAATCATTTGGAAGGAACCGTTGAAGAGCTTCGGTCTTCTAAGAAAAGGTGCTACGAAAAATCCATGGAATGTGTAAAGAAGATAAAAACCAGCTTCGCCAGTGTTGGCGCATTTTCGAGTGAAGAAGATTTTGTAAGAGGTAACCCAGAAGGGCCGATCGAATGGATTAGCCACGAAGCCGAAGCCTTTGAAGAAATTCTAAACAGTCGTGGGGACATTTGCGCCTTCTCGGGTGCCAGGGGGATTGCTACTATACTGGAGAAAAAAGGCTGCGATCATGTTAAAGTTCTTGCACAATCCGAAGCGAGCTTATCCCCTGAAGATGTTAAAGACCCCTTGGTCGAAGCTAGCCAGGCTGGTGGAAAATTTTTCACCGATGTCTGGGACAATGGTGGCCGAGAAATGGCCCGAGAAATTATTCAGAAGAGTGAGAAGGGCATTCACGATGCTAGAGAAGTAGCTAAGGCCGCTGACAAAAGCTCAGAGCCCGAAGGGCAAATAGGTATTAGCTAATGGTTTTTATTGTGTTGTAATTTTTGATTTTAAACTTCGTTCGCAATTTGTAATAGCAATGTGGCCGTATCCTGTCCTCCTTCAGATCCTACTAAAGCGTCTCCGGGCCCTCACCCGAAAGGAGACGAAGAAATTAAAAATATGGCTGAAGCTATCATGGATGAAGTTGTTAACCGACTCCTGAACGAAGCTGCTGAAGTTGTTTTGAGAGAAGATTAAGCACTATTGTAAAGACTTCTGAAATGAAATATGTGTGACATTTTGTAACCCTGTGATATATTTGCTTTTAATGATTCGAGTCTTTACGATGCATGAAACTTTACATACGTACCGTTTTTGAGCCTTCGGCGAAAAAACACCTTCCCTTCTTTTCATGCTTCGTGAAGATAGAAAAACTTTTATGCATCACGACAATGTCCATAGTGCTCTGATGAAGAATATCCAAGCTTCGTGAAAATATTCCCCGAAGCTACATTCCGAAGATCAATATTGTATCCCCTTGTGACTTAGCACGATTTTCACTTTCTCAGAGTATCCTTCCGAAGGTTGATACCGTGTCCCCCTCTTTTGCCATATGCAACATGATGTATGATGCTTATGCTATGCAAAATGATGTGATGATGTTATGTTATGTGGATGACATTTGTTCCGAAGATACACACATATCCCCGTAAAACACGAAATATTTTTGTATCAGCGCTGACTTTTCGCTGTAAGCTCTGCATTCCCTTAGGAACGTCTTTGGAGCTTCTTCGCCTTTTACTTAGGCGGTATCAGCGTTGACTTTTCGCTGTAAGCTCTGCATTCCCTTAGGAACGTCTTTGGAGCTTCTTCGCCTTTTACTTAGACGGTATCAGCGTTGACTTTTCGCTGTATGCTCTGCATTCCCTTCGGAACGACTTTGGAGCAGAAAACTTACACTGCGTTCCCTTTGGAACGACTTTTTGTGACTTCAGCAAACTTACTCTGCGTTCCTTAGAACGACTTTTTGTTGCTTCGAAGGATTTTCGACAATTCGAAGGTCCTCCTTATTATCGCAAATTTTTAAGCTTCAGCAACTTAAGCCTGAGAAAATACATTTTCCTTGTAACAAACGAAGAAACTTTTACATGAAAACTAAAAAATGTCCTTTATTACACAGAAAATAAAACTGAATGGAAAAAACTGATAGGATATTTGTCAATAGATGTGCTTCGACTCTGGCACAGTGCTATTGACTGTGCGAGCTTCGGATTGTTCTCTGAGATCCCTTTGATGTGGAGCATATTGGCTCCCTTCTGGCTGTTGGCCTTGTTGCAGCGGTGGTGGAGGCGGAGGCTGTTGCCAGGAAGCTTGAGGTTGACTTGCCGAAGCAACAGAAACTGCAGGGTGGTTGCCTATGTATTCTGGGATGTAAGGCGGATGGTATGAAGCAGTATGCATGACCTGCTTCGGCTGAGCTTGTTGTGCTGCAGCTTCGGCTATCTCCTTTTGCTTCTGGATGGTAACATGGCACATCCTGGTGGTATGGCCCTTGTTTTCACCACAGAACAAGCAAAATATTCTCCTTGGTTGATCTCCAAATCTTCTGCCGAAGCCCCTGGCGCCTCTGCCTCTTGGAGCTGGTGGCCGGAAGAAACTTTGCTGTTGCCCCGAAGCCTGTGAGGAGCACTGCGGCCTGTGCTGCTGACTCCCCTTATCATCATTTTGAGTAGAGTTGTGGATTGACCTAACATGCCTCGGATAAAATCTTCCTCCGAAGCCCCTGGTCATTTCAGAAAACCTGAAAGCCTCCTCCCTTCTTTGGCGAAAATTGTTGTCGGCACGAATATACTCGTCCATCTTCTGGAGCAGCTTCTCCAAAGTTTGAGGAGGCTTCCTAGCAAAGTACTGAGCTGAAGGTCCAGGCCGAAGTCCCTTGATCATGGCCTCAATGACAATTTCGTTGGGCACCGTTGGTGCCTGCGCCCTCAAACGCAAGAACCTTCTGACATACGCCTGAAGGTATTCTTCATGATCCTGAGTGCATTGGAACAGGGCCTGAGCAGTGACCGGCTTCGTCTGAAACCCTTGGAAGCTGGTTAACAACATGTCCTTCAGTTTTTGCCATGAAGTGATCGTTCCTGGTCGAAGGGAGGAATACCAGGTTTGAGCAACACTCCTGACAGCCATAACAAAGGACTTTGCCATGACTGCAGCATTGCCACCATACGAAGATACTGTTGCTTCGTAGCTCATCAAAAACTGCTTCGGGTCTGAATGGCCATCGAATATGGGAAGCTGGGGCGGCTTGTAGGACGGAGGCCAAGGTGTAGTCTGCAGCTCAGCGGACAGAGGAGAAGCATCATCGAAAACAAAATTTCCATGATGGAAATTGTCATACCAGTCATCTTCGTTGAAGAAACCCTCCTGATGAAGGTCTTTTTGTTGAGGCCTTCGGTTCTGCTCATCGTGAGTAAGATGACGAACTTCTTCAGAAGCTTCGTCTATCTGCCTTTGCAGTTCAGCTAGCCTGGCCATCTTTTCCTTCTTCCTCTGCACCTGTTGATGAAGCATCTCCATATCTCTGATCTCTTGGTCTAACTCGTCCTCTTGAGGCGTCGGGCTGACAGCCTTCCTCTTCTGGCTTCGGGCCTCCCGAAGAGAGACAGTCTCCTGATTGTGGTCCAGCGGTTGGAGAGCTGCAGTGCCAGTTGCTGAAGCTTTCTTCGGCGCCATAGCGAAGGTTGGTGATCGCCGAGGGCGTTCAAAAACTCAAAGAGTGGAAGTGAGTTCACCGGAGGTGGGTGCCAATGTTGGGGACTTGTTCTCAAATGCTTTGGATTAAGAACAAGGCAACATAAAAAGTGTTAAATAATAAAGTCCTTCGTCCGTTGAAACATTATTTCCCTTCGGGATATAATGTGTTCCGGACGAAGGTCACAAACAACATATCTTCGTAAGCACAATAAACTATGACGAAGAACTTACATGCAATATAAAAAGTAATATAAACATTTAAATATTACCACAACGTCATTTCTATTTTATTATCATAGAAAAATAGAAATGATTTTAGATTACAAGTGTACCTTCGGATTGCAGGAAGGCAGAAGTACAAGGATGACGGAAAAGCAAATGCCAAGTCAGCGTGAACAGTACGAGAGTACTGTTCATCTATTTATAGGCGTGAGACGTAGCCCATGCAAAATTACATTCATGCCCATCACATTTGCTAATGACTTATGGGAATCTATTAAGGCCTAAGTAGTCTTTTCATCTTTAAGTCGGTTCCCCTTTCTGCTATCGCGACAAAGCTTTCTGCGCATAGCTTCGGCTGTGCACCATCCTTCGTACATCTCGGTAATCAGCTCGTCCTTCATCTCAATCCCCCTTCGTCTGGCTTGGGCTTCGTTCCGACCGTACTCCATGTTCATGATCTGAGTCCGAAGATACCTGTTCATATAATTCACTTAGAAAATATTGTCAAATTATGTTTTTGAGGACCTTTGGAGGACCAAGGCTCCCAACAAACGTTTTCCTCATATATGAAACACGTACAATTCTTCTTGATTAATTGAAACACAAACATTTTACAAGCGTTTTGTACCGCCGACGACTTCAATAGTTAACGTATGTATTTGACTTGGGATTACACACACTGCTACTATTTGTTTTCTCTTAATTCACTAGCCTTTTCGGCTAACCAGATCATCAAAGAAAAACAATGGAAATTAAATCAGAGCTAGCGATGATGCAAACGACGTAGTGGTAATTATCGATCGATTAATGCCTAGTTAATTTAATTAAAGACTGCACATATATACTAGGCGCCAATTAATGATCTGTGCGTGCGTATGTTTTGAACTGCACGGAAGCTAGGACGGTCGATCAGGAGGTGGTGACGAACGGTTTGTACACTTTGAGGTCAGAGACGATCCCGGCAACGGAGCCTGCGGCGGAGGCGACGGTGATGACGAGGCAGGCGACGCTGAGCAGCTGCAGGCACACCCACCGCGTGCTCCACCTGGGCACCTTCTTCTGCACGATGTACATCTCCACGGGGAAGTAGACGGTGAGCGGCCAGAACCCCAGCGCGCCCAGGAGCCCGACCACGTCGTTGAAGAAGGGCAGCAGCATGGACACCACCGTCGTGGCCACCACGAACGCCGTCCGCCACGTCAGCCGGAACAGGCTGAGCTTGT
The DNA here is from genome assembly GCA_029449295.1 of Zea luxurians. Taxonomy (NCBI): domain Eukaryota; kingdom Viridiplantae; phylum Streptophyta; class Magnoliopsida; order Poales; family Poaceae; genus Zea; species Zea luxurians. The sequence continues at coordinate 5,636,629 of JAOPSE010000027.1, read as the reverse complement.
AGCACCGGCCGGCGGTCCCGAGCGGGACCGGGACGTCGACCTCGCCCGTGATGTAGCGGGACTTGGGCCACCTCTGGCGCGCCCACTTCTCGACGAAGGCGAACAGGGGCTGGCAGTAGACCTGGTAGGCGCCGACGAGGTGCACGGCGATGGCGGCGTTGGCGACGTCGAGGAGCCAGAAGGGCTCGTAGAAGCCGAAGCCCGTGAGGAGGTTCCCGGGGGCGTTGTCCCCGAACGCGGCGTACCCCATGCACCCGCACAGCATGTAGAAGAACGTGGTGACGGCCACGCTGACGACGGTGGCGCGCCGCATGACCTTGGACTCGGACGGCGGCGGCGCGCGGATGGTGTCCTGGATCTCGATGAGGATGAGGGAGTAGGAGTAGGCGAAGGCGATGTCGCCGAACGCCTGCAGGCTGCGCCACATCTTGTCGACCGGGGTGACCGCGCCGACGCTGATCCCCGTCAGGCTGCCCTGCACGCCCTTGTTGGACACCACCTGCGCGATGCCCAGGCCCAGGCCGATGGTGGAGTAGGTGAACGACATGACGGCGGCGAGGATGGAGAGCCACGATATCTGGTCGAAGTCCGGGATCTGCGAGAAGAAAATCTGCACGACGCCGAAGATGATCATGTAGGGCGTGCTGGAGATGTTGCAGGGGTCCCCGTGCCCCTCCACGTGGAAGCAGTTCGCCCTCTGGATCGCCCTGCAGCACACGTCGCGTTAATTACCAAATTATGCTGAGCTGAGCTCAGGCTCGGACGAAGTTCTCGTGGTCTTTTTCTATATATATATATACTCACAGCATGCTAATAGAGGCGGCAATGGTGTATCCTATGGCGACTCCGACGATGTTGGCGTACTGCAGGAACCCGCAGAACCAGACCTTGACGCCACCTGCTCGGCGAAACGACCGACACCAGGGAAGGAGATCGAAACGAGAGAGTCAGCTCTTTGCTCTGCAACGGGCGGCCAAAGGGGGGGATTCGTCAAGCTTCCGCACGTACTGAGATTGGCGTTAACCGCGTCCATGTACGTGTAGTTGCGCTTGCCGGTGCAGTCGTCGCCGGAGCGGTAGCAGTCGGCGAGTAGGGCCGACGTGTAGTAGGTGACGAAGGAGAAGAGCAGCATGACGGTGGGGCCTGCCACCCAGCCGAGCTGTGCGATGGCCCACGCGAGCGACAGCACCCCGGACCCTATCACGGCCGTGATAATGTGCGCGCTCGCCGTCCACATCGTCCCTTCATGAAAGGAGCACACCATCAGCTTTAATTCTGCTTATATTTTGTTTGCTATCTATAATACGTACATCGTTTACCATCATCTTAAAGTAATTTTGTATATGAATCTAAATGTACAGCATACATATACTAGCTAAACACACACATATTTTTTTGGCTAAATTATTAGTAAAAAATTTAAAAGATTGATTTTTTTTTTCAAATACAAGCACACACCTTAATCAATGGGATGTAAAGCAGAGTATGCACCACTCTCTTTAGGTTTAATAAAATGTCTCTAAGAAAGAAAAAGAAACTGCTTATACATATGTCCTATTAGAAATAAATAACTACCGTTACTACTCGTAAAATATCTCTCTCTTTTAAAAAAAAACCTGCTTGCACATTTGTATGTGCACATAATTATATCCATCAATCTCAATTTAGAAAATAAAATTTTTACTTTAGTATCGATTCTTGCTGAGTATCCCTTTTAATTAGTACCGGTTCTTAAGCTTGACGTTTAGTGATGATATATATAACGTCTGTGTAGCCGAGATTGACAACCGCGATACCGATTTCTCCATCAGCGAGATAAGGTCTCCCTTACCTGTGCGCTTGAGGCGACCGTCGTCGTCAAAGCACTTTGAGGCGGCCGCCGCGTGACCGAACTCCACGGAGCTCACCTCCATGGCCGCCGGCCGGGTAGCAGTGCTTGGCGGCGGGCCGGCACACACCCTTCTCCCTCCCGCACTAGCTTGGTCTGCACAGCACCAGTGACAAATACACAGCACACGAACAACTGTGAGACTGCAGTTAGAGCACGCACACAGAGAGAGCCGGTTATATACTGTAGGAGATATTTCACACAGTAGTTAGCTGGTGCACGCACGCAGAGAGACTGCAGCGGTTTATATAGCCACCGATCGAGCTAGCAACTAGCATAGCATGTGTGGTGGAAGGCACGGAAGTAGCGTGGAAGAGGGCGCGCAAAAAGACTCAGCGTTGAATTCGATCAGAGGTGGGCGACGGCTCCAGCACTACTCACTACCACTGCACTCCACTGGCTTGTGGTTGGCTGCTGAAGTGAGCGTGGAACTTGCCTGGATGCACCCATGCATCCCGACGATCAGAGATCTATTTCGCGCGGGGGGTGGTGGTGGGGAGTGGGGACAGTGTCTGTCCACTGACCGACACAGACCGTGGCCATGCACGTACGGAGACCCAGACCAGACCTTAGCTTCCAAGAAGACGCATCGCATCGCACCAATGGAAGAGAGAACGGATAAAGATTGCTCACCCCCTCTCTTCTCCTTCGTTGTTCCTCTTGCAATAATGCAGCAAGAGCTTGCTAGCTCGAAGAGAGTAAGTGAGGTGGTGCTACAGCTGCTTCTAAAGCGTCGTCGTATAGATCAAATCAAACCTGGTGTGTGTGCTGTGTGTCTTATGTATGCAGGCTGCATGCCTTGGTTTTTATAGGGGTGCGGTGCGGCGGCACTGCAGGCTGTCATGCTAACCAAAAGCCCTACTAATTGACGCCATGGATTTTTTTTCTTTTCTTTCTGCGTTGTATTGTTGGACCGGTGATATGAAGACGAAGAAGCTAGCTATGGACGGACGGAGGGCGCTGCTGAGGCCTTCGCGCGCCCACGGGCCACGGGCTCTCTCGACCACCCCTTTTCCCTGCCTCCTGCGGAAGCGGAATAGGTTCGGTGCTTAGCTCGGCCGCGAGATCGAACAAGTTGGGGGGGGGGGGGGGGGGGGGGGGAGGGGGATCGTACGTGTCGATAATGCACTTTGTTCTGTATTATTGGTTTCAACACCGCCGGATCGATCGCCGCCAGCTTCGTTCTAATGTCTGTCTGGTCTGAAAGACTAACGGACGGCGGAGGACGACGAACAGCAGTACGTACAGCGCAAGAACTGAACAGATTAACAGAACGAACAAAGCGTAAACTAAGAAAACTTTATTAATTCTGTCTCTCGCTGCATCTTACAAGAGCAAGGGCATATATAGGTCTTCTTTAATACCCAGGATCGACTCAACAAACAGCCTGGGAAATAATCAACTAGATCCTAATAACCAGACTCGATCTGTACCTATTAATCTAACCTGAACTTAACTGAACCTGCAACCTGACAAAACCTGGGAGGGACTCTGTTCCCGAACACAAACTTCTTCGCCAAACCGACGGACTGCATCAGGAATTCAGGATTAGCTCTAACAGTCTTCTCCCTAAAAACACCTTGTGCTTTCGACCATATACAAGCAGCCCATACTCCATTGTTCTTTTCAAATATCTCAACACATGTTTTATAGTTTGAAGATGCAGCTCTGTTAATTGGTCGTTCCATGAACCTACTTGCTACTCCAATAACGGGTTCTTCACACGAACCAGTACTAAACATTCCTTCTTTAGAACCGGTACAATAATATGGACTTAATTTTTACTACATGTGTACAATAGTTAATATATATATATATTTAAATTAATATATATATTTAATGATCACCTACCCTGAGATGACTTAATAAATTTAAGTTATTCGTGATCTTTGTAAGTCATTTCTTAAGTCATATGGGATGTAATTAAAATGAATGTCAATGTTAATTTATACAAGTGTCTATGAAATTTTCTAACTACTAAATATATCTTCATTTCTATATTCTTAATATGAATCGCCTTCGTCTTGCATTGGGGGCGAAAGAGTTCTTCCATGATAATAGAACTCTCCGTCCTTGGATACGATCTCTTTATTTATAAACTCTATACGTTTGTTCTTGAATTGCTTGTATCCCATCCGAAGGGAGTACTTCTTCCATCGTCTTTATTATATGTGATTTGTCAAAAACTCTAAGATAGAATATTATTACATTAAAATAAGAGTCGAGACACTTTATTATCATGAAATCAACATCAATGATGTGGAATATGTTAACATACTTCGATATCTTTGGCCTCTATCTTGTTACCTACGAATGTGTCAATAAATAGACAAACGTGCTATCCACCTAGTTGTTTCCCTTTTCATGTGTCAAACATGAAAATTGAGAAAAAACTTGGTTCAGGAGGAGGTGATGAGCTCCTTCTACGAGGTGGAAGGGGTGCAGGGTTCTTACGTGGTGCAGAGTCTAGTCTTGAGGGATTCCCCAATAGTTTTTGTTTGTTGTTGGGCACTAGATATTATAATGTACTTCTACCATAAAATATATGCGTGCAAGGCCTATGAAAGTATAGTTTTATCATCACCCCCTCGAATGTCTAGCTCCAGATCCTCGTTCCCATCATAGATCTGGCCAATGCATACAACCAAGTACCCGACTAAAATTTTGGCCTGATGGTAACTCGTCCTTGTGTGTGGCAGAGGCGCCATACCATAAGCCACCTTAGTTGTCAGGATTCAAATACATATATGTAGATCACAAGATATTGGATGGTTTGTTGATTTTATGTGATTTCTGTGTAAGCATAGCTACTACATCAACTTCTAGGGCTGACCATGTTTGGAGGAGGAGACATCAACCCATGTTGGGTTAGCTACTTAATAGTTATTGTCACTTGCCACTGAACCTCATCTGGAATAGAAACTTTAGTTCTTCCTCTAGATTTCGGACTTTGTCCTCCTCCTTGTCTTTGCCTCTTTGCTGACATTTGTATGTACCAATATTATGAGCAAAGTAAAACTTCCACGATGTACTCCTGTAACCTCTTGTGCGACTGTGGTGCTCTAGTTTGTTTAGGGCCAATGTAAGCTCATCATTCTCTCTATCGAGGACAAAATCCCATTTGGACGTCTTATCCATAACATATATTAACTTCTCTATGACGTCTTTTATGCTATATGTGTATGATAAGCTACCATCATTAGATACACTTCCCCCATGGGCGTAGAACCAACATTTTGAGTGGTCTTGCCACTCATGATTTTGTGTAATGACAACGCTTTGCTCGAGATTAGCCTCCCTTTTTGCCCACTTGTCCACAACTCTTCTGTAACCTCTACGACCTAGCCTGTGGAAGTACTCCTTACTAGCATCGGTTTTATTTATTGACTCCTTGGCCTAGCCCTCTTGGGATGTCTTATATTCAATGAACTTGAAAGGAAAATAGGCCTAAAACCATTTTCACACTTGTTTTGATAATTGATGACCATCACAACCAAATTGAGCTAACTAGTTTACCAAGTTATGATTTCAAGAACTCAGAAAATACTTCAAGAAAGGTGAAGCCTCAAAACAACGCATCATGTACCGTCTGTCCAGAATAACGTAGATCATTCCAAACAGGAGCTATTTTTGAAATATCACCTGTGCGCAGACCATGCGGGCCCTTCCGGCGGACCATCCACGACACCTTGATGCATTTTGGAGTGGAACTATGCCAAAAGCACATTTCTACTATGGACCATCTGGAAGATAAGTGAAGACCGTTCGGCGCCATGTGTGGACTGTCCGACCTCAAGCGTGGACCGTTCGCCTAATAAAAACTTGAAGGTGTCGGGTTTAGTAAAATGATTTATGGCGTCCACGCGGACCATTTAGGGGGCATGACCAGACCATCCACGATTGCTTTATCTGACATCTAACGACACATTTAATGTGCTTATAGCTGTTACTGCTGATCATTGCAAATCCAGTTGTTGATGTGCAGGGGCGGACCGTCCGCGCGTGCCAGAAAGTTGGCAATGGCTAGGAAGTGGTTGGTGGCTATAAATACAATCGAACCACCTCCATTCAACACATCTAAGCATTACAACTCCCACATTCATTGCAAAGAGCTAGACTTCACTCCAAAGCCTCACACAAGCATCAAAGATCCTTCAACTGCAACAATTGTTATTGTGTTCATTAGTGATGAAGTGCCTTGTGAGAGATTCAAGAGAGTGTGAGCTAGTGTTTCATTTGTCGCTCTTTGTTGCTTGGTTTCTTGGTCGTGCTTTCTTCACCTCCTTCTAAATTCTCATTGTCTTGTAAAACTAGCAAGAGACACCAAATTGTGTGGTGATCCTTGTGGGGTCTTAGTGACCATAAAGATTAAGAAGAAGCACTCAACCAATCTAAGTGTCTGTTTGAGAGGGAAAGGGTTGAAAGGGACCCGACCTACATGGCCTCCTCAACGGGGAGTAGGTTCTTCAGAACCGAACCTCGGAAAACAAATTGCCCATGTCTTTGTGTTAATCCTTCATTATGATTTGATTCTTCCTCTCCCCTCTCTCTAAGTTCTCTTGCTTCCAATCATTTTGAGTTAGCTCCCAAAGTTATCTGCATTGATTGAGCAACTCGTGGAAAGAACTATCTCCTGCACTCGGATTACATTTATACTCGTTCTAACACTAACCTCTAGCGAAGATTGTGTTCAAAGTTTATAACTTTCACGTTTTGCCTATTCACCTCCTCAAGGCGACTTTCAGAACTTATTCCAATGTCCTCTATACTTTGAAAACTTAATAAAAGGTGCCTTTCCATCCTTCTTAAAGGCCTAATATAGCTTCTTCTTGAGGTTCTGAAATAGAATGGCCATTTTCTTTATGGTCCATTATTTTACTGTCTCTTCACTTTGATCGTTGATTGTGAACTTGGATTTCACTTCTGTCCACATCATTTGTTTCTGAGTTTTAATGATCGTTGTCAGAGAGTAAACTCCAGCCAGGTGGCGAAATGCACCCGCCTAATCCTATGAATAAGGGGCTACCTAGGGTTTACCTGTGGAGATGTAGGAACACAAGGACACACAAGGGTTTAGACTGGTTCGGGCCACCACAACGTAATACCCTACTCCACTGTGAGTTGTATTGCTTGAGTATGGAGAAGTCTGCTTAAGAGTCCGGACCCCCCTTGCATCGCATGTACATGTGCCCTCCCTTTTATAGTCCAAGGGGGCACATACATAGGTGCTGAGCCCCAACAGGTGGGCCCAAGAAACTAGTGTTAAGTAATGTACACCATGAGCCTTAAGCGCCATGACAGATGAAGATCTTCCCTCTTTGTCGTTGTAAGGATCTTTCAATTAGACATGCCTTTGCCCGTCTACCACCTCGAGTCGGCTATGGAGTGGAGTCTGATATGCTAACTAATGTAGGGGCCGGCCATGCCGAGTGCAATGAAGTTAAGGTGAATGACCCGTGTGTGCCCTGTCCAAAGCAATGACTGCTCATGATGGCACCACCCATGCACGCGGTGTTGAGACACAACGACCTGCCTTGGTAACATGCAACTTACTATGTGGCCTGTTAGCGGACTCCGCACCGACAACACTATTTGCCTTAGTAATGCGCGGAGCGGTCATTCGGGCCTGCACAGCCTGACAAAATCCCGCCCATGCCCTATGCGCAGTAGGGCACGCCTCAGTTGCCTACATTAAATGCGGACGGACGAGCTTGCTTCTAGTCAAAGGCTTGTGGCACACACCGTCGGGTCACGTGGCCGCTTCAGACCTCTGCCCGAGTGAAGAGTGGGGGCCAAGAGCATGTGTTGGATTGAAGACCTGGGCCCCATGCTAGGAGTCCAGATGGCACAAGTGGTGGTCTGGGACCCGCCTGTGGGGGTTCGGACAGCATACATGGAGGCACGAGATCCACCTGCGAGGGTTTGACTCATAGCAGTAGTCACTGAGCAGTTCCACCCCTAGGACACATGGCGGCACCGGACCTATCCTCGAGTGGGGAGCGGTTCCCAAGGCTAATGGTCCTGTCATACGGGTCTAGACCCATGGGCCCGGTTACTCAGTTCCTTAGTGAGCGGTTACAGGTAACCACATGGGTATCTGCCTTTGGCATAGTAGGAGATGATACCCCAGTTTCAGGTTATCGACAACTACATTTTGATCATCAGTGCTATTTGATTTCCATCTTTGAATGCTGATCGACACATGATCCCTAATGAGATAGCCATATTAGTTTGCAAACTTTTGGTTGCGGCTAACAACAGTTCTTGTGGTTCCCCGTCTCTTGCAACTTTGGTTATGAGATATTCGCCTTCGAAGTTTTTGGCCCTGACGAGACCTTGAGGCTTAGTAACATTTCTCGATCTAGAATCAGATGCCTAATAAAAAGGAAACATTGCAAAATCAATAGTCAATGATGCAAGGTATAACTTTATTACAAGTAATGAATCAAGGTTGTTTCATTTACATTAGTAGGATCATCGGTTGTGTTAGGTTCAACCGTTGGATCCCTCCCTTCTAGGTTCAGGTAGGAATTTGGGCTTCCACATAATCTAGTTGAGCATTTGACCCTTCATTGATAATGTCTTCCATCAGCTTCTTAGGCATTTCATGATGATCTGTATTATAGAGAACTTATGTCCGAGAAAATAGGTGATAAATAGGGGAAAATATACTTATAGAGAACCACTTACAAAGGAACAACAAAGCAAACTATCAGCTAAGTTACAAAAAATGGAACGAACACAAGCCACTATATAATAGAATAAAAAGGTTCTCATTTCTTATCTTCTAAAGTTCCAACGAAAGCTTTGTAAGAACATGATCTTGTTATCTAATTGTTGAGTCTCCCAAAGATGAAATCTTGGTCAAGGTTAAAGGTGGTGGTGATGATTTCTCTAGTTGTATCTATAGAACTTAGTGAGATTGATCATAGTGCTTCCATTACATGCAACCAATCATATATGTTTTTAGTCAATAATGGTTATTATGTTCTTGTTTATGTTCAATGATGATGGTGGTGTTATGTGCTATACTCAGAGTTCCTTTTTAACATAAGATGCATATTTATGGTCATGATGCTTCATACATGACAATCACAAGAACTTACCAAGGTGAATATACTTCATACATGAACAAAATAATGAACCTTGAGCTCATTAGAACAAACTTCATACATAAACAAGATAATGAACCTTGAGCGTACATGAACAAGATACATGAAAATCATCATGAACAAGAACAAGAAAATGTACCTTGAGCACTAGTTGTCAAAGGACATGTGCATGTTGTGACAGGTGAGCACTAATTGTTGGGGAGCACTTTTGGTCAGAGATGGCGCCAACAGAGGGTTGCGTAGTCATTGGTAGAGAGTGATGAGCGATGTATTAGTGGAGGTCGGGGACGACGCCGGGACAGAGCTTGAACGAGAAGATGAACATAGTGAACATGAGTAGTTGGGGAGTGGTTGCTCTGTTAGAAGTCTGTATTTATAAGATGAAATGGATTTAGTACCATTGTTTAAACAAAATGGTACTAAGTGGTCTTTAATAACTTTTGAGTAAAATAACCAGTACTAAATCTATCATTTAGTTCTGTTGGGGGTCTTCTTCTCCACCGAAGGTCCTCATGACAAAAACACCTTCGAGAAGATAATACAAAGGCTCACTGTTGGGGACTTGTTCTCAAATGCTATGAATTAAGAACAAGGCAACATAAAATGTTAAATATCGATGTCCTTCGTCCGCTGAAGCATTATTTCCCCAAGGATTTAATGAACTTCGGACGAAGGTTACAATGATGGAATTACGAAGGTATTACCTTCGTAATTAAACTCTTAAAAGTAATATGAGATAACGCAGGATATAAAGTATTAAAGATAAGTAAATTGAAAATAAATGACATCATTTATATATTTTGTAAATCTTAGATGTTTGAACATAACATTTAAATACATTTATACCTCTGCCTTGACAAATGACAATTTCCGAGTGATCTGATTGCAATTACAGGAATCCGTGAACAGTAAAGGAATATTGTTCACTATTTATAGGCACAGGACACAGCCTGTGAAGAATTACAATCATGCCCCTCATAAAAGTTTACAACAATGACTCAGACCCCTATGAGCTAAAAGGTCATTCCATCTTTAGGTCGGTTCGACCCTTCATCTTCGGATATGTTATAATACCGAAACTTCATGAATGATGCCTTCGGCGTCACGTACAAGCAGCTTCAGCCGAAGCTGTTTCTTTCTGCAGGACCTTCGGCGACGAAGCGTGGTCCCAACAGTAGCCCCTTCACGGTGCTAGATCGTTTTTCGTAACGAGCTTGATCCGTGAAAAAAGTCTCTTAGGCTTCAGGAAGCCGAAGGTCCGAAAAACACCTTCCCTGAGCTCGTTGTCGAGAAACGATACAATTTTCGAGCGCGTAGTGATTCCACCATGCGGGTTCACTATTCTGGTTTTTGCGGTCCACCGTTCAGCGGGTGTGAGCAATCGTTTGCTTGGTGTAAAAATCCTGACGATTCACCTTCCTTCCTGCAAGACTATATAAACAGACGGGTAGGTGTGAAGTTACCACAACATTCATTGCTACTGCACTGTTTTGCTGCCAAAATTTTTAACCATAGCCGAAGCTTGACTTTCGCATTCAAACGAAGCTCTAGTTTGGCGTCTGCTTCGTCAGAAGAAGGGCTTCGGGAAAGAGGTTATTAATTTCTGAGCAATTTTCAAGATACTCAAAATCAAATGGCCAGAGTGCGCTCTACTGCTAGGGCTGAGCGTGAAGGAGACGAAGCCGAAGCTGCGGAAACTATCCCTATCTCGGAAGCGATGAGGCGAAGTGGATTGGTGACATTGGAGATCGCCCTGCTGCCGAAGCAGAACAAACAGATATTGAAGAGACTGATTCTGAAGATGATCACACTATCGCAATACCAAGCAAGCCTAGCCACCTAGACTTCGGAAAGTCAACAATCTCCAAGGCTGATTTCCCGAAGATGGTAAAATCGGGCTACTTTAGCGAAGATGAGAAGAAGCTGATTCGCTTCGGAGGAGAGGAAACTACCCCGAAGCCAGGGAAGGATGAAATAGTGATTTACAAGAGTTTCCTCAAAGCTGGTTTAAGATTTCCTTTGAATAGGATGATTGCCGATGTGCTAAAAAAGTTTGGTATCTATTTTCATCAATTAACTCCTAATGCTATTGTTAGGCTTAGTGTTTATATTTGGGCTCTCCGAAGCCAGGGGGGTGGAGCCATTTGCCGAAGGTTTCTGCCGGGTACACGAGCTACATTATCAAACTAAGGCCAGAAAAGATGGGTTACATGAAAATTTTGGTTGTTATAATTTTGCCTATCGGAAGACTACGAAGTTTCCTGTAATCAGCTATCGAAGCAAGTGGCCGACAGGCTGGAAGTCAGAATGGTTCTACATCAAAGTTGACGATGACAAGGAGAAGCTAGTACAGAGCCCGCTTGAATTGATATTCGGAGAGACCAGACCCCACTGCAATGTGACACCAGAAGGTCCAACTCAAATCTCGTTGGCTGAATTCAGGGTTATTGCCAAGCACATTGGCACTAGAGATCTTGTGCAGGAATTTCTGTCGTTCAAAATATTTCCAACTATGAAGGAATGGGCTATGCCGAAGCTCAAAAAAGAGAAGAAAGAAGAAGAACTTGTCCGCCTGCCCTACCATTACAAGTTCAATAAATATTTTAAAGAACCCTGCCAAAAATGGTTCGAAACAATTGAAGTAATGAGTACTGAAATTCTTGGAAATTATTCTAAAAAAGAAGATCAATTGATGACAGCAGCCTTCGGCACCCGGCCGAAATGAAGGCTAAATAGAGTGCTTGATGCTATAGGTTTTGAATACCCTCACTACGAGCGTCTAGACAAGGGTGCCGAAGGGCAAAAAAGAAAACGAGTGGCCAGCGTTTTAACTAAAGACGACGAAGATCAACCAGAAAAGAAGAAAGAAAAACTTGAGCCGAAAGTAATTCCTCCAAGAAAGAGAAAAGCTGCGTCTCTGAAGCCTGCATCTCCGAAGCCAGCATCTCCAGGACTGGAGAGATTGGCCCGAGATGAAGAAGTGTCTGTGGCACCTTCTGCTGCCGAAGTGGAAGAAATTTTGAAGATAATGACTGAATCTTTGCCTATCAAGCTAAGTCCGCTGGCACCGGAATTGACAAAGTTTTTTCAGAAGGACAAAGAGACTTCAGCAGTAGAAAGTCCTGTGAAGCCGAAAAAATGAAGAATCATTCAAGTGACTGATGTGATCCATGGGACACCGTCACCGACATCGGTATCAAAAATTGTTGTTGCCAAGACCGCCGAAACCGCCAAAGGTGCCGCAGCCGAAGCCACCAGAATGGAAACCCCCGAAGCTGAAACCGGCGGAGCCGAAACTGCCGGGGCCGAAGCCGGGGCCACAGAAGATCCGAACCTGGAAGACACACTTGAAGTTATTGATAATATACTCCTGAAAATGGCTGAAGAAGAAGCTGCTGCGGTCGCGGCAAGCGCAGCTACTGAAAAGGAGAAAAAGCAAGTTGAAGACGTTTTGGAAGAAGGAGATTTTAAATTTCAAGATTTACTTGGACAAGAATTAATAGATGCTGAAAAAGAAGAGCTTAAAAAATATGCTGTATCCTGTGGATATAAGCCTGGGGCTATGCTATTTGGTGGAGTTAACGAAGGGAAACTGAGATGTCTTCGAAACCGCAGCGAGGCTAAAATTATTAAAACCCTCTCGAAAAGCATTGGCCTGCCGAAGCTAGAAGCGGACCTCTGCCGCTACGAGCGACACCATATCGCTGGAAGCTTGCTTTATGCTAATTTTAAGGTAAAAAACATTATTACCATTTTATTATTATCATTAATTTTTTAGGTCGTTTTCTAATGAAGACTGTTTTGACAGAGTATACTATTAAGTAAGGTTCTAAAAATGCAACAAGATCTCGAAGAGGAAAAGAACAAGATTATCATCAAAGATTTGGAAGAAAAAGTTGAAAATTACGAAGCTACTCTGAAAAAGAAGGACTTTGCCATCCAAGATTTTGAAATCATGGCTAAAGAGCACGAAGGTGCATTGGAAAAGAAGGACTTTGTTATTCAGTCTATGGAAGGCTCCCTGGCTGAAGTCCAAGCCGAGAATGATAGCTTAAAGAATGAATTGCTTAAACAATCAGAAAAATTTGAGCAGGAAAAGAGACACCTTGAAACAAGTCTTAAAACTGAGATGGATAAAAATTCAAATCTGCAAACATCCTTGAAAGAACTCCAAGAGAAATGCCTAAGCTTCGGCAGCCGATGCGTGCAACGGCTGAAGGATGTGTTTCATTCTATCGGAGCCAGCTCTGAAAAATTTACACCTTCGGCTGCAAACCTGCCCAACACATTAGAATATATTGAAGGCGAGGTTGATGCTCTTGACGAAGTTATTGGTGGGCACGCCAACTTCTGCGCCATGGTAGCTTCTCGGGGCACAGCTGCCGCTTTTCTGAAGGCCGGCTGTACGCATGGAAATATTGTGAATAGACCAAACTTCAGCTTATCAGCGTCAGATCTGATAGATATCCCAAGCCTGGCCCGAAGCATTGGAAATAGATTCATGACCCAGATCTGGGTAAATGGGGGGCGAAAAATGGCAGGTGACGAAGCTCGAAGTCATCTTAAGCCGGTAAGAAACTTATATTTGTTACTTTTACCTTCTCCTTGAAATTTGCACCTTTCTTATTCTGATCTTTGATATACGCAGGATGACGAAGCTGAAGTATGACGAAGCTGAAGTTTTGACGAAATATAACCTGAAGCTTGATAGTTGCTTCACCATACTTTCCTGCAAAAATTCTGGAGAGACTTTTGTAATATAATTATGGAACAACTCATGTAAATTTGTACATACCTTGTAATATATTTTGTTTTCGTTATCTTCATCCAATCTTCTTTGCTATGGACGAAACTCCTCTTTTGAGCCGAAGGCGAAAAACACCTTCCCTTCTTTTCGTACACAACGAAGCATAAATTTTTTTTTCCTTCGAAGTCTTTTCTCATTGCCGAAGCACCTGTCTTTTTCGTGTGGTATGATGATGATTCTATAGATGTCTAAATGAATGTTTATGAATGCAAATGACATGATGGAATGTATTGTGCAAATGAATATTGAGACACATGTTCAAAAATCATGATCACAACCCTTTCATCGCGCTAGGAACGATTCGAATCTTTTTGCCGTTTACTTTTTGGCTTCACCGTTTACTTTTCGGTGTATCAGCGTTGACTTTTCGCTGTAAGCCTCCCTTGGGAGCTTCTTCGCCTTTTACTTTCAGCGGAATCAGCGTTTATTTTTCGCTGTAAGCCTCCCTTAGGAGCTTCTTCGCCTTTTACTTTCGGCGGAATCAGCGTTGACTTTTCGCTGTCAGCTCGGCATTCCCTTAGGAACGACTTTTGAGCTTTTCCCTGTTTTCTTTTCTTTTTCCTTTGCATTTACATTTACATTTTTGGGGGATATCATTCTTATAGACTTGAAATAAGGAAAATTACATGTTTCGGCCCCATTAAAAACCTTTCTCCCCCTTTGGAAAGGAAAAGGGTGCCAGAAAAAAGGAATAGAGAAAATTACATCAAGCTAAACATAATATCGCCAAAGCTCATCCGCGTTCCACGATCTAGGGATGTCGTTGCCGTCCATATCCTTTAATCTGTAGGAACCGGGTCTTGACGAAGATACTACCAAGAAAGGGCCTTCCCACTTCAGCTGTAGTTTGCCTACTGTGTCCGGGTTGGCCACTCTCCGAAGCACCAAATGTCCTGACTTAATGTTCTTCAACCGAACCTTTCTGTCACGCCATTTTATTATTTTGGCTTGGTATTTATTAATGTTTTCCACAGCCTGAAGCCTGATCCCCTCTATAGCATCCTTTTCCACAGAGCAATCAGCTTCATCTTCGCCTTCTGCCGAAGCTATTGTTCTTATAAATCCTGCTTTGGCTTCTTCCGGTGTTATTGCTTCGTCACCGAACAATAGTTTAAATGGTGTAAAGCCTATTGATCTTGACGCTGTTGTGTTATGGCTCCACACCACTTTGATTAATTCTTCTGGCCACTTTCCCCTGGGCTGATTGAAAATTGACTTCATTATTCCTGTCATTATGATCCCATTGGCTCTTTCGACTAGTCCATTTGATTCTGGATGCCGAACTGACGCAAAATGGATCTTCGTGCCAATTTGGTCACAAAACTCTTTGAAAACTTCGGAGTCAAACTGCGTTCCATTGTCCACAGTAATGGCCTTCGGCACTCCGAAGCGACAAACAATGTTTTGCCAGAAAAACTTTTGGACGGTGACCGAAGTTATTGTGGCTAAAGGCTTTGCCTCAATCCACTTAGAAAAATATTCCACTGCCACTACAACATATATTAAATTTCCTTGTGCTGGTGGTAGCGGACCTAACAAATCAAGGCCCCACCTTTGTAACGGCCAAGTGGGTTGTATTAACTGAGTTAGAGACGAAGGTTGTTTTTGATCTCTTGCACATTTCTGACAACCTTCGCACTTTTGCACTAGTTCCGCTGCATCCGAAGCTGCTTTTGGCCAATAAAATCCTTGGCGAAAAACTTTTCCCAACAAAGGCCTAGATTCGATATGAGATCAACACAGGCCTGCATGTATTTCCTTCATCAATTCTATACCCTCAGTTCTGGACAAACACTTGAGCAACCGGGAACAGACCCCACGCTTGTATAATTCCCCTTTTATAATAACATATGGTCGAGCTCTTGCTTCTATCCTTCTGTTGTCCAAGCTTCATCTGAAAGAAAATTACCCTGAAGGAAAGAGATGATTTCAGTTCTCCAATCTTCACTATAGACAGGGGATATGTTGAGGACCGCTCTTTCAAGAAGCTCAACCGAAGGTGCTTTTATTGTTTCAAAAAATACATCCGAAGGTAAAGGTAGCCCCTGTGCCGCTGACTTGGCTAATAGATCAGCATATTCATTTTCTTCGCAAGGAATATTTTTGACAGAGAATCCTTCAAAGGAAGCCTCAATCCTTCGGACTGTATCTAGATATTTTTTAAGCTTCGGATCTCTTGCTTTATAGCTCTTGTCAATATGACCAGAAATAACTTGGGAGTCAGTTTTAAGAATAGCCCTTCTGATTCCCATTGCCTTTAATTTCTGAAGACCCAAGAGCAGAGCTTCGTACTCAGCAATATTATTTGTGCAACTGAAATCAAGTCTTGCCGCATAACAAGTTCTAACTTTGGAAGGTGAAACCAACACAGCAGCTGCTCCTGCTCCGAAGGTTTCCCAAGACCCATCGCAGAACACTGTCCATGCTTCGGCATCTTTATTCATTTCTTCTTCCTGAGCCCCTGGCGTCCAGTCAGCAATGAAGTCTGCCAACGCTTGGGACTGAATCGAAGATCTATGGACATAATCAATACAAAATTCATTGAGCTCTGCAGCCCATTTTCCAATCCTTCCAGTAGCTTCTCGGTTTCTTATAATATCCTTCAAAGGTTGTGAAGAAGGAACAATTATGTTGTAAGCTTGAAAATAATGCCGAAGCTTCCTGGAAGCCATCAAAACAGCATACAGTACCTTCTCCAATTCTGTATAATTTTTCTTTGATAAACTAAGAACTTCGGACACAAAGTATATTGGGGCCTGCTTTTTGACTTGGCCTTCAAGCTTCTTTTGAACAAATGCTGCACTTACCGCTGAGTGCGAAGCTGCCACATATAATAACAAAGGAGCCCCTGGCGTTGGTGGAGTTAGTGTTGTTAGATCTATTAAATATTGCTTCAGCTCTTCGAAGGCTTTCTGCTGGACTGGTCCCCACTGAAAAACTTCGGCTGACTTCAGCACTTCGAAAAATGGCAAATTTCTCTCTGCTGATCTAGATATGAATCTGTTGAGAGATGCCAGTCTTCCTGTCAATCTTTGAGCCCCTTTCTTTGTACTTGGTGGTTCCATTCGAAGGATAGCTTCGATTTTGTTTGGATTAGCCTCAATTCCTTTTGTTGAAACTAGGCAACCAAGAAATTTCCCCTTCTTCACTCCGAAGACACATTTTTCTGGGTTTAGCTTTAAACCAGCCTGTCTAAAATTAGCGAGGTCTCCTACAGATCAGCAATGTGATTATCTTGCTTCGTGCTTTTTACAATGATATCATCAACATAAGTTAGCACATTCCTGCCTATCTGAGAATGGAGAACCTTCGCTGTCATTCTGCTGAAGCTTCCTCCAGCATTCTTAAGCCCCTCAGGCATCCGAAGGTAACAATATGTTCCACTAGGGGTTATGAAGCTGGTCTTCGGTTCATCCTCCTTCTTCATCCAGATTTGATGATAGCATGAATAACAATCCAGCAGACTCATAAGCTCTGAAGAAGCTGTTGCGTCAACCAAGGAATCTATCCTTGGCAATGGAAACTCGTCCTTTGGACAGGCCTTATTGAGATCAATAAAATCGATACACATTCTCCATTTACCATTGACCTTCTTCACCATAACAGTGTTAGCCAACCATTCTGGGTATTTTACCTCTCTAATAACTCCAGCACTGAGGAGTCTTTTCACTTCATTCTGAGCACCTTCGGCCTTGTCATCAGACATCTTTCGAAGTCTCTGCTTTCTGGGTCTGAAAGATGGGTCAACATTGAGCGAGTGCTCAAAAACATCCTTATTAACTCCGCAAAGATCATTAGCTGACCAAGCAAAAACATCTTTATTGTTGAACAAAAACCGTATCAAGGTTTTCTCCTGTTCTTCGGACAATTGAGATCCCAATAGCACCTTCTGCTCTGCTATGTCCTCACATAAGAGCATGGGTTTCGGCTGATCAGCCGAAGTAGCTTTTTCCCTTCTGAACTTGTACTGCTCACAAGCTTCAGCTCCATCTATGTTATGGATCGCTTTTGAATCTATCCAATTTCCTTCGGCCCTTCTGGCAGCTTTCTGACTTCCATGAATAGCAATGGGCCCTTGGTCCGAAGGTATCTTCATGCAAAGGTAAGCTAGATGAAGAATTGCTTCGAAGGCATTGAGAGTACCACGACCAATGATAGCATTGTAAGGATACTCCATGTCAACAATGTCAAACACAATTTGTTCAGTCCTTGTATTGTTAACAAATCCGAAGGTTACTGGCATGGTGATCTTCCCAAGTGCTACAATTTGCCATCCTCCGAAGCCACAAAGAGGGTGCGTAGCATCATGGATCTTGTCTTCGGGCTCTTGCATTTGTCTGAAAGCTTTAGCAAATATGATATCAGCTGCGCTGCCTGTATCAACCAAAACATTATGGACCAGAAATCCTTTGATCACACAAGAGATAACCATAGCATCATTGTGTGGGTAATCCTTGAGTTGAAGATCCTCTTGGGAGAAGGTAATTGGAATGTGAGACCATCTTGACTTGATGAAGGGTCCTTGCACCCCGACGTGCTGTACCCTTCTCTGTGCTTCCTTCTTCTGCTTCTTGTTGGCTGGCTCTAAGCATGAACCGCCTGTTATCGGGAGTACCAGCTTCGGGGCTGAAGCAGCTCCAGCTTGATCGTTGAACGAAGCCATCAGCTCAAAAAAGTGGAAGTGTGTTGACCGGAGGTGGGCGCCAATGTTGGGGACTTGTTCTCAAATGCTATGAATTAAGAACAAGGCAACATAAAATGTTAAATATCGATGTCCTTCGTTCGCTGAAGCATTATTTCCCCAAGGATTTAATTAACTTCGGACGAAGGTTACAATGATGGAATTACGAAGGTATTACCTTCGTAATTAAACTCTTAAAAGTAATATGAGGTAACGCAGGATATAAAGTATTAAAGATAAGTAAATTGAAAATAAATGACATCATTTATATATTTTGTAAATCTTAGATGTTTGAACATAACATTTAAATACATTTATACCTCTGCCTTGACAAATGACAATTTCCGAGTGATCTGATTGCAATTACAGGAATCCGTGAACAGTAAAGGAATACCGTTCACTATTTATAGGCACAGGACACAGCCTGTGAAGAATTACAATCATGCCCCTCATAAAAGTTTACAACAATGACTTAGACCCCTATGAGCTAAAAGGTCATTCCATCTTTAGGTCGGTTCGACCCTTCATCTTCGGATATGTTATAATACCGAAACTTCATGAATGATGCCTTCGGCGTCACGTACAAGTAGCTTCAGCTGAAGCTGTTTCTTTCTGCAGGACCTTCGGTGACGAAGCGTGGTCCCAACACTCACCGAAGCTATCATCAACCTCGGCTTTGCTTCTCAAGACGAAGACCTTGTGTACAAGCAATGTTGGAGAATGCCGAAGGACAATAGCTTCAGCTTAGATCAAGCAAAGAAATAAAAGACTAAATAGACCTTATTAGCATTGGTTGCTTGTAAATAAGCGTTTAAGGGTACGGATGTAATTTTGCTCGGGCTGTGTCCCGTGCCTATAAATAGATGAATAGTAACCCCGTACTGTTCATGCTGGATTGTATTCATTTTCTCGCATCCACACCTTCGAGCAAGCCAAAGCATTTGAGAACAAGTGACCAACATTGGCGCCCACCTCCGCTGAATTCACTTCTACAATTGCGACAATGACTTCGCAAGGCAACCAAGCTGTGGCACCTTTGGCTACGAAGCTGGTGCTTCCAATCACAGGCGGCTCAAGTTCTAAACCAGCCAATAAGAAGCAGAAGAAGGAAGCACAGAGAAGGGTACAGTATGTTGGAGTGCAAGGACCCTTCATCAAGTCCAAATGGTCTCATATACCAATCACCTTCTCCCAGGAATACCTTCAGCTCAAGGATTATCCTCACAATGATGCAATGGTCATTTCTTGTGTCATCAAGGGGTTCCTAGTCCATAATGTCCTAGTGGACACAGGCAATGCGGTAGACATCATATTTGCGAAGGCTTTCAGGCAAATGCAAGAGCCGGATGACAAGATACATGATGCAACGCACCCCCTCTGTGGCTTCGGAGGGAGACAGATTGTGGCGCTTGGCAAGATAACTATACCGATCACCTTCGGCTATGTTCACAATACAAGGACAGAATATGTTGTCTTTGACATTGTTGATATGGAGTACCCCTACAATGAAATTATTGGTCGAGGGACGCTGAATGCCTTTGAAGCAATACTCCACCCAACATATCTTTGCATGAAGATACCTTCTGACCAAGGGCCTATCGCTGTACATGGAAGCCAAGAGGCTGCCAGGAGAGCTGAAGGGAACTGGATGGATTCGAAAGCCATCCATAATAAAGATGAAGCCGAAGCTCATCAACAGTTCAAGCATAAAAGAGAAAATGCTGCTTCAGCAGATCAACCAAAGCCCATGCTTTTGTGCGAAGACATATCCGAGCATAAGGTACTGTTGGGATCCCAATTATCTGATGAACACGAGAAGACTTTGTTGAAATTCATGTTCAACAACAAGGATGTTTTTGCTTGGTCAGCCAATGATCTCTGTGGTGTCAATAGAGATGTCATTGAGCACTCACTCAATGTAGACCCGGCCTTTAGGCCAAGAAAGCAGAGGCTTCGGAAAATGTTCGACGATAAAGTCGAAGGCACATGAAACGAAGTGAAAAAGGCTTTTGAGTGCCGGTGTTATCAGAGAAGTAACATATCCAGAGTGGCTGGCCAATACTATCAAGGTAAAGAAAGCTAATGGAAAATGGAGAATGTGCATCGACTTCATAGATCTCAATAAGGCATGCCCGAATGATGAATTCCCATTGCCAAGAATAGATTCCCTTATAGATGCAGCGACTACTTCAGAGCTTATGAGCTTATTAGACTGCTACTTAGGCTATCATTAAATCTGGATGAAGGAGGATGAGCCTAAGACAAGTTTCATAACCCCTAGTGGGACTTATTGCTACCTTCGGATGCCCTAGGGGCTCAAGAATGCTGGAGGAAGCTTCATTAGGATGACTGCCAAAGTCCTTCATTCCCAAATTGGTAGAAAGGTGCTGACATATGTTGATGATATCATAATAAAGAGCACAAAGCAAGAAAATCATGTTGCTGATTTGCAAGAAACATTTGCCAACTTCAGAAGGGTCAATCTTAAACTAAATCCAGAGAAATGTGTCTTCGGAGTGAAGAAGGGCAAATTTCTTGGTTGCTTGGTATCAACAAAGGGTATCAAAGCTAATCCAAGTAAGATAGAAGCTATACTTCGGATGGAGCCATTAAAGTCAAGAAAGGATGCCCAGAGGTTGATAGGGAGGCTGGCATCATTGAACAGATTTATTTCAAGATCAGCAGAGAGGAACTTGCCATTCTTCAAAGTGCTGAAGTCGGCCAAAGTCTTTCAATGGGGACCAACTCAGGAAAAAGCCTTCGAAGAACTGAAGCAGTACTTGATAGAGCTGACAACTTTAACTCCACCTTCGTTAGGAACTCCATTGTTGCTGTACGTAGCTGCTTCCCACGTTGCGGTTAGTGCAGCGCTCGTACAAGAGAAGCAGGATGGCCAGGCAAGAAAACAAGTGATAGTGTACTTCATTTTTGAAGTACTCAGTGCATCAAAGAAAAATTATACAGAGTTAGAGAAGGTACTATATGCTATATTAATGGCTTCTAGGAAGCTTCGACATTACTTCCAAGCATACCATATCATAGTACCTTCTTCACAACCCCTCAAGGACATAATGAGAAATAGAGAAGCCACAGGAAGGGTTGGAAAATGGGTTGTAGAATTAAACGAATTCACTTTCGATTTCGTTCATAGATCTTCAATCCAATCCCAAGCGTTAGTAGACTTCATTGCTGATTGGACGCCAGGGGCTCAGGATGAAGACAAAACAACTGATGCTGAAGCTTGGATAGTATTTTGTGATAGGTCCTGGGGAACCTTCGGCGCAGGAGCAGCAGATGTTTTAATTGCACCATCAAAAATCAAAATATGCTATGCAGCAAGATTGGACTTCAACTGCACAAATAATATTGCAGAGTACGAAGCCCTTCTCTTGGGGCTTCAAAAACTTAAGGCAATGGGGATAAGAAGGGCAATACTCAAATCCGACTCACTAGTCATCTCAGGTCACATTGACAAAAGTAGCAAAGCAAGGGACCCGAAGCTAGAAAAATATCTGGATGCAGTCCGAAGGATGGAAGCCCCTTTTGAAGGTTTCTCTGTAAAAAACATCCCGAGAGGAGAAAACGAGCAAGCAGATTTGCTAGCTAAATCAGAGGCACAGGGGCTTCCGCTACCTTCGGAGGTATTCTTCGAAACAATAAAAGCACCTTCGATCGAGCTCATGGAAAGAGCGGTGCTCACAATCTCACCAGTGCATAGTGAAGATTAGAGGACTAAGATTGTATCTTTCCTCCAAGGCAATCGTCTTTCGGATGATGAAGCTTATAATAAAAGAATGGAAGCAAGAGTACGACCATATGTAACTATAGAAGGGGAGTTATACAAACAGGGAGTCTGCTCTCCATTGCTCAAATGCTTGTCTAGAACCGAATGTCAATAATTGATGAAGAAATACATGCAGGATTGTATGGAGCTCATATTGGGTCTAGGCCTCTGCTGGGGAAGGTTTTCATACAAGGATTTTACTGGCCGAAGGCAGCTTAGGATGTAGCAGATTTGGTTCAAAAATGTGAAAATTGCCAAAGATGTGCCAGAGACCAGAAACAACCTTCGTCTTTAACCCAGCTAATACAACCTACTTGGCCCCTGCAAGGGTGGGGTCTAGATTTGTTAGGACCACTTCCACCAGCACAAAGCAACTTGAAATATGTTGTGGTGGTAGTGGAATACTTCTCCAAGTGGATCGAAGCAAAGCCCTTAGCTACAATAACTTCGGCCACAATACAGAAATTCTTTTGGAAAAATATTGTTTGCCGTTTTGGTGTGCCAAAGGCTATCACGGTTGACAATGGAACTCAATTCGATGCTGAAATATTGAAAACCTTTTGTGACCAGATTGGTACAAAAATACACTTTGCATCCGTGAGACATCCGAAATCAAATGGACTGGTAGAAAGAGCAAACAAAATTCTAATAACAGGAATAATGAAGTCAATTTTTAACCAGCCCAAAGGAAAGTGGCCAAACGAATTAATAAAGGTGGTGTAGAATCACAACACTGCCGTTTCAAGGTCAACATGCTTTACTCCATTCAAGCTTCTGTTTGGTGACGAAGCAATAACACCTGAAGAAGCAAGAAGGGGCTCAATAAGGACCATGACTTCAATAGAAGATGAAGAGGCTTACAAAATAACAAAAGACACCATAGAAGGGACCAGGCTCCAAGCAGTAGACCACATTAATAAATACCAGGCTGAAACAATCAAATGGCGCGACTGTAAGGTAAAACTGAAGAACATCAAGCCAGTACATTTGGTGCTTCGTAGAGTGGACAACCCCGATACAGTGGGGAAGGTTTAGCTCAAGTGGGAAGGTCCCTTCTTGGAGGTATCTTCGTCGAGACCTAGATCTTACAGGTTGAAAGACATATATGACAATGACATACCAAGGTCTTGGAATGCGGATGAGCTTCTAAGATATTATGTGTAAACTATGTAATTTTCCTATTTTTTCCTATGGTACCCTTTTCCTTTCAAGAGGCGAGAAAGGTTTTTAATGGGGCCATATGTTGTAATTTTCATTTTTTGTGTAGCCCTGCGCAATACAAGGGCCAAATTCCCCCACATGTAAAATGTAAAATCTGGGACTACATCACCGAGTATAAAATCCATGAAGAAGATCAAAAGTCGTCCCTAAGGGGATGCAGAGCTAAGAAGTCACCTAAGAGGTGAAGAAGCTCCAAAGTCGTTTCTAATGGGACGCAATGTAAGTTACGAAGCTCCAAAGTCATTCGTAAGGGAATGCAGAGCCAAAATACCACCTAAATCAAAGGTGAAGAAGCTCCAAAGTCATTCCTAAGGGGATGCAGAGCATAAGTGCCACCTAAGTAAAAGGTGAAGAAGCTCCAAAGTCGTTTCCAAGGGAAAGCAGAGCTTAAATACCACTTAAGTAAAAGGCGAAGAGACTCAAAAGTCGTTCCTAAGGGGATGCAAAGTTTGGGTGTGTTTTTGGCATACATTTGCATATTTCATCACAACATCTTTTGCATTCATACAAACATACATTAGACATTCGTAGGCTCATCATCATGGCATAAAGCATAGATATTAACGGGAAAACAGGAGATGACTGCCTTCGATGTGAAAATGTTTCGAAGATGCTTCATATCAAATGAAACTTCGTTGTATACAAAGATGTTCCGTCTCAAATGAAATCTGGTTGCATATGAAAATGTTTCGATGTGAACGAAAAGAAGGGAAGGTGTTTTTCGCCTTTGGCTCAAAAGGTTACTAGCATTTGTTTCATCCACAGCAAAGCAGTTCATACATGAAGCAAAAGGTAAAATGGTATTACTAGATATTTACAATTATTTACAATAATTTGTTCATTGTCAATTGCAACTTTTTGTCATATGGTACAAAGCATTTTTAAGTGTTCCTATAGATGACTACAAAAGGAGATTCTAAGGTCTTCTTCGGCATTTTAGAATTAGCTTCAGCTCATCGACCTTCGGTGCCATCATTCTGCAGAGTAGCAAAGTACAAGGTAATCAGAAATCTAACAAGAGAAAATCAAGGTAAAAAACATAGGTAAAATTCCATACTGTGTTAAGCAGCTTCCGGGCTTTATCTCCGTCCAATTCACGCTCGCCTTTAGCCCAAATTTGAGTAATAAATCTATTCCCTATGCATCGGGCTTCGGTTGTGAAAGCATCTAGGCCCCTGGTTGGTTTTAGTGATTAATGACAACGTAATATTACATGTGACTAACGTGTGTTTTGCAGAGACAAATGGTAAGTTAGGTCGCATGACAGGTAGAAGTACTACTACGGTGAAAACAATCCCGGACACAAGAACTCGAAGCGACGGCTAAAACGACGAAACAAAAGGTGAAGGTCTACGGAGTCCGAGTGTCAAGGAGATGTGGACACTCGCATTTTAGTTAGGTCTTTTATTCTCTTTTAGCCGTACTATAAAGAGGGGTTGTCGATGAGTAGTTTGACCAAGAGAGTTCTAGTGTAGTGTTGGTGCACAATCACACTCATACACAGTGCTAGGTGTCACTCTAGAACTCACACTCGAGTTAGAACGAAAACCGATTTGAAAAAACAGCTGAAAAACAAGAGATAATGTTTCTGGCGTTGGGGCACCGGACTGTCCGGTGTGCACCGGACTGTCCGGTGCACCCTCTGCCAGGTGGGCCAGGCTGGTCCTCGGCAGGGACTCTCCCAGTCGCAGAAACCCGAGAGCGCTGCCTTCGGAAATGATTTTTAGTGGCACACCGGACATCGCACCGGACTGTCCGGTGTGCACCGGACAGTGAACTGTTCACTGTCCGGTGCACCATAAGTCCAACGGCTAGCTGTCAGAACTAGCCGTTGGAAGTGACCGTTGGCGCACCGGTGGCGCACCGGACTGTCCGGTGCGCCATCGCGCAGTAAGTTGCCTGTAACGGCTAGTTGGTGGGTGAGGGCTATTTATACCCCCTCCACCCACCATATTCAATGTCTTGCACTCCACATTTATTCCAGCACATTGCTAGAGCTTTGCAAGCACCAAAAGCCTAGTGAGGAGATTAGAGAATCATAATCCGCGTTTTGTTCCTCATTAGCGCTAGTGAGAGCCACCTAGAGCACACACCACTTGCATTAGGCTTCTCTTGGTCAAGCGAAAGTCTACGGCTTGTTACTCTTGGTGATCGGCATCACCTAGACGGCTTGGTGGTGTTGGGAGCTCGGTGATCACCGAGAAGATCTTGTTGGTGACCCGACTCAAGTTTGTAAGCGGTCTCGAGGGATCCACCGCGCCGGAGTGGCAAAGGATCATCTCGTAGTGAGCACTTGGTTCTTGCGAGGACCAAGGGGGAGCGATACCCTTGCGCGGGTGCTCCAACGAGGACTAGTGGAGAGTGCCGACTCTTCGATACCTCGGAAAAAAATTGGAGGAGTCTTCTAAACTTTGCTTTACATTCCGCACTTAATTTAAGCACTTTACATTGTGTATTTGTTTAGCAAGTATTTGAAGTATTATCTTAGCTTTGTTGCATTTCTAGTTTTATATTCTTAGTGCTAGTTGTTGGGGTGAAGTTGGGCTCTTGCTTATCTTTTGCTTAGTTTTTAATTAGTGTTGATTTTTAGAAAAGCCCAATTCACCCCCCCTCTTGGGCATCGTGATCCTTTCAATTGGTATCAGAGCCTTGTTGCTCATAGATTAGCTTAACCGCTAGAGTTACGATGTCCGGTGGGGATGGACCTCCTCCCGTTTTTGATGGTGACGATTTTCCTTATTGGAAAATTCGTATGGAAGCATACTTAGAGGCTATAGACATTGGTGTCTATAAAGCCGCCACACAAGGGTTCCCCGAACCTAGAGATCCCACAAATCTTGTAGGTGATGAGTTCAATTATGATAAATGGAATGCTAAGGCCAAAAACACCCTTTTTAGAGGCCTTTGCAAAGATGTGTTCAATAGAGTAAGAAATCATAAAAATGCTCATGATTTGTGGATGGACATTTGTGCTCTACACGAAGGAACTAGAAGTGAACGTGAGGAAAGATATCACATAGCCATGCGAAAGTTAAATTCTTTTGAAATGCTTGCTAATGAAAATGCAAATGCTATGTACTCACGACTTAATATTCTTGTAGAGGAAGTTAATGGATTGGGGCTTACTCAAATCTCACAACCGGATGTTGTGAGGAAGATTCTCAGTGTCCTCCCAATAGACAAATATGGACACATTGTCACTGTGCTACATCAAATGGATCTTTCGGTTACCACACCTACACAAATCTTGGGAAAGATCAATGCTCATGAAATGTACATGCACATCAACGACAAGGAAGAATCATCTTCCAAAAGAAAGGATTTGGCTCTCAAAGCAAATCATGAAAGAAAAGGAAAAGCAAAAATACAAGTTGAAGAAGAATCCTCAAGTGATGATGACCTTGATGCAAACATTGCCTTGATGGTAAAAAAGACCACCAAGATGTTGAAGAAGCTAAATAGAGAAGGCATCAAATTTGATTCAAGAAAGAAGAAGTTCTTTTCCAACAAAAGAAAGCCCATTTCTGAGATGGACTGCTACAACTGTGGTGAGCTTGGTCATCTCGCTCATCAATGCAACAAGCCCAAGAAGAACAAGTTCAAGGGCAAGAAAGAAGATGACAGCGATGATGAAAAGAAGGAAAAGAAATTTTTCAAGAGAAAGGATGGGAAGCAAAAGAGGTTCCACAAGAAGAAGAATGGAAAGGCTTATATTGTTGGCAACTGGCTCACCGACATCGAATCATCAAGTGGGTCTTCTTCAAGTGAAGAAGAAAATGATGAAAAAGTTGCCGCCATCGCCGGGGACTTCTCTTCACCACCACCATCGCCATCATCCACTTCTCACCTATGCCTCATGGCTAGGGGTGAACGGAAGGTACAAAATGATATTGTTGATGATAGTGATAGTGATAGTGATGAGGAATTTGCTTCACCTTCATATGATGAGTTAGCTGACTTACTTAAAGAATATACTCAAATCATTAGAAAGTCAAAAGCTAAATGTGATAGGCTGAAAAATGAAAATGAATCTTTAAATGCCAAGTATGACATAGTTATAAAGGCTAGTGATGAAATAAAAGAAGAAAATAAAACTATGTCATCAACTGTAAATGAGCTCACAAACTCCCTAAAAGATGCTAAGGAAAAATATGACAAACTAAATAAAGCTAATAGGGAGTTGCAAAATAGACTAGTAAAGATCGAGAAAGATTATGCTCAAATTAAATTTGATCATGACAATCTTCTTGTTGAAAATGAACTTTTATCTTGCAAAACACATGAGGCTATTAACCCTGTTGTTAAGCTTGATGTAGCAACCTCATGTGATGATTTGATTCAAGAAGAGCAAACTAGTCTACATGCTGAATTGACTGAAAAAGTTGAAGTCCTGACTTTAGACAACCAAAAATTGAAGAATTACCTGACTGATGCAACTACTAGAGGAAAAATTGCTATTGAGAACAATGATTTCAACAATGAGTTGGTAGTGGATAATCAAAGGCTTAAGAATGAGGTCAAGAAACTAAAAAGTGAAAATGAACATCTTGCAACAAGTGTGCAAAAGTTCAACAAGGGTCAATACCTCCAAAATGAGCTGCTTATGAACACTGTTATGAAAAGTAACAAGAGTGGTATTGGATACAATGCTTTTGTGCAAAAGAAAGCTATCACTCAATACAAGCCGAAGCAGACTCACAAGCCTATCAAATGCTTTGAGTGTGGAAATGAAGGTCACTTTGCCCACAATTGCAAAGCCAAACCACCAACTCCCTTGCCTAAGCACTCAAGACCATTTGCTTTCAATGCTCACTATGTTCTAAGAAAGGTTGCAAATGGAAAGGTTAAGGTTACATTTCTAGGTCCACCAAACAAGAATAGACCTAGACAAATCTGGGTGGCAAAGTCCTTAATTGAGAGAGTCACTGGTCCTATGCAATATAGGGCCCTCAAAACTCAAGCTTGAATTGTTTGTGAATGTAGGTGAACTACAAGACCGGTGGGAGCCATTGGGTTATTGACAGTGGATGCACACAACATATGACAGGCAACCCACGGATGTTCACCTCACTAGATGAAAATGTTGATGGACAAGATAAGATCACATTTGGAGACAATTCAAAAGGAAAAGTGCAAGGACTTGGCAAGGTGGCAATCTCAAATGATTTATCAATATCAAATGTTCTCTTAGTTGCACCTTTGAGCTTCAATTTATTATCAGTAGGTCAACTCTGTGATCTTGGACTTCAATGCTTATTCACTCCAACAGAGGTTATTGTAACAAAGATGGATGATGAATCAATTGTATTCAAGGGATTTAGATACAACAACCTCTACTTAGTGGATTTCACTTCTGAAGATGCAGACTTAAGAACTTGCCTCTTCACCAAAGCTTCTCTTGGATGGCTTTGGCATAGGAGGCTTGCACATGTTGGAATGAGCACACTCAAGAAGGTATTAAAGAAAGATATGGTTAGAGGATTAAAGGATGTGGTGTTTGAAAAAGACAAGCCATGCAGTGCATGTCAAGCTGGAAAGCAAGTTGCTAATACACATCCCACTAAAGCTTTCATGTCAACATCAAGGCCACTGGAACTACTTCATATGGATTTGTTTGGACCTACAAATTATGTCAGTGCCGGTGGCAACCTCTACTGTCTAGTGATTGTTGATGACTTCTCAAGATACACTTGGGTGTTCTTTCTTCATGACAAATCTGAAGTTGCATCTATATTCAAGAAGTTTGCCAAGAAAGCACAAAATGAATTTGATTGCAAGATTAAGAAAATTAGAAGTGACAATGGCAAAGAATTTGACAACACCAACATTCATGAGTACTGTGATGAAATTGGGATCAAGCATGAAGTATCTGCCACATACACACCTCAACAAAATGGAGTTGTTGAAAGGAAAAACAGGACCTTGATCACTCTTGCAAGAACAATGATTGATGAGTATAACACACCGGAGAGGTTTTGGGCCGAAGCTGTCAACACTGCTTGTTATGCATCAAACAGGCTATTTCCTCACCGGCTACTTGAGAAGACTCCTTATGAACTGCTAAATGGGAAAAAGCCAGACGTCTCTTTCTTCCGGGTGTTTGGGTGCAAATGCTACATCTACAAGAAACGCCATCACCTAGGGAAGTTTCAAAGACGTTGTGATATTGGTTTTCTTTTGGGTTATTCATTAAAGTCCAAAGCATATCGAGTATTCAACCATGCCACTGGTATGGTAGAAGAAACATATGATGTGGAATTTGATGAGACTAATGGCTCCCAAGGAGCACTTGAAAATCTTGATGATGTAGGTGATGAGCCACTAAGGGAAGCAATGAAGAACATGCCCATTGGAGCTATCAAACCAAAAGAAGATGAAGAAGAAGTGCAAATCATTGACAGGCCTTCTTCATCAAATGTACCACAAGATGATGAAAAAGATGAGAGACATGCAAATGAAGACACATTTGTCTCTCATGAACAAGCAAGGGTACAAGCCGAAGATGTTGATGCTCCAGGATCTTCTTCCCAAGTGGTTAACAGGAGAAATTCATCACTACTTCAAGCTCATCCTCAAAACCAAATCATCGGGAGTCCTTCACAAGGGGTTATTACTCGATCACATAGACATGCTTCTTTTATTGAACATCACTCTTTTGTCTCTTGTGTTGAGCCTACTTGTATAGATGAGGCGCTACAGGATCCGGACTGGGTGAATGCCATGCATGAAGAACTTAACAACTTCACCCGTAACGAAGTTTGGACCCTGGAGAAGCCTCCACAAGATGCAAGAATCATTGGAACAAAGTGGGTGTTCAGAAACAAACAAGATGATCAAGGTGTAATTGTAAGAAACAAGGCAAGACTTGTCGCGAAGGGATTCTCTCAAGTTGAAGGCTTAGATTTTGGAGAGACCTTTGCACCGGTTGCTCGACTGGAAGCCATCCGTATCCTACTTGCATATGCATCATGCTATGATATAAAACTTTATCAAATGGATGTAAAAAGTGCATTTTTAAATGGCTTCATAAATGAACTTGTATATGTTGAGCAACCGCCTGGATTTGAAGACCCTAGATATCCTAACCATGCTTACAGGTTGTCCAAGGCGCTATATGGACTAAAGCAGGCTCCAAGGGCTTGGTATGAGCGCCTTCGCGACTTCCTCATCGAAAAGGGCTTCAAGATCGGGACCGTCGACACAACTCTCTTCACAAAGAAACATAACGGTGATATTTTCATTTGTCAAGTATATGTTGATGATATAATCTTTGGCTCGACAAATGACTATCATTGCAAGGAATTTGGTGAGTTGATGTCGAAGGAGTTTGAGATGTCAATGATTGGTGAGCTAACGTACTTCCTCGGCTTTCAAGTCAAGCAAATGAAAGATGGTAACTTTCTCTCACAAGAGAAGTATACCAAAGACTTGTTGAAAAGGTTCAACATGGAGAAGTGCAAACCAATCAAGACCCCCATGCCTACAAACGGACATCTTGACTTAGATGAGGGAGGTAACCCGGTTAATCAAACTCTCTACCGTTCTATGATTGGTAGTTTATTATACCTTACCGCATCTAGGCCCGATATTATGTTTAGTGTCTGCATGTGTGCTAGATTTCAATCTAATCCTAAGAAAGCCCATCTTCGCGCTGTTAAGAGAATTCTTAGGTATCTCAGGCACACTACAAGTGTTGGTCTGTGGTATCCCAAAGGAGCTACTTTTGATTTAATTGGCTATTCCGATTCGGATTATGCCGGTTGCAAAATTGATAGGAAAAGTACTTCTGGGGGATGCCATCTGCTTGGCAGATCACTAGTTTCATGGACATCCAAAAAGCAAAACAGTGTTGCCTTGTCAACTGCCGAAGCGGAATACATTGCCGCAGGTGCTTGTTGCACACAGATTTTATATATGAAGCAAACTCTTCTAGACTATGGCGTAGTTCTAGAAAAAGTACCTTTGTTGTGTGACAATGAGAGTGCTGTTAAAATTGCTAATAATCCTGTTCAACACTCTCGCACCAAGCACATTGATATCCGTCATCACTTCCTTAGAGATCATGTTGCTAAAGGAGATATCATTTTAGAAGGAGTGAGGTCGGAAGATCAATTAGCGGATATTTTCACTAAGCCTCTTGATAAGACCCGCTTTTGCATGTTGAGAAATGAACTAAATATTCTTGATCTCAGAAATTTTGTGTAAAATGTCAAATGGTGTTGTCAAGCCTGCATTGCATGTTTAAATTCCTTGTATTGCATCTAGGGCTTGTCTAACCTAGTTAAGATAACCGCCAACAAAGCGAGTGAAAAAGCTTAACTCGGGTCAAACTTGACAAGTCTTAGTTTTTAAGCTTTTACACTTGAATTCTTACTTTTATGCAATTGTTGGTTCTTGAAATATGCATGAGGTACTGCACTTAGGGGGAGTATTCAAAACTCAAATCACTCATGAAAAACCCCTAGTGCAAGCCAAAATGCAAATTTCACCATTTGCCTACTTTCTCTAAAAATTATCTAGCCTATGGCAAAATATTTTGAAAAGTATATGAGGGTGCCAATACCTGTCCCAACAAGTGTTATTTTGTGTGATTATATGTTGGGATTTGGTTTGGTTGGGAGTTAGATAGAAATTCAAAATTTTCCAAACTCTCCTCTGTCTGGGCTCACCGGACAGTCCGGTGTGCACCGGACACTGCACTGTGCAATGTCCGGTGCCCGGCAGCCGCGCGCGCTAAATCAGTTTTCCTGTGCGCTGTCCGGTGGTTCACTGGCCAGCTACTGTGCGCTGTCCGGTGTGCACCGGACAGGCACTGTAGGCTGTCCGGTGCGCCCATCTCGCGTTTTAAAAAATGGCCTCCAGCCCGACCGAGCCAGAGGCTCCTTTTATTTCCCAGCCGCCGCCAGAGCTCTCTGGCGATTCTCCTCCCCCGCCGGCGATCTCACCATCTCCGGCCACCATCTCCGGCGACCTCGTCTCTCTCCTTCCCTCCCTCGGTGAGCAGGTTTTCCCCCATCTCCTTTCTTCTCCCTCTCAGTTCCCTGTGTTAAGTCTGCCCCTTCTCCCCTCCTTTCACACCTCTTCCAAATCTGTAAATTTCTGTGAAATCCTTTGCATCCAGTTGGTGGATTGTGTTCCCCTGTCCCTATTTCATACCCCTGCAGGTCCTTGGCTCCTTCGGGAGGGCATTCCCACCTCAAATGGCCCTATTCCTAAAACCCTAACTCCTCGCACACCATGTGTTCGATGAAATGCCCAAACCAGCCAAAATTGCTCCAATTGAACCCAAATTTTTCAGGCACCTTCACAACACTCCCAGTAACATACTTGCCAAATTTCACGCCAATCCGAGATCCCAGGCTTAAATTTCACCAAAATTCCCGTTTTGCGCGATCGTTTCCGAGCCGAGTGCCCAAAACCCTATTTCTTCGCCTAAATTCAAACCAAGCACACACTTCACTCATATTGACCTATATAAACCTATTCGTGAAGTATCGGCTCAATCCCACATCATTTAGTGCCTCAATTCAAATTCCAATCATCCTCTGTCTCTATTTGTCTGTTAAACGCCGTTTTCACGTCGTTTGACTTATTGATCGTCCTGTCTCGTGCCATTTCTCTCTGTGTATGTATTTATTCACATTTCATATGCTTATGATTATGTGACTAATACGTGCTCACCTCTTCTGTCATTTCAGTGACCTTGTGTGACCGTGTGCCGTCTCCCGTCCTGCCTGGATCGTCACCTCTTGTGTGAGCTTTCCAGGTAGACATCTCACTCTTTGCTAAATCTATCGGTCACTTTTGCTCCGTGCTTAAGTCTCTCTATCTCATTTTCAGACTCTAGTTCAGGATGCCGCGCACAAAGAATGCGTCGGCGTCAGGGGGTGGCGATGACGAGGACCCTCGTCGCCCCTTCAGGCAGGTGAAGGGCAAGACTGTGTATCTGGAGCAGCAGGAAGGCCGCAAGAAGCGGCGTTCGGACAGAGAGGCTCGTGCAGCAGCAGCAGCTGCAGCAGCCGCTGCACAGGCAGCACTTGGAGATCAGCCGGATGTTCCATCAGATCAGATTGCTTTCCGTGCTCGTCGTCTCGCCTCCCGGTCTCGCTCCTCCACTCACACCTCCGCTTCCACTCCGCCACCCACTCTGCCTGCTCCAGTCACTCCTATTGCGCCATCCACCACCACAGACATACCCACTACCTCCACCACGCCAGCCTCCACTGATCCTGCCCCCGCTCCCGCTTCAGCTCCACCTGTCCCTCCTCCTCGCTTCCGGGAGCGTGATGAGACCGAGGTCCAGCCACTTGCTGCGGATCCTCGTCTATTTGATCTTCAGCGTGCTACTGCAGCCCGGGTACGTCGGTTCAGGTACGTACCCGTGGAGTCTTGGCTGCCAGCTCAGAGAGACCCAGCAGCAGGAGTTCTTTTCAGCACACGGATTCAGGAGTCTTTCTTCAGGGCTCAGATGTCTGCTCAGATTGCGCTTCGAGTTCACCGCCTATTGGATCTTCCAGCCTTCTTGCTAGCAGCCGGTGCTGAGTCTGAGGCGCATCTCACCTATTTGCCAGGACTTCTGTCCTTTCTGACTATCAGCGGCAGATATGTTGAGGAGTGGGTCCGCGTCTTCTATGCTTCTGTTTGGATTGACCCGGATCATCATTGGATGAGGTTCCGCTTTGAGCGCGAGGATGTCACGATCACTGCGAGTCAGATCCGACAGCTTTTTGGTTTCCCTGAGTCGACTACTCGCCTTCACAGTCTCTGCTATGGCACTTCAGATCCTCCACGTCGCCCTCACGGCGGTGTGGCTCCAGGGACAGCTCACGTCGCGGCTCTGTTCCGCCCGCCTTTCACAGATGGGTCGCGACGTTCTCCAGCAGACTTCACTACTGCAGCGAAGTACTTATATGAGCTCGTCAGACGGACACTCCTCCCTAGGATGGGATACAGGGAGGCTACCACTCATATTCAGCTTTGGCTCCTTGGTGCCCTGGTATCCCACTCTGAGTTTGATGTTGTGGACTTTCTGATCTGTGAGATTGAGGACACCGTTCTGGATGGGATTCGTGCTCGACGGCAGCTACCTTATGCTCACTACTTATGCCACATCTTTGCGCAGCTGATTCAGCCCCCTCGATTTCAGAGCACCCTTGAGGCCTCACGCCTCGTTTTTGGATCCTACCGTCCTGCGCCTGAGATTCCTGTGCCAGCTTCTGCTACTGTTTTTGACTCTCAGGCCGAGGATGCAGCTCTTCGTCAGTTTGACACTCAGGGTACAGCAGCTGATGATGATGATGATGATGATGATTTTGGGATTCCTCCTCCGCCTCCTATGCCTCCACGCTCACATGATCATGAGGCTGGGAGTTCTAGTGCTGCCCCTGCTCCTCCTCAGGCTATGGACCCTGCTCTTGCTTCGATTCTCCAGACTCTCTCTCAGCAGCAGGCTCACCTGGCAGCCGAGCAGGCCCGTTTATCAGATAGGATGCTCTCCATGTTTCAGAACATGCAGGACAGGCAGGATGCACTTCAGCAGCAGCTTATTCAGGATAGGGCTGAGAGTAGGGCATTCATGGCTCTCATGCTACAGCAGTCTGGTACCTCAGTTCCTCCGGTTCTGTCTGCTCCACCTCCTCCGCTTCACGCTCCTGTGGTGCCATCGATTTTGTCAGGACCCCCTGTTGGTACCTCTCCGCTCCGGCCGGTCACTTTGGCGTTCACTTCTCCGGCGCTCAGCTCTGTCTGCCCACAGCCGCCAGTGCCACCAGCATCTGCTGTTATCACTACCGCTGTGGCAGTATCTGTCTCCGCCTCTGTTCCGGCAGCTCCTGCAGCGCGGCCTCAGTCCGAGTCAGTACCAGCTCCAGCTTCTACCGCAGATCCTGGATCCGACACTGACTCTAACCCTCCGCCAGCGTTCGCTCTGCTGCCTCGACCGCGATCGGATGCGCCCCCGCCGCCTCCTCCTGCTTCAGATGTTTAGGTTCAGGACCCTTTTGGTGTTTGACGCCAAAGGGGGAGAGATATGAGTTGTGAGAGTTAGGGGGAGTTAGAGAGTTAGTAGAGAGTCATGTTGATGTAATATATGTGCTTGCTACTCTCTGTACTAGCTTGATGTTTTTGGCTCACAAACTCGTCATATACTCTCGTTACTTGATTGACTGTGTGTATTATGTTTTCACCTTATATTTTATCACCAGTCTTCTAGTTCTTGTTTCATTGATTTAACTTCACCTTTATATGAACAAGAATCTTATGATGTGTATGCGCTCACTCTTATTATTATGGTACACGTTCTTTCTGTCAAAGATTACTGAGTATAACTAACCATTCTTTCTATTGACAGAAACTTCAAAACAAACTACTCTCACAAAACTTGTAGGGTTGTCATCAATCACCAAAAAGGGGGAGATTGAAAGCATCTAGGCCCCTGGTTGGTTTTAGTGATTAATGACAACGTAATATTACATGTGACTAACGTGTGTTTTGCAGAGACAAATGGTAAGTTAGGTCGCATGACAGGTAGAAGTACTACTACGGTGAAAACAATCCCGGACACAAGAACTCGAAGCGACGGCTAAAACGACGAAACAAAAGGTGAAGGTCTACGGAGTCCGAGTGTCAAGGAGATGTGGACACTCGCATTTTAGTTAGGTCTTTTATTCTCTTTTAGCCGTACTATAAAGAGGGGTTGTCGATGAGTAGTTTGACCAAGAGAGTTCTAGTGTAGTGTTGGTGCACAATCACACTCATACACAGTGCTAGGTGTCACTCTAGAACTCACACTCGAGTTAGAACGAAAACCGATTTGAAAAAACAGCTGAAAAACAAGAGATAATGTTTCTGGCGTTGGGGCACCGGACTGTCCGGTGTGCACCGGACTGTCCGGTGCACCCTCTGCCAGGTGGGCCAGGCTGGTCCTCGGCAGGGACTCTCCCAGTCGCAGAAACCCGAGAGCGCTGCCTTCGGAAATGATTTTTAGTGGCACACCGGACATCGCACCGGACTGTCCGGTGTGCACCGGACAGTGAACTGTTCACTGTCCGGTGCACCATAAGTCCAACGGCTAGCTGTCAGAACTAGCCGTTGGAAGTGACCGTTGGCGCACCGGTGGCGCACCGGACTGTCCGGTGCGCCATCGCGCAGTAAGTTGCCTGTAACGGCTAGTTGGTGGGTGAGGGCTATTTATACCCCCTCCACCCACCATATTCAATGTCTTGCACTCCACATTTATTCCAGCACATTGCTAGAGCTTTGCAAGCACCAAAAGCCTAGTGAGGAGATTAGAGAATCATAATCCGCGTTTTGTTCCTCATTAGCGCTAGTGAGAGCCACCTAGAGCACACACCACTTGCATTAGGCTTCTCTTGGTCAAGCGAAAGTCTACGGCTTGTTACTCTTGGTGATCGGCATCACCTAGACGGCTTGGTGGTGTTGGGAGCTCGGTGATCACCGAGAAGATCTTGTTGGTGACCCGACTCAAGTTTGTAAGCGGTCTCGAGGGATCCACCGCGCCGGAGTGGCAAAGGATCATCTCGTAGTGAGCACTTGGTTCTTGCGAGGACCAAGGGGGAGCGATACCCTTGCGCGGGTGCTCCAACGAGGACTAGTGGAGAGTGCCGACTCTTCGATACCTCGGAAAAAAATTGGAGGAGTCTTCTAAACTTTGCTTTACATTCCGCACTTAATTTAAGCACTTTACATTGTGTATTTGTTTAGCAAGTATTTGAAGTATTATCTTAGCTTTGTTGCATTTCTAGTTTTATATTCTTAGTGCTAGTTGTTGGGGTGAAGTTGGGCTCTTGCTTATCTTTTGCTTAGTTTTTAATTAGTGTTGATTTTTAGAAAAGCCCAATTCACCCCCCCTCTTGGGCATCGTGATCCTTTCAGGTTGGAACGTCAACCAGATTTGATGATGAAAGATTGAAATTCGGCTTGTTGACAGCTCTCGCGTGATTACATCTGGCTTTTATAAAGGCGGCAGCTGTACCACGAGAAGCTACGAGCGCACAGAAGTCTCTATGGCCGGCTATGACTTCGTCGAGGACATCAACCTCCTTTTCAATACATTCGAGTGCCCCAGGTATATCTTTGGCAGAGAGGCTGGTTTCCTCGGATGCAGCTCCAACTGAATTGAAAATACTTCTCAACCGAGCGGTACATTGGCATCTCTCCTTCAGAGCCCTCAACGCCTCACTAAGCTTCATATTTTTCTCAGTCTCAACCTTAAGTGTTTCTTTCAAAGCTTTGTTTTCCTGTTCGAATTGATTAGAGTTTTCCTTCAAATGTGTTTGAGCGTCTGACAGGTCCTTGCTTAACTTCTTGTTCTGAGTTTGCGCTTCGGCAAGGGACCCTTCGGCTGAACATAACATTTTGTCTTTCTCCTTCAAAGAGTGTTCGAGTTCTTTGACCTTATCCTCTAAACCTTTGATAATAATTTCGTTTTTCCTGTCTTCATCGTCTTGTTGCATCTTTAAAGCTTTGCTTAGTAATAAACTCCATAAAAGTAAGTCCAAACTTAGAATATTTAAGGTAATACGGGCACATCAGGGGTAACTTAAAAGAGGGTACTCACTTTAAAGTTGGAATAAAATAGGCTCCCTATGATATGCTGACGCTAGTAACAGTCTAACAGCTGATATCCTTCTCAAGCTTCGGGAAGCCGATGCTCTTTGACATGGTGCCTATAATTTTTGCACCGACATGATCGCGGATGCATCCTATAACTTCTTCGTCCACCCCACCAAAGAGCATAGACCCTGGCTGGTAGCCGCAGTTGATAGCAAAATCCTTCAACTCTGCTATATCCTCTTCAGAAAGCTGCTGGCCACCCAGGTGTCATAGGTCGAAGTCTGCTTCTTCCGAAGAGATTTCTTTAGCCTTCTTCCCCTTGTCTGAAACTTTTGTGGCCACCTCCTTCTCCACAGCCACGTCTGATATAATTTTTTTCAATATCAGACATGGTAGCTGTGAGACCTTCGCCTTCAGTTGCAACGGCAGCATCGACATCAGTAGGTTTGATAGTCTTGTCTGCCGAAGCTGGAGGTGGGTGTCACACCCGGATTTAAGGGACAAAGCCAGGTGCATCTCATACATGCGCCAAAGAAGACAACATATATAATAACAGAGTGTATAGAGATAAATGTCACAATAACATCAGAGTACTTATTACATTGTGGAAGTCTTACAAAATAAAAGATAAATATAAATCAAACTAAACTCCATCTTTGCCGCCAACAAGTCAACTGAGAAACACCACATAGATCAGATCAAACTCCTTGTTGTGTGGCTCCTCCTGAACCACCTGTTCATCTCCTGTGGGGGGGGGGGTGAGACAGCAAGGGTGAGCTCACACATGATCATAGCTCCACAAGTTGTGGGGAAACCAGTGGACATGAACTCACCAAAGGTGGGAGTTCATGTGATGTGTAAGGCTAATCAACAATAGGGGTTAAAGCTAAGCATTGCTTTTAATAAGTTAGTCAAATTTTATTAGCAGTTAATAAGTGTAAGTAAATACCAAACCATAATAAATAATATAACAAAATTAATAAACAATCCCATGCAAATGCAAAAGACAAATTGAGTTTAAGTTACATAAATTAATCATGCGAGAGTCCTGAGCTGCTCATGACCGTGAGCTCAGCTAGTATACTAGTTTTACACTCTGCAATACCCTTTACCCACAAGTCATGTTACCCATTTGCCAAGAGATGGCCAATCCCATACACCTCTACCGAGGAGGCGAGGCAGGGTAACACTACGAGGCCTTTACAAAGTTCCACTAGCTTCAGAAAACTCGCCACAGTTTATGGGAAGAGCACTTGCAAGAATCCCCCATCTGACCACCATCGCAGCAAAATCAACCCGAGAACCTCCCTGCATGCAACTCCCCTACTGCCCTTGCCCCTTTTGGGTAAGGTAGTCTTCCACTAGCTTTCCTAATTAGTTAGCCAAGGGGTCCCATTCCTCCCTTGTGGTGGCACGTGTTTCTCTAGTTAAGCTCCATGTTCCAATTAACATTAATGATCTTGACATGAACATAAATAAAATAACAAAATA
This sequence comes from Zea luxurians, assembly GCA_029449295.1. Classification (NCBI taxonomy): domain Eukaryota; kingdom Viridiplantae; phylum Streptophyta; class Magnoliopsida; order Poales; family Poaceae; genus Zea; species Zea luxurians. The sequence goes on along the minus strand of JAOPSE010000027.1, from coordinate 5,597,071 downwards.
ATTGGAACATGGATATAATGAATATTAACCCAAAACCATGTAAAGCAATAGCGAAACTACCCAAGTGATTCAGGTGTAAACAAGGTAAAATGGATAAACTTACTAGGTGACCTATTGGGTCCCATCAAAATTAAACCTATGCATGAATAAGTGATATTAAAGAACATTATTGGGTAAAAAGTGATCAAGGGCCCAACTTGCCTTCAATGAGCTCCTGCTCAGCAACTTCTATCTGCTGGGCACCAGGATCCTCAGTCACAGGCTCTTCTACTCGCCACAATACAAAAAGCACAATATATAGAGGAAATTAACATCACACAAACATGTAAATAAAATACATAATAATAATCTACACATTAAAATAAGAACCTAGGAACATGAATAATTAATTTTGGAGTTATAGATTTTAAGATATGAATTTCCAAAGGTTTTATGTGCTTGAAATAGGATTAAGTGGGAAATGAATTTTCTTACTATTTTTATGTCAAAATAAAGACTCTAAGTGATAGTAAATAATATTACAAAATTTTAGAAACTGGAATGGGTTAATTTGGAGTTAATATGAATTTTCTATGAATTTAGCAAGTTTCTGCAATTAATTTACTACTAAAAATTCATTTTCTAATTGATTTTATGAATATTATTCACTGTTTGGACTGCACATCAATTACCAGAGAGTCCAGGGGCAAAACCATAAACTTTTCCCAGACTCAGACTGTGCCTGCCCTGGACCGAGGGTTTATTACCTAAAAATAGAGGGGTTCGTTTGCAAAGTGGTGGCTGAAGGGGTATGGATCACTTCAAGCCGTTGGATCCCAATCTACGGTCAGGATTAGATCGGAACCCAGATACACAGATACATGCTCCGAGCCGTCAGATCAATCACGTGCGGTCAATATTTAAAATAACAAGGGACAACCTAGTGCGTCGAATCAAGATCGCGTGGCACGGACTAGGTCCAACCGAACCGGTATCAACTTCTAATCGCGGCCGCCGATCGCTCATCCAATGGTCGAAAGCCTTTCCCCCAACTCCGGTCAGACAATGGCGACACACATGGTTGCCAGCGGCGGAGCCATCGCCGAAACAAGTGAATCTGGTGCCCTAGTTACAATCCCGGGCCCCCGTGACTTCTACACGATGCCCAAACCTACCCGAAAGCACTGGTCTAACGATCACCAAAAATCGCGCAACACCGGCGCACACCCACGGCGAGCAGTGGAAATACAAGTCCGGCGACAAATTCCGGCCACGGTTTGGGTAGCTACGAATTTGGCTTGACAGAATATGATCAACGGAGGAAGAGGGGGCACGGAGGATGACTCACACCGACGGTCGTTGCGCAAAGGTCTCTGACACCGAAGACACGCGGACGACAGTGGCGGTGAATCGATGGTGACGAATTCCCGGCGCCTCAGTCGGGGATTCCGTCCCGCTTCGCGATGAATCTACCCGCTACACCCGGGAGGACCACCACGGCGAACCCAAATGGCGAAACGCAGTCCAAGCCAGCAACCCGAGGAGCGACGTGATGATGATTCTACCGGCGATGCGGATCCCGCGTCGCGAGTATGTGGAGGGTTCACTGGAGCGCGCACGACACAGGAGGGGAGGAAAGGTCAGCGCGGGGCACGATGCTCTTTATACCGTGGTGCGGGTACCTGCCGTCAGCGAAAACCCCGGAGGTGGGTGAGCTCCAAGTCGAGATCGCGGGGAGGGTGGCGCACGGTTGAGGAGAAAGCGCTGACAGCTGTGGCCCACTTGACAGCGACACAGGGATGAGGGAGTGTGACCGTGTAGTGACTGCCTAAACGGGCCCGCCTATCAGGTGTGCGCGGAATCCACGGTTGGGCACGCGGAGAGGGCGCGCGAGGAGTGTTGATGGGCCGAATGACTGATTTGAGCCCATGCGAGTCTGATCCCTTTTCCTTTTCTTTTAGTATTTTCTGTTTTATTTCATTTTTGTTTTCAATTTCCAAATTGAATTTTTGAATCCTTTTAGGAGTTTCACCTTTGAGTAAAATTTGCAAATTCAAATCCCATTATAGAAATAATATATTTTATTATATATATATATATTATTACTCATTTCACTCACATAATATTGTTTCATTCTTCTCTTTTTCTAAATCCTTGGACTTCCTTTAGATCTTAAATTCCCTTTTTGGACTTTAATATATTTCTTATCACACTATTTTTATATTGTCACCAAATGCCACAAAATAAAATCCCAGCATGATGCAAGATTTATTTGGGGGTGTTCTTTTGTTAACTATTTATCTATGTAAGTGAGGTGTCCACATGAAATGATAGATAGAGATGACACACATATCCATAAAGGAAGATAATTTCTTCTTTTAGATTTTTTTTACAAAGTGGGTATTACAAATCCTACCCCCTTAAAAATAATCTCGTCCTCGAGATTTAAGAAGGTCTAGGGAAAGATGGGGAAAATCTATGCGAAGCTCTTCTTCTCTTTCCCATGTTGCTTCATCTTCTTCATGGTGACTCCATTGCACTTTGCACATCTTTATCACATTATTTCTTGTAACGCGAGTCAAAGTGTCAAGAATCTTAATATGGTATTCCGTATAAGTCAAATCACCCTGAACACTGAGCTCTTCCATTGGTAACAGTTCCTCGGGGACACGGAGACACTTCTTAAGTTGAGACACATGGAATACATTATGCACATCAGATAGATTATCAGGTAGCTCAAGTTGATAAGCCATCTCTCCAACTCGCCTAAAGATTCTGAATGGTCCAATAAAGCGAGGGGACAATTTGCCCTTAACTTTAAATCTCCTTATTTCACGAAGTGGTGACACCTTGAGGTACACATTATCTCCTTCCTCAAATTCCAGTGGTCTTCTTCTATTATCAGCGTAGCTCTTTTGCCTGGTCTGAGCTACCCTCAAATTCTCCCGAATTATATGGACTTGTTCTTTTGCCTCTTGAATAAGTTCAGGCCCAAAGAACTGTCTTTCTCCAGTCTGATCCCAATATAGAGGAGTCCTGCACTTCCTGCCATATAAAGCCTCAAATGGTGACATCTTCAGACTGGCCTGATAACTATTATTATAGGAGAACTTAGCATAGGGTAGACTTCTATCCCAACTTCCTCCATACTGAAGGGCACAAGCTCTCAACATGTCCTCAAGTACTTGATTAGTCCTTTCAGTCTGTCCATCAGTCTGAGGGTGATAAGCCGTACTAAAATTCAACTTTGTATTCATATTCTCATGAAAGCTTCTCCAGAATCTTGAGGTAAACTGTGAACCTCGATCAGACACGATTTTCTTCGATACTCTGTGTAAACACACAATCCGTGCCATATATAACTCTGCTAGTTGAGAACCTTTATAAGTAGTCTTGACAGGAATGAAGTGGGCTACTTTAGTCAATCTATCCACAATCACCCATATAGAATCATATCCTTTCTAGGTGCGAGGCAATCAGTAATAAAATCCATAGCAATCTCTTCCCACTTCCACTCAGGTATCTTAAGCAGGTGCAGTAGTCCAGTTGGCCACTGGTGTTCAGCCTTAACTCTTTGACACACATCGCACATAGCCACATGTGCAGCTACATCTCTCTTTAATCCATACCACCAGTATTTCTGCTTCAAATCCTGATACATCTTGGTACTGCCAGGATGAATAGAATAATCCGAGTCATGGGCCTCCTTTAAAATAGTCTCACAAAGGCTTTCAATATCAGGAACACATATCCTGTCCTTGAACCATACGGTGCCTTGCTCATCCTCCGTGAATTCCGAACCTCGACCTTCAGTAATCAGATTCTTAATCTCTTGTATTTTAGCATCACCAATTTGTCCTTTGCGGATTTCTTGCTCCAAGGTAGGTCCCACATCAATAGTAACTCCTTCAGTGTGAGTAACTATCCCCAGGTTAAGTCTCCTAAAATCCTCAACAATCTCATCGGGTAGCTAGGCCACAATAGCTGAATGAACGTGTTCCTTCCGACTCAAGGCATCTGCAACCAAATTCGCCTTGCCCGGGTGATAGTGAATCTCCAAATCATAATCCTTAATAAGTTCCAACCAACGGCGTTGCCTAAGGTTGAGATCCTTCTGAGTGAATATGTACTTCAAACTCTTATGATCCGTGTACACTTGGCACTTGGTTCCCATGATATAATGTCTCCAAATCTTAAGCGCATGCACAACGGCTGCCAGTTCTAAGTCATGAGTGGGGTAGTTCAACTCATGTTTTCGCAACTAACGAGACACGTAGGCAATCACATGTCCCTCTTGCATGAGCACACATCCCAAGCCTTGGCCACAGGCATCACAATAAATGTCAAATCCCTTCTATAGATCTGGCATAACCAACACTGGTGGTGACATTAATCTCATCTTTAATTGATCAAAGCTATCTTGTCACTTCTTGTCCCACTTAAACTCTCTTCCCTTCTCCAGAAGCAAGGTCATAGGCTTAGCAATCTTAGAAAATCCTTCAATAAATCTCCGATAGTATCCTGCAAGTCCCAAGAAACTCTGGACCTTAATAACTGTAGTGGGTATGCTCCATGCCATAATCTCCTTGACTTTAGCAAGATCCACTGATATTCCTCCATTGGAAATGATATGTCCAAGGAATGGCACCTCATTACTCCAGAACTCGCACTTGCTAAACTGTGCGTAGAGTTGATTATCACGTAGCTTCTGTAGTACCAATCTCAGATGTTCCTCATGATTGCTATCACTCTTGGAATAAATAAGAATATCGTCGATGAATACTACGACGAATCTATCCAAATACTCCATAAACACCTTATTCATCAGATTCATAAAATAGGCCGATGCATTAGTTAGTCCAAATGACATAACCGTGAACTCATGTAAACCATATCTGGTCGAGAAAGCCGTCTTGGGAATATCGGATGGCCTAATCTTCAATTGATGGTAACCCAATCGGAGATCAATCTTCGAGAATACCCTAGCACCTCTCATCTGATCAAATAAATCTTCAATGCGGGGTAACAGATACTTGTTCTTCACAATAACATCAATAAGGGACCTATAGTCCACACACATCCTTTGTGATCCATCCTTCTTCTGTACAAATAGAACCGACGCTCCCCAAGGTGAGGAACTCGGACGAATGTACCCAGCCTCTTGTAGTTCCGTTAACTGCTTCTTAAGTTCCTTTAGTTCTTCTATGGACATCCTGTATGGCCATTTAGAAATAGGAGCAGTCCTAGGTAAGAGATCAGTAACAAACTCAAGTTCCCTATCTGGTGGCATCCCTGGTAACTCCTCTGGAAAGACATCCAGAAAATCTCTAACCACACGGATGTTGTTTCCAACAAACTCCACATCTATGAAGAATGCCGCACACCTAGTAGAGGTAGTTACTGTAATTTCAATGTTAAATCTTTCTCCTTTAGGGCTGGTGAGTTCTACTGTACCCCTACCACAGTGTATAATGGCCTTTGCCTTTCTTAACCATGACATACCAAGGATTAGATCTATGCTGCTTGCCTCTAATATTATAGCGGTAGCCCCGAATTCTCTTCCCATGATTGTCAATGTCAATATATGTGTCATATGGTTTGCCTCAACAGGCCCTTTGGGTGTAATTACTACCATTGGTGTTTTCATAATTTTCAGTGGTGACTCATTTGTGTTGGCATATCGAGCAGACATAAATGAATGTGTAGCACCAGAATCAAATAATATTGTTGCAGGAATTGCATTAATGTAAAACATACCAAGTGTGATGTCATCCCCATCAGGAGTAGCCTCAGTGCTGACTTGATTAACCCGGGCAATAGAGAATCCCTTGCCAGATCCCGGAGTCTACTGTTTGTTCTGAACTGGGGTAGTAGCAATCCTCTATGGGCAAACATTTGCATAATGTCTAGTCTTTCCACACTTGTAGCAAGTAGTGCCTGCATTCTGTCCTGAAAAATTCGTCGGGGTGCTAGTGGGGGTAGCCTGATGAGTCAGTGGAGTCCTCTGAGGTGAGTGCTGAACTAGGCGCTGGCCTCCGCCAGTGCGAACTGGTGTACCCTAGGGTGAACTGTAGCGAGAACGAACACTGCTGCTTCCCTATCCTTGGGATATAGCCTTCCTCTTGAGATCTCCCAGCTGAACACGCTTGTGTTCAATAGCTAGGGCTTTATCGAGCAGCCTCTAGAATGATGGCAATGTCTGTGCCACTAGAGCATACTACAGAGGTCCATTAAGTCCTTCAATAAAATGCTCCTGCTTCCTCTCATCTTCAGCAACTTCATCCGGTGCATATCTGGAGAGCTGAGTGAACTTATCGCGGTACTCACTGACTGACATGCTCCCCTGCTTCAGCGATAGAAATTCCTTCTTCTTAATCTTCATCAGTCCAGCTGGTATATGATAGTTCCCGAACTGTGTAGCAAACTCTGCCCAGGTGATAGTATCAGCAGCATCGTGGGCAGCAGTGTATGAATCCCACCAATCAGTAGCAGGACCTATCAGACGACCAGAGGCATATAGAACCTTCTCCCGGTTAGAGTATTGTGCAATATTCGACATCTTTTCCATAGACTTCAGCCAATCATCAGTGTCCAGTGGATCAGGAGAACTAGCAAATGTCGGTGGCTTATGGATCATGAACTCCCAGTGCTTGTCTCGGGGTGGAACTGGTGGTGGAGGTGGAGGCAGTGGTACTTGTTGCTATTGCTGCTGTTGCTATTGCACCCTTCTCTCCTGGCGTATCTCCTCTCGCTCTTGATGCAGCTCCCGGCGTATGTCCTCTTGCTCTAAGCGCATCCGCGCGTGCATATCCGCCATGGTGTCTGCCATCTGTTGCATCATCCTCATTTGAGCTGCAACTGTTGGGTCAACTCCTGCTGGTGGAGGCTGTGGAGGATCCATCTCAGGTTGTTGTTGTTGTTGTTGTTGTTGGGGTTGTCTAATTATCCTTCGAGTGTGTCGATTGGGTGGTAGATCAATTCCACCACCCTTCCTAGTATTGACCATCTGAGTTAGAAACATATGCTAAGAGAGAATAGTAGACAAGATAGGTAGTTACGAATCATGTTACTTTGGGGGATTTATTAGCTAAGAGATTAATGTTTTACCTACTAAAGCTAATTTAATACCTTATGGTGGTACATGCTAAGATGTCCATTTATTATATCTCAATCAATCAAAGAAGCAAATCAGTCATTTATCATCAGAACAATCAACCAACATTTTTAAATAGAGAAAATAGTTTTAATTTTGTCTTAGGTCCCCTATCTCTTAAGAAGATCGTAGTTGTAGGATTCCAAGGTGTGAAATCCATCTTGTCTTAGAGTAGAAAAGGTAAGATTAATCAGAGTATGACAACAAAAAGGTGAGACATGATCAAAATAAGATAAGTATGGAATGAATCAGAGTAAGGTAAGTAGGTAAGGGTTTTGTCCATTTCTATCTAGGTTTCGTCCTACAGTCAACATTTCCTCTGATACCACTTCTGTCACACCCGGATTTAAGGGACAAAGCCGGGTGCATCTCATACATGCGCCAAAGAAGACACCATATATAATAACAGAGTGTATAGAGATAAATGTCACAATAACATCAGAGTACTTATTACATTGCGGAAGTCTTACAAAATAAAAGATAAATATAAATCGAACTAAACTCCATCTTTGGCGCCAACAAGTCAACTCGGAAACGCCACCTAGATCAGATCAAACTCCTCGTTATGTGGCTCCTCCTGAACCACCTGTTCTTCTCCTGTGGGGGGTGTGAGACAGCAAGGGTGAGCTCACACATGATCATAGCTCAACAAGTTGTGGGGAAACCAGTGGACATGAACTCACCAAAGGTGGGAGTTCACGTGATGTGTAAGGCTAATCAACAATAGGGGTTAAAGGTGAGCATTGCTTTTAATAAGTTGGTCAAATTTTATTAGCAGTTAATAAGTGTAAGTAAATACCAAACCATAATAAATAATATAACAAAATTAATAAATAATACCCTGCAAATGACAAATTGAGTTTAAGTTACATAAATTAATCAGGCTAGAGTCCTGAGCTGCTCATGACCGTGAACTCGGCTAGTATACTAGTTTTACACTCTGCGGAGGTTGTACCCTTTACCCAGAAGTCATGTTACCCATTTGCCAAGAGACAGCCAATCCCATACACCTCTACCGAGGAGGCGAGGCAGGGTAACACTACGAGGCCTTTACAAAGTTCCACTAGCTTCAGAAAACCTGCTACAGTTTATGGGAAGAGCACTTGCAAGAATCCCCCGTCTGACCGCCATCGCAGCAAAATCAACCCGAGAACCTCCCTGCATGCAACTCTCCTACTACCCTTGCCCCTTTCGGGTAAGGTAGTCTTCCACTAGCTTTCCTAATTAGTTAGCCAAGGGGTCCCATTCCTCCCTTGTGGTGGCACGTGTTTCTCAAGTTAAGCTCCATATTCCAATTAACATTAATGATCTTGACATGAACATAAATAAAATAACAAAATAATTGGAATATGAATATAATGAAATATTAACCCAAAACCATGTAAAGCAATAGCAAAACTACCCAAGTGATTCAGGGGTAAACAAGGTAAAATGGATAAACAGACTAGGTGACCTATTGGGTCCCATCAAAATTAAACCTATGCATGAATAAGTGATATTAAAGAACATTATTGGGTAAAAAGTGGTCAAGGGCACAACTTGCCTTCAATGAGCTCCTGCTCAGCAACTTCTATCTGCTGGGCACCAGGATCCTCAGTCACAGGCTATTCTACTCGCCACAATACAAACAAGCACAATATATAGAGGAAATTAACATCACATCAAACATTTAAATAAAATACATAATAATAATCTACACATTAAAATAAGAACCTAGGAATAGGAATCATTAATTTTGGAGTTATAGATTTTAAGATATGAATTTCCAAAGGTTTTATATGCTTGAAATAGGATTAAGTGGGAAATTAATTTTCTTACTGTTTTTATGTCAAAACAGAGACTCTAAGTGATAGTAAATAATATTACAAAATTTTAGAAACTGGAATGGGTTAATTTGGAGTTAATATGATTTTTCTATGAATTTAGCAAGTTTCTGCAATTAATTTACTACTAAAAATTCATTTCCTAGTTGATTTTATGAATATTATTCACTGTCTGGATTGCGCATCAATTACCAGAGAGTCCAGGGGCTAAACCATAAACTTTTCCCAGACTCAGACTATGCCTGCCCTGGACCGCGGGTTTATTACCTAAAAACAGAGGGGTTCGTTTGCAAAGTGGTGGCCGAAGGGGTATGGATCACTTCAAGCCGTTGGATCCGGATCTACGGTCAGGATTAGATCAGAACCTAGATACACAGATACATGCTCCCAGCTGTCGGATCAATCACGCGTGGTCAAGATTTAAAATAACAAGGGACAACCTAGTGCGTCAGATCAAGATCGCGCGGCACGAACTAGGTCCAACCGAACCGGTATCTGTAACACCCCAGGTGTTACCATGACCATGGTACATTTATGCACTAATGACTATGATCACTTGTAGAATAGAAGAAGAGCATAAAATCTTGGAAACATGGGTTAACTAAGAGAAGTGAATGGCAAGGGTTTCAACCACACAAGTGGAACAATGGGCATTTGGAGCCAAGAAGAGTAAACCCTAAAGAGGGCACCTAAGAGCACTAGATTTCCAAGTCAGGGATTAGTGGATAAGTTAACCAGATTGCCAAAGCATAATCTTAGTTCTTAAACAAGTTTTAGTAGCCTTACAACCTAACAAATTCAGGGAGGGAACATTGCAAAAAGACCCCTTGAAGACCCCAATTTCACCCCCTTAAGGAGAAAGAGCCCTAGAGCTCTCTATTTCTTCTAAGTTAAATTTGGAACCTAATCTAAAGATCCACCGTGTTCACCAAGTAGATGGCACCAAATCCACTTGGGTTGTACACCAAAAAGGTGTCATACCTCCTAAGGCACCCACTGGAAAAGTTTGAAACCGAGCCCAAGACGTTTGACAAGATTTGGCATGGTTTTTGTCGCGAGGTGGACAGAGGGACAAGCTAGATTTGGCGCCCACAAATCTCCCTGCCTAGGGCATATCTGCCATGGGAACTCACATACAAGAGACAGCCCTAGGTGCTAGGAAGAGGCCTGCACCAGATTTTTGCCAAGATTCGCACGCTTGCGATCTCGGCGAGCTGTTGAACAATGGCAGAAGAACACTTCCACGTGTTCGACGCACTCTGAGCACGCCAGAGCACACCCAGCGCCCGACCCCGCGTGCCCCGCATAGCGCCAAGCCGTGCCCGTGTCTCCTGCTCGCGCCCGCGCCTATAAAGCCCACCGAAGCTTCAACCGTACTCCCCCGCGTGCTCTCGACCTCACCGGAGCCAGAGATCACCGACGGTTGCCCTGCAAGCGGCGTGCCCGCGGCCACCCGATTCCCTGCCACCGTAGACCGGCCAGTAGAGACTCTCCCGACCCCGTCCGACCCTCGGAATAGGCTGTGCGTGCCTCGGTGAAGCTCCCCGAGCAAGGAATCGGACTTTGCCTCGCCGGAGAAGCCAGTCCACGATCGCCGGACTTCACCCGATCGCCGGTGAACGTAGACCGGGTAAGGCTCTACACCATTTTCCGATTCCCTGCACACATAGCCTCTACGTCATCCCGTGGAGCTCATCGTGCCGTTTAATTGAACTAGATCGCCGTGGTTAGGCCGGAGCACTTGCCGCCGACGAGTTCACCCGCCTACGCACGTGGTCCGGTCGATTCCGGCCACCATCACCGTCGAGCCGTACATCGCTGTGACCGCCAGAACCTCCTGAAGCCAACCCCGCCCCTCACTGAACCTCTCCCGCCGCCGGTGAGCCGCGCCATCCTTTTCCTTTCCACGGTTACTATTTACTTGGGGGGAGGGACTGTGGGGAAGAAGAAGAAAAGGGCAGGGGGTTTTGTGCGCTGTCAGTGACTCAGAGGAATAGTGGCGCAAGGGTATAACTGAAGGAATTAGTTTAGTAAGAACCCAAGGTCTTCAAAGCAAAGCGGATTTTGAGGAAACCTTATTAATAATCTGATTTTTAATCCAAACATAACTTTAAAAATTCATAACTTCTGTTTTGTTCACCCAAATTGAGTCAAACCAATTTTGCCAGACTCTAAATATAGTAAACTACTTAGGAAAAATATAAAACCCCTAAGTGTTGCAGAAAACTTTAAAGTTTTGATTTAAATGATTAACTGATCAAAAGCTAAAAGAAATAAGGAAAAATAGCTACACTATTTGACCGGGGTTAAGAAAATTTAGAGAGGTACTTAGTCACTTCCTAACCTGTTTAAAAATAATCAACCCCTCTGTACACCAAGTTAAGGTAGAGTTTACCATTTAAATCATTTTTAGCCTAAAGTTAGAGAAAATATGAAAGGTAATTTAAAATAAGAACCAGGGAGTACCCACATTTTTGTTAGCTCCCCTAATCAGTATAGTTCACTAGAAAAATTTATTATACCCTTGTTTAGTGCAAAAGAAAGGAGATACCTTTTAATTTAGAAAAACAAGGAAACCTTAGAAAAATCCTAGAAAAATAACCCTGAGGAGAAAACACCCCAACCCTTGGGATAACTAATGTTTTGTTATTATGAACATAGGAAAAATATTGAATCTGTTGTTTGATATTTTTCAAATAACAAGTTAGTTATAAACACTTTTTTGGCATAAAACTTTAAAAATTCACAACTAAATATCCAGTAGGCCTTTTTCTGTGATTTTTAACACAGAGGCCTAATATCACCTATGTATCTGGACAAAAATAAAATTTGGTACAGAAACCTCAATTAAATTACAGCTATAGTGTAAAATGCCCTTTTAAAGCTTGTCTTTGTTGATTTTGCACAAGTATTGTCTAAATCAGTATCCACCTCATTGCATTCAATAGATTGCAACCTAGCTGACGGAGAGTACATCCTCGTGCCGGAGCAAGGAGTTGCTCAGGAGGTAGCCCCGGATCCAGCACCAGAGCCTGCCCCAGCTTTGGAAGGCAAGCCCCGGTTTTATGCATAACCTGTTCTATATGCTATTTTACTACACTTAATGTTTGTAGGCTTGTATTGTGCACTTAAGTGTAGGAGTTGATTGAAACCCTAGTTGCATGAACTCAGGAATCCTTTTTGAGATGGATACTAGTATGCTAGGTCGAGTAGCTGCTGTGCTAATTAGGGATCTCGGTAGAAGTCGAGTGATTTTTCTAGCACTCGCGCGAGGTCAGGAATTGGTTGTACCCACTTTCCCATTATATTGATGTTGGTCTGTGGACATGGATCCATGGGGATGCGTGGTCTACGAGATGGAATTGGAATAAGGATTAACGTGCGGATACCTGTGTCAAGCGTTTGAACGTACTAAGCACATACCGAGAAATATGGTAAATCGGTAAGCCTATTACCTGATTGAACCTGGCAGTGGACTTTACCCCTCACGCGACCTGAGACGTGGTCTCCCATTCCGGTTATGGTGGGTACAAGTGCGGTCACTGCACGACGGCAGTCGGGGTTAGTGAGGCATTGTACGCCAATGCGGTGAGCCATGATCTGCTGACGGGGAATTGATGGGGACGGTTGATGTGTGTGGGGACGGAGTGCCTCGCCACGTCGTGTGTTTAGGTTTACCTTGCAAGGATAAAAACTCGATTCGAATCGTCTGCTTCTCGCAGCTAATGAGACTGCTTGATCCATTGTACTGCATTGAGTAAAAAGTGGAAATGTGATGAATGGGCAAAAGTTGTTGATTGCTAAATGTTTGATACCATGTATGATTAGATAGGTATACAATTAGTCTGAAGAGAGTCACACTAGAACTTGACAAAGCTAAAACTTGATTTATAGACTCAGCTAGTGCTTTTTGGCAACCAAACCCCTCAGCCAAATAGCTGCATGTCTAGAGGTAGAGGAGTAGACTCCTCACACTGGGTAAGTCAAGCTGAGTATTAGTATACTCAGCCTTGCTTGTGGCATAATTTGACAGGTTCTCTGGAGGACATGGTTGCTGGAGTGACTTGGCCGTCCACCTTGCCACCGGGTTGGACAGTCGAGTGGGACCCCGCCTCGGCAGAGGAGGAGCATGAGGAGTGATGGGACAGGCTTCCCCATCTCTCTGTTTATTTATCGTTAGTTTTATTCCGCTGCACTTTGAACAATGATGACTACTTTTGCTAAATCTCCGATGATAATGTAATAAGCTTGATACTCCTTAATGTATGGTTTTATGCTTTATTGTATTTGCTCTGTGACTCACCATCGAGTGGGACTGTGGTACTTGATCCTGTCAGTGGCCTCGTCGGACTAGATCCGAGGGATTGACGGGTTATTCCCATTTAAGTGTGGTCTAGCCTCTAAGGCGGGACTTAGGCACTTAAGTTGGAATAATTCGGGCAGTTCTTCCACAACTGGTAATTACTTCTAATCGCGGTCGCCGATCGCTCATCCAACGACCGAAAGCCTTTTGCCCAACTCCGGTCAGACAACGGTGGCGCACAAGGTTGCCAACGATGGAGCCATCGACGGCACGAGTGAATCCGGCGCCCTAGTTACAATCCCGAGCCCCCGCGACTTCTACACGATGCCCAAACCTACCCGAAAGCACTGGTCTAATGATCATCGGAAATCATGCAACATCGGCGCACACCCACAGCGAGCAGCGGAAATACAAGTCCGGCGACAAATTCCGACCACGGTTTGGGTAGCTACGAATTCGGCTTGACAAAATAAGATCAAGGGAGGAAGAGGGAGCACGGAGGACGACCCACACCAGCGGTCGTTGCGCAGAGGTCTCTGACACCGAAGACGCGCGGACGACGGTGGCGGTGAATCGACGGTGACGAATTCCCGGTGCCTCAGTCGGGGATTCCATCCCGCTTCGCGACGAATTGACCCGCTACACCCAGGAGGACCACCACGGCGAACCCAAACGGCGAAACACGGTCCGAGCCGGCAATCCAAGGAGCGGCGTGGTGATGATTCTACCGGCGATGCGGATCCTGCGGCGCGAGTATGCGGAGGGTTCACTGGAGCGCGCACGGCACAGGAGGGGAGGAAACGTTAGCGCGGGGCATGATGCTCTTTATTCCGCGGTGCAGGTACCTACCATCAGCGAAAACCCCGGAGGTGGGTGAGCTCCAAGCCAAGATCGCGGGGAGGGTGGAACACGGTTGAGGAGAAAGCGCTGACAGCTGTGGCCCACCCGACAGCGACACAGGGATGAGGGAGTGTGACCGCGCAGCGGCTGCCTGACCGGGCCTGCCTGTCAGGTGTGCGCGGAATCCACGGTTGGGCCGCGCAGAGAGGGCGCGCGGGGAGTGTTGATGGGTCGAATGACTGATTTGGGCCCATGCGAGTCTGATCCCTTTTCCTTTTCTTTTGGTATTTTTCTGTTTTATTTTATTTTTGTTTTCAATTTTCCAAATTGAATTTTTGAATCCTTTTAGGAGTTTCACCTTTGAGTAAAATTTACAAATTCAAATCCCATTATAGAAATAATATATTTTATTATATATATATATATTATTACTCATTTCACTCACATAATATTGTTTCCTTCTTCTCTTTTTCTAAATCCTTGAATTTCCTTTAGATCTTAAATTCCCTTTTTGGACTTTAATATATTTCTTGCCACACTATTTTTATATTGTCACCAAATGCACACAAAATAAAATCCCAGCTTGATGCAAGATTTATTTGGGGTGTTCTTTTGTTAATTATTTATCTGTGTAAGTGAGGTGTCCACATGAAATGATAGATAGAGATGACACACATATCCATAAAGGAAGATAATTTCTTCTTTTAGATTTTTTATAAAGTGGGTATTACAGTGGGGTTTGCTTAATCGTCTGTAGTATGTTCATCATACGTCGCTTTTTCTGTCCCATCGGTAGTCGAAGGGATTTCCTTTTTCTAAAAAAGGTTTGTCAGTTCCAATCCCAGAGGACTTAGCAGCTTGAATGGTGGGGATTCAGTCATTACCTTCAAAATTTCTGACACTTTGGCAGCAGAAGGTGACGGAGGGCTTAAAGTTTTCTCAGGCGCATCATGTACCTTCGGTTCAGCAGAAGGCATCCTGTTAAGCTTCCGTTTCTTAGGAGCTAGTGCCTTCGGCTCCGACGCTGTTTTCATTTTCTTCAAAGCCTCTTCGCTTCCTTCATAGACTGGGCAACTTGCCTGCTCATAATGCTGACAACTCTTTTCCTTTTTGCTCCCCCGCCCCTTCGTCAAGTCTATCATAATCTGGTACTCGAAGTTCAGGGTATCCATTACCCGTTTTAACCTTCGTTTTGGCCGGATGCCGAAGGCAGCAGTCATTAGTTGATCTTCTTTCTTTGTGTAATTCCCAAGAATTTCATTACACATGGTCTCTATCATCTCTAACCATTCAGTACATGGTTTCTTGAATTGCTTCTCAAATTTGAAGCGGAAGGGGAGTCGAACAAGTTCATATTTCTTTCCCCCTTCCTTTTTCTTCGGCATCCCCCAACCGCTAGAGGTTGGAAAAGTTTTATTCGCCAGGTATTCCTGCACCAAGTCCCTAGTGCTAATTTCAGCAGCCACCACTCTGAATTCTACTTCGGCCAGCTGGCATGGGGAGCCGAGTTGCATATTGCACAATGGCCTTGTCATCCCGAAGCTCAACCTCAGAGGACTCATAACCATAGTCATGAGTTTTCCCTCTTCTTCTCATCAGCTTTCACGTAGAACCATTCGCTTGTCCACCCGGTCGGCCACTTGGTGCGGTAGCCAATCACCGGGGCCTTGGTGTCCTTTTGGTATGTAAAATTATAACATCCAAAGTTTTTGTGAAGACCATCCGCTCTGGCCTCGTCTGATAGTGCAACTCGTGCACTCAACCAAAACCTTCGGCATTGACACTTTTGCCCTGGCTTCGGAGAGCCCATATGTAGACACTCAGTCTGACAATGGCATTTGGTGTCAACTGATGAAGTTATATTTCAAACCTTTTCAAAACTTCTCCTATTATATCATATAGAGGAAACCGAAGCCCTGCCCTGAAGAAACTTTTAAATACAACAACTTCATCATCCTTCAGCTCCGGAATCACTTCCTCGCCAGCAAAGCGAATAAGTTTACTCTCATCTTCCCCAAAATAGCCAAGCTTCTTCATCATAACTAGGTCCTTTTCTGATACGGTAGATTTTCCAAATTCAATATGGCTGGGTTTTGATGGGCTTAAAATATTGTTGTCTTTGTTTTCATCATCACTCCTGTCAACTACAGTCTGCTCAGCCTCGGCAGTTTCACCTTCGGCAGTAGCTTCTTTCGACACAACTAGACCTGATCGCCTCATCACTTCCGATATTGGCGCTGTCTCTATCACTTCAGTCTCATCTCCCTCACGTGACACCATAGCAGTAGATCTAACTTGGGCCATTTCAAGAGTTGCGGTTCCTTAAGTTGAAGCTAACTTCAAATGATGATGAGCGTGTTTGGAAAGCGCAATCCAGAAAGCTTCGACTTTGGTTAAAATTTTCAACAACACAATAGTGCGATGGCAATGAATGTTGTGGTAACTCCTCACCAACCTGTCTGCTTATATAGTGCTGTAGGGGAAGAAGGTAGATCACCAGACCGTCTACACTGACTGAGCGGTGGACTCACCGATGCTCGGAATATTTTAATCGTTTTTTCAACAACAAGCTTAGGGAAGGTGTTTTTTTCGGACCTTCGGTATTCCGAAGCCTTTGTGTTTTTCGTGGATCGAGCTCGTTACAAAAAAACGATCTAGCACCGCGAAGGGGCTACTATTGGGGGTCTTCTTCTCCACCGATGGTCCTCAAGACAAAACACCTCCAGCAAGATAATACAAAGGCTCACCGAAGCTATCATCAACCTCGGCTTTGCTTCTCAAGATGAAGATATTGTGTACAAGCAACGTTGTAGAATGCCGAAGGACAATAGCTTCGACTCGGATCAAGCAAAGAAATAAAAGACTAAATAGACCTTATTAGCTTTGGTTGCTTGTAAATAAGCGTTTAAGGGTACAGATGTAATTTTGCTCGGGCTGCGTCCCGTGCCTATAAATTGATGAACAGTAACCCCGTACTGTTCATGCTGGATTGAATTCACTTTCTCGCATCCACACCTTCGAGCAAGCCGAAGCATTTGAGAACAAGTGACCAACAAGTTCCTACCTAGAGGGCTTTAGTACTGGTTATTTAAAAGAATCGGTAGTAAAGCCTTTTAGGCGGGAATTGAGAAGGAAGCTTTAATACCAGTTCTTTTAATGAAGAGGTACTAACGACCCTCAGGTGGAAACTAAAAGTGATATTTAGTACTTGTTGTTTAACTTGACCGATACTAAAGGGTGTCTTTTGTTCTGGTTCGTTTTAACTAACCGATACTAAATACTACAAGAATTAATTCAAAGCTATATAGTGTACATTAATCATTATGTGTTTACTAATATAAAAGCTATAGTGTATATTATATTAAATAAAGTGACCAAGTTCTTTTGTCATACATAACAAATGATTACATCAGATTGAATTCAAATTATTACAATTTATCATTTCTTAGAATTACACTTGTTTTTTATAACTCTACCTTCATTATAATCATATCATAAATATGGAGCATCTTCGTTGGCTAACAGGATAGTTGGGTCAACATGTACTATGAATAGTTGTGTATCTTCAAGCTGGTTATAGTCTTCTTCATCATTGACGATGTCCTGAATTCCCACGATGTTCCTTTTTCCTGGAAGAACTATGTGGCGCTTAGGCACTGTATCCTACGTTATTAGCTTTCGCTTTGGTTTTGTAGACATATCCATCACACAAAAAAAACTTGTATGACATCCTTGGGTAGGATGAATGGTTTATCGCTATGTCTAGTCATATTGAGTTCAATAGTCGTCATTTCATACTCTAGATCAACTTTTACGCCTCCTCCATTCATCTTCACCCATTGGCATAAAAATAGAGGGTCTTCAAATAAGGTCCATACTCAGTTTCCCATATCTCCTCGATGTAACCATAGTATGAGTTCTTCTTTCCATCACTATATGTGGCATCTATACGAACACCACTATTCTGGTGTATCCACTTATCTCGTATCCTTAGAATGTCAAGATCGAGGAAGATGGATCCCCTAGATAACCATGTTAGTTGCTTACCTATACCCTCATTGGCTATCAGATATTGTTGCAACCAGTATGCAAAGGTGTCAATATGCTCATGTACAATCCAGGGTTCCATGTTCCCTAGATTTTGATAGTGTATCAAGTATATGGAGCCCCCAAAGAAGACTGTTACAATATTGTATAATGTGCTTTGTCAAATTAAAAATTATCATTAATCCATATTGTTTTCGTTTCAAGTGTTCCTTTTCCTGCTAATCTATGAGAGGATGAATTCGCTAACCTTATCTCACACTTGAATGAGTGAAATCTTCTACAAATTCTTCAAAAAATTGAACACCTCCCCTCTTTGAAGCTTATCACGACATGAACATATGAGAGAATTATATTACATTCATACATAATAAACAACATACGAGAGGATTATATTACCTTCATACATAATACGCAACATATGAGAGGATTAACTCACACTATTCAAGAAATATTACACACGAACTCTCTTTCAAGCATATGTTGCCAGTGAACAGAGCTCCAATATGATTTGCTACTAACTTCTATTCCATTCGTACATATTACTACACATATGAGAGGATGAACTTACTAATTTTCAACTAATTATACAATCTAACATAAAATTCAAGAAATCTAAATAAAGAAATAACTATTTCAACTCTACTATATGAGATGACGGACTTTCTAACTTTTTCGTACATAAATAAGTGAAATCTTCAACAAATTCTTCAAAAAAAATTGGACAACATCTCTCCTCTTTGGAGCTTATGGCGACATGAACAAAGAGCTAGCTCATCCGTGGGAGCCAGCTCGAGGAAACAGGGGGTTTATAAAGAGGAACATTAATACTGGTTTGCGGTTCCAACTGTTTACTATTATCAGGGCTTTAGTACCAGTTGAAGACAACAATCGGTAGGTGTCTACAACCAGTACTAAATCTCTACATTAGTACCAATTGAAACCACCAACCAGTACTAAAGCTTCGGACAGTTAAACTGAACTGAAATTGTTGATAGAGCTTTCTTCTCTTAATTTTTAGTACCGATTCTTAAGAAAGCAGTACTGAAATTAACGGAAGCTCTTTTGTGTGATGGTGCAATAAGCTAGCTAGAACATCAATGTTGTATTAATTATCTACAGATGCCCCCGCCCAAAAAGTCAAGCTGAAATGACAAACTCAAGCCTCTTCTTTTTAATAAAATGACTGGCTACATGTTGGCGCCGATCTAGACGCCAATCACTGAGAGGTGTGCTAGCGGCAGTGCTCTCTATGGAAGTGCGGACGTTCCGCGACATATGGCAGGAGTGGGTTATTTTCTGCACCGAGCCGGACGGTCCGTGCCTGGTGGCCGGAACCGCGTTTGCACAGAGGCGGCAACGTTCGCCAACAACATCTAGATTTGACCCCAAAAATGACCCCATCAGGAAGGAGAGATCCTAGTATTTGCCTTGGGATCGGTAGACCAACTAAGATGTCTCAAGACGACGTAGAGTCGAAAAGAGGTGAAGAAAACTACATTACTATATCTACTTCTAGGGCAAAAGTAAAGTAACAGAAGATATATTGATTTGATTCAATAGTTAGTGGTTCATTGGCCGTACCCGTACCCCTTCAAATATATAAGGGGGAGGTCTAGACCCGTTCCTAGACATTCTCCAACAAATGTGAAAGATTTAGAGGGATAAACATGCGTGTAAAAAGGAGCTTAAGCGCCTGATCTAATTCTATCACGGACCGTTTGTGTCCATGATCAGACCGTTCACGAGTCAAACCGTCCGACCATGCCCAGTGCCACAAACGGTGCTGAACACTATATACATCATCACAAGTCACACACAGCATACGTCATGGTTGTAGTAATACAAACACAAATTCCTTCTACCGTCTTTTGATGCTAATAATATTTAACACTCACCTTCTTACACAAATTCGTTTCGATTACATACACTAATGTCTAGTCCTCTCTCTTTTGACCTGCCCAAAACCTACAAGGGTGAGGATAGGGAAGAAAAGCAACGGTAAGGAGGCAACATTCTTTCCTGACCAGCATGATCATGCTACTTTTGTAAGACAGGGTTTAAACATGTATTATCCTGTACACCAGTGGGATTACTTGGATATGATTAACATGATGTTCTCACTTGAGCGGATTCCAGATTCCATATTAATAAGGGAGTATACTTGAGTGGTGAATGCCGACGTGGATGAACACGGAACGGTCGATGCGCTGTCGGCTAACGCCATTGTAATATACTAGGATCTTAGATTAGATTCTAAGCTTTGCGTAAACAAAGCACTGGAATCTGCAGGGGAAGTCAGCTATGGCGTGCTGATGGTCTAGCTGGCCTGATATTTAGTACGATGCACTGGCCGACATGGGCTACAACTCCTTCCTACAAATAGATCGTGCTCAACAGATCGTCCACATAATTTTAAAGAGCATCATTCATTTTACACCGTAGATTACACTATTTATAAATTAAAGTTTAATCGGCATAGGGCGCATTATTTGGAAAGGGACTGCCATCGTGTACTACTACTGGCGCATTTGGAAGTCAGCACAGGGCCCGCGTACACGTGCGCACCATGATCCATCCACGGGAAGTATCAACAAAAGGTACAACGCCACCTACGAATTCGTTAGAGCACTATTGGCTGTTGTTGCCTACCTAAATTCCCCATTAGCCGCGGCTAGACTAGAGCAATAGTACAAGATAGAAGAAACAAAAGTAAGCATTCTGATCAAATTTTAAGGTAGCTTTTATTAAAGATAGAAGATGATATATGCCAAATGTAGCAGATTATATATATATATATTAGGAGCCCTGAGCTTTCAATAACTAGAGAAAGCCCAGGCCAGACAGTGCAATCTGGTCGAGCCGAACCAGGTCCAGACGTCTATAAAAGAAAATTCGTAGTGCTAGGGATCAGTTTTTCATGCCCCCCATCTCGATTCATTAGAGACGCCGGTTGCCCGATAGCGCGCGCGGCGGTGGAATCCCGGCCAGTGGCTGCGGTGGCCGCGGCTCCCCGACCTCGACATGCGGTGGCTCCCGATCTAGAGAGTGAGCAACGGCAGTGTCGTTGTGCGGTGGCGGCGGTTCCCAGGCCGGTGGCCACAACTCCATTACCTCGACACGCGGTGGCAGAGGTTCCTCGATCCGGAGTAGTGGCGGCGGTTCCCAGGTCGGTGGCGGCGGCTCCCCGATCCAGAGGGCGAGCGACGGCGGTGCCCTTGTGCGGGCTAGCGGCGGTGTCCCCGAAGCCCCGAGGAAGCGACGCCCGTCGACGTGCGAGTAGCGACGGCGACGCATGAGGCGCGATGTTCGAGCAAGCGGCGTCACAGAAGGTGCGAGATGCGCGCAGCGATGATCGCGCGTGACATCATCCGATCCGGTGCAGTTTTCTTTTCAATTATTCCGTTTTATGCCTACCACATGTATTATTTACGCTAAAAACTGTACGATTTTATGCTTGAACACGGAGTTTGTATATCGGTTTACTGCATGCATATTGGAAAGACAATTCCTTGATTTATGCTGTTCGTAATTTGCGCGCATGCAATGAAAACTCCCATGATTTTGCCATATTTTTTGGATCTGTACAAAAATAGAAACAACATGCGTGCGGCTGCCATATTTTTTGGATCTGTCATAAAAATAGGATCGTAATAACAACCTACTAGAGCTATCAACCGTTCATTAACTCGGTATTTACGCTTATAATTAAGGGATTTTATGCTCAAAACTTAAGGTTTTTATGCTCCACCCGGAGATGCGTCTACCAGTGAACAACATGCCAGATTTTTTATACAGTGTAAGGAATTGCATAAATACCTACACCGTGTAGTATAATTTGTTTCAGTATACATCATAAACTAGTTCTAATGCGTTTAGCTACATGGCTGTTGAAGGGATCCTATATTTATGAAGGAAATAAAACATTAAATGTGATTTTTTGTTTTTATGCATGCAATTCATTTTCTTTCATTGCATATTCTTTCCATCATAAATCCGTGTGCATGCAACTGGTAACAGATTTTTATGCAGTATACCGAATTGCATAATTATCTAAACAGTGTAGCATATATAATATCAGTATATATAATAAAATGGTCATTACGAGTCTAGCTGTATGGCTGTTTCAGCGATCCTAAATTTATGGAGGAAATAAAGCATTTAAAATAAAAACTGTCACACATATCTTTCCTAAATTTATGCGCATGTAAGGGAACGTGTTTGACTCATGCATGCATTTTGCCATAATTTTTGGATCTGTATAACCGCATGCATGTGGCTGCCATGTTTTTCGGATCTGCCATAAAAATAGGATCGTAATAACAACCTACTAGAGCTATCAACCTCTCACATTGGCTTGGTATATACGCTTACAATTGGGGGATTTTATGCTCAAAACTTAAGGTTATTATGCTCCAACCCGGAGATGCGTCCACCAGTAAACAACATGGCAGATTTTTTACGCAGTGTAATGAATTGCATAAATACCTACACCATGTAGTATAATTTATATCAGTATATATCATAAACTAGATCTAATATGTTTAGCTGTATGACTGTTGGAGGGATCTTATATTTATGAAGAAAATATAACATTAAATACGATTTTTTTTTTCTATGCGTGCAATTTATTTCCTTTCATTGCACATTTTTTTCATCATAAATTCGTGTGCATGCAGCTGGTAACAGATTTTTACGCAGTATACCGAATTGCATAATTATCTATACAGGGTAGTATATTTAGTAGCAGTATATATTATAAAATGGTCCTTACGAGTCTAGCTGTATGGCTGTTGCAGCGATCCTAAATTTATGGAGAAAATAAAGCATTTAAAAATAGAAACCACCACACATAATTTTCCTAAATTTACGCGCGTGCAAGAGAACGTGTTTGACTCATGCATGTATTTCCTTTTTTGCATGCACAGACATGGGCGCGGTTGGTGCAACCGACAGCCTGGTCCAGTCGGTGCGCTGGGTTGAACGCAGAGGTGATCGGCCTGGGCTTCCTTTAACTATTGGAAGCCCAGGGCTCCCGTTATACCTGCTATATATATATATATATATATATATATATATATATATATATATATATATATATATATATATATAGTATTTAGAGCCCTAGGCTCTGTATAACTATTGGAAGCCCCGACCAGCAACCGACCAGGTGCGCGGACTGCACCGCACCGACCAGGTGCGCAGACTTTTTGGCTCACTGTACCACCTGCTTATGTCAATTATTACTACGTGTTATGCTCATTCGTGTTACGGTTTACACACTTTTTGGTATGCGCATGTTTCGGGCATCCGGGCCCACGAGAATATTGTGTTCCCACAATCTGGGCAGCTGTACTAGTCTCCACATAAATATTGATTTTACGATGTCTTATGTTTCCATTTACGAAACAGTAATCCACGTATCGGTCCATGGGCCTTCGCGTTGATTTCGCCAGCAGTATGTGTATCGGGCCCACGAATCCAGGAACCGAGCACGCAGTTTTTTCAGCTCTCCTCACCCATAACGCTCGCGGCGGCCGAACCCTAGCTTAATCGCCGTCATCTGCTTCTTCTCCACCGCGGCTGCCGAACCCTAGCTTAATCGTCGCCGTCTGCTTCTTCTCCACCGCGGCTGCCGAACCCCTAGAGATTCTCTACCCCGTTGTCTGACCGCCGTCGCATTCACCTTCTCCACCGCATAGAGGGAGACGTCGTCGCCTTGTTCTTCTTCACCGAGGAAGGGACCCGGAATCACGGAGACGGTGGTGCCGCCCCCTCGTTCTTCTCCACCACAGAAGACCGAGCTGCATTTGATCCACCACGGCGGCCGAACCCTAGGCAATCCACCCGCCGTCGTGAGCACCGTCTCCAACTCTGAGTCCGACCCGCCGTCAACTTCAGCGTCCCCTACGCATTGACCGAGCCGCGCGTCGCCTTGGGCTTCTCCCCTGCAGAGGGTCCCGAAATCGGCCGGCCTCCAGGCACCTCCACACTCGGGTAAGTCCTCAACCGCCAACTCTTACACTTGCATATTTACACAATCTGAATCGTAAATCGGTTTCACCTTATTAGTAACTCAATTGTTTGATTTATCAAAAAATAATTCAGCATAAATTTATTATTAAACAGATACACAAATTTATACTCTTCAATGTCTCACACGTTTATGCACTAAACAATACTGTGTTATGCTGCTTTGTTGACAAAATTATGATATATATGTCAAAATGTTATGCCATAAACATCTCGCTGTACAATTAGGGCCAGCACACACGAAATTGCCAGCTTATACATTAATTGGACATTGCATATGAGAAGAATTTTTATTGCTCCATTACGTTTTTATGTATATGTGTTGTTTGATTTGGCAGGAACAGCATACATGAAAAACGTAGACCGACCTCCATCTAATCCAAAACAGATTATAATTCAGTCTACTCAAGAGTGCTTTAGTGTCGACATACCCCGTGTTCCGGTGAAAACTGTTAGACACAAAACAATGGAGGCTGCTGATGAGGACGATGACTTTATGCCATTATCGAAGAAGCGTAACTTTGATGACAGTCCTCCAAAAGTCTTGAAGAAGATAGTTACAAAGCGGAGGAAAGTAGTGGATCCCCCCGACAGGTTAGAATTTATGGTCAATAGCAATACATCGTTTTCTGCGTGAAATTATGTTGTTTTGAGGTTTGATTTAAACATTGAGTTGCGATTACACAGATGTAAATGTTTACGCTATTCATTTTATACATTTTTCAGCAGAGGCTTAATGTGAGATGCAATCCCCAAGACGTATT
The DNA here is from genome assembly GCA_029449295.1 of Zea luxurians. Taxonomy (NCBI): domain Eukaryota; kingdom Viridiplantae; phylum Streptophyta; class Magnoliopsida; order Poales; family Poaceae; genus Zea; species Zea luxurians. The sequence continues at coordinate 5,572,132 of JAOPSE010000027.1, read as the reverse complement.
AGTAAGCATCCAGATATTAAATGACTGACAGCGCCAAGCTATTGCATGGAGGGGGTTCTCCAGTATTCTTGATATGAGAGTTGACGCACTCGGCAGTAGATTTCATTTAGCTTGGCTGATGGAAAAGCTTGACCATAATGACATGACAATTCGAGCCGGCCCAGGGAAGGAGCTCAAAATTACAAAGGAGACGGTGCACCTTATTTTGGGGTTACCAAATGCTGGTGGAGGAATGGCATTAGGCATTGATGAAGCTGTTGCTGCAAACAATTTAAGGGCTGAACTTGATTTATCAAAAGAAGATTTTGGGGTTGCAGCTCTTCAAGATCGTCTGAGGAAAGGGTCTGACGATGATCTAAGCATCAGATCCTTCTTTCTGATACTGTTCAATAGGTTGTTGTTCCCTACTGCCAGCTGGGGAATAACTAACCATGAGGTTCTTTTAACTGAGGAGATGGATCGTTTCCACGAGATGGACTGGTGCTAGCTAATTTTCAATGATTTATGCCAAGCTGCCAAGAAGTGACATACTAGGAGCGTTACAAATGTTTCTACAACCATTTACGGATGTTCCATCGTCATTCTTGTAAGCATATCCCTTTTTTTGTCTGTTATATGTAGCCATATTTTTTATGCAAAATTCATATACATGTAGATTATGCTTTGTCATGTCTCACAACGATTCATGTTATGCTTTTGCAGCTGTATTATTTGGATCATCTTCATGACTCAGCTGCACCTCAAAATAAACGTGGAACACCGTGCATCAAATATTTTGATAGGAATATTATTGAAGCACTAACAAGAGCTGACAAGGGCTAGATACGCCAAGGACAAGAACCATTTGGACATTGTTCGGTATTTTTTTATGCGTCTATCATATTTTTTTATCTGCTTATGATAACTTTCACATACGTTTATGCTAGTTTGTAAGCATATTTATTACTCTTTCTGTGCATTGTCAATTAAACATACGAATCACATTTATCAATTTAATTTGCCTTATATATGGTACATGGATAGAAGCAGTGTCGTTTATATTTACAAATGAAACTCCACTTTATTTGTGTGTATAAGTTTTACTCCATCTTTCACGCCTTTTTTAGTTTCGAAGCACCACAGAGACCTTCTACACAACTGTACCACCTGTTGAAGCACAATTTAAGGCAAGATTCTATTTATATATTTTTTGTCATATAATTTCAACATAATATTCACTTATACGCTATATATTTACTTAATAATTTTCATTTTACAACAGCATAAGACCAGGACAAACACTTTTGATGTACCGCGTCCTGACCCATCTGGACAGCACACAATTCACATCGAACTCCCGCTCATCAGGGATTTGATAACAAGCAAGCTGAATCAGCTTCCATCTCGCCACCGCCTGGGTTTCATAGAGAAGTTGTCACATTATGATACGAAGGTTGGTAAGGCTTATTCAGTTATTAAACAGACTCTTCAGCAGATTGTTGAGAAACAATACAATCTATCTAATGTTTTTGGCGAGTTAATTAATGAGGTCCTCCGTGCTGAGTCGGGGGACAATGAAGATGGTCATGATATGCAGAAAACAACTACAAAATCAGATGATATTCTTGCCCAGTTGGCAGGTTAGTCAGTTTTATGGTATTTACGTCAATGTAAAAAAGTTATTCAAACATTTGTCGACATCGTTATGATGCCACTATCTAAAACAATGTTTTTTTGTTTAAATGATACGTAAAGAAGGATGTACGTGTCCGGCCCCCAAACTGTACCCGACATGTCTACTCCAGCATCCCAGCAGGATACGCAGTTGACAGACTCACAGGTACATGAATTCCTGTTAAGGCAACACCATATTCGTGTACTATTAGAAAGTTGCCCCGATGAAGCTGACATCGATCCACTGGTTCATACAAACAAAACAAAACAGACCAAAACACCTACAACCCCAGTGGTAATGTTTTTTATTACTTGTATTTTCATTGAAGGGTTGTATTCATCGTTTTATTTAAATAGCATATAACCATTACAATTTTTCCAGGGTAAACATGGTGATGTTGGCAAGAACATGCCGACCAACACAAACGTCACTCCTCAAGCAACACCACATACAGAATCTTGCTCGTCGATATTTGATGCGACGCCGCAAATAAAGATATAAGTACACCGCCTTGTTGTTTTTCTATATTGTTATTAGTAGTTTACTAAACATCTAATCCATTTATACCATTATTGTTAGTCTCCCGGCGGCGTCCAATAGGCGGCAGAAACAGATCTCCCCGACAGTGGTCCATGCTTTGATCAGACTCCATCTGAACATGTCAGCTCAGTAATTTTCATTTTCATTATAGTTGCCAAAACTGTTCATAGATTGTTATATATATTTTCATATATCTTTTTAGGTTTCTGTTGAAATCGATCCAACTACAAACACTCCTCAGGTTGACCAGGTTTCACTTGATTCGGAGATGCAAACTGTGTTAGCTCTACGCGAATATTTGTGTGGTACACAATCTGACACCAGCAGGTATGAAGTACAGACAAAATCAAAATATGTCTATATTCTGGTAGTTTTACGCAACCTCACTAATTGTTATCAAAAAATCCCTAGGACCATAATGGATTATGGTGAATATTGTTCGACATGTTCTGATATATATGAATCTTTTGCCGATGGGAAGTGTCTCGACAATGTGTTCATGCAGTGCTTCATCCAGTGTGTTGATGATGATGCCAAAAATCAGCAGCCTTCCATGAGTTCGAACAAATTAATTCTTGATGTTAATGTTGGGGTAAATTATCATAACATACCTACACCATATTCAGATACACAATCTGTGAACCCAAGTATACTGACTCCATTTATATTGTTTATTGCAGTCACTACTCAACTTTGAGGAATAGGAACGACACAGTCGGAACCATCAACCTTTTGATGAATCTGTACTGCACACACTTCTAGACAATGCATTGCCCGAGATAGATGAAATGGATAAATGCAAAGCGGTAACAATCATATTTCATTTTACAAACATAATTTATTTTTAAATGGTACATATCATTGTTATGTGGAAGTCATTTACACTGTTCATCTTTATGCTTTTTTTTACACGGTCAGATCATGGTTCCCATGGTAAGAAGAGGGCACTGGACATTGTATGTTGTCAATACAGTGAAGAAGTGCATTCACATTTTAGATTCCAATCCATATGGGGCAACACTTGGTGGTACTACATGGAAGGACTATCATTTTGCCGGATTGGACTTAGGGGGCAGAAATTTACCATGGGCTAAGGTTATTATGAGTAGATTAAACAAAGCCATACAACATGTACGACCCAGGACATGCTTTCCCAAATTTGGCAACTTCACAATTGGCTTGTGCCCAAATTGTCCTAACATGGCAGCAGGATCCAATGATTGTGGGTTTAATGTTATGGGATACATTCTCTTTTATGACTGCGTCGAAGGATCTCTGCGGTCAGACATAGAAGCAGTACGTACAATTTTATCAGTTAATTCTATAGTTGGCACAAAGCAACATATGGTACACATGTATAACTAACACAATTTTATTGTCTTGCAGGGCAACACTAGTGAGATACGCTCTCTTGCGCTGCATTATATCACATTCCATCCGAAGAACAAAGCATTATCGCTGCTTGAAGACATTCAAAGATTCAAGGTCTAATGGATGCAGTTTAGTTTAGATATGTAATATATTGTGTATACAATGGTTCCATAAACTTCAGATGAGTCATGTGTGTATAATATGGGCAAAGACGGTATACGTTTCTTATGTTATGTCAATGACAACTTGGACAACTTGGGGATCAGCGATGTCTAAACTGGATTATTGTACCCCATGTTATTGATCTTCATGTGTGTTTCATGCATTTAATTCTGCCAATTTCGTGTACAATTTTATGCTATCAACAACCTCATGTTAAGCATGCATGTACAATTTTATGCTGTCAACAACTTCGTGTTATGCTTGTTGTCTCTCAAGTTTATGATATAAGTATCACCGTTGTACAGTCATAAGCTTCACTGTGTGACTAGTTTATGCAATAAACAACGTCGTGTTATGCATTTTTTGCCCTTGCATTTATTATACAATTATCACCGTTCTATGCCATACATTATGATTGTTTTGTCTCAAGTTTATGATACAATTATCACCGTTCTATACTGGAAACATCTCTTTGTACAGTCATGATTCACAGTCTGACCAGTTTATGCAATAAACAACACCATGTTACGCATAGTTGCTCATACATGTATGCTACATTCGACTACGGTCTATGCTTTATAAGTTTCACAATCTAAACAGTTTATGGCCAGTGTTATTTATTTTCGAACTTACATGTATGCTACATACGACAACGTCATATGCTATAAAACAAGTAGATGTACATTCAGATTGCTACATAACTGTTAACTGCTTATGATAACTTCCACATACGTTTATGCCAGTTTGTAAGCATATTTATGACGCTTTCTGTGCGTTGTCAATTAAACATAGGAATCACATTTATATCTAGAATATAATTTTTTCATAAATCTTATGGTATTCTACTCTCTACCAGATGAATCATCATCTCCGACATACACCGTTCGTTTTTTCGACGTTGATGTCTCATTCCACTGTGGCGCTGCACCTATGATTTTGTTCCTTGAACCAGGAGGCCGTCCTCGCTTACGTCCAGATAGGTTAGCCAATTGAACCCTATTATCCTCCACAGTTAAACACGTACGGCTGTTGTGACCATCAGCTATGCCACATTTTTGGCACTTCTTGATCATCTTCTTAGCTCCTTTCGCACCCAATTTAAGAACTTGTTGCTCACTACTTTTGATTGTTCTTCCCTTAGGCTTGGCCTTATTTGGTCTTGCTAAGTTTACACCTTCCATATGAAAGTCCAGTTTCTGCTCATCAAAGATATTAAGTCAGTTTTCATATTCACATATTCATCATATACTGTAGCAATATTATTACCTTTCTAGCTTCCACATTCGTAGCACTACTATCAACCACACGCATATCAGTGCTATGTGCCAATGTTATTATCGGCATATTACATTGATCATCGTTAGCATTGCATTCATTTGTATTAGACCCCATTAAAATTTCGTGTGAAATAACGCAAACTCCAGTGAAGACACAAATTTTATAGAGCAGCATAAATAATATTATAAAATTGTGTTCCATACCTCGTTCCCATCATCTAATTTGCGTAAATTGTCTATAACTATGTCTTCTGTTTCATACGCTTCGACCTATATCATCATTACATACATGCATCATTATCAACATGTAATTATGCAAAATCCATAATAACACGATGTGTGTACCTGGATGTCATCGCCAGCACTTGTGCCACAACTCTCACCAGTACCTATATCAGGCTCCACACGCATCAATAACCCTAATAATTCGTCCATCATCTCTAGGGCTTTATCATTCCCAGCTTTAGACAGACTCGCATGGTGTACTACTTTCATTGCTTTTTTAAGCAACATCTTCTGTCTATATGATCTAGTTTCTCCATCTTTTCCTTTCAAATTCCTATCGTCTCTTGAAAAAGCCACATCTTGTCACGCGGAGTATGTGTATCGTTGCAAAATATACTCACTCGGGATCTTTCAATTTGTAGATGCATGAAAGCGCGTACAAGATGAACACAAAATAGGCCTATAATTGATTAACCATACATTATGTCATATATTAATCGCAAACAGCTATGTATTCGTAATAATTTAGAATTTCATATAGAAATAATCGTTTAGTATAACATACCTGTATGCTCCCGATGCTTGCACTCACATGAATATTTTTTGGCATCCACATCAGCCCTTATTTTGAATTGGTGTTGACCCCAAACAATTTTATTTAATCTTGTAGTATGTTTCAGCACCCAATCATTTACATCACCCTCTGTATCACGGTCTATTCGATATGTAGTTGCATATTTTACTATCTCTTGGAACCTTGTCATTACAGCTCTAGTGTATGCCCTTGCAACTCTTATTTCAAACATATACAATGTAGTTGTATCCTTTTGACCCTGCAAATTGCACAATATAGTATTAATACCGTTTTGTTTTTAATAGCATAAAACATATGTTTATCATTTTTTCACTTACCATGCATCCTATTGCCTCTTTGGCCTCTTTCATCTTCCTACTATGCAGGAGCTTCATCATCTGCTTTGCAAATTGATGAAGCGGTGTGTATGCATCCATGTGGGCACTCTTCACCAGCTTGTTCATGCTCTCACTTCGTTGTGTAGAGACCATAAGACCACAATAGTCTCCTTTGAAAAATGCTGGTACCCAATCTTTACGTATTTCATATAATCTGACAAGGGTGTTGTTCTCATGTAGCTGGAAATCATTTAGTATCATTTGCCAGGCAGCCTCGAACTCCATTTCATTCAATGGATGATGTATTATAGATTGGAACCTTGTTTTGAAATCCATCTCCTCAAATCTTGCATACAATTCATTCAAGTGGGGCATATACCTGTTTTGAACATGCCACAAACACAATCGATGTATTGTGTTTGGGAATACTCTGCCTAGTGCGATTGGCATAGCAGGGTCTTGATCTGAAATAGATAAATTTACATAACATTATGCAAGCCAATATGATATCATATAGTACGTGTTATGATATATACGAGCCATTTATTACAACATATCTGTCAACATCACTCGTGGTCCATCACATCCCATGCATGTTTTGAAAGTATTGAAGACCCACTCGAATGTATCAACAGTCTCGTCTCCTAGTAAAGCAAACCCAAATATTGTGCATTGTAGGTGGTGGTTCGAGCCAACGAACATGCCTAATGGCTTATCATACATATTAGTCTTATGTGTAGTATCAAAGGTAACTGCATCACCAAAATCAATGTACTCGGCTTGCTGGCTAGCATGGGACCAAAATATGCTTAAAATCTTCCCTTCTTTGTCCAGTTGAAAGTCTGAAAAAAAATTGTGGATTATCTTTCTTGCATAATGAAAAAAAGATAATAGCTTCGACACATCATTTGCATTTCTTTCCCTTTGCCATGCTTTTTTCCTGTCAAAAAATGTAATGATTATGCACTATATCTAATTCAACACATTACACTTATTTCGGTAATATATAATACCATTATTGTCAATGCATAATACACTTACAGGTTACTCATGTCCTGCATGGTTATTGGAACGTTTTCTGGACCACCATGCATCTCTGAAACAAAATCCATAATGCAATGTTGTGGAATCCTGCTTTCTTGCATCGCACTAAGGAACTCCATATATTCACGATCATGCGATTTGTTGCATTGCAGTTGCCCTTTTTCTGTATCTTTCTTCAAGAATTCATGATTATGCTCATAGTTTACCAGATCAATTCAGACTGAAATAACATTCTCTTTAGCATCATCGTAGATTTTTTAAGTTTCATCCCAGCTTTGCACTGTGTTCGTTTTGAACATGTGTTACGTATCCTTGGATTTCCAGCTACCCTTTCAACATTCTTTCATTCCATTGAACAATTCAACCATTTACAATTCTTTCGCTCCCTATATTTCTTCAGCGGAAATCCAACCTCGTATGCATATTGACTATAAAAATTATACGCCTCGTCCACGTTACTAAATGTCATACCGACTTTAGGTATCAATCTTATATCAATATTGTCCGGCTGCGCACAGAAATTTAACATTTACGATTCAATAGCGACTAAATATAACGTAATATAGGTACAACATTACAAAAAAGTATGTAAGAAAATAATAGTATCATAATTGGGAGAACTTACATGGCTTTGAAGAATATGAGGTGTGTCCTGTTCATGCGGCCCAATATGTCTCACGGGGATGTGCTTATCTGCTCCGACCACGTCTGCCGTTTTTGTGTGTTCATCAATATGTCTAGGTGCCCTCAATGCCGCCGGGGGAGTAACAGACACACCCTCTGTGTAACCGGTGATCGTAGACGCTACAGGATGAATGTCCATGGAAATAGACGTACCTATTGATCTATGCACAGACGCTACAGGTGGCATGTCATCGCCAGCGCTGGTGCTGGACATTTTCTTGTCGCTAATCGCCGCCCGGTGCTCTCCCTTCCGCCGCCGTTAACCACCATCAATATCACAGATACGAACGTGGACGAGCGGCTGTAAATTAGAATTTGTCTCCTCCCGTAACTGTGCCTTTATTTACGCGAACGCGGAGCACGTCTTTCCTTTATCTCAAACCGGTGGAGATTTAAATGTTGCATGGTTTACGCTATCATGTTACACAGCGTTATGCAGTCGTAAACGGTGTGCACATGGTAATATTCGTTCCCGTGATTCGTGGCATAAAAGATTCCTTCTATGCATGAGTTATGCACATTTCTACATATATTTACGCGTGCGTATATCGTCTGTCGCGTCACAGCCGGGATTCGTGGCTATCATATGCATGGCTGACGCAAGCTCGCGTACAGTGGGCTGACCGTGACCTGGTTGGCGTCCTGGCTGGGGCTTCCCCCACTAACGGAAGCCCAGGGCTTCCATTACCTCTTCCCTATATATATATATATATATATATATATAGAGAGAGAGAGAGAGAGAGAGAGAGAGAGAGAGAGAGCTCTAGACTCTGTTTAACTACAGGAAGCCCCGACTACCCATTGACTGGGCCGGCCGACCAGGTGTGCAGACCGCACGCCAAATTAACATTTGTGTTACGATGATGTGTCTTTCAGTTTATGCAAATATATTTTTGCACGCTTCAGCATTCTGGGCCCATGAGAAGATTTTGCTTCCGCAATCTAGGCATCCGTACTAGTCCCCACACAATATTGGAGTTACGGTTTTTTATGTTTCAGTTTACACAACAGTATTGCATGTGTCGGTCAATGGGCCCTCGAGAAGATTTGGTTCTGTAATATGTGCATCGGGCCCACTATCTCATTAACTTTTTTCACGCGGCCTTCCTAGGTTCTCTCACCAGCACGCACGCGGCAGCGGAACCCTAGACAAAGTTGCCACCATCGCCTTCATCTCCTCCACTGCATCCCTTCTGAAATTGGCCAGTCCTCCCTCCCTTCGATTCATCGGCGGTGTTGGGGGCCTTCATCTTCCGAAGGTCCTCAAAAACATGACTAACCATATGTTTTCAGTATGACATAGACTGTTACAGGAGGCTTCGGCTTTGAGATGAAGGTTCTCTCATGATAAAGGCGTGTGTAATATGAAGATACAACCCGAAGGTGACATGGATGAACGCCGAAGCTATGGCTAAAGGAGCTTCGGCTTGGTATGATATCAAGCATGAGGGACGAAACCGACCTAAGGGGGAAAAGACTACTTCGTCCTTGATAACTCGCATTATAATTAAGAGTAAATGTCAAGGGCATGAATGTAATCTTATCCGAGCTGCGTCTCGTGTTTATAAATAGATGAACAGTAGCACCATATAGTTCACGCTGGATTGTAATCTCTCTCTCGCGTCATCTTTGCATTCCCACCTTCTGACGAACCGAAGGTATCATTTTATTGTAAATATCATTAATGTTACTTCTTTCATGTGGATATAAATATAAATAAATTGTGAGGATCTGATCATTAATTCCCATTTTTAATGTTCTTTCACATTCTTATTTATTCTTATATTTATATTCATACTTATATATTGAGATGATGAAGGTATGTCCTTCATGACCTTCATCCGAATACCATTATATCCGAAAGTAAATAATGCTTTGAAGGACGAAGATCTTTAACCATTAACAATTGTGTTGCCTTGTTCTCGATTTATAGCATTTGAGAACAAGTGACCAACATTGGCATCCACCTCCGGCGAACTCAAACGACCACCTTCGACAAGCATCAACCTTTGTCATGCCGCCGAAGAAGACAATAGTGCCAGGGGCTGCTAAAAGGGAAATAGGGTAACCTTTTCCTACAATTAATTTTGGTGGTTGAATGTCCAACACAAACTTACGGACTAACTAGTTTGCACTGGAATTCATGTATTACAGGTGCATAAGGTTCAACACAAACCAATAAATATTTAAGTTAGGGACCCAATTCAAAGGGAGCAAAAAGAACTTGAGTGTGCTGAAGTATGGCGCATCGGACTGTCCGGTGTGCCACCGGACAGTGTTCGGTGCACCAGAACTGTACAGCTCGAACCAGCCACTCTTGGGAATACGAAGGCGCTCTCCGCTATAATTCACCAGACTGTCCGGTGTGCCACCGGACTGTCCGGTGAGCCAGCGGAGCAACGGCTATCTGCGCGCAACAGTTGACTCTGACGGATGAACAGTGCAGCATAGTAACACGGCAGAAGTCAGAGCAGAAAGTCAGAGGGGCACCGGACTATCCGGTGCCGCATGAGGACAAAGCCTCCAACGGTCGACCAGCTCCAAACACTAACAGTTGGCTGATGTGGCAGTGCATCGAACAAGGAACAGTGCCTGTCCGGCGGCGCACCGGACTGTCCGGTGCGCCCATCGCTAGCAGCCTTCCACAACAGCTACAAGATGGTTAGTGGCTATAAATACCACCCCAACTGGCCATTTCAAGGTGTGGGAGCCCAAGCAACATATCAAGGCATATAGTTGACATATTAAAGCCCTCCCAACCACCTCCATTCATTGATCTATATCATACACAAGATTTAGGCCACAACAAGCCACACAAGTGCCACAAAAGAGGGATCAAGCAAAATAGAGCTACTCGTGTGAGTTTAGCTATAATGCCTTGTGAGAATCATTGAGAGAAAGTGTGTTCTACATCTTGTGATCATTTGAGCGTGGAGTTTTGACTCCCATTCATCTTCCTCCAAACTTTTGGAGGCTTGTAAAGCTAGCAAGAGACACCTAAGAGTGTGGTGGTCCTTGCGGGGTCTTAGTGATCCTTGAGATAAAGAATAAGAGCTCACCGGTCTTGGTGATCGGTGGAGAGAGGGAAAGGGTTGAAAAAGACCCGTCCTTAGTGGACTCCTCAACGGGGATTAGGTTCTTGGTGAACCGAACCTCGGTAAACAAATCACCCGTGTCACTTGTGTTTATTGCTTGTGATTTGTTTGTTTTCTCCCTCTCTAAATTCTCTTTACACTATTCTTTGCTAATATTATTTTGTGTTGCTTCAAGTTAAATTCTCATTTAGAGAAGTAACGCCTTGCAAGAAAAAACTTGTGTTATTACTCTTCTCATCTAAGCCCTCTTGCTTTATTCTCCATAAACTTATTAGTTGTATTGATTTGTTAATTCCGCATTCTTTGAAAGCAACTCTCTTTGCAAGCAAAGGACTCAGTTTTATACTCCGATAATTGTGCATCTTGTTCTAACCACTAATCAAGGGATCAAGTCTGGGTTTAAAGTTATAATTTTCAGGTTTCGCCTATTCCCCCCCTCTAGGCGACTTTCAAATTGGTATCAGAGCTAGTCACTTCATATTGAGTCTAACAACTCAAAGTGATGGCTCGAAGAAGATCCCAAAAGAACAAGAAGACACCTCCGAAGGAAAACAATGAGGTAACTCTTGAGATATTACTTTCCAATTGTTCTAGTTATGTTTCATGGTCTACTAGTGTGATAAATGCTTTTAGAACCATAGATTCACAATTAGAACAAATTTTAGATAAGAATATTATACCTTCTAGTTATGATAAGAAAAATGCTTCCGAGGAGGATCAAAGATGTATACGCTTAAACTATCTAGCTTATGACATCTTAAGTAATTCTCTTAGCAAAGAAGGTTATCGTGCCTTCATAATGAGATATGATAAACCTATTCATGATACGCATGATATTTGGACTAGAATTAAAAGTAAATTTGATGAGTCCAAACATGTTAGTTCATTTGATGCTTCTACTTCCTTTAGTCCTTGTGAAACTAACCCTTTGAAGGAAGAAGAAGAAAATGAATGTTGGAGACCAAACGATGAATCCACCTCTCAAAAAGGTTTGTCTTCCCATTTTGATTCCCACATATGTTGTGTGGCTAATGAAAATGATAGCGGAAACACAAATGAGGATGAGGAGGATGAAAGAAGCTTCATGCAACTCTACGCTCATCTAAGCCAAGAAAAAAAGGCGGTCATGCTCAAACTTTTAAAAAGAGCGAGAGAGCAAAGCGAAGCTCTTCAAATGCTAGAAGATGCCCTCATCACTAAAACCCAAAGCTTTGAAGAGTTGACTAAAGAGCATGAGGAGCTAAAGTGCTCTCATGTTGATTTGGTCCAAAGGTATGAAAATATTTCAATTGAGCAAGATAACTCTGTATTATGTGTCGCTCAATTAGTAAATAGGAATACCTTACTTAAGGACCAAGTAGAAAGGCTAAAAATTGAAAATCTAGCTTTTCAAGATAAACATGATATGCTTCTATGTTCTCATGAAAATCTTATGGATAATCATATCATGTTAAACATTGCTCATGAGGTTGTGATAGAAAACTTAAAATCCCAACAACCTCACTCATGCACATGTATTCAAATTGAAACTATATTACCATGTGCTAATGCTTGTTGCTCGTCAATAAGCAGATCCTCCTTTGAGCTAGAATTTTCAGGAACAAAAGATGATACATGTCAAGAGCTCAAGGAAGAAAATGAGAGGCTAAGAACGAGCTTGACACAACTAAAAGGGAAGTGCACTACCCAACCTTCTCAAGATAACCATGATTACATGGTGAAAAAGATTGAGACGAGAACAACCGTGGCATGCACAAAATCCCTTGAAGAAAAAGTCAAGGATTTGAGGACTGTCAAGAGGAAGGAACAAAAGAAGAAAATCAATACCTCTGCCAAAAGCCTCAACCATGCCTCCATGCAAGGTAACATCCAAGGTAATGATCAAGCCACACTTCACACTAAGAAAAGTAAGAAGTGTAGTGAATGCTTTGAAAAGGGGCACTTGATTAGGTCATGTCCCTATATTAAAGAAAATGGCTTGATTATTAACAAGGATGATGAAAGTCGCCTAGAGGGGGGGGGGTGAATAGGGCGAAACTGAAATTCTCAAAAATAATCACAACTACAAGCCGGGTTAGCGTTAGAAATATAATAGAGTCCGCGAGAGAGGGTGCAAAACAAATTGCAAGGGAATAATCAAGTGAGACACGCGGATTTGTTTTACCGAGGTTCGGTTCTCTCAAACCTACTCCCCGTTGAGGAGGCCACAAAGGCCGGGTCTCTTTCAACCCTTACCCTCTCTCAAACGGTCCCTTGGACCGAGTGAGCTTTCTCTTCTCAATCACTTGGAACACAAAGTTCCCACAAGGACCACCACAAGTTTGGTGTCTCTTGCCTCAATTACAAGTGAGTTTTGATCGCAAGAAAGAAATCAAGAAAGAAGAAAGCAATCCAAGCGCAAGAGCTCGAAAGAACACAAGCAAATCTCTCTCACTAGTCACTAGGGCGTTGTGTGGAGTGTGGAGAGGATTTGATCACTTTGGTGTGTCTAGAATTGAATGCTAGAGCTCTTGTAAGTAGTTGAGAAGTGGAAAACTTGGATGCCATGAATGGTGGGTGGTTGGGGGTATTTATAGCCCCAACCACCAAACTAGCCGTTTGGTGAGGCTGTCTGTTCGATGGTGCACCGGACAGTCCGGTGCACACTGGACATGTCCGGTGCGACAGCCACGTCACCAAAAGCCGTTGGGTTCGACCGTTGGAGCTCTGTCTTCTGGGCCCGCCTGGATGTCCGGTGGCGCACCGGACATGCACTATAGATTGTCCGGTGCGCCAGTATGGGCGTGCCTGACCTCTGCGCGCGCAGCGCGCGCATTTAATGCGTCGCAGGTAGCCGTTGGCGCCGAAATAGCCGTTGCCCCGCTGTTACACCGGACAGTCCGGTGTACACCGGACAGTCCGGTGAATTATAGCGGAGCAGCTGAAGTGAAATCCCGAGGCTGGCGAGTTCCGGAGGCCGCTCTTCCATGGAGCACCGGACACTGTCCGGTGTACACCGGACAGTCCGGTGAATTATAGCGGAGTCGCCTCTGGAATTTCCCGAAGGTGACGAGTTTGAAGTCGGAGTCCTCTGGTGCACCGGACATGTCCGGTGGCACACCGGACAGTCCGGTGTGCCAGACCAGAGGTGCCTTCGGTTGTCCTTTTGCTCTTTGGTTGAACCCAATACTTTGTCTTTTTATTGGCTAAGTGTGAACCTTTAGCACCTGTATAACTTATGCACTAGAGCAAACTAGTTAGTCCAAATATTTGTGTTGGGCAATTCAACCACCAAAATTAATTAGGGACTAGATGTAAGCCTAATTCCCTTTCAGATGATAAACATTGTTTTAAATGCTTTAAGAAGGGACATTTAGTTAAGTCGTGTCCCTATGAAAAACAAAAAGGCATAGTTTTAGAAAAGAAAATATTTACTAACCATGTAGCAAGCAAGAAACAAGGAAAGAAGAAATCTTCAAGACATGAAGATCGCCTTTGCTACATATGCCAAAAGAAAGGACATCAATGTAAGGATTGTCCTATTGGTAACTATCTTGCTCCTAACTTGTCAATTAATTCATATGTAACTAGGCAACCCAAAACTGCAACTTGTGCTAGAAAGGTAATGAGTTTACCAAGTGCTAGCACAAAGGACATTTGGGTTCCTAGATCTTTGTTGACTAACCTTGATGGACCCATCAAGAGATGGGGACCAAAATATGCTTGACAAGCTTTGCGGGGAAGGAGATGATATGAAGCTTTGCAAGTGCTTGAGAGGGTCAATTCAATTCTTATTAACTCAAGCTATCAATCTTACAATGATCTATATCTCTAAGATTGACCCAAAGTTATTTTGAATTATTATATCTACAACTCATATAATCTTGAGCAAGATATTGATATTGTAGGAATGAAAGGATTATCCTATATGAATAATCAAAGCCTACAACATGGAGGAGAGCTAAAGGATGGTAACACTTATGTCCTTAAGTGCAAGTATATTCAATTATCAATTCTCTTGTGTCTTTTGTAGTCACGTTGAAAATTGAAGCACTTAAAAATGTGGTTAAATTATGTCATCATTCTTTGGAGAAAACTCCTCTCATATGGTAGATTGAATTTTCATCATTTCAATATTATGACAATCTACATGCTTTAAATTATTGTAAGTACCTCATGGCATGTTTTACACTAATCATCCCATTATTGCCATGATCTAGACATAGAGACATATTCCAGTTCTTAAAAGAATAAGGTGTCGTATAAGGAATTCAAATCCTTAGGACACTTATTAAGGGAATATCTCTTCATGACTAGAATCATGGGACTAATGCTTTTGTCTAAATGACTTAAGTAGTCTCACATATAGAGAATAAGTTTCTCTATGGAAATGTGTAATCTAACATAAAAAGAAAAATCAATCCAATGATTCATGATGTATTTCTTCTTACTTGTATTGGATATGATTCTTCTACATTAATCGCTCTCCATGTTATGAATTAGATCTGTTCCCATAATCTTGAGAAATTAACTATGCTTGTTTTATGAGTTAAAACTAAGAATAACATCATCTACGGGATAATCTAGTTCATGTTATAAAGTTTTCATGTTTCAGTAATCTACCTTTCATTCCTTCTCTAAAATGATTACTAAAAAGGAAACTAGTGCCTGTGTTACTAATGACATCTCTCTTGAGCATATTTATGAAAATCTACAAGAGAGTGAGTGCATGTTCAATTTATTAAAAAAAACATAAGCCTCATGGTTTCTCTTCACCTAAAGGAAGAAAGGTAAAAGCAAAGGTATGGGAACTCATCTCCTTTATCAATAATAGTTCCCATCAATTGGTATTATCATAATGTGAAGATTAGATTCATTATTTAACTTAAAATGGGTAAAAGTG
This sequence comes from Zea luxurians, assembly GCA_029449295.1. Taxonomy (NCBI): domain Eukaryota; kingdom Viridiplantae; phylum Streptophyta; class Magnoliopsida; order Poales; family Poaceae; genus Zea; species Zea luxurians. The sequence goes on along the minus strand of JAOPSE010000027.1, from coordinate 5,556,286 downwards.
CATACAATCTTGCTTTCATATGTGCACTAGTCCATTAGAATCTAATTCATGCCTTTGCTATATCTGTTCTCATATTGATATGCCTCTAAGTTATGTTAATAAATTCAATATGAAGAAGTAAATTTCCTATGATTGATTAGGAATGATGAAAGGTGCATATTCCTCTTTTCTTATGATGTGCACTAATATTAAGGATTTTACTTCATGTCTGTGTGACTTGTGGATGATGAATTGTTTATATCTCTTATCTAAAAGAAATCATCGTTTATCATATACTCCCTTGTGCTGCTAATATCTTTTGAGTATTTTCAATAAGTTTGAAAAAGAAAAGGAAACAACTACAAAGGGAGGACACTAAAATGAAAAAGAAGACATCAAGAACAACAACACCTACTTAGACCGTAAGATCTTCAAATTAATCAATGGTGTGGTTGTAAGTATTCTAAACCTTTTTCATGTTTGAGAATACCAGGGATAAGTTGATTATTGCAAATACTACATGCCTTGATCAAGATATTCAATGAATTCCCCTATTTTTAAAAGAGAAGTGCATCTGACCAAGTCATTCAAATTCTTGATGCATATCTTTAGGGGGAGCCCCATTTCTATATCTTGATCATATTGAGACTAACATATTCTCTTAGTAAATCTCATAAAGTCTCAAGTATGAGAATAAGTTTCTCATGAAGTATGCTACTACAAAATTAATCTAATTTGGTAAAATAGTATCACTTTTATTAAGGATTGCAACATTCATTGTTAAAATAGCATATTTACTGGATTCTCCTGTTATAAGGTTATTTCATAAACTAGTGCATATGTTGTTCATTTGATCACATTTGTTATACTCTTGATCATTGAATAGCTTCAATTGATACTTATGTTGCCTAATATTTCATGTACTATCAATTGATGTCTCTCTTATATGCACTAAATTAAAAGGAGAATTCAGGATAAATTTATGCAATTTGTGATCTACTTGATATATGATAACAATGACTTAGAAAAGGATCACTAGTTGTAGAACTCTCTCTTGTGCAATATATTATTTCCATACATTGTCTTGAATATAGGTCTTAAGTAACCAAGACTAAGGACAAAGCACAATGAAGAGAGCGTCTCTATGTGAAGATACAAAAGGGTAAACTACTTCCTCTCATTATCACATGTACCTAACCTAAATCTTCCTCTTATACATTCTTTGCATATCTTTTATAAAAGGAAGAGAAAGCATGTCTATGCATATCCCTGCTTCATACCTAGTTTAACCTCTCAAAAATTTCATTCCTATAAAGATGCATTTTTGTTAAAACTGGGTGAAGTGATTTTATTGTAAAAGAGCTTAAAGTTTAACCTTTTAACGAGGATAGGCTACCTTTGTCTCAAAGGTGGAAGTTCCTTAAGTCTCTTTGAAACCTCAAGGGTAAATGCATCAAATATCTATAACGTGCTTTCATTAGTGCATAGTCTATCGTGAGCATCACACTTATATTATGACACATTGCACTTCACATTTTCTATGATATAGATATGTTCTCATTAACCTAATTATGTGCATTTGGCATTTAAGGCCAAAATTTGTATTCCTTTCAAGGCACATATTTAGGGGGAGCAATCTATATTATATAGAACTATGATTAAGCTTAACTGACATATCTTTTAATCATATCTCTTTCATTTGGTACATATACATATTTCTTATTCTTCATGTGCCAAGGCTAAGACTAATGTGTTTACATGAGTATTTCTTGTATTAAGTCTTAGATTGAAAGGGAAATGGAGTATTCAGCAAAGACAACGCTTCCACTCAACTCCATTGGTATTATTTACCCTTTGTCGGTATTCCGCCATCTCTCCAAATGGTATGACCTTTCACTCATATTGATTTCACCATTTGGGAGGTAATGTTAGGCCCCAAAGGGGGAGAAAATGCTATAGAGCTCCAACGTCCTCCGTTTTTGGCGATTAATGCCAAAGGGGAGAAAATACTAAGCCCAAAGCAAACGGACCGCACCACCACCACCAAAAATTTTTGAAATGAAAGGTTTAATTGGTATTCACAAATGTTTGTTTTTCAATTGGTATTCAAGGCAATTTTAAATTAGTATCTATTTCAAAACCCTCTTGAAAGCTAAGGGGAGAATTTCATTTAGGGGAGCTTTTGTTTAGTCAAAGGAAAAGCATTTGAAACAGGGGGAGAAATTTCAAATCTTGAAAAATGCTTCTCACAATCTTATTCATATATCTTTGACTATTTGCAAAAGTACCATGAAATGACTTTGAAGCTTTGGAAAAACAAAACATGTGGTGCAAAAGTGGTCCAAAATGTCAAATAAAAGAAAGCAATCCATTCACTCTTATTCATATGAAATAAGACTTTCAAATTGGTTTAACTCCAAAGTAACCCATGCACTTACCATAGGCAAACTAGCTCATTTCTGCACTTTATATATTTGCTTTGGTTTGTGTTGGCATCAATCACCAAAAGGGGAAGATTGAAAGGGAAATAGGGTAACCTTTTCCTACAATTAATTTTGGTGGTTGAATGTCCAACACAAACTTATGGACTAACTAGTTTGCTCTAGAATTCATGTATTACAGGTGCATAAGGTTCAACACAAACAAATAAATATTCAAGTTAGCGACCTAATTCAAAAGGAGCAAAAAGAACTTGAGTGTGCTGAAGTATATCGCACCAGACTGTCCGGTGTGCCACCGGTTAGTGTCTGGTGCACCACTGGACAGTGTCCGGTGCACCAAGACCTTACAACTCGAACTAGCCACTCTCGGGAATACGAAGGCACTCTCTGCTATAATTCACCGGACTGTCCGGTGTGCCACCGCACTGTCCGGTGAGCCAGCAGAGCAACGGCTATCTGCACGCAATGGTCGACTCTGACGGATGAACAATGCAACACAGTAACGCGGCAGAAGTCAGAGCAAAAAGTCAGAGGGGCACCGGACTGTCCGGTGCCGCATGAGGACAAAGCCTCCAACGGTCGACCAGCTCCAAACCCTAACAGTTGCTAACGTGGCGGCGCACTGGACAAGGAACAGTGCCTGTCTGGTGGCGCACCGGACTGTCCGGTGTGCCCATCGCCAGCAGCCTTCCACAACGGCTACAAGATGGTTGTGGCTATAAATACCAGCCCAACCGGCCATTTCAAGGTGTGAGAGCCCAAGAAACATATCAAGGCATATAGTTGACATATATATTCAAGCCCTCCCAACCACCTCCATTCATTGATCAATCTCATACACAAGATTTAGGCCACAATAAGCCACACAAGTGCCACAAAAGAGAGATCAAGCAAAATAGAGCTACTCGTGTGAGTTTAGCGATAGTGCCTTGTGAGAATCATTGAGAGAAAGTGTGTTCTACATCTTGTGATCATTTGAGCATGGAGTTTTGACTCCCATTCATCTTCCTCCAAAACTTTTGGAGGCTTGTAAAGCTAGCAAGAGACACCTAAGAGTGTGGTGGTCCTTGCGTGGTCTTAGTGATCCTTGAGATAAAGAAGAAGAGCTTGCCGGTCTTGGTGATCGGTGGAGAGAGGGAAAGGGTTGAAAAAGACCCGTCCTTAGTGGACTCCTCAACAGGGATTAGGTTCTTGGTGAATCGAACCTCGGTAAAACAAATCACCTGTGTCACTTGTGTTTATTGCTTGTGATTTGTTTGTTTTCTCCCTCTCTAAGTTCTCTTTGCACTATTCTTTGCTAATATTATTGTGTGTTGCTTCAAGTTAAATTCTCATTTAGAGCCTTGCAAGAAAAAACTTGTGTTATTACTCTTCTCATCTAAGCCCTGTTGCTTTATTCTCCATAAACTTATTAGTTGTATTGATTTGTTAATTCCGCATTCTTTGAAAGCAACTCTCTTTGCAAGCAAAGGACTCAGTTTATACTCCGATAATTGTGCATCTTGTTCTAACCACTAATCAAGGGATCATGTCCAGGTTTAAAGTTATAACTTTTAGGTTTTGCCTATTCACCCCCCTCTAGGCGACTTTCAGCTGCCCTGCAGCCACTAGATACAAATCAGGAGACACTCTCCCTGCGAGAAGCTAGGAGCCAGAAGAGGAAAGCTACTAGCCCAACACCTCAAGAGGAGTTGGACCAGGAGGTCAGGGATTTGGAGGCTATCCACCAACAGGTGCAACGGAAAAGGAAAAAGATGCTTTGGCTTGCCGACCTTCAGAAAAAGATCGACGAAGCTGCTGAAGAAATGTGTCATCTTACTCAGGATGACCAAGACCGAAGGCCTCACCACAGGGAGCTTCGTCAAGAAAGCTCAATCAATGATGATGAATGGTATGGTGACTTTCATCATGTCAATTTTGCTTTTGATGATGCTTCTCCCTTGGCAGAAGAATTTGCAGGCCACCCTGTGGCCACCGTCATATAAGCCACCTCAGCTCCCTATGTATGACAGGCACTCAGACTCGAAGCAATTTCTAATGAGTTACAAAGCAACCATATCCTCATATGGGGGAAATACTACGGTCATGGCGAAGTCCTTTGTCATGCCGGTCAGAAGCGTGGCTCAAACTTGGTATTCTTCTCTTCGGCCAGGGACAATTACGTCATGGTAGAAGCTAAAGGATATGCTAGTTACCAGCTTCCAGGGTTTTCAAACGAAGCCGGTCACTACCCAAGCTCTCTTTCAGTGTACGCAGGACCAGGAGGAGTATCTGCAGGCGTACATCCGAAGGTTCTTGCGGTTGAGAGCTCAAGCACCTACAGTGCCTAATGAGATCATCATTGAGGCCATGATCAAGGGGCTCCGGCTAGGACCTACGACGCAATACTTTGCAAGAAAGCCACCACAAACCTTGGAGAAGCTCCTCTATAAGATGGATGAATATATCTGAGCCGACAATGATTTTTGGCAAGAAGGGAAGAAGCTTATAGATACTCTGAGATGGCTAGGGGCTTCGGAGGAGGATTCCACCCTAGGCATGTCAGATCGATCCATAATCCTAGTGCAAGTGACGACAGGGGGAACCATACCCAAGCGCAACAACACAGCTCTCAATCATCAGGGGCACAATAAAGTTCTTTCAGGCCACCAGCTCCAAGAGGCAGAGGGGGAGAAGCTTTAGAGGAAGATTTGGAAATCAGCTCAGGAAGCTGTTTTGTTTATTCTGCGGAGAAGATAAGGGGCATACCACAAGGACGTGCCAAGGTCACGATCCAGAAGCAGAAAGAAATTGCCGAAGCCAAAGCATGGCAGAATCAGCCGAAGTAGGTCCTGCATACAACTTCGTGCTACTCTCCCTATGTCCCGGAGTACGTAGGCAACCAACAGCCTACGACCTCTGTCGCTTTGGCAAGCCATTCCCAAGCCTCCTGGGCCCAATTGCCACAACCACCACCGTTAGCACCTGCCTTGGTCCACAGTCAACAGCCAGAAGGGCAACCACCAACGCTCAGCAACAGCGCAACCTTCGGGAGGAGTCCGAAGCCCGCACAGTCAACAACACTATGCCTAAGTCGAAGCACATCTATTAAAAGGGCTACGCGGTTCGATAGAGAATATCCTGAATTGGTGTATCTTAATTTTTTCCACCTTTTCATTTTCTTGCACAAAAAATAATTCACGAACTATTAATCTCCAATTTGATGCAAAAATATTGTGGTTACACCATCGAGTGTGCAGTGCATCCCCTTAATAATGCTTCCGAAGCTACAAAGTCATTCCTAAGGGAGCACAGAGTAAGTTCCGAAGCTCCAAAGTCGTTCCTAAAGGAGCGCAGAGTAAGTTCTGAAGCTACAAAGTCATTCCTAAGGGAGCACAGAGTAAGTTCCGAAGCTCCAAAGTCGTTCCTAAGGGAATGCAGAGCTAAGATAACACCGAAATAAAAGGTGAAGAAGCTCCAAAGTCGTTCCTAAGGGGATGCAGAGCTTAAATACAACCTAAGTCAGAGGTGAAGAAGCTCCAAAGTCATTCTCTTAAGGGATGCAGAGCTTAGCTCCAAAGTCGTTCCTAAGGGGATGCAGAGCTGAAATGCCACCTAAGTAAAAGGTGAAAGAGACTCCAAAGTCGTTCCTAAGGGATGCAGAGTCTGGGGGTGTTCTCGTGTGGATGTGTGTCTTCGGCATAGGCATCATGCTACATCATATCATCGCATCATCTCGCATAGCATTACATCATACATCATATCGCATCAGCAACAAAGCTGTGGAGGGGGAAGAAATGCTCCTCTCCAAAATATTTGATGAATTATGGAACAACGAGCTGAAGCACAAAGTACATCTTCGGCAGATATAATTGCACACACCAAGAAAAACTTCGTCGACAACAATATTATACAACAGTTGTGGCATGGAAGGGGTGATTCTTTCTTTGCGAAGCATGAAAAGCAGGGAAGGTGTTTTTTCGCCGAAGGCTCAAAATGGTATGTACACAACTTTCATGCGTCACAAAGAAAATATATTACATTAATATACATATTTGGTGTTTGACTAATACACAAATATTACATTTCCTAGCAAAACTAGGATCTAGTCTTCTTTAAGTACTTTTTTGGCAGCTTCATTCAGTAGCCTGTCGACAACTTCGTTGACGATTGTATTGGCAACATTCATCACATCCAAAGCTTCTTTTATAATGGAGTCCACCTCAGGGTTATATGGCTCCGATGGTGGCGAAAGGCCAGCTGCCGCAAAATATATGTTACTAAGGTTTCGAAGCTAGAAACAAACAATAAGCAAAAGGGCACTAAATAAAGGTACCTATAATCAACGTACGTTCAGCGGCTTCTTCAGCTTTCTTTGCCTCTACTTGAACATCATGGTATTCTTTTCACTTTTCTTTCTTGCTTCATCGGCCATCTCACGGCCTCCCTTCATCCAAATATCAGAATAAAATTTCTCGCCCATCAGAGTAGCTTCAGCCGAAGGTTCCTTCATAACATCTATGGAGAAGATGACTTCTTCTTGGGCTGTAGCTTTAACATGTTCACAGCCAGTTTCTCCAAAACTGCTGCAGCCCTTGGCACCCGGCGAAGGCACAGAAATCTCCACGGTCACTAAGTATTTCTTCAAAAACTCAACTTCTTCGCTGATCCATTGAATGACTCCTTCAGTATCACCTCGAATAATTTTTTGCTCCGATGAGTATGCACCCACCTTTGCAAAACTCTCTTTCAGTTTCTTTGCGCAATCCAAGGATTTTTCATAGCATCTTTCCTTGGATTCACGAAGCTCCTCCACATTCTTTTGCAACCTTGAGCTTGCCCATTCACTTATTTCTTGTTTTGCCTTTGAAACTTCAAGATCTTCATTCATTTCGGCAAGTTTTTTCTTTAGGCCTTCGACTTCGGCTTTGTGAGCTTTGGATTGAGCATTAGTTTTGCTTCGCTGCTCTTGAGCCTATCCATTAAGGAAAGCAGTATTTTATCTTTTCAAGGCTTCGTTCCTTAGCGTAATAACTTCTGACCGAAGGTTTCCAAGGGCTATTTGTAGCTTTCATCTTCTGTGTTCTTTTGTGCTCTTAGGATTAAGCCCTACAAAAACAAAAATATAAAAAAGGGTCAGCATACAATAATAAGAGAAATACAAAAATTAATCTGTTTATAAGCTAAATGTTCTCACCTTTAGACTGTTATAAGCATGGCTGTCTGCAAGTTGATCCTTCGACATTACAAACAGGCTAAGCTCAAGCTTCGGATATCCTATGCTATCTGTCATCTCCCAGTAGACAGATATCTCCTTATTGTCCAAAAGTCAATACAAAAATTTGTCTTTGTCAGTACCGTTATATATCAACGACCTCTCTGGGTACTTTAGATCCCTCGCGTATTGTTTAGCTTTGGCAATCTGTTCTTTCGACAGCTGTTTCCCCGAAGCATGTCGCACGATAAAGTCCAGCTCTTCAGCAAGCACTTCGGGAGCAGGAGACTTAACTTTCTTGGGCACATTTTCTTCTTCCAAGGTCAAAGGAATAGCTTCCGAAGCATATGCCTCGATTCGAGCTGATGGCCTAGCTTCGGCAGTATCTAGTGTTGTACTAGCTTCGCTAGATTTATTTGGGATTTCACCCTTTCTATCAGGTGCTGAAGCAGGGGTTTGTACTTTCGAAGACTCCATAATAGCGTCTAGTACGCTGGCCATTCTCCTCCTTTTTGGAGTTATGGCAGGAATTTTGGATACCTTCGGCAACTCTAGCTCTTGTGGCGGGCTCAGGTTTTGGTTATTCTGCCGACTTCCTTAATTCTGGTTTTTCGGCTGTTTTCCTTAGCTTCGGCAGGACGCTTCAGCACTTTGGCTGGTTCGGATTTCTCCTGTTCCGCTATTACCATCGGTTTTGGCACTTCGCCCGATTCTCCCTTGGTTTCAGAAAGAGCGGGGTAGTTTGGCTCAACAGCAGAAGACGACCCTTTAGCAAGCTTCGACACTTTGGCCGTTTCAATACACCTAGGCCGGTGTGTCAAAACTTTAACCTTTTTCCTTTCGGCGTGGTAGAGATAGCCGAAGCAGTAGCCTTTCTTTTCTTTCCCTGCTTTCGCGAGGGACAGCAATAGTCTGGGTACACAAAACCAATTACATCAAAAACCCTATTCAATCTTTTCTTACCACACCCTCCGAAGGCCACTGTCATGGCATCATCCTCGGCCTCGTGTAAGCACCAAGCAACTCGTCGCTAGTTGCCTCAATACTTTCTAGCCAGTCATCGTTTGGCTCATTGAATTGATTTCTATACCTGAAGGTGTACTTCAGGTAAACCAAACCATCCTCGCTAGACCTAGAAGCAACTTCGTTCGGCATCTCCCAACCTCTTGAGAGAGGCCACACTCTATAAGCAATGTGCTCCTAAACTAAGTCCCTGGTACCAATATATGTGCAAACTGTGTTATACGCAGCTTGGCACGCTTGTACGTCATTCCCAAGAGCAAGAGATGGCCTCCTGATGCCGAAGTGTGACCAGACAGGGCATTGAATGATACCCTTAATATCTTCTCTTTCGACCAGGTCGTTTTTCACATAAACCACTCTTGCATCCAGACCCCTGGCCACCTCTTTCGAAATGTTGGAACTGGATAGCTCATGTCAGAACGAGGCACAAAGCTGTAGCAACCAAAATTATTGTGATATTGTTCTTTGCCTGTAGCCTTCGTCTCATAGGACAGCTCGTGAAGGTTGCAAAAGCATTTTGCATTCGACTCTAACCCCTGGCTTCTCATGG